>JAEIGR010000047.1:200000-800000 GCA_018904305.1 Scaptomyza montana | reverse complement strand
AGTTGGTGACCTGTTACGAATGTAGCACGCTGTCTCCACTGCCTCTGCCCATAAGTATTCCGGCATGCACAAGCATACTCCTAGCCATCTTAATTAGAGTTCGATTAGCCCGTTCTGCCACACCATTCTGCTGTGGGCTATACGGTACCGTAAGCTGACGTTCAATGCCATGCTGCTTGAACAATGAGTCAAACCGTGCGTTAACGTATTCGCGCCCATTGTCGCTACGTACAGCTTTTATCTTATGTCCAGTCTGGCGCTCTGCCATATTTTTAAATTCAATAAATTTCTCGTACACCTCGTCTTTTGACTTGAGAAAGTATGTGAAAATGCGCCGAGTCATGTCATCGATGAATGTGCAAAAATATGCTGACCCGCCAAGTGATCGCGTCTCAAATGGCCCACATAAATCTGTATGTACTAATTCTAGTAGGTGCCCTGCGCGATTTTCCGATACTGGAAATGGCTGAGTATGAATCTTACTTTTCATACAGGTTCGACATTGCAACTTATTTG
The DNA here is from genome assembly GCA_018904305.1 of Scaptomyza montana. NCBI lineage: Eukaryota > Metazoa > Arthropoda > Insecta > Diptera > Drosophilidae > Scaptomyza > Scaptomyza montana. Next base: position 799,484 of record JAEIGR010000047.1, on the reverse strand, counting down.
AAAAATCCACATTATCAATACTGTAATAAGTAACATCCTGTTACTTTGAGGTTCGTTTATTGAATGTCTTTATTGGAGTTGAAATATATTCTTAGCTTATGGTTAACGTTTATAAACTTATGCTGTTATCAGTTAACAGCTACAAAGAGAGGGAGAGCGATTGTACTCATACGTTTGGCTAAGGTGCAAGCGCGGCGTTTCTCTGTCTGGTGGGTGTGTAGAAGACGTTTTACTGTCAATCTATGCACGAGTAAGTCAAGGTGTAATTTTTATTTTTAGTTTCTATGTCCGTAATGAACGTCTTCATTGGACTGAACTAGAATATAAAGGATTCCTTTAGTTGGAATATTACTTATTAATTGTAGACATTATTGCTTCTTGTACTTTTATTTATTTGGATCACCGGCTTGAGTAGCTACTCTTTTATACATTATTGCCCATATATTTGAAATTATCTATTGAAATTGATTCAATGATATTTCTGCTCGGTGCCACTTGAGCTTGCTGATTGTAAGTATACCGGCCCCCGTTTCGAGCCTTTGGAAAAATTGACCTAAGTCGATAACTCCATTAGTATACAAATCGCTAACTTCTTGCGATAACTTTATTTCCTTGTTTTAATAAACAATTTGGAGTTTGTTATACGCAAGGTCACTACTTTTCTTATTCCGTCATTTGTGATGACGTTGGGCTTAGAAGCTTTTCAAGATTTTGCCTAAGCAAAGATTCTTGTTATATTCATGCGCATGATTTTTTTGTCTACTGTGGTGCCTGGTAGCGACTTCAGGACTTTATTTCGTAAGTCGTTTGATTTGGATATAATTAGGATAACAATATCATAGAATGGGCATCTGCCACAAAATTTTGTTTTCTACTTGATGTGCCTGGAGGGGCTTTATTTGGGACAAATAATAAATGTTTTATTGCAATCAATTATTTTATTTAATACAATTTTATTTGTCGAACTGGACATTTCATTGTGTAAAGTGAATAGAAAACACGGAAGGTGTTTGTTGGGAGATTAACTTTATTGTAAGTTTTTACTAAAGCACCTATCTTTTGGCTCGAAAACTATTTTGCAAATTTACTTCGGGTTTCAAGTGTCATAGTCGGTACTTAATGTGAGTATGTCAGTTATGTTTTTAAAGAATGGTCAGAATCCATTACTTGGACGTTACACGCTTCTTTTTGCGCTTACACCTCAAGCTACGCATTCTCTTTTTATGCCATTTTTGTTTGAAAACGGTCAGTTAATGTATATATGTATTATGATTCCGCATATTTTGTATTAATTTTTTTTCTTTTTTTTTTATTAAGTATAGGTATTTATTTTTTAAAAGGTTAAATTAGTCATTATATAATAAAAAATAAATTTATTTTGTTTTTTTTTTTATTTTTTGTTTTATGTACTTTCTTTCTTTTTTTTTTTTTTTAAATGCGTTGTTCATATTTTCATTTTATTTAATTTATTTATATCTGGCGTAACTAGCGCAATGCGCAAGATGGTTACTTTTGGTAATAATTTTTTTGTTATATGTGTATAAGTTGTGTATTTTAATTTTAAGAATATCGGCATCTAAAATGCACGATCCTAGTACACCGCGTAGGTGGCGAGAAGTTCCTATCATTTACAGATTCCTACCTAGTTGTGTTCAGCTTTATGGGCCGTACGCTACCGTGCTAATTAAAGCCGAGTCTAACAATATTTTTATGTTATATACATATATATGTGTATATTATGTATATGTGTATTAATATATTTAGTTTATTTCTGCATTCTGCTCCATTTGGGGGTCATCCTTTGCTGATGTTTTGTTCTATATGTTCCAGCGGTGGCACAAAAGGCGGTCCTTTGCCTTTCGTACTTGTGATCCAGCGTTGGCACAAAAGGCGGTCCTTTGCCTTTCGTACTTGTTATCCAGACGTGCAATGTTTGCATGTGTATTCGCAATAGACTGAAACCAGTGGTCCTTCGCAGTCTTGTGGGCACTCCTTCTTCTGTGTTGGTATATTTTGTTTGATTTGTGGATTTTGCTCCTTGGTTGTACACGTGTATACGCCGAACACGGATTCCAGTGGTCCCGTGCAGTCCTTGGTGCAGCTCTTCTTAAATTGGGGTAATGTTTTTGTTGTTCCATGGTGTCCTCATTATTTCGGTTTCGCTCGCTATGATTTCCAAGTGGGTTTCGGAGTTTCCGTTGTTAGAAATTTGGTTATCCCACGTTGTCTCGTTCAGTTGCCGGTGCTGGCTGCGCAGGCATATAACTTTTATTTTTATTTTATTTAAACACTTTGAGCGGCCACTTAAAAGTCATACTGATTTCATAGTTTTTTATCAATCATTTTTATTTTCACTATTTTCTCAATTTTTTTTTTTTTGTTTTATGATACATTTGAGATCACAATCGTTACACTTTTTTTTTTTTGTGTCAATGTTCACTTGCACTTCCGCTATGTTGTTGTTCTTTTTGTTTTATTTCTCTTATATTATATACATATTTTTGTTTTTAGACAGCAGACCGCTGTCACGGTCGCCATGTAATAAGTAACATCTTGTTACTTTGAGGTTCGTTTATTGAATGTCTTTATTGGAATTGAAATATATTCTTAGCTTATGGTTAACATTTATAAACTTATGCTGTTGTCAGTTAACAGCTACAAAGAGAGGGAGAGCGATTGTACTCATACGTTTGGCTAAGGTGCAAGCGCGGCGTTTCCCGTAGGGCATGTAACGGACAAGCTGCTTTGATCTAAGCTTCGGGTTCGAATCTCGACACCTTACAGTTCGAGATCGTACCTATTTTCATTGTGCAACCAATCGGACTAGGACTCGCGACATCGGCTAGCAAACAATCGGGAGGGGGGGTTCGTTGATTAAGTCACACAACAAAACTCGCCTTCGTTGCAGATAAATAAACATAAACAATGAGTCCTGTGCTCTTATATGTCAGAATTTAAAGTTAAAAAAAATTACCTGTCGGAGTTAAAGAATTTAAAAATAGGTTTTCATTATTACACCAGGATTACGCTACTAGATGTTGTGGTAGCTTTGGCTCTGTACCCACCCTTCCTATGATTCTCCTTGCCTAAAAATATGATAGGAAAATCCCAAACTTGTTTACGACATCCTATACACCTGTTACCCTACATCCAAGGAATAATAATTAATTTAGAGTTTCATGGCTTAACAAATTTTATTCATAATGAAAATAAGCGAGATGATTCCATAAAAGTTGCCTTCAATTTCATTTTAATGCTTCATTGCAAACAGAAATTTACTTTATATTAACTTAAAAAAATAACAAGATTCATCCTTCAAGGGATATAATAATAGATATTCGAATTTAACAACAATTTCATTAAGCTACTAGTCATAGGTAATTTTTCTCGTGTGGCATATGTATATTTAATAATATTTTAATTTAATTTAATAGCAAAATTTTAACATCCTTAATTAGACGGGATAAAAATTATCTAGATTTGGAATTAATATTTTTTTTCCTATTTAGTTAAATAAAGTTTAAGTGGAAAGAAGAAATGTTTTTATTTCGTTTTTTATTTATTTATACAGCACTACTTGTATTTCATTAAGTCCATTGCATGCATGAAAACTAAGCATTTCGTTAACTTTTTATTAGGTCTCGTACCACGGTAATAATACAGTAGCGTCTCGGTCTGCGCAACACCCGATTTGCGCAACATCTCGGTTTTTGCAACTGCGAAATAATTTACATTATGGATTCTATATGCGCAACTTTGTTTTGAAAAAATACTCGATAATTGCAACGCTGTGATTTTTTACCGTTAATCTGTTATTCTTTTGGCACGGTTACCAGATGAATTGCTTGTACCAAGGTGGCAACCGTGCTGCAACAGCTTGAAGCTGCATTGATCATATGTTTCCATGCTGTTGGCAGAAAGCAAGTCGCAATTTGTAAATTTATTTTTAAGTTAAAATTGAGAATCATGGCGCCGCCGATGAAAAGATTATTAATAACAGAAAAGGCTGCAATTCTTGATGAGCTTAAACGCGGAAAATCAGTTCGATATGTTTGTGAGAAGCACAGAGTAAACAAGTCAACTGTAAGTAGGTTGAAAAAGAAAGAATTGACCTTGAGGAGCTTCGTCGCAGACTCAGACTGCATTCCTGCTAAACGATATACACTTAAGGCCTGCGAATATCCACGTCTGGAAAAGGCGTTGTACAAGTGGTTCCTAAACCAAAGGGAAAGGAATGTGCCCATATCTTCGGACATTCTAAAGGCAAAGGCACTACAGTTGTTCGATAAAACAAAAGAGAAGCCTAATTTTAACGCAAGCCACGGGTGGTTTATAAAATTCAAAAAACGTCATGGTAAACGCAAACTCAAGATTTGTGGCGAAAAGCTTTCCAATAAATTGGGGGAGTACTCTAAAAATTATAAAAATATTCTTTTATGGTTTTATAAAACACAAAACCAGACATATTGCTATTTTTTCGCACTTAGAAAAGGTCTCCATAATTGCAACTTATCGATCTGCGCAACAAGCTTGAACATTAATTAGTTGCGCAAACCGAGACACTACTGTAGTAGGTTATAGTTAGCGCATACGCACAATCAAAACAAACGCAGCGTTAATATATGATAACGGAATATGTTTGGCTAATAATTAAAGCAAAGCAATGCATACGCGCAAAACGAAAATCACAACATAAGCATAGGTATTTAAAGCGTAGGTATGTATGTATGTACGTACCTACGTATAAGATAAGAAGATGCACTTGAGTAATTACCTCTCTCTTTTTGGTTATTTATTTTTCTTTGTTTAGCTGCCATGCATTGCCACACTTTATCACCAAACATATATAAATATATATATATGTAAATACTTGTTTTAACAAACTCACCCATCTGATGCTGCTCCGAAGGCCTTCGTAGTGCGATGATGTTGTATTCGAATTAGGTTATACGATAATAATTTTTTATGTTTGGGGCGATATCATTATAGGAACGCTTTTAAATTGTTGTTTGGTTGTAGCAATTACTCACATATAATTTTAGTTAATTTTTGGAGTGGGTTTAATAACTTTTATAGGGTAGCATATGGTCATACATATCTTCTTGCACTTGTTCTGTGTGCTTATAAAAAAAATATACACTATATGCCAAATGAGAAACTTTACATATGCAATCACTGTCCATTTTATAAATATATGTACATGGGTTTAAGCTCAATTGCTTAAGCGCATTTAAGAAAATATATTAGATTAACGAATTTAGTTTTTCTGCACTTATGCTGCTCTCTGACAGTGTTGGCATGCGTCGCCCTAAATCAATGGTTATATAGCTTTTCGCTATGCACGCACAATGTTTTTTTTAAATTGATTTTTATAGGCGAATTTGCTTTTCTATTCGCACTTTCACATTATATATATTCGCCGGTTCGGGAGTTTTGGGGCTAGCTGGATCTCGCTCAATAAAACTTCTGCTGCCCTTGGACCCGTGTTGATCGCAACTAACACGTTTCTGCGCTTCGCTGTGCTCCGCGAGCTCCCATAAAGCACCGCGAAAAGATAGAAAGCACACGAAGCGAGGATCATAAATATGTAACCTTTAATAAAACCAAAGAAATAGAGACTGATAAGTGTCATGCATATGAACACTTTATGGGGTATATGTAGGTTTACCTTATTTGATTGGGATCTTCTCCTAAAATACAATCCACTGGACCAAAGAAAGGATTTGTTGTTTCTTTTTAACAACCAGACGCTGTAAGAATAATTGCAAATTATATAGTAAGTACAGCCATGTGTATCAAGTTACACTAAGGGCTTAATACTCACGAAATAATTGCAATACACATTGGAAAAGTATCCAAAATATTTTTTAGGCCTTATCATCAAGGCTGTAATTGCGCTGATGCCCAATATTTAGGCTGATTAAATATATCTGTCCACCACGCTGTGTGGGTATAGAAAAAAACTACACACGTCTTATTCCTTTGGTGGATCGTTTGGAAAGAATCTACCCAGGAAGTTACAATACCTATTGGGGTCTCTCTTCTTACCGCTCAGGTTATTTGACATTAGCTTATGTTATTTCAGCTAATCAAGGTTACCTTAGACTTAGCCTAAGCAGACTCTCAAAAGCTAAATCCCGTAAGCTAGGTTTGGAACTTGACTAAATTAGCCGTTAAATTAGTTCCTCACAAGCACAGGATAATTCTAGGGTCATGACCCGGAGGATTAACCTGTAAAACCATTTTATTGTCGGATATCTTTTGCGTGAAAAGTTCCTTGCAAGCGGCCTTGTAAGTCCTCGAGCATGTAGTAGCTATTGCCTAATTTCTCTTTTACCCGCGATTTAATCCACTGGGGATTGAATTTAGCATTTTTGTTTTGTGCAAAATTGCTTTGGGTAAAATTGCGCCTATACACCTCCTGACCAACTTTAAAATTAACCTCACGGGCTCTCAGGTTATATTGCTTTGCGGATTGTTCCGCTGCTAGCGCAATGTTTTGTCTCAACTCTTTTCGCAACAATTGAAGTTGGTCATCGCGTGCAAGAACATTTTCCGGCTCTTCAAGCTGTCGCAGATTGCTTAGCAACGTGAATTGTGATCCATGGGTCACCATATCTAAGCCAAACAGTGCATGAAAGGGAGAACAACCTATGCTTAAATGATACGCGTTTCGCAAAGCACAGCTGATTGCATGTATATGCGCATCCCATTCTCGGTGATCATTTTTTAAATACGCTCGAATGGCTGCAATAATAGATCGATTGACCCGCTCAGACGCATTTGCTTGAGGAGAATAAAATGCAGTATACACATGTCTAATTCCAAGCGAAGTTAGCCATGCATTAAATTCAACGGATTTAAACTGTGAGCCGTTGTCACTAACAATAGTCTCTGGTATTCCATATTGAAAAAATATGTGATCTTGCAGAAACTCCTTAATTACCCCCGCGGTGAACTTTTTTAATGGACATAGCCAGTGGTATTTTGACAAGTGATCAAGCACTATCAACAATCCTATATGACCGCGTTTACTGCGTGGATACGGTCCTAAAATATCGACAAATAGTCGCTGAAATGGCCTCAAAGAAACTGCTGGCTTTCCCATTGGAGGCTTTAAAGTATGGTTTGGGGCTTTAGTGGTTTTGCATATTTCGCAATCTCTAACATAATCCCGAACCTGGGACACCATCCCCGGCCAATAAAAATATCTACGTATGAGTTCCAAAGTTTTAGCCATTCCACCATGAGCAGAAACTATATCTTCATGAGCTCTTTTAACGACCTCGTTGGTCAAAGCTATTGGAATCCAAAGTTTCCAACTGGTTTGACGACTTTGTTCAGTACCCTTGTCGTGTTCTCTACGAACATAGACAAATCTATCAATAACTTTTATATCAGGATAAGTGGACTCCTTCTCACGAATTCGAGTCTTTAACTGCTCATATTCGGCTTCGTCAAAGCTAGGTGAGCTTAAATCCACTTCTGGATTTACTCTCTCTAGCACAGCAACTTCATCAGCAAACATCCGCGACAGTGCGTCTGGTATGACATTATCCCTCCCTCGTCTATGACTTACGTTGAATTTATATCCTTGCAATTTCATTGCCCACCTTGCAAGTCTACCCTTGAGGTTGGATTGCCGCATTAACCACACCAAGCTTGCATGGTCAGTTATGACTTCAAACTCCTGCATTTCGACGTAGCATCGAAAACGTTCTATTGCCTCTAAAGCAGCTAGACACTCACGCTCTGTCACACTATAGTTTCTCTGAGCGGTGTTTAATTTTTCGACATGAAAGCTATTGGCTTTTCGGCCCCCTCTTCGGACAATTGTACCAGAACTGCTCCAATACCGTAATCACTAGCATCGCAGTGAATGAAAAATTTCTTTTCAAAGTTTGGATTTTGCAAGACAGGTGCAGAAGTCAAAATTTTCTTAAATTTTTCAAACGCCACTTGTGCCTCATCTGTCCATTTGAATTTCTTTTTTGTTGACAGCAAATCAGTAATAGGAAGGGATATATCCGAAAAGTTTTGTATGAACCTCCTATACCAGCTCACTGCTCCCATAAAACCTCGGGCTTGTTTTAACGTTTTTGGTGCAGGCCAAGCACATACCGCCTCTAGCTTTTTCGGATCTGTTGAAATACCACCGCTACCTATAACGTAGCCTAAATAAGGTACTTCTGTGACGCAAAATTTCGTCTTTGCTATGTTTAAAGTTAGGTTAGCCTTACGAAATTGCTCGGATAACCTTACTAGCGTCGACAAGTGGGTCTCAAAATCTTCCGATACAACACATAAGTCGTCTAAGTACCCAAATACACAATATTTAAGCTCTGCTGGGATAAGCTCATCTATCAGACGACACATAGTTTGCGGAGCGTTACAAAGGCCGAATGGCATTACAGTAAACTGGTACAAGGGACGACCAGGTACAGTGAATGCGGTGATGGCTTTTGACTCCTCTGTTAGAGCAATTTGCCAGTATGCGTCTTTTAAGTCTATTTTTGTTATAATGTTGGCTTTTGGAAGTCGTGCAAAAATACTCTCAATGCTTAGCAAAGGGTAAGCATCCTTTTTGGTAAACTCATTTATTTTACGTGCATCTAGGCACAAGCGAACTTTCCCGGGCTTCACAACTAGTCGCATAGGCGAACTCCATGGGCTACTCGATTTCTCAATGACGCCCAGCTCCAGCATTCTATCAATCTCCTTAAACATAAGTTTCTCAACAGCCGGAGACACTGGATAGAAACGCTGCTTGACTGGCGTAGCGTTACCTACGTTAATCTCATGTTTAATCAATGCAGTTCTACCTAGACCCTGTTGTTCAAAATCTGGAAACAATCTTACTACTGCTTCGAGCCGCCGTTGCTGATAAGCGTCTAGGGGAAACTTCTTTTCCTCGCTAACTGTGTCAGAATTCAACGTTTTTTCGCTTCCTGACTCTATAGCCGAAATTATACCCGGAGCCAGTGCAAACGTTTTCCAGAAATCTATACCAAGTATAACTCTTTTTTTTATCGAAGGAATAATATAAAAGGTAATGGATTTCTTTTCTTCTCGGAATTTTACATCTACCTTGAGCAAGCCTACAACAGGATGCTTGCTGCCATCCGCTGTTTTGATATCTGATGTCACTTTACGAAATTGTGGATAAGCAGACCAATCTTGTTTTGCAAGGTCTGTACCAATACAACTAATATTTGCACCTGTATCTAATAAGCCATGCTCCTTAAAATCCAAAAAACGAAATCGGAGTATAAAAACGACCATCCGAAGCCTCATTAATTACCGAGGCAATCAGTAATTTTCGAGTCAACGTAACCCTTTTCCAAAAATGGCGCATACGTCGTGTGGAACGCTTAAAACGAAATTTTACGCTTTCAACGGATGATCCGAAAATTCTATCTTTAGCTGCTAAATAGTTTTCATATCTCTCATGTAAAGGACGAATTGGGTAAAGATTAATAGTAAAATTTGATTCTTTGTTGTCTATTATTGGTTTTGTATCTGTTTTGGTTATCACAGACACCGGTGCAGTTGGCGTTTCTGCCAAAAGCATTTTATGTCTATCTTCATATTTTAGTTTGGGGCCGTTCGACTGTTTCCAATCGAAGGTCCCTGTTGCAAGTTTCCCGAACGTTGCTGACATTTCGAGCACTGAGGCTTATACACTTTCTTTGCTCCGCAACCATAACAGAAAATCTTTCTCTCCTCTAGGCACATGTCCCACGCATGTCCTTCTTTATCACAGTTCCAGCAAATCAACTTCCTAGCTTGTACTGCGTTTATTTCGCTATCCGTACTTTCAGTAGCCGTTGCCGGTGTCTCTGTTTCGATTTCTGCAACAACTCTTTTAACTCCGACTACATTAGTTTTGTCTAATCGTCTATATCCGTCTTCTTTGAGCAGTTGCTCACGCTTTTGTACTAACTGACGTAAATGCGCCACAGAAGCAACAGAAACATATAACAGCGCTTCTCGCATATCAGAGACCATATTACGTTGCAATAACTGCACAAGCCTATACTCTTCCATTGCCATGGATAGGCGAGATGCCATTGTCATGATGTCGTCATAAAAAACATCAAATGACTCTCCTTTTTTCTGCTTTCTAGCTCTCATATCCTCATATATAAGATCATCATCTTTGTTATCAGCGTACTGATTTTTAAAAGCTTCATAAAACTCCTCCCAAACAACATCAAGATTATCCTTACGATATCTCCAATACCATTCCCTTGCCCTTCCCAATAGCAATATATGCAAATTCCTACAAAGTAAAGAAAATCGTTTTGCAGGCTATCGGTAGTAAGCACGCTAACACGGTATAAAAATTCTTGAACGGTAGGACCTTTTACTGAGCCATCATACCTTATTCCCCAGCTTTGTATTAGCTGTGTAGCCTTTTCAGGCCGTATTAAAGATGCTGAATAGGATCCTGACCTTGGTGAAGATGCAGTGATATTTGCGTTAACTTGAGGTCTCGTTGTCTGGTGCTCGAGTGCCTCTTGGTTCATTACTTGTAAACTGTTAAATTTACGCTCAATTAAACTTTCTATTCTCTCGAATATACTATTCATATCAAATGGTGCCGCTGTAGCGGTTCGTGCCGCAACGTTTCGAGTCTGTTGATACCGAAGTTGTGTTGCTGGTCTATCATTCCTAAACCGAGAATTAGTTTGTCTTCTGGGTCGACCACGCCTTGGTGCAGCAATCTCATTTATTGCCTCCGCCTCTAAATTTGAATTTAGTGTAGTATTTAAACTAGCGGCTTGCTCTATATTTCTACTCCTTAAATCTTGAACACTCTGCGACATTGCCCGGGTTCTACTTCTAGTGTTATGTGTCCCTGGTATTGCCCCTCTTTTCTCTAATGAAACAGCTACATTTGCAATATGCGTTCCCAGATCAGTCAACTGTAATGGTGATTTACAACTGGGACATTCTTTTTCGTGGTTATATACGTTGAGAAGCAATCTCGATGAAAATTATGCTCGCAAATGCTGGTTACAACTTCTTGAGTCTCCTGCAGGGCTTGAGCACAAATACCACAATTATGCGGCTGCCTCACACTCTCTGAACTACGCGCCAACCGCATTTTATGAAAAGTGGGTTAAACTACCCCGCTCAAAGTTTTGGGTATATAAAAGATAATAATACTAATCAGGAATCTCGACAACTTCCCAAATTAGGTTTTTTTTTTTTTTTTTTTTTTTTTTTTTTTTTTTATAGTTTTCTTATATATTCATAAAATGTTCCTTGTAATGTAAGAAACGGTGACAGGATGAAGGGTGTAATAATGAATAATGAATAAAAGAAAGAACTAAACCTCACAGAATTTGCTTGGCTTAGATTATTTTTTGGAGTAAGCTTATCTCAAAGAAAACTCTTTATGCTTTAGCGGTCTTGTTTCTAAGCGGACGGACAATTGATCCAGTCAATGGTCTCGTAATTCCTGCTCTACATAAAAGTCGCTTAACACTTTCGTGCTTTCCTTTGATTCTACTCGTAGGGATTTATTATATCGGAATTAAGCGCTTCTTGCTGAAACCTATGCTTTGTATTCTCGGTTGAAAACGTCGAACTTGCCAACTCATTTCGATTTCCAGTAGAAAAAAAACAATAGACTAAGCAACAGTACTAAACTCCGTTCTAAAAAATCATAAAAATGTTGATGTGTTTCTACGGTCAGACGAAAACATTTGCTTTTGCCTGCCTAGCGGATGAAATCTCGGTCTTCGCCAAAACTCATAATTCCAGCTAAAGCCTACAGTAGCTCCTGTAACCGAAAAACCTTGGTTTAAATAAACTATTATAATCAAAGAGAATGGAACTTATATAGAGTCTTCATGAGGCCAAATTCTGACTGCCAGTTGGAATATGGAATCGTGGCGACACCCTCTCTCTTTCGCTGCTTTTTTCTCTGCCAGCGCATTTCGTGCCCGAATATCAAGCCATTCGGCTGGTCGACTGTGCTACGCTTATTTTCTCTCATAGCACAGCCAGCCAGCCATTCTCTGTGTATACGCCCATAGCCAGCGATTTTGCAGCGCACAGCTGCTTGTTATATTGCCTGTGTATGCATATGAGCGTCATATGATCATATGGTTTGCCTATTCCTTATCGCTTTTTGCGACGTTGCCATAGTGAAGCTATGAACTATACCCACATACATATATGTTTGCAGTTTTGCTGGAATATATGTAGGCTTTCTACACATTTTGTTTGGGCTGGCTAGTGTTAGTGTGTTAGTGATTTTGTATTTCTACATGACATATTTAATTGTATGCGTAGCATTTTTAGGCAATTCATTGACCTTTCTCTACTATATTATCAATTCAATTTGGTGCAGAATTTGTATTTTGCCTACAAAAACTTAAAACCAAGACCTTCCAAGCAAGTAAAATATCATATTTTGTGCTGATCGACCATTTGCATTATTAGGCAAACAGCAAAAGAAACAAGCGTCTAGTAAAATAGGCAGGCAAATATCAGTTTTGCATTGCTGATCTTTCATACTCTATCATGTTTTCAGCTCTATGACCATTTTCCAGCAATTTTGCCATCGCAACTACCATACACTTATGCAGCGATGCGCACAAACTGCGTAAGTGTATTCAGCTGTGCATATGTCCATTTCATTTGCCGAAAACTCGGAATATAAGAAAATAAAGAATGAAAGAAAATAAACTAAGAACTAAAAAAAAGGGTCGGCCAATGTTTCACATACATTCACATAGTCATATATGTATATACATTTTGCTGCATACACTCATATCATTTTCATTCTTTATTTCATTTCATTCTTCATTTTCTTATATTCCGAGTTTTCGGCAAATGAAATGGACATATGCACAGCTGAATACACTTACGCAGTTTGTGCGCATCGCTGCATAAGTGTATGGTAGTTGCGATGGCAAAATTGCTGAAAATGGTCATAGAGCTGAAAACATGATAGAGTATGAAAGATCAGCAATGCAAAACTGATATTTGCCTGCCTATTTTACTAGACGCTTGTTTCTTTTGCTGTTTGCCTAATAATGCAAATGGTCGATCAGCACAAAATATGATATTTTACTTGCTTGGAAGGTCTTGGTTTTAAGTTTTTGTAGGCAAAATACAAATTCTGCACCAAATTGAATTGATAATATAGTAGAGAAAGGTCAATGAATTGCCTAAAAAATGCTACGCATACAATTAAATATGTCATGTAGAAATACAAAATCACTAACACACTAACACTAGCCAGCCCAAACAAAATGTGTAGAAAGCCTACATATATTCCAGCAAAACTGCAAACATATATGTATGTGGGTATAGTTCATAGCTTCACTATGGCAACGTCGCAAAAAGCGATAAGGAATAGGCAAACCATATGATCATATGACGCTCATATGCATACACAGGCAATATAACAAGCAGCTGTGCGCTGCAAAATCGCTGGCTATGGGCGTATACACAGAGAATGGCTGGCTGGCTGTGCTATGAGAGAAAATAAGCGTAGCACAGTCGACCAGCCGAATGGCTTGATATTCGGGCACAAATGCGCTGGCAGAAAAAAAGCAGCGAAAGAGAGAGGTGTCGCCACGATTCCATATTCCAACTGGCAGTCAGAATTTGGCCTCATGAAGACTCTATAAGTTCCATTCTCTTTGATTATAATAAGCAAACAATGGATCTTCCTTTCCCCAAATACCTTACTATATTGTGGTCGTTTTCTAGGTCTCGCCCAGAATCGCAATTCCTGACAATAAGTTTGTATTCAGCGAAATTTAGTTATAAGTGTGTCCTTGTTAAGGATATGTTATGATCCTGTGATTCCACAACAGACAGTCGGGCACAGATCCTTATTTTCCAATAGACCAAAGAAAAGAAAATATAATAGCAGAAGAAAGTTCTCATTTTACGATTTAGGGAACCATTCAACCCTGCTTAAACTGCATTGTTCCAGCCCTATATTTTGGGAGACGAATTCTATGTTGGGCGGACTCTTCGGGTTGCTCGGGCCCCACGTTTTGGGCGCCAAATACTCTATAACGGACAAGCTGCTTTGATCTAAGCTTCGGGTTCGAATCTCGACACCTTACAGTTCGAGATCGTACCTATTTTCATTGTGCAACCAATCGGACTAGGACTCGCGACATCGGCTAGCAAACAATCGGGAGGGGTTCGTTGATTAAGTCACACAACAAAACTCGCCTTCGTTGCAGATAAATAAACATAAACAATGAGTCCTGTGCTCTTATATGTCAGAATTTAAAGTTAAAAAAAATTACCTGTCGGAGTTAAAGAATTTAAAAATAGGTTTTCATTATTACACCAGGATTACGCTACTAGATGTTGTGGTAGCTTTGGCTCTGTACCCACCCTTCCTATGATTCTCCTTGCCTAAAAATATGATAGGAAAATCCCAAACTTGTTTACGACATCCTATACACCTGTTACCCTACATCCAAGGAATAATAATTAATTTAGAGTTTCATGGCTTAACAAATTTTATTCATAATGAAAATAAGCGAGATGATTCCATAAAAGTTGCCTTCAATTTCATTTTAATGCTTCATTGCAAACAGAAATTTACTTTATATTAACTTAAAAAAATAACAAGATTCATCCTTCAAGGGATATAATAATAGATATTCGAATTTAACAACAATTTCATTAAGCTACTAGTCATAGGTAATTTTTCTCGTGTGGCATATGTATATTTAATAATATTTTAATTTAATTTAATAGCAAAATTTTAACATCCTTAATTAGACGGGATAAAAATTATCTAGATTTGGAATTAATATTTTTTTCCTATTTAGTTAAATAAAGTTTAAGTGGAAAGAAGAAATGTTTTTATTTCGTTTTTTATTTATTTATACAGCACTACTTGTATTTCATTAAGTCCATTGCATGCATGAAAACTAAGCATTTCGTTAACTTTTTATTAGGTCTCGTACCACGGTAATAATAGTAGGTTATAGTTAGCGCATACGCACAATCAAAACAAACGCAGCGTTAATATATGATAACGGAATATGTTTGGCTAATAATTAAAGCAAAGCAATGCATACGCGCAAAACGAAAATCACAACATAAGCATAGGTATTTAAAGCGTAGGTATGTATGTATGTACGTACCTACGTATAAGATAAGAAGATGCACTTGAGTAATTACTCTTTCTTTTTTGGTTATTTATTTTTCTTTGTTTAGCTGCCATGCATTGCCACACTTTATCACCAAACATATATAAATATATATATATGTAAATACTTGTTTTAACAAACTCACCCATCTGATGCTGCTCCGAAGGCCTTCGTAGTGCGATGATGTTGTATTCGAATTAGGTTATACGATAATAATTTTTATGTTTGGGGCGATATCATTATAGGAACGCTTTTAAATTGTTGTTTGGTTGTAGCAATTACTCACATATAATTTTAGTTAATTTTGGAGTGGGTTTAATAACTTTTATAGGGTAGCATATGGTCATACATATCTTCTTGCACTTGTTCTGTGTGCTTATAAAAAAAATATACACTATATGCCAAATGAGAAACTTTACATATGCAATCACTGTCCATTTTATAAATATATGTACATGGGTTTAAGCTCAATTGCTTAAGCGCATTTAAGAAAATATATTAGATTAACGAATTTAGTTTTTCTGCACTTATGCTGCTCTCTGACAGTGTTGGCATGCGTCGCCCTAAATCAATGGTTATATAGCTTTTCGCTATGCACGCACAATGTTTTTTTTAAATTGATTTTTTATAGGCGAATTTGCTTTTCTATTCGCACTTTCATTATATATATTCGCCGGTTCGGGAGTTTTGGGGCTAGCTGGATCTCGCTCAATAAAACTTCTGCTGCCCTTGGACCCGTGTTGATCGCAACTAACACGTTTCTGCGCTTCGCTGTGCTCCGCGAGCTCCCATAAAGCACCGCGAAAGATAGAAAGCACACGAAGCGAGGATCATAAATATGTAACCTTTAATAAAACCAAAGAAATAGAGACTGATAAGTGTCATGCATATGAACACTTTATGGGGTATATGTAGGTTTACCTTATTTGATTGGGATCTTCTCCTAAAATACAATCCACTGGACCAAAGAAGGATTTGTTGTTTCTTTTAACAACCAGACGCTGTAAGAATAATTGCAAATTATATAGTAAGTACAGCCATGTGTATCAAGTTACACTAAGGGCTTAATACTCACGAAATAATTGCAATACACATTGGAAAAGTATCCAAAATATTTTTAGGCCTTATCATCAAGGCTGTAATTGCGCTGATGCCCAATATTTAGGCTGATTAAATATATCTGTCCACCACGCTGTGTGGGTATAGAAAAAAACTACACACGTCTTATTCCTTTGGTGGATCGTTTGGAAAGAATCTACCCAGGAAGTTACAATACCTATTGGGGTCTCTCTTCTTACCGCTCAGGTTATTTGACATTAGCTTATGTTATTTCAGCTAATCAAGGTTACCTTAGACTTAGCCTAAGCAGACTCTCAAAAGCTAAATCCCGTAAGCTAGGTTTGGAACTTGACTAAATTAGCCGTTAAATTAGTTCCTCACAGGCAACGGTCTCACGCTTGCGTGGCCTTCTAAAGAGGCTTCGTATTACTTACACGCGCAGAGCATATGTATGTATGTGCTTTGGTATGCGCATACATATATATGTTTATGCTGAGCGTGTTTAGGTTAATTTATACTTGCAACAAAGTGTTACAAGTTACGTTTTATATATATTTGAAATACCATATATGAATACACTACAATACCTTGCACCATATTATTTTTCACTAATTTCATCAGACTTGCATTATTTAGATGGCCATACCTATTGTGTCAAGTATGTGCACTAATCTGCGCGGCGCCCAAGCATACGTTTCCTCTGTTCTTGAACAAAAATAGTTTATTTTTCTTCTGGGCTTCTAATACTTTTTCGCCGTCCTGACGCACAATTGCTTTGTCTTTACAAAAAGTTACTGTACAGCCCCGCTCGACTGCACGACTCACTGACATAAAATTTCCCGTTATGTCTGGTATATGCAAAACATTTTCCAGTGTAAGATCGCAAAACCCCGTTTCAAGCCTTACGCTGCCTTTGCCAACTGCTCGCATTACGTTATTGTCAGCCAACACAACATCTTCTATTTGCGAAACGTAATTTGCAAACATACTGCGCAGTACACACATATGTGCCGTCGCGCCACTATCCGGACACCAGCCGGTTAAATCCAGATCGCTCGACTTGTTTACCGTTCGAACTGTATACGAGCGCTGCTGCTGCGTTGTTGTTTCTTCCTTGTGTTTGCTTTTGCATTCCCTTTTGTAATGACCACGACGCCCGCAGTTGTATTATTCGACGTTCGCTTTCTTTCTGGTGCCGCTCTGGCATTATATGCCTGCTGCTCATAATTTACTTTGAGCCCTTCGCAGCCCCTGCGCTCTCCTTCTTCTAGCAACTTAATTTTGAGTGCATCTAGAGAGGGCAAACTATCACGCGTTTCCATGGCTATGACGAAATTTTCAAATTCCTTGTTCAAACTTGAAAGCAATATAATCACTGTTTACTCGTTAGCTAACTTTATATCAACCTCTGCAAGCTGATCCACAATTTGGCAAAATGCATTTATATGCGCACTCATATCGTCATCCTCTGCCATACGCAATTCCACTAGCTTCCGATATAGAAAAACTTTTCTTACCGGGCCAGTCGGACAATGTACATCACTGAGCTTTTTCCAGGCCGCTGCCGCCGTTGTACAGCCTTTGATATAACACAACTGTGTCACCTTGACGCTTAGAGTAATCGTCGCTAGCGCTTTCTGATCGAGTCCGTCCCAGGCTACATCACCGTCACCTTCAGGTCGCGTCCCATCAATAACTTTCCACAGATCTGCGTGCACCAACACGCTGCGCATTTGTATGCTCCAGGAATCATAATTCCCTATGTCCAAATTGTCAATTTGGTACATAGAACTCATTTTACTACTGGATCTAATAATTTAGTTCACCCATAGTGAAATTTACCAAGTGTGTTAGATGACAAACTGTTTAAGTTTTACTAAAATATGTATATCATGTAAAACCACGAAAAAGTTTCAGTACAATTGTCAAAAACAAGCCAGGGGAGAGGAACGCCTACAGGGAGAGGTGACGACAGGATCATACATTTAAGTTAGGCGGGTATAATAAACGTCTTAAATATTTTATTTATTTATATATTTTTATATGCGTTATCCCGCAGACTCAAAACCAACAAATTTTATTTGTGCAGAACAACGATTCCTCGGCCCATAACCTGATGAAATTAACAGAGGTTTCCAGCGAATTCGGTTTGAGAAATTAAAATATTTTTTATTTAACGCTTTGCTTCATGCGAAGGTTGGAGACGAACTAACTCAAAATCAAAAGTGTGCAAGACATACGTTCAATAGCGTATTCTCTTTTCTTGTTTTACATTCTTATTCTTATAGCTGTAAATATGCTCTTTTTCATTTTGAGCATCAATGCATACACACTAACATTAGATTAAATTCAACAATGTATACACACTAACATTAGATCAAATTCAACATTGGTTATGGATGATCAGGCCTAAAAATTGGAATATATTCTATGCTCGAGCTAACCTGTGTTGAATATTTTAAGCCTATTCTAATTTACTATCTGGTGTTTTTTCTTACCTACGTTTATTTTTATGTTATTTTTATCTTCTATGCTTATAACTTTGCATGGGCCTAGATATTTACTTTCTAATTTATGAGCTGTCTCATTTCTTTAATAGTACTAAAGATCCTACTTCTAAACTTATGTCATTTAATTTTTTATCGTATTCTATTTTTATACTCGATACCGAAGGTAAAGAGTATATTGAGTTTGTGCAATGTCCGTCATGGTGTCTGTCCGTCTGTCCGTCTGTATGAACGCAACTTTTTTCCACACCCTTCAAGCTAGAGACTTGAAAATTTCCAATTCTCTTTATCTATGGGATAGTAAATTAAAGTGGTTGGGGTTCTACGATAACCGGGGGGCTGGCAAATCGATAAATTCGATAAATCAAAACCGATAAATCCACATATTTCGCACATCCTTACAATTAGAACTACCAATTTTGGTAAGAAGATAGCTACTAGCAACCCCCAAAAAATTGCATCAAAAATTTTGGAGCCACGCCCCCCATTCCGCCCCCAGCCACCCCGCATTTTAAAGTCAAAAAAGCCTATATCTCCCACAGTTTTTGAGCTATAGCCACCAAGTTTGGTGTATTTGGACAGGATTGCCTTTATTTGACTTTCGTCATTTTTGTCTACGCTACTTTTAATTTATTTAAATATTTATTGCCCATATTTATACTCGATACCGAAGGTAAAGAGTATATTGAGTTTGTGCAATGTCCGTCATGGTGTCCGTCCGTCTGTCCGTCTGTCCGTCTGTATGTTCGCAACTTTTTTCCACACCCTTCAAGCTAGAGACTTGAAACTTTCCAATTCTCTTTATCTATGGGATAGTAAATTAAAGTGTCAAGATGGGGGTTCTACGATAACTGGGGGGCTGGCAAATCGACCTACAACCCGCGCCGGTCCTCTCTTTCGTTTTTTTTTTTTTTATACCGAAGGTAAAGTATATTGAGTTTGTGCAATGTCCGTCATGGTGTCCGTCCGTCTGTCCGTCTGTCCGTCTGTATGTTCGCAACTTTTTTCCACACCCTTCAAGCTAGAGACTTGAAACTTTCCAATTCTCTTTATCTATGGGATAGTAAATTAAAGTGTCAAGATGGGGGTTCTACGATAACTGGGGGGCTGGCAAATCGATAAATTCGATAACTCAAAACCGATAAATCCACATATTTCGCACATCCTTACAGCTAGAACTACCAAATTTGGGAAGAAGATAGCTACTAGCAACCCCCAAAAAACTGCATCTAAATTTTGGAGCAACGCCCACCCATTCCGCCCCCAGCCCCACCGCATTTTAAAGTCAAAAAAGCCTATATCTCCCACAGTTTTTGAGCTATAGCCACCAAATTTGCCAAGATAGGTGATGATGACCCCCAAAAAAATGACTCAAAAATTTGGATGCCACGCCCACCAATACTGCCCTAGCCGCCCCCATCCACCCCAACGCTTCGTCAAAAACGGGAACGCGTGTATCTTCCAGAGTTGTGGAGCTAGAGTCACCAAATTTGGTAGGAAGATAGCTGGCAACTACCTTCAAAAATCTGCATCAAAGTTTTGGAGCCACGCCCACCCATTTCGCCTCCCTTTCCCCACCTTTTACAAACTTTTAGATAGAGTCACCAAATTTGGTATGAATATAGCAACTGACATTCCACATAGATCTGCATCAAAAATTTGGATGCCACGCCCACCCATACCGCCCCCAGCCCCCTTTTCACCACATTTTACAAGCTTCGAGCTAGAGTCACCAAATTTGGTATGAAGATAGCAATTGACATTCCACAAAGATCTGCATCAAAAATTTGGATGCCACGCCCACCCATAAGGCCCCAGCCCCCTCTCCCCACATTTTACAAACTTTGAGCTAGAGTCACCAAATTTGGTATGAAGATAGCAATTAACATTCCACAAAGATCTGCAGCAAAAATTTGGATGCCACGCCCACCCATACCGCCCCCAGCCCCCTTTTCCCCACTTTTTACAAATTTCGAGTTAGAGTCACCAAATTTGGTATGAAGATAGCAATTGACATTCCACATACATCTGCATCAAAAATTTAGATGCCACGCCCACCCATACCGCCCCCAGCCCCCTTTTCCCCACATTTTACAAACTTTGAGCTAGAGTCACCAAATTTGTAAGGAAGATAGCTGGTGGCATCGCCATCTGCATCGGCAAATCTTTAAAGCAGCGTACACCCCTGCCGCATCCGTACCCCTCTGCAATCAGGCCTCTTTTTACCGGTTTTAATACTGGTATCGAGTATGCCGCAGTCGGTTGCGTCCGATTGCAACGTTTCCACTTGATTTAAATTCATTTAGTGATACAAACTCGAAGATTTGTTCACTTGGTGACAACCGTAAATTAACGATTTTGTGTACTCCGGCTTCTGAATTAAGCCTTTGAAAGAATTGACCAAAGTCGAACCTTTCATTAGAATACAAATCATTAATGGAAAATTGTGAAATGATTCGTTTTCCTCTTTTTAACAAACAATTATTATTTACGAATTTTATTTTCACAAATTTCTTTACGTCATTATTGCTAATGACTTCATAGACATTGGGCTCTTTTATTTCTTTTTAGCAATTTTGGTTTTTTATCTGCTCAGATATTTTCCTGTCTTTTTGATGATCTTGTTTGCACCATCATTATGTTTCTATTTATTTGTATTAGCGATTCAATTTTGATTCTTGACAATGCGTCTGCTATATGATTGTCTTTCCCCTTGAGGTATTCTATTGTGAATTGGTATTCTTCTTAATCTAATCTCATTCTTGTTAATTTTGATGAAGGATTTTTCATTGAAAAGAGGTAAGTTAATGGTCTATGGTCTGTTTTAACTAAGAAATGCCTGCCATAAACATAAGGTCTGAAGTGTTTTTGTGCCCAATGAATTGCAGCTAATTCCTGCTCTGTTGTTGATTTATTGCTTTCTCCCTGCGTGAAAGCTCGAGAAGCGTATGCAATTGGTAATTGTACCCCGTTGTACTCTTGGGTTAGTACAGCGCCACATGCATGTTTACTTGCATCTGTGGTTATGCAAAATTCTTTGCTGAAATCAGGGTATTGTAACAATGTAGGCTTCATTAATGCCTTTTTTAAGTATTTGAATGCGTCTTCGCATTCTTTTGTCCATTCGAATTGGACATTCTTTCTGCACAGTCTGGTCAAATGACGTGAATGTTGTGCGAAATTATGAATAAACCTTCTGTAATAATTTCAAAACGCGACGAAACGTCGTGCGCTATCCGCATCAGTTGGGGTTGGATAGTTTTTAATAACATCATATTTGTGTCATCAGGGAGGATGCCATGGTCTGTGCACTTATGCCCAAGGAATGTAACCTCGTGCATGAAAAACGAACATTTCTCTGGGTTTAATTTTAGGTTGTGTTTTCTACACAGGTCAAAGATATTAGTCAAATTTTTAAACATGTGATGTTCTGAACAGCCAATGACAACTAGGTCATCCATGTAGAGAAATGCTTGGGATGGCTCAAGGCCAGAAAATGCGAGTGTCATCATTCGCATACCTTAAGACCATATGGTAGTCGCGTTAAGCGATAAGAACCGGAGTTCGTTGAAAATGATGTTATATTTCTAGATTTTTCTTCTAGTTCTATTTGATGAAATCCTGACATAAGATCGAGACATGAAAAATATTTTGCTCGTCCTAATTGGTCTAAGATTTCTTCTATTCTTGGCAGTGGATATTTGTCTGCTAAAAGTTTTTTGTTTATTTGGCGGTAATGAACTACTAAACGCCTTTTTTCTCCTTGGAATTTGGGAGAGATTTCTTGGGAACCAAGAGAAGTGGGCTATTATATTCAGAAATTGATGGCTCAACTATACCATCTTTTATCAACTTTTCGACCTGTCTGTTTATTTCTGGTTTTTCGGTTTCGGCATTTCTATAATTTTTTATGTAAACGGGTGTTCTATCTGATAATCTTAATTTTTGTTTATAGAAATTATTGGATGATATCGGTTCTGTTTCTAGACCAAATATGTCACTGTATTTGGTACATAGATCGGTTAATCTCACTTTGAATTGGTCAGGGAATGTCAATTTACCTATGACTTTGTTAGTTCTAATGTTTGAATTTTCATTAGTTTGAAAATCATAATCTTCTATTGATTCGAATTTAATGTTGGGATTTTTAATTTTTATATTTTTATCTGTTGTATTTAAGATACGGACTATTGCACTATGACTTTCAACAATACTGTTCGCTATTATTACCCCAGGATGTATTTCCTGGTTTGGTATTAATACAGTATTTTCAGTAGTCAGAAGCATGATTTGTCTCATTACTTCTGATCTTGCTGGCAATAATATTGAGTTATCAATATCATTGTGTAGTAGTGGTACATGTATTTGGTATTTTAGTGATTGTGGTTTCATAATGAATTCATTATGTTGGTAATCTATTATACAATTGTATTTTCGAATGAAATCAAGTCCGATAATTCCATCACATGGAACCGGAAAGTCGTTGCTGACAATTTGGAAGTCATGAGTGATTATAAAATAATCGAAAAGTAAGTCAATTGTTGATTGTCCTAACGATTGAATAGTTCCCTGTCCAATTCCTGTTATCTCTGTTTTATAATTTGAGTTTATTCTTGATTCTATATTATTATTTTTTAATTTATTTTATTTTATTTATATTAGCTCCTGTATCTATAAGCAATGTTAATTGGATGTTATTGTTCCCGTTTTGGATTTTTATGAGACTGCTAAGATTTAAATTTATGTGTAGAATTTTTACTGCTGTTGGTCGCTAAAGGGGTTTTGTTGGTTTTCCGAGTTACTTTGTGTAACTCGTATTTGGTTATTATGGCTATTTCCTCTGTTTGAGCCGCCTCTGTATGAGACTAAAAATTGGAATATATTCTATGCTCGAGCTAACCTGTGTTGAATATTTTAAGCCTATTCTAATTTACTATCTGGTGTTTTTTCTTACCTACGTTTATTTTTATGTTATTTTTATCTTCTATGCTTATAACTTTGCATGGGCCTAGATATTTACTTTCTAATTTATGAGCTGTCTCATTTCTTTAATAGTACTAAAGATCCTACTTCTAAACTTATGTCATTTAATTTTTTATCGTATTCTATTTTTATACTCGATACCGAAGGTAAAGAGTATATTGAGTTTGTGCAATGTCCGTCATGGTGTCTGTCCGTCTGTCCGTCTGTATGAACGCAACTTTTTTCCACACCCTTCAAGCTAGAGACTTGAAAATTTCCAATTCTCTTTATCTATGGGATAGTAAATTAAAGTGGTTGGGGTTCTACGATAACCGGGGGGCTGGCAAATCGATAAATTCGATAAATCAAAACCGATAAATCCACATATTTCGCACATCCTTACAATTAGAACTACCAATTTTGGTAAGAAGATAGCTACTAGCAACCCCAAAAAAATTGCATCAAAAATTTTGGAGCCACGCCCCCCATTCCGCCCCCAGCCACCCCGCATTTTAAAGTCAAAAAAGCCTATATCTCCCACAGTTTTTGAGCTATAGCGACCAAGTTTGGTGTATTTGGACAGGATTGCCTTTATTTGACTTTCGTCATTTTTGTCTATTTGTGTCACTCTTGTTAGTAGCGCTACTTTTAATTTATTTAAATATTTATTGCCCATATTTATACTCGATACCGAAGGTAAAGAGTATATTGAGTTTGTGCAATGTCCGTCATGGTGTCCGTCCGTCTGTCCGTCTGTCTGTCCGTCCGTCTGTCCGTCTGTATGTTCGCAACTTTTTTCCACACCCTTCAAGCTAGAGACTTGAAACTTTCCAATTTTCTTTATCTATGGGATAGTAAATTAAAGTGTCAAGATGGTGGTTCTACGATTACTGGGGGGCTGGCAAATCGATAAATTCGATAACTCAAAACCGATAAATCCACATATTTCGCACATCCTTACAGCTAGAACTACCAAATTTGGGAAGAAGATAGCTACTAGCAACCCCCAAAAAACTGCATCTAAATTTTGGAGCAACGCCCACCCATTCCGCCCCCAGCCCCACCGCATTTTAAAGTCAAAAAAGCCTATATCTCCCACAGTTTTTGAGCTATAGCCACCAAATTTGCCAAGATAGGTGATGATGACCCCCCAAAAAAATGACTCAAAAATTTGGATGCCACGCCCACCAATACTGCCCTAGCCGCCCCCATCCACCCCAACGCTTCGTCAAAAACGGGAACGCGTGTATCTTCCAGAGTTGTGGAGCTAGAGTCACCAAATTTGGTAGGAAGATAGCTGGCAACTACCTTCAAAAATCTGCATCAAAGTTTTGGAGCCACGCCCACCCATTTCGCCTCCCTTTCCCCACCTTTTACAAACTTTTAGATAGAGTCACCAAATTTGGTATGAATATAGCAACTGACATTCCACATAGATCTGCATCAAAAATTTGGATGCCACGCCCACCCATACCGCCCCCAGCCCCCTTTTCACCACATTTTACAAGCTTCGAGCTAGAGTCACCAAATTTGGTATGAAGATAGCAATTGACATTCCACAAAGATCTGCATCAAAAATTTGGATGCCACGCCCACCCATAAGGCCCCAGCCCCCCTCTCCCCACATTTTACAAACTTTGAGCTAGAGTCACCAAATTTGGTATGAAGATAGCAATTAACATTCCACAAAGATCTGCAGCAAAAATTTGGATGCCACGCCCACCCATACCGCCCCCAGCCCCCTTTTCCCCACTTTTTACAAATTTCGAGTTAGAGTCACCAAATTTGGTATGAAGATAGCAATTGACATTCCACATACATCTGCATCAAAAATTTAGATGCCACGCCCACCCATACCGCCCCCAGCCCCCTTTTCCCCACATTTTACAAACTTTGAGCTAGAGTCACCAAATTTGTAAGGAAGATAGCTGGTGGCATCGCCATCTGCATCGGCAAATCTTTAAAGCAGCGTACACCCCTGCCGCATCCGTACCCCTCTGCAATCAGGCCTCTTTTTACCGGTTTTAATACTGGTATCGAGTATGCCGCAGTCGGTTGCGTCCGATTGCAACGTTTCCACTTGATTTAAATTCATTTAGTGATACAAACTCGAAGATTTGTTCACTTGGTGACAACCGTAAATTAACGATTTTGTGTACTCCGGCTTCTGAATTAAGCCTTTGAAAGAATTGACCAAAGTCGAACCTTTCATTAGAATACAAATCATTAATGGAAAATTGTGAAATGATTCGTTTTCCTCTTTTTAACAAACAATTATTATTTACGAATTTTATTTTCACAAATTTCTTTACGTCATTATTGCTAATGACTTCATAGACATTGGGCTCTTTTATTTCTTTTAGCAATTTTGGTTTTTTATCTGCTCAGATATTTTCCTGTCTTTTTGATGATCTTGTTTGCACCATCATTATGTTTCTATTTATTTGTATTAGCGATTCAATTTTGATTCTTGACAATGCGTCTGCTATATGATTGTCTTTCCCCTTGAGGTATTCTATTGTGAATTGGTATTCTTCTTAATCTAATCTCATTCTTGTTAATTTTGATGAAGGATTTTTCATTGAAAAGAGGTAAGTTAATGGTCTATGGTCTGTTTTAACTAAGAAATGCCTGCCATAAACATAAGGTCTGAAGTGTTTTTGTGCCCAATGAATTGCAGCTAATTCCTGCTCTGTTGTTGATTTATTGCTTTCTCCCTGCGTGAAAGCTCGAGAAGCGTATGCAATTGGTAATTGTACCCCGTTGTACTCTTGGGTTAGTACAGCGCCACATGCATGTTTACTTGCATCTGTGGTTATGCAAAATTCTTTGCTGAAATCAGGGTATTGTAACAATGTAGGCTTCATTAATGCCTTTTTAAGTATTTGAATGCGTCTTCGCATTCTTTTGTCCATTCGAATTGGACATTCTTTCTGCACAGTCTGGTCAAATGACGTGAATGTTGTGCGAAATTATGAATAAACCTTCTGTAATAATTTCAAAACGCGACGAAACGTCGTGCGCTATCCGCATCAGTTGGGGTTGGATAGTTTTTAATAACATCATATTTGTGTCATCAGGGAGGATGCCATGGTCTGTGCACTTATGCCCAAGGAATGTAACCTCGTGCATGAAAAACGAACATTTCTCTGGGTTTAATTTTAGGTTGTGTTTTCTACACAGGTCAAAGATATTAGTCAAATTTTTAAACATGTGATGTTCTGAACAGCCAATGACAACTAGGTCATCCATGTAGAGAAATGCTTGGGATGGCTCAAGGCCAGAAAATGCGAGTGTCATCATTCGCATAAATGAGTTTGGTGCTACCTTAAGACCATATGGTAGTCGCGTTAAGCGATAAGAACCGGAGTTCGTTGAAAATGATGTTATATTTCTAGATTTTTCTTCTAGTTCTATTTGATGAAATCCTGACATAAGATCGAGACATGAAAAATATTTTGCTCGTCCTAATTGGTCTAAGATTTCTTCTATTCTTGGCAGTGGATATTTGTCTGCTAAAAGTTTTTTGTTTATTTGGCGGTAATGAACTACTAAACGCCTTTTTTTCTCCTTGGAATTTGGGAGAGATTTCTTGGGAACCAAGAGAAGTGGGCTATTATATTCAGAAATTGATGGCTCAACTATACCATCTTTTATCAACTTTTCGACCTGTCTGTTTATTTCTGGTTTTTCGGTTTCGGCATTTCTATAATTTTTTATGTAAACGGGTGTTCTATCTGATAATCTTAATTTTTGTTTATAGAAATTATTGGATGATATCGGTTCTGTTTCTAGACCAAATATGTCACTGTATTTGGTACATAGATCGGTTAATCTCACTTTGAATTGGTCAGGGAATGTCAATTTACCTATGACTTTGTTAGTTCTAATGTTTGAATTTTCATTAGTTTGAAAATCATAATCTTCTATTGATTCGAATTTAATGTTGGGATTTTTAATTTTTATATTTTTATCTGTTGTATTTAAGATACGGACTATTGCACTATGACTTTCAACAATACTGTTCGCTATTATTACCCCAGGATGTATTTCCTGGTTTGGTATTAATACAGTATTTTGAGCTAGTCAGAAGCAAAATTTGGCTCATATACTTCTGATCTTGCTCGAGCAATAACCTTGT
Organism: Scaptomyza montana; assembly: GCA_018904305.1. Lineage (NCBI taxonomy): Eukaryota > Metazoa > Arthropoda > Insecta > Diptera > Drosophilidae > Scaptomyza > Scaptomyza montana. Next base: position 771,669 of record JAEIGR010000047.1, on the reverse strand, counting down.
GTTGTCAATATCATTGTATAGCCTATTGGTACATGTATTTGCTATTTTAGTGATTTTGGTTTCCTAATGAATTTATTATGTTGGTAATCTATTATACAATTGTATTTTCTAATGAAATCAAGTCCGATAACTTCCATGACATGGGCCGAGAAAGTCGTTGCTGACAATTTCGAATTTATGAGCTGATCTCATTTCATTAATCGAAAAGTACGTAAATTGTTGATTGCCCTAACGATTCTAATAGTTCCGTCATTTAATTCCTGTTATCTCTGTTTTATAATTTGAGTTTATACTTGATTCTAAAGGTAATAGAGTTTTTTGAGTTTATTTTATTTCCTTTATGGTAGCTCCTGTACGTCTATAAGCAATGTTAATTGAACGTTACTTTTTCCCACCTTCGATCTTTATGAGACTTGCTAAGATTTACAATTCTATATTGAAATCTTTACTGGGATAGTAAATTAAAGTGGTTTGGGGTTCTACGATAACTGGGGGCTGGCAAATCGATAAATTCGATAAATCAAAACCGATAAATCCACATATTTCGCACATCCTTACAATTAGAACTACCAATTTTGGTAAGAAGATAGCTACTAGCACCCCCAAAAAATGTGCATCAAAAATTTTGGAGCCACGCCCCCATTCCGCCCCCAGCCACCCCGCATTTTAAAGTCAAAAAAGCCTATATCTCCCACATTTTTTGAGCTATAGCCACCAAGTTTGGTGTATTTGGACAGGATTGCCTTTCTAATTTGACTTTCGTCATTTTTTAATAGTCTACAGACTACTTTTAAATTTATTTAAATATTTATTGCCCATATTTATACTCGATACCGAAGGTAAAGAGTATATTGAGTTTGTGCAATGTCCGTCATGGTGTCCGTCCGTCTGTCCGTCTGTCTGTCCGTCCGTCTGTCCGTCTGTATGTTCGCAACTTTTTTCCACACCCTTCAAGCTAGAGACTTGAAACTTTCCAATTTTCTTTATCTATGGGATAGTAAATTAAAGTGTCAAGATGGTGGTTCTACGATTACTGGGGGGCTGGCAAATCGATAAATTCGATAACTCAAAACCGATAAATCCACATATTTCGCACATCCTTACAGCTAGAACTACCAAATTTGGGAAGAAGATAGCTACTAGCAACCCCCAAAAAACTGCATCTAAATTTTGGAGCAACGCCCACCCATTCCGCCCCCAAGCTCCACCGCATTTTAAAGTCAAAAAAGCCTATATCTCCCACAGTTTTTGAGCTATAGCCACCAAATTTGCCAAGATAGGTGATGATGACCCCCCAAAAAAATTACTCAAAAGTTTGGATGCCACGCCCACCAATACTGCCCTAGCCGCCCCCATCCACCCCAACGCTTCGTCAAAAACGGGAACGCGTGTATCTTCCAGAGTTGTGGAGCTAGAGTCACCAAAAAAAAAAGTTTTGGAGCCACGCCCACCCATTTCGCCTCCCTTTCCCCACCTTTTACAAACTTTTAGATAGAGTCACCAAATTTGGTATGAATATAGCAACTGACATTCCACATAGATCTGCATCAAAAATTTGGATGCCACGCCCACCCATACCGCCCCCAGCCCCCTTTTCACCACATTTTACAAGCTTCGAGCTAGAGTCACCAAATTTGGTATGAAGATAGCAATTGACATTCCACAAAGATCTGCATCAAAAATTTGGATGCCACGCCCACCCATAAGGCCCCAGCCCCCCTCTCCCCACATTTTACAAACTTTGAGCTAGAGTCACCAAATTTGGTATGAAGATAGCAATTAACATTCCACAAAGATCTGCAGCAAAAATTTGGATGCCACGCCCACCCATACCGCCCCCAGCCCCCTTTTCCCCACTTTTTACAAATTTCGAGTTAGAGTCACCAAATTTGGTATGAAGATAGCAATTGACATTCCACATACATCTGCATCAAAAATTTAGATGCCACGCCCACCCATACCGCCCCCAGCCCCCTTTTCCCCACATTTTACAAACTTTGAGCTAGAGTCACCAAATTTGTAAGGAAGATAGCTGGTGGCATCGCCATCTGCATCGGCAAATCTTTAAAGCAGCGTACACCCCTGCCGCATCCGTACCCCTCTGCAATCAGGCCTCTTTTTACCGGTTTTAATACTGGTATCGAGTATGCCGCAGTCGGTTGCGTCCGATTGCAACGTTTCCACTTGATTTAAATTCATTTAGTGATACAAACTCGAAGATTTGTTCACTTGGTGACAACCGTAAATTAACGATTTTGTGTACTCCGGCTTCTGAATTAAGCCTTTGAAAGAATTGACCAAAGTCGAACCTTTCATTAGAATACAAATCATTAATGGAAAATTGTGAAATGATTCGTTTTCCTCTTTTTAACAAACAATTATTACTTACGAATTTTATTTTCACAAATTTCTTTACGTCATTATTGCTAATGACTTCATAGACATTGGGCTCTTTTATTTCTTTTAGCAATTTTGGTTTTTTATCTGCTCAGATATTTTCCTGTCTTTTTGATGATCTTGTTTGCACCATCATTATGTTTCTATTTATTTGTATTAGCGATTCAATTTTGATTCTTGACAATGCGTCTGCTATATGATTGTCTTTCCCCTTGAGGTATTCTATTGTGAATTGGTATTCTTCTTAATCTAATCTCATTCTTGTTAATTTTGATGAAGGATTTTTCATTGAAAAGAGGTAAGTTAATGGTCTATGGTCTGTTTTAACTAAGAAATGCCTGCCATAAACATAAGGTCTGAAGTGTTTTATTGCCCAATGAATTGCAGCTAATTCCTGCTCTGTAGTTGATTTATTGCTTTCTCCCTGCGTGAAAGCTCGAGAAGCGTATGCAATTGGTAATTGTACCCCGTTGTACTCTTGGGTTAGTACAGCGCCACATGCATGTTTACTTGCATCTGTGGTTATGCAAAACTCTTTGCTGAAATCAGGGTATTGTAACAATGTAGGCTTCATTAATGCCTTTTTTAAGTATTTGAATGCGTCTTCGCATTCTTTTGTCCATTCGAATTGGACATTCTTTCTGCACAGTCTGGTCAAATGACGTGAATGTTGTGCGAAATTATGAATAAACCTTCTGTAATAATTTCAAAACGCGACGAAACGTCGTGCGCTATCTGCATCAGTTGGGGTGGATAGTTTTTAATAACATCATATTTGTGTCATCAGGGAGGATGCCATGGTCTGTGCACTTATGCCCAAGGAATGTAACCTCGTGCATGAAAAACGAACATTTCTCTGGGTTTAATTTTAGGTTGTGTTTTCTACACAGGTCAAAGATATTAGTCAAATTTTTAAACATGTGATGTTCTGAACAGCCAATGACAACTAGGTCATCCATGTAGAGAAATGCTTGGGATGGCTCAAGGCCAGAAAATGCGAGTGTCATCATTCGCATAAATGAGTTTGGTGCTACCTTAAGACCATATGGTAGTCGCGTTAAGCGATAAGAACCGGAGTTCGTTGAAAATGATGTTATATTTCTAGATTTTTCTTCTAGTTCTATTTGATGAAATCCTGACATAAGATCGAGACATGAAAAATATTTTGCTCGTCCTAATTGGTCTAAGATTTCTTCTATTCTTGGCAGTGGATATTTGTCTGCTAAAAGTTGTTTGTTTATTTGGCGGTAATCAACTACTAAACGCCTTTTTTTCTCCTTGGAATTTGGGAGAGATTTCTTGGGAACCAAGAGAAGTGGGCTATTATATTCAGAAATTGATGGCTCAACTATACCATCTTTTATCAACTTTTCGACCTGTCTGTTTATTTCTGGTTTTTCGGTTTCGGCATTTCTATAATTTTTTATGTAAACGGGTGTTCTATCTGATAATCTTAATTTTTGTTTATAGAAATTATTGGATGATATCGGATCTGTTTCTAGACCAAATATGTCACTGTATTTGGTACATAGATCGGTTAATCTCACTTTGAATTGGTCAGGGAATGTCAATTTACCTATGACTTTGTTAGTTCTAATGTTTGAATTTTCATTAGATTGAAAATCATAATCTTCTATTGATTCGAATTTAATGTTGGGATTTTTAATTATTATATTTTTAAGTAAGTCAATTGTTGATTGTCCTAACGATTGAATAGTTCCCTGTCCAATTCCGGTTATCTCTGTTTTATAATTTGAGTTTATTCTTGATTCTATATTATTATTTTTTAATTTATTTTATTTTATTTATATTAGCTCCTGTATCTATAAGCAATGTTAATTGGATGTTATTGTTCCCGTTTTGGATTTTTATGAGACTGCTAAGATTTAAATTTATGTGTAGAATTTTTACTGCTGTTGGTCGCTAAAGGGGTTTTGTTGGTTTTCCGAGTTACTTTGTGTAACTCGTATTTGGTTATTATGGCTATTTCCTCTGTTTGAGCCGCCTCTGTATGAGCCGCCTTGAGGGTTGCCTCTATGACCATTGTTGTTGTTATTGTAATTGTTACTTCTGAAGCTGCCTCTATTGAAAGGTCGCCCGCAATAATAACCTCTACCGCGGTTTCCACCACGGTGTGTGTTGTTTTGATAATTTAAGACAGTATTAGTGTGATATGTAGCTTCTGTGCAACTGTCGATAAACTTTGACGTGACATCATTCATGTTGTTGAATGATCCCGCTTGCATGATAAGTTTTACCTTATCAATTGAGCAGTTTTTCGTCATGGCTTTTACAGCTTGGGCTGTGCTGTATTTGGTGGCTAAATCATGACTTAGTCCATCATTAATGTATGCACCTTCTAAGGCTTTTGTCAGCACTTCTACCTCTTGGATATATTGATTTGCTGTTTTCCTACTCTGTTGTAGAATTAATAACTTTGCGTTTATTACTTCCACAGAGTCGCCCTGAACGCGCGCCTTAAGTCGCATGCATATAGCAGTGATTGTTGTTTCATTATTGATTAAATTTCTTGTATGTCCCTTTAGCTTGGTCTTTATGATTGAGACTGCTTATTGTTCGTGTTCACCTTTGATAGTGTTCTGGATTTCTAGTGCGTCTAGAAAACTTGTTAGGTTTTCCGCTTTACAACAAAATCTGATATAAGCTTCGACGTTGTATTTATAAATTCTATTTGTGTTGGAGGCATTTTGAGTGTATTTGATTATATGTCTGTGGGTGTAGTCGTCATCAGCTGAGTTTTATCGAATGATGCTTTATTATTAATTGTGCTAGGGAGTAATATAATAAGATCATGTCTCTCCGAAATGTACACAAGGTTTTCTCTTAGTCGTTTTAAGATTTCTCGTCCTTGTAGAATTTGAAGGTCGTCTGCTTTAAACGCATTAGTTTGAATGATTTTTCTGATGCTATTATATATGTTTACCAAAGGTTAGGTTAGGTTAGACCGGCTGACACTCCCAGGGGAGCGCCACACATAAACCGCTAAAGGGTCCTTAGTGAGACTGGTGTTTGGAGGTGTTAAGGGGCTATCCCGATGGACCATCTCTATGTGGTGTCCTGCGGGGTACGTGTGCTTCGGGCAAATGCCAGAAGCTTATTGGGTTCCCGCTTGCTAGCATCATCGAGTGAAGCTAGGAAGGGAACATGTAGGTAGCGTAGTCTTTGTGCTGCCAGTGCGGGGGAGATGCTCAAGCGTTTCCTTGACACCAGTAACCTTGCATTTCCGGCATTCGTCGTTGTCAGCTATGCCTAGCTTTTTCGCGTGTACTGCGATTAGGCAGTGGCCTGTGAGTAGACCTACCAGCCTTCGGCAGTCATGCCTTTTAAGCTTTAGCACATATTTCGTTAGTTTTTCGTTGTAGGTTTTGCACATTTTTTTTGAGATTTTGCAGTCGGAGGTGTTTGTCCACCTTCTCACTGCTGCGTCCCGTGCCTGTGTCTCCATATAGGAGTGTAGCGTTCGCAGGGAGATCGGGACTTCCTCAGTATCACTTTTGAGTCCCGTTGCACCTTGCTTAGCCAGAATGTCTGCTGTTTCGTTGCCCTGGAAGCCCAGGTGGCTTGGAATCCAGTAAATGCGCACTTTTTTAACGGTGCCGAGTGCATCCAGCGTTTCCCTGCTCGCCAGGACATTCCGAGAGCTTATGTGGTGGGCCTGTAGGGCTTTGATTGCCGCCTGGCTATCTACGAATATGTTCACCGTGTTCTGCGTTGTTTTCGTTTTTAAGACTGCTTCTGCTGCTTTCCTGATTGCGAATATTTCCGCTTGGAATATGCTGGAGTGGTCCGGGAGTTTGTAAGACAGACTCATGGGTGGTTCGGCGCAGTATACTGCTGCACCGACTCCCTCCATCATTTTTGAGCCGTCTATGTATAAGTTATCCCATAATCACTGTGTGGATATATCGCGCCATGCAGCTGCCCACTGATAAAACGCTGATCTAGGCGAATTATCGGTCAGCAACAGCGAGTGCAGCGCATGAGCGGGCCAGCTGCACAGGATGCAACCTGATACCACACACGCGCAGCCAGCTTGCAGAGTGACAGCGACGATGACGCCGACAGCGCAGCCGACGACTTGTAGGGCTAGGTTAAGCTTAACATAAATATAATAATTAGTCTAAAATTGAGTATCAATAAAGCAAGGCGTATCGCCGCTCACACCAAGTTTAGTTAACTCATCATTCTGCATCCATAAATGCATAGAAAATATAATTAAGGCGTATCGCCGCTCACACCAAGTTTAGTTAACACATCATTCTGCATTCATAAATGCATAGAAGATATAATTGGCGCCCGACGTTAAAGAATCTTAACGCTACCCATCTCAACGCATAATTCGAAAAAAAAATCGATTCAAGAAATTCATCGCGAACTGACGTGAATATCACAACAAGACTATAAAAAGTAAAAAAATAAAAAACAAGAATACGTTTGCAGCAAATAGTGGAAATAAAGTTAAAACCAACAAGAAAAAGTATACTACATAAAAAGTGAACCCAAGTGAAGATAAGACACGAACCACCAAGAAAAAGTATACTACATAAAAAGTGAACATTTTTTTTTTTTTTTTTTTTTTTTTTTTTTTTTTTTTTTTTTTTTTTTTTTTTTTTTTTTCGGGGGGGTGGGTTTTTTTGGGTTTTTTTTTTTTTTTTTTTTTTTTTTTTTTTTTTTTGTTTGTTTGTTTTTATTTATTTTATTTTTTATAATTTTTAAAAAAAAAAAAATTTTTTTAAAAAAAATAAAAAATTTTTAATTTTATAATATATAAAAGTGTATATTTTTTTTTTTTTTTTTTTGAGGGTTTTTTTAGGTTTTAGGTGTTTTTTGGGTGGTTTTGTTTTTTGGGGGGGGGTTTTTTGGGGGGTGTTTTTTTGGTGTTTTTTTTTTTGGTGTTTTTTTTTTTTTTTGGTAATTTTTTGGGTGTTTTTTTTTGTTGTTGATTTTGGTTTTTTTTTGTTGTTTTTTTTTGGTGTTTTTTTGTGTTTAAAAAACTAAAACAATAAAATTATTTAAATTTTTTTTTTTTATTATTTTATATTTTTTTGTTTTGGGTTTTGGGTTCTGGGCCCCGGGGTTTGCAACCTTTTTTTTTATTTGGTGGTTGGGATTTTTTTTTAAATTTTTTTTTTTTGGAGAGTGACAATACCACCAAAGCATGCTTCACATTTGAAGCAAAATAAAGTGAGGCTGAGATAAGGCCACGAAAGACAACAACCAAACTACGAGCGAGGATTGGATAGAACCACCCAGGACGCAGACCCGTAGCAGCAGTACAACAATATCATTAGCTGCAACGTCAACAAGGCCCACGGAGTTAAAATATAATGGAAATATTCATGTAAGTGTTTTGATTAGTGAGAAATGAAAAAGTAATATTTTGTGCCAAAATTCGTATTCCTTTCATAACTAAATTCCAAGGCGAGGTTTAAGCAAAGAGATTGCTATTTTTGTGAAACGCCCTTGAATAAAAAAAAAAAAAATTAATAATAGAGAAAAGATAAAAATTTTTATTTTTTTTGCTTTTTTCTCGCGCACCACATGACGTGCGATATCGTGTAAAATTTTGTTTACGGACAAATGAGTGACTCTGACTCCGTCGAAAGTACTCAAGACCACTACGATACTGACGATAGCATTTTGACGAACTTAATAGAAAACTTTGACACCTTGCGGGTGTCAAGAACCGTTAGTCCCATCGAACAGAGCAAGGAAGCTGCATTAGTCATGAACCCAGAGCAACTAAGTGCGGCGATAGAAACCGCTGTGCAGAACGCACTCGAGGCACAGACGCGAGAGTTTAATAGGAGAGAGGGTATACTTAAGGCAGAATTGGAACAACAAATCACACAGATATCCACTAGACTGAGAAGTACCCAGCTTTCAGTGCCTGAACCAAAAGTTTTTGAGGATGCTCAAATCAATGACAGCATCGTTTGCAACAAACCCCTCGATGCAGTTAAATGCATCCCTGAGTTCAACGGAACTCAAGAGACATATGTGTCTTGGAGGCAGGCCGCACACGCAGCATATAAAATTTTCGAAAGACGCGATGGCAGTTCCCGACACTATCAGGCTGTAGTCATTATAAGAAGTAAGGTGAGAGGCCCAGCAGATGCAGTTCTAGCCTCTTTCAATACTCCGCTAAATTTCGAGGCCATTATAGCGAGACTAGATTTCACTTACAGCGACAAACGACCGATGCACGTCATCGAACAGGAAATGGGCACTCTTAGGCAGGGTAGCCTGTCAATCCTACAGTATTATGATGAGGTAGAAAAGAAGCTCACTTTACTGACAAACAAGGCCCATATGACGTTCGATAAGAGTTTGGCCATGGGCATGTGTGAAAAATTCAGGGGTGACGCACTTCGTGTGTTCATCTCAGGATTGAAACGCAACTCGACCGATGTTTTGTTTGCGGCCCTACCTAAAGATTTGCCTTCGGCACTCGCGCTGGCTCAAGAGGTCGAAGCAAACCACGAGAGATATGCTTTCGCGGCCAGTTTCGCAAAAGGGCAGGAGGATAGGAAACAGCAGTCTGACCAACGCCAGCAAGGTGTAAGGCAACAGCAGCAGCAGTACCCTCAGGGTAATCAGGGCAAAAACCCGCATTTCAAGAGACAGAACGGTCAATGGCCCGACAAGCCCCAGCATAAATCCGCAGCGCAGAACGCTCCGGTACCCATGGAAGTAGATCCGTCTTCTTCCAAGTTCAGGCAGCCTACAAACTATCAGCAAGCACAAGGCTCTGCGAAGTTTAACAATAGCCAAGGCCAAGGTAACAAACGCCCTGCTACTTCCGATAGGGCAACAGGCCAAAGACGACAGAGAGTCGACCACGTTCAGGCAAGCACGGAAGAAGCGAACTATGCTGAAGCAGCGCAAGAGGCAACAGCTGAGGTAGATGAAGAAAATGGTCCGGACTATGAGAGTGACAGTGCCAATTTTTTAGGGGTGAATCCCTGCTGCCGTTCATTCGGCGAAGAATAGCGGGGACAAACATGACCTTTTTAATCGACACCGGATCGGCAAAAAACTACATCAAGCCGCTTAAACGCCCCTTTGTCGTCCATTCCATCCATGGTTCCAACAAAATTGCCGAAAAATGCAAGTTGTCCATTTTTGGGAGCGACACCTTTTTTTTTCTTCTTGATTCCCTCTCCACCTTTGATGGAATCATTGGCCTCGACCTGTTAAAACAGGTGGGCGCAGTTTTATGCCTCAAAGAGGGTAAACTGAACATTGGTGCAACTTCGGAGGCGTTGCAGTATTTTAAATGTACGAACGTCAATCACACGAAGAATAAAGAAATCGAGGTACCACCTGCGGTGAAGGCAGATTTTCTGCGGATGCTTCACCTGAATAAGAAGGCTTTTGCGAACTCTAACGAGGCGCTGCCTTATAACACGGCTGTCGTAGCCACCATACGTACGAGCGATGAGAACGCCATCTACTCAAAGTGGTACCCTTACCCTCGAGGCGTTGAGGATTTTGTCAATTTAGAGATTAACGGTCTCTTGAAACAAGGCATTATCCAAAAGTCTAGATCACCTTACAACAGTCCGTTGTGGGTGGTGGACAAAAAAGGCACGGATGAATTGGGCAACAGAAATAAACGTCTGGTAATAGACTTTAGGAAGCTCAATAGCAAAACGATTGCCGACAAATACCCAATGCCAAGCATCACAATGATTTTGGCAAATTTGGGCAAAGCCAAGTATTTCACGACGCTCGACCTGAAAGCAGGTTATCACCAGATCACTCTGGCAGAGCGAGATCGCGAAAAAACGGCTTTTTCCGTTAATGGCGGGAAGTACGAATTCTGTCGGCTTCCATTCGGTTTAAAAAAACGCCGCCAGCATCTTCCAGAGAACAATAGATGATGTTCTTCGGGAGCAAATCGGAAAGTCTTGCTATGTTTACGTAGATGACGTCATCGTCTTCTCTGAAAACGAGTCGGAGCACGTGAAACACGTTGATTGGGTTTTAAAGAACCTGTTGGACGCAAATATGCGAGTAGCATACGAGAAGTCACAGTTCTTTAAAGAGAGTGTAGGTTACCTCGGCTTCATTGTGACTAAAGATGGAGCAAAAACCGACCCAGAAAAGGTAAAAGCCATTCAAGAATACGCTGAACCTACTTCAGTATTCGGTGTCAGGTCCTTCATGGGCTTGGCAAACTATTATCGATGTTTCATAAAAGACTTTGCTGCAATTGCTAAACCAATTTCCAGCATCCTCAAAGGAGAGAATGGATCTATCATCAAATACAAGTCGAAAAAAGTCCCAGTACAGTTCGACGAGGCTCAGCGCAACGCGTTCGAGAAATTGAGAAATATCTTAGCGTCTGAGGACGTCATTCTGATGTACCCCGATTTTAAGAAGCCTTTTGATTTAACCACGGATGCGTCAGCATATGGAATAGGTGCGGTCTTGTCACAAGACGGCCGTCCTATAACCATGATATCTAGAGGTTTGAAAGATAGGGAAGCTTACTACGCTACGAATGTACGGGAGTTGCTCGCCATAGTTTGGGCCTTAGGAAAGTTACGACACTTCTTGTACGGCGCTCGTGATATCAATATCTTCACGGATCACCAGCCACTTACGTTCTCGGTTTCCGAGAGTAACCCTAATGCAAAAATTAAGCGCTGGAAGGCGCGTATTGATGAAATAGGGGCCAAACTTTTCTACAAACCTGGAAAAGAGAATCATGTAGCTGACGAGCTGTCGCGCCAAAACGTAAATGCCCTCGAAGGAAACCACGACGAGCCAGAATCCAATGCGGCTACGATTCATAGCGAGCTGTCACTTTCCTACACAATCGAATCCACAGAAAAGCCTTTGAACTGCTTCCGGAATCAGATTGTGTTAGAGGAGGCACGTTTCCCCTAAAAAAGGACATCCATTCTTTTCACCGAAAAAACTCGGCACTCCATCAACTTCACCGACAAAGACACCCTCTTGGAAACGGTCAAGTCAGTCATTAACCGAAATGTCGTTAATGCAATTCACTGTAGCCTTCCGACATTAGCTAGTTTCCAGCATGAGCTGGTAAAAGCTTTCCCCACTACGAAGTTTTGGCATTGCAAAAATTTCGTGGCCGACGTGTTTAACGCCAGTGACAAAAGAGAAATCGTTACCAGGGAGCACAATCGGGCTCATAGAGCAGCGCAAGAAAATGTCAGACAAATATTGACGGAATATTACTTCCCGAAAATGACAAAGCTGGCAAATGAGATAGTAATGGATTGTAGGATTTGTACGAAAGCAAAATACGACCGGCACCCCAAAAAACAGGAACTCGGCCAGACGCCAGTACCTTCTCAAACAGGAGAGATGTTACACATTGACATTTTCTCCACTGACAAAAAGCATTTCCTTACCTGCATTGACAAATTTTCGAAATTCGCAGTGGTGCAACCGATTGCGTCTCGTACCATAGAAGATACGAGGCCACCTCTGTTGGTGTTAATGAACATCTTCCCACTAGCGAAACAGGTTTATTGCGATAACGAACTCGCATTCAAATCAGAGACTATTAGGTCTCTGCTATCGAACAATTATGGCGTAAGCGTCGTAAACGCGCCCCCCTCCACAGCACATCCAATGGGCAGGTAGAACGCTTTCATAGCACACTTCTAGAGATTTCCAGGTGCTTGAAACTTCAAAGGGGGATCGTCGACACAGTTGACTTGATTTTGCAGGCGACAATCGAGTATAATGGTTCCATTCACTCAGTCGTCAAGAAAAAACCAAGAGACATATTAGTCTCCCCTTCACCGGAATGCGTCCGTGAGGTTAGGGACAAAATTGAAAAGGCCCAGTTTGGACAGAACGCGAGGGAGAACAAAAAACGTCGAAACAGAATTTTCGAGGTAGGCAAAAAGGTTTTGTTAAAGACCAACCGGAGACTGGGTAACAAATTGACACCCCTGTGCGTAGAGAAAAAGGTTGAGGCGGACTTGGGGACAACAGTCCTCGTTGAGGGGAGGGTGGTCCATAAGGACAACCTCCGTTGACATTTTATTAATTAAAATTTAACTTTTTTTAGGATTATACCTTACATACTTTTAATTTTGGTAACAACGACGGCACGGTTGACAGACTACACGCACGCGGACTACATACCGATCGAGGACAGAAAAATACTTCTCTGGGACAGTTATGGGTACCTGCGACATACTACTAACCTCACGGATTACAGGACAATGGCGGGCGAGACAGGGAAGTTGACGAATTTATTCCCACACTCTCATATGAGGAAGTTATTGGAAATTGACACCGGACACGTACTGGACATGTTGTCCGCTCTTGATGTGCATCATCGCAGGGTAAGGAGCCTTGATTTCTTAGGCACAGCCCTTAAGGTTGTAGCTGGCACTCCGGACGCGGATGACTTTAGGAGGCTTGACATAACACAGACGCAGCTGGTCACTGCAAGCAATAGACAGTATCAGATAAACTCAAAGCTACAAGATAAAATAAACCAGCTTACAGATACCGTAAACAAAATCCTAAACTCCACGAAGAATAATCAGGCCGACACTAGCCGGTCTTTGAAACACTCACAACGCGAAATAGAATTTTAATAACTGAATTAAGTAACCTCATGCTTACCTTAACTTTGGAAAAGATTAACGTAATTAAACCGGCAATCTTGGATCATTCGGATCTTGCAAACATTCTCACTAACCAAACCACAGGGACCACTGTTACTGATATATTAAAAGTATCTAGCATTAAAGTAGATCGTAAGGATAACATAATAAGATTTGTAATCCGCTTTCCCTTAATAAACCAACTCTGCAAGAAGATCACAATATTCCCAGTCGCCCACAATGGTACCGTACTCCAGCTCCACGATAACCTAGTGGCCGATTGCGACGGCCAGATGCGGGCCGTGTCAAGCTGTTCTCCAACTGCGATGGTGACTTTCTGCAAACAGGCGGATACTAATAGCTGCGCGCAAGGCCTTCACTCGGGATGCACCGCCCACTGCCAGACGCAACCAAGTCACCTCGATCCCGTTACCGTAGTGGATGATGGTATCTTGATTGTAAATGACCGCGATGCAATGATCTCCTACGACGAGCACCCAGCGTTAAGAGTTGAAGGAACGAACCTTGTTACCTTTGAGACGCATGCCGTAATTAATGGCACGCGTTTCTTCAACCGCAACAGTGTGCAGGATCGGTTTCCGGTAGTTGCAGCATCCCCGCTACTAAACATCAGCGGACACAATGCAGTGCTTAGTCTACCCTATATCCACCGACTGAGCGAAGAGAACCTAAACTACATCAAGGAGGTCAGTAATAACGTCGACATCGGAAATAAAGCAGCGCTATCTTTGGGCGTAATTGTATTAGCATGCATCGCTGGAGCGGGAGTTTTCTGGCTCTATCGACTGTTCATGGCTCGCCGCAACGCCGAAAAAATCTCGGAGATCATCAAGAACCTAAAACCGACCGAGGACGGTCTGTCTTCGAGAGGGGGAGTAGTTATCCCATAACGAGTGTTCACTGTGTGGATATATCGCGCCATGCAGCTGCCCACTGATAAAACGCTGATCTAGGCGAATTATCGGTCAGCAACAGCGAGTGCAGCGCATGAGCGGGCCAGCTGCACAGGATGCAACCTGATACCACACACGCGCAGCCAGCTTGCAGAGTGACAGCGACGATGACGCCGACAGCGCAGCCGACGACTTGTAGGGCTAGGTTAAGCTTAACATAAATATAATAATTAGTCTAAAATTGAGTATCAATAAAGCAAGGCGTATCGCCGCTCGCACCAAGTTTAGTTAACTCATCATTCTGCATCCATAAATGCATAGAAAATATAATTAAGGCGTATCGCCGCTCACACCAAGTTTAGTTAACACATCATTCTGCATTCATAAATGCATAGAAGATATAATTTATATATTGATGGCCATCTGCTCAGCTCCTCTTTTCCTAGGAGCGTGGGCGTAAAGTTAAAATTGTTTCTTGGGGTCATATGGTCTGTTTCGACTTTGATCCCTCTTCCAATTATACTATGCCCGTAGTTATGAATCTTCATTTTGCCTATCGTGCAAAGACGTTGAGCAGTCTTTTTTGCTGTTAGGCGTGCCTGTATGTCCACGGGGTTGACATTTAGTATGATTTGTAGTGCTTTGGTTGGTGTTGTCTTCAGCGCCCCTGTGATGCACGTAAGTGCATGTCGCTGAGTTTTTTCCATTCGTTTTAGGTATGTGGATTTCTCTGTGGCTTCCCACCATACCAGTATTCCGTAGAGCAGTATGGGGCGCACAATCGAGATTAGAATCCAATGTGTCAGTCGTGGTGAGAGTCCCCAAGTGCTACCCAACATCTTTTGCGATGTGTAGAGTGCATTGGTGGCTTTCTTCACCCTTTCCTCCACATTGAGCTTCCAACTCAGCTTGCTATCCATTACTATCCCTAGGTATTTGACACTCTCTTTTGGTATCAGTGCCTTGTCGTTTATATTTGGTGGAGTCCAGCGATGTACCTTGTATCTCTTTGTGAAGAGAATGAGGTCCGTCTTGTAGGCGTTGATACTTTGTCCGGCTTCCATGGCCCATTCTAGTATCTCTTTGAGTGTGTGGTCCATGACAGAGCTGATTGTCGATGGACACTTGCCCGTGATAATTATGCTTATGTCGTCCGCATAGGCAGTTATCTGCGGGGCTTTCCGTTTAAATTTTTTTATAAGTCCGTTTACCACCAAGTTCCACAGTAGGGGTGAGAGCACTCCTCCTTGGGGAGTGCCACACTTGGCTTCCCTGACTGCGGTAGTGGTTCCCCATTCCGCTAGTATTCTCCTGCTGCTCAGTAGGTTCTGAACCCAAGAGTATACTGCTTCTTCTGGGGTCACAGCTCTTAGGCTGTGCGTTATTGCTTCAGTCGACACATTGTTAAATGCGCCTGAGATGTCGAGAAATGCGCCTAGAGCGTACTCTTTGTGGTGTAGTGCTTTCTCTATGGTAACTACAAGGGAGTGTAGCGCTGTTTCCACCGACTTACCCTTTGTGTATGCGTGTTGGTTCTGCTCTAGAGTCATCTCTGTGTTCTCTCTGATGTGGAGATCTATCAGCTTTTCTAGAGTTTTTAGGAGGAACGAAGTCAGGCTAATGGGTCTGTAGTCTTTTGGCAGCACGTGGCTACATTTTCCAGCTTTTGGCAGGAAAATTACCCGTGCTGTCCTCCAGGCCACAGGCACATAGCCATACCTAAGGCAACCTCTGAAAATTTCCCTCAGCCATGGAGTGATCACACGTTTGACCTTCTGCATCATGGCCGGGAATATCCCGTCTGGACCTGGTGATTTGTAGCTCTCAAAGGAGTCTATCGCCCACATTATCCGTCGCGTTGTTGTGATATCTTCCGGAATTTCCACTATTGTGGTCGAGGATATCGTTTGTGTGTTTGCATTGACTTCGGTGCAGTTAGGGAAATGCGCCTCCAGGAGTTTACCGTAAGTTCAACATGTTTTAATTTAGTCTCATTCGATATTGGTGCACTCTTGTTAAGGCACTTAAAAGATTTATCAAACTCTGTACGTTGCGTAGAAATTTGTTTTCGTATTTTATCCCAATCCATTAATGTAATAATCAATAATCAATTATTTGCACATCAGAGTCATCGCTTTCTGAACTTAATGGTTCAATTTTGATAACTTGATCTGCAAATAATTCGTGGATAGCTTTTGGCATGGGTACATTGTTCCTTAGCATCATCTTACATTGCAAGGTAATAATTCTTTGGATTTTATCGTACATGTGCATGCGAACTGTTGAGTTCTTCTTTATCGACCTTAGGATAATGATCAACTTGGGATGTACAGGTTTGTTCTTTACTAGAATTTCGAGAAACGGAATGTATTTAGCTAAGTATTCTAGCTCGACCATTTTAAATTTACTTTTGGATTATGACTCAAATTTTCTCTTGCTAAAGCTAAGTACGCAGGAACTAGAAATATTTCTAAAAAAAACGCTAGAAATAATTTCTGGACATAATTTCTAGAGATATTTCTAATGAGTGTATGCAGCAGCTACAAATGTTTACCCAAAAAATGTTGAGAGTTGCCACATCGATTACATTGAAGTGGACCGTGTGGATTGCATTGAACAGCTAAATTTCTGCTAGAAAAAATGAGCAGCACATTATTTCTAGGCGTCAGTTGTGAAATGGAGGGAACTTTGAGTGGAAAAAAGGTAAAAGTCGTGTAAAACAATTTTTAAACGACGATAAGATAAAATTAATCAACGCAGTTAGGGAAAGCAATTACATTTGGGACCTTACACACGCAAAGCATATGGATGCAAATTTTGTTTACAAAAAATTCAATTAAAATGCGGGCAATTAAATGTAAACACAAGTGTGCCCGTATTACTCTTTCACCTTTTCGTTTTGTCATTTTTTTGCGTTTTTGGGATTCTTCCGGTATTTTTAAGGGGCACACAGGGTCTAAGCATACACACTAGAAATAATGTGTAAATTTCTATCAGAAATAATTCTAGTTCCTGCGTACTAAGCTTAACTACAAAATCTAATGTTCTGCCTAGAATTGGATGTTTTTCAATTGTTGACATTACTTTGATACCCTTGATAGTACTTAGTACAATTCCTTTTTGCGTTTTTGAGCAATGTATTATTGGTGAGTGATCAAGGTTAAATGTCTCTAAGTATAAATTCTCCAGATCGTATATACATACTTATGGCATTACGAGTAACTAATTGTTGTATTCTGTTACTAAAGTGGGGATCTCGCAAGTGAACTTCTGCTATTACTTTATGTGTTGACATGTTTTGTAAATAAAATTATCGTTTAGTACAAAATGTATATATTTTTTTATTTTATTTTTTTTTAAACATTGTCTACATCGTTCGCACGACTTAGGTATTTCTTTTTAATACATCTATTGTGTATTTTGTACAATTTAAAGAAAAAATTCATGGTCATTAGTACTACAATTATAGTAACCATGATTGATAAAAGTTTTAAGTCTGGTCTTTCTATGTCGACTTTATTAATTACATTTGCGGTGGAATCCACCGTCTTGGTATCTATCAATCCCATGGTATGTTTCCAAGGGAAATGATGATGAATGGCTAACAATAATTTTTCCGTTTTGTTTTGTTTTTTTTTTTTTTTTTTGAAATTAATATATCAATTTAGTGCAAACTTTTGTAATCCCTAATTTTATGTTTGTTTGGGATGGAGGGGACACTTTGTGGCTCACATTGTGCAAAAGCAATTTTACAATAGTTTACTTAAAATAAATTTACGCCACAAAGCGCCTGTTAGAAGGTAAAAAGCCTTACAGTGTTTTAGTATTTGTTCAACCTGCACCTTGAGGTGCATCTGGTTGAGGTTGGTAGGTATTAAATTATAGGCAGAAAAAGCTTGGCACTTAGCAGCTCTTTTGCGTTTCTTCGCTCTTGTGGCGAAGTTGGTTCTCGACAGCTGTTATACGTTCTTTGCAGCGTTGTCGGTCTTCCTCATTTGTGTATATTTTTAGTCTGTCCAGCTCCAGACGCCTGCTTCGCACGAGTTTTGTTACTCGGCCTCCTCTTTTTGTTTTTTTTTTTTTTTTATTATTTTTGAAGTCCTGGCCCTGTACTCAGCTTTTGTGAGGGGGCGTTGTCCATCGGATGGACACACCTCAAGCGCCTCTTTTAGCGTCGGTGCGTCCTTTGCTCGGTAGGAGCATCGTTGAGGAATTCCAAGTCCTCGCTCATAGAGTTTTGTTGGGGTGCTCAGATGAATATATGTACATAATATATTTTTATTAATATATCTTTATTGTTTTTAATGTTTTGCTATATATGGTAAACTGGCCCGTTACATAACTGCTTTTGCTGCGAGTTGTTAGCAATGGCCAATGCATGGCATTCAAAATATTGTTAATTTAGTGCGCATTCTCAGATGAATATTTATATTTAATTAAGTCACTTGCACTTCCACTTGTGTAATGTTCTTGTTGTTTTACAGACAGCAGACCGCTGTCACGGTCGCCATGTAATATTTGCAAAGGTTAAATTTGTAGTTAATAATGCTTGAGCACGTCAGTGCCATTAGATGGTTGATTATTGAATGTTATTTATTATTCATGATTCCAAACTCTTAGCCTAAAAGATATATTTATTCTTATGTATATAAGAGAGAGAGAGTGTGTGTACATGCATGTAATGTGAGTGCTTGTGCGCTCTTGGTTTGCGTTCCAAATGGAACGTGGGATGTGCAGCGTCAGCTAAAACGGTCAGCTAGCTTGCTAGCGATCCGCGCTGAGTAATATGAGCCTGAGCCCATGCGCTGCATAATTTATATATATATTATTGTATGCAACAAAGTGTTACACACTAAGCTTTATTGAGTCATGCATATACACACTACAGCATAGTTTACTTGTATATCTTGCATATAATATGACTTTTCAACTAGTTCTTTAGTCTTCTAAGCACCAAAATGATATTCTCTTTGTACAATTCCTAATATTTCTTCCTGCATAGCTTTTGGAATAACCAACCACTCTTTGACTGTATCTTTATACAAAATACCATTTGCTAGAAAGTAATCCTCATAGACCCTAGAGCTCTCCAGCACTTTTTTAACTGCTCTTATCCACTCATCTTTGCAATGTGCTATTCTTTAACGATACTTCGTCGAGTCTTCGATAAGGAGACAATTTAATCGGCTGAGAGTATCCACGTGTCGCATCTGGTTTCCTGATCTATGCTGAACGGCAAACTTAAATTCTTCCAAAAACATAGCCCATCTGTCTACTCTGGAGAGAACATCGTCATTTTTTAAATTCATCGCGAACGCTTGACATTCCGTCACTACTGTAAAACTGACTCCTAAAGGCCCATTCCCAGCAGCTGCGAAACGTAATTTTTATGTGCAACTCTATATAAAAAAAACAGTTGTCAGAAATTTCCGTGTCTGTGTTCCGTTTTTAAATTCCCAGCAACCATCAGAAAAGTTAATCGATAGTTCCGATAGTGGAACAATTGTGGATTCCAAAATCAGCTGTTCTTAAAAACGGAATAATAGCTTTACAATTATTCCGCGCTGCATTAGAAATGGACGCACAAAAAAATGTGAAACGAAAGCGATTTGGAAGCTTCCGTCGAGAAGATAAAATCGATCTAATAAGAGCGATCAAAAAATATGAAGCAATTTGGAACATCAAATAAAAAAAAAAACGCAGACAACGTATCAATAAGAAGCGCCTGGGAATGTGTTGGCGCGGATATAAATGAAGATGGTGAGTTCATTGTTTACTTTTATAATAGGCATTTATTTAAAAAAAAAAATATTATATTTTAGTTGCCGAATGCAAAAACGCTTGGAGCGGCCTAAAAGGCGGTTTGCGTTACCATCGTAATAAAAAATTAAAAAGTGGAAGCGCTGCTGGAACCTTGCAGAATCAGCAGAGTATTGGGGACGCAATAGATTGGGAATTCGCCCAGAACATGGATTTTTTGCCAAGTTTAGCTACGGAGAGGATGACGACATTCAGCGATTTAGCTGAAAGTGAGAGACCAGCAAATTGCTCTACACCTTTGGCGTCACCGGCTGCTGACTCAATGGAATTTTTATTCGACGACAGCAGCGCAACTATAGATACAGAAAATTAACCCAGCACACCTAGTGCTTACACATACAAAAGAAAGAAGCCCAAGGCTAAGGAGGTTGACCCAACCGATCAGCAACTGGTGGGCATTATAGACAAATATACAATCGGGATATATTTCCATTTTGGAATAATTTATTGTGTCGTCTTCCGCCAAACCTAGCCACTGATGTGGAAGTGGAGATAACCAATTTATTATATTCTAAAATTAAAGCTTATGAGCAGGAACAAGAAAAACAATAAAATTAAATTACAATTTAATTCAATGTTTTATTTAATTTAAACACCAGCCAAATTATTTTGCCAAGGAACAGAACCTTCGCTTGAGTTAACATATTCCCTAATGTTATTTCTAACAAATCCGACGCAATCTCAGGAGTTATTTCAACTTGATACGCCTCTTGATCCTGAGCCCTATAATCAATGGGATTAAGGCGCATAAGTAGGTTGTGCAGATAACAGCAGGCTGAAGCTATTTTTTGTGCTCTTTCAGGGTGACACCTCAAAGTCCTTTGCACAGCCATCCATTTGGCGGTCAAAATGCCAAATGCATTTTCGATGCAGCGGCGACCTCGGCTGAGCCTATAATTGAACACACGTTCGGGTACGCTGAGTGAGCGCGACCCGTATGGCTTCATAATCCTCTTGTGTAGAGGAAACGCATCGTCTGCAACAATAAAGTATGGTGTTGCACCTCCATTGAGAACGTTGTCTGGCGGAAAAGGTAGACTGTCTGTTATTACTGCTTTCCCAAGCGAGCAAAGTGAGAAGGCGCTCATATCGCCTTCGCTTCCGTAAGCACCAACATCAATGTAGGTAAAGCGACAAGATGCGTCGCAGACAGCCATTAGAATAATGGAAAAAAAAACCCTAGATGAACAAATAATTGATTCCTTTATATACATATATGCGTTAATTATCATGTTGTGTAACTTACTTTATAGTTGTAGAAGGCGCTGCCACTGTTTGTTGGTTTTACTATGGCTATGTGCTTGCCATCTATTGCGCCAACTGTGTTTGGAAAGTTCCACTTGGTCATTAAATCGTTGGCCCACATTAACATATTTGCCTGTGTCCAAATTGGAATCTCGTTTTTTAAAACGATGCAAATGGCATTACATACAAGGTCAATAGTCCGACAAACATGTTGCAGGATTATACGATATATACAGCTAACATGACTTTGCAGATCTCCAGTCCCAAAATATCTAAAATACGTTGTACCATAAGTTCATTGTGTTTTTATACCCTTAACCCATAAAATGGGAAAATAAGGGTATAATGGTTTTGTGCAAAAGTATGTAACAGGCAGAAGGAAGCATCTCCGACCCTATAAAGTATATATATTCTTGATCAGCATCAATAGCCGAGTCGATTTAGCCATGTCCGTCTGTCCGTCTGTCCGTCTGTCTGTCCGTCTGTCCGTCTGTCTGTCTGTCCGTCTGTATGAACGCGTGGATCTCAGAGACTACAAGAGCTAGAGACTTCAGATTTGGGATATAAGTTCTCCTATACCATGAGCAGAACAAGTTTGCTTCAAATTATCGATAACTATTCTGGTTTCCGATATACACATAATATCGATAACAAAAAAATATCGAATTTGGAAAATGTAAAAATGAGGGTTGAAAGAATGAGTAACGATAGATCTTTTCTGAAAATTTCGTCCAAATCGGTTAAGAAACACCGGAGATATCGAATTTAATCGATTGAAGCTAAGTCAGTATACCAAAGTCTTATATAAATTTAATTTTTTTTTTGCAACTGGGTTCAGGGTATCTTCTAGTCGGGCTCTCCCGACTAGAGCCTTCTTACTTGTTTTATTAATGTTTTCTTTGTTGACGTTTGCCAAACAGGAAGAAGGTTTAGCGTTACCAAAAACATTATTTCTGACTTGTATAAAGGTGGGCCAAAGATTCAATAAATGCTCTGTGTTTATTACTGTATTTAAGTTACATAATGGACAATTTGTTGAAATATTTTTATATATGTATATAATATTGATTTGAAATCTTTGTGTGGCCTAATCTTAATCCTATTATTTTAATTTGATGTAGTCTATAAATTTATTTTGAGGCACGTGGTGTAGATAGTCATTAATATTAATGTTGTTCTCGTTGATATTACGATACCAATTTGAACATAATGAAAAAGTTTGTTGTTGCTTTTTATAAATTTCTTTTTTTAAGTACTTGTGTATATCTGTGGGGCTTATGTTTAAAATAAACACTAGAGGCATTTGAGTTGCAGCTTTTGCAGATTGATCAGCAAACTCGTTTCCTTTGATGTCTGAATGACCTGGTATCCAAGCTAGTTTAATTTTGGGAGAGAATTTGGTTAATAAAAATCTTATTTGTGTAGGGTATAAGTTGTTGTTATTCAAGTTTGATATCACATTCAGAGATGACAACGAGTCAGAACAGATAATGAAGTTATTCTTTTTATTAAACTCGTTACCGAAGGTAACGTGTGCAAGTTTTTTCCACACCCTTCAAGCTAGAGACTCGAAACATTCCAATTCTCTTTATCTATGGGATAGTAAACTAAAGTGTCAAGATTGGGGTTCTACGATAACTGGGGGGGCTGGCAAATCGATAAATTCGATAAATAAAAAACGATAAATCCACATATTTCGCACATCCTTACAGCTAGAACTACCAAATTTGGTAAGAAGATAGCTACTAGCAACTCCCAAAAAACTGCATCAAAAATTTTTGAGCCATGCCTACCCATTCCGCCCCCAGCCCCCCCGCATTTTAATGTCAAAAACGCCTATATCTCCCACAGTTTTTGAGCTATAGCCACCAAATTTGGTGCCAAGATAGGTGATGATAGCCCCCCAAAAACTGCATCAAGTTTGGATGCCACGCCCACCAGTCTTGCCCTAGCCGCTCCCATCCGCCCCAACGCTTCGTCAAAAACGGGAATGCGTGTATCTTCCAGAGTTGTGGAGCTCAGGCCACCAGCTGGCAACGACCCCCAAAAATCTGCATCAAGGTTTTGGAGCCACGCCCACCCGTTCCGCCCCCAGCCCCCCTTTCCCCACCTTTTACAAACTTTGAGCTAGATTCAAAAAATTTGGATGCCACACCCACCCAATCCGCCCCCAGCCCCCCTTTCCACAGCTTTTACATACTTTGAGCTAGAGTCACCAAATTTGGAAGGAAGGTAGCTGGTGGCATCCCCATCTGCATCGGAGAATCTTTAAGGCAGCGTACACCCCTGCCCCATCCGTACCCCTTTGCAATCAGACTTTAAAACACAGTTTTCTGTAGTTGCTGCATAACCGATTAAATTATCTATTTTTGAGCCGTCGGTGTATATAAAAGTGTGATTCTTAAATTCACTTTTTATGTGTTCAAAGCATTGTTTGTAGATTTCAGGCGAAGTGATTTGCTTGTTATATTTTCGAATATCTGTGAGGATGTGTCTATTTGAGAAAAGCCAGGGAGGTTCGATGATATTTCTTTTTTATGGGGTAAAAGGTATCGTGTGGGTATTACAGAAATATATTGTTTTAGCTATGGTAGATGGAATTGTTTTGTGTTTCATTTTTGTGTAATTTTGTACATGTTTGGAATTTGGGGTATTATAATAGCTTAGTAGATTTTTGTAAAGTGTCGACGTAAGATAGTCCCTAGTTTCTATTTCAGGGACATTAGCTTCATAATGTAGATTTTTTATGGGTATAGTCCGATACGCACCCAAGGCGGTGCGAATAGCTGCATTAAATGGAGTTTTTAGTTTGTTTAGAGTAGTGGTTGGAACATATCCATGTAAGAATAGTCCATAAACATTGCTTTTGTTACTCCTATTAATGTAATCGTGTTACAAATAAATTTAGAACTGGCTAAGCATTTTATGATGTCCAGTCTTTTAGAAAGTGATTGTCTTAAGTTGTCGATATGTGAGTGCCAGTTGTATCTTTTTATTTATAATTAATCCTAGTATTTTAATTGAAGTGACATGGGATATTTGATATCCGTTACATGATGTAGTACACTTACAATTTTGTTTTTATACTCGATACCGAAGGTAAAGTAGTGTCTGTCCGTCTGTCCGTCTGTCCGTCTGTATGAACGCAACTTTTTTCCACACCCTTCAAGCTAGAGACTTGAAACTTTCCAATTCTTTTTATTTATGGGATAGTAAATTAAAGTGTCAAGATTGGGGTTCTACAATAACTGGGGGGCTGGCAAATCGATAAATTCGATAATTCAAAAACGATAAATCCGCATATTTCACACATCCTTACAGCTAGAACTACTAAATTCGGTAAGAAGATGGCTACTACCAACCCCCAACAAACTGCATCAAAAATTTTTGAGCCACGCCCACCCATTCCGCTCCCAACGCTCCCCCCCCGCATTGTAAGTAAAAAAAGCCTATATCTGTCTCAGTTTTTGAGCAATAGCCACCAAATTTGGTGCCAAGATAAGGGATAGCCCCCCAAAAACTGCATCAAAAGTTTGGATGCCACGCCCACCAATACCGCCCTAGCCGCCCCCATCCGACCCAAAGCTTCGTCAAAAACGGGAACGCGTGTATCTTCCAGAGTAGTGGAGCTAGAGCCACCAAATTTGGTAGAAAGATAGCTGACAACGACCCCCAAATATCTGCATCAAAGTTTTGGAGCCACGCCCACCCCTTCCACCCCCCTTTCCACACCTTTTACAAACTTTGAGCTAGAGTCACCAAATTTGGTATGAAGATAGCAATTGACATCCCACAACACATCTGCAGCAAAAATTTGGATGCCACACCCACCCATAACGCCCCCAGCCCCCCTTCCACACTTTTTACAAATATCGAGCTAGAGTCACCAAATTTGGTATGAAGATAGCAATTGACATTTCACAAAGATCTGCATCAAAAATTTGGATGCCACGCCCACCCAATCCGCCCCCAGCCCCTCTTTTCCCACCTTTTACAATTTTTGAGCTAGAGTTACCAAATTTGGAAGAAAGGTAGCTGGTGGCATCCCCATCTGCATCGGAGAATCTTAAAGGCAGCGTATACCCCTGCCGCATCCGTACCCCTTTGCAATCAGGCATCTTTTTACCGGTTTTAATACTGGTAACGAGTATACCGCAGTCGGTTGCGTCTGACTGCAACGTTTCCACTTGTTTACATATATGTAACTGTTTGCATATATTTAGGGATTAGCTGGCTCCTGAATAGGTGCACCAATTTTCTATATTTGTGAAGAGCGCGTCTAGGTTGAAAGTTGTGTATATTTGATTGTTTTTTGAAATTAATGATTAATTGAAAATCATCAGCGTTAGCACAGAATTGTATGTTTTTTTTAACTGCATTAATATTTGACAACTTGTTATAAACAATAAGAAATAATATAACAGATAACGGTGACCCCTGTAGGATTCCGTTCTCCAATGTATGTGCGTCAGACATATCAGATCCCATTTTTACAATGATTTTGTGCTTTGTCATAAAGTTTTTTATGTAATTTACTATTTTAAGACCTTGTCTCCATTCATATAGTTGATCCAAAATAGCATGAACTTCTTTTATATCAAATGCCATTTTAAAATCAAGGGGAATGATAGAAAGGTGTCCTTTATTTTTGATTGATTTGGCTATAAGGTGATCTGCATAAATCAGAGCATCAGTAACCGACTTTCCTTTCTTGAAACCTATTTAGTTTTCATGAAGCAGATTTCTTTGCGTTGTCAACCACCAAAGCCTCTTCGCTATAATGTTTTCCAAGGTTTTTGCTAGGCAACAATTTAGTGAAATTGGTCTATATGAGAAAACTTGTGATATGTCTGCCTGCGGTTTTATTATTGGAATGGTTAGGTTTGTTTATATGTTTGTGGAATACTACTATTGAATATGTTGTTACATAATTTTATAATTCTATGTTGAAAATTTGTGGATGTGTATTTGATCATGGATAAGATATTATATTAAGGCCGGGTATTGTTCCCATAAGTGATTGGATGGCTGAGAAAAATTCGGAGTAGACTATTTCATTTTCTATTTGTAAAGCAGTAGGGTTTGTAGAGTAGTTGAGCTGAATAGTTTTGTGTTTGTTGTCTATAAATTGTTGACTGAAATTATTGTCTTGAGAATTTTCTGACCAATATTGAGCAAATGTGTTTTGGATGTAGTTTTTTTATTGTTTGTTGGGATGTTAATACAATGGATGGCTTTTGAAGAATTTAATCCACAAAATCTTCAAATGTTGGACCAAATTTAAGTTGTTGGGGTAGATGGTTGGATCTCTGATGTATATTCGTTAGTTGATTTTCTTTTCGTAATTTTTAATTCTATTCTAAATTGTGCGTTGACTTTTTTAAATTTAAAAATATTTTCTTTCGTTAAGTTTTTTTGTAATGCTCTCCAAGTTTTGTTTTTATTTTCTCTGAGATCTGTCAATCTTTTGTTCCACCATGGCACTTTATATTTGAATGTTTAAGGTGGGGGTGAAGTATGCTATAATGAGCGCTTTGTAAAATTATTTTACTTATATTTGCGTTTTCTTTGCTAATGTTGTTGCTTATTAGTGTTTCTATGTTCATTTGTTCAACTATCGTTTCATACTTCGTAAAATAAGCTCGAGTACTATTTATACCCTTAACCCATAAAATGGGTAAATAAGGGTATAATGATTTTGTGCAAAAGTATGTAACAGGCAGAAGGAAGCATCTCCGACCCCATAAAGTATATATATTCTTGATCAGCATCAACAGCCGAGACGATATAGCCATGTCCGTCTGTCCGTCCGTCTGTCCGTCTGTATGAACGCGTGGATCTCAGAGACTACAAGAGCTAGAGACTTCAGATTTTGAATATAAGTTTTTCTATACCATGAGCAGAACAAGTTTGCTTCAAATTATCGATAACTATTCTAGTTTCCGATATACACATGGAATCGATAACAAAAAAATATCGAATTTGGAAAATGTAAAAATGGGGCTGAAATAATGGGTAACAATAGAACTTTTCTAAAAATTTCGTCCAAATCGGTTAAGAAACACTGGAGATATAGAATTTAATAGATTGAAGTTAAGTCAGTATACCAAAGTCTTATATAAATTTAATATATTTATTGCAACTGGGTTCAGGGTATCTTCTAGTCGGGCTCTCCCGACTAGAGCCTTCTTAACTTGTTTTAATTACATTATTAACATGCTCACTCTAAAACCATTGCAAACTTGGCTTTCAATGGTATCGCATCAGGACGAGTATTCCGTTTAGCCACCAAGTGTGGATCGACCAAATTAAATAGCCAATTGAAACACGTCTCATTCATATGGAAATTTTGGTAAAACACCGCCGGGGTGTATATCATATTCTGAAACTATTAAATATGTACAAGATAATTTACATACATATGTACAAGTTATCTCAAAACTTACGTCGTTTTTGAATCGTCCCTTTTCACCCCTTTCTAGTAAATAAGGGTTTACCCAACATTTACGGCGCGGCAAGATTCAACTTAGCTCATTAGCTTTCATCCTTCTCCTTAGAACTATAAAAGCAGCTAATGCCGTCAAGAAATCACTATTTTCCATGTCGTTTTATTTAATTTTCTCCAATTTATTAACACAATGAACAAATTAATCAAACAAGGTGACCAACAAATATTTACATTTTGCCATACAAATATTTGGCACAGCTGGTCACTCTTACTTTATGTGGAACCTATCTTAAAAATTTACCACTTTCCATAAATGAAATTTTTTTTTCTGGGAATGGGCCTTAAGAGGTAAGTGCGCCACTTCTTTAACGCGTCTACGACTGCTAATGCTTCCAGCTCATACGCGCTATACTTCTCTTCAGCCGGTGTGGTTTTCCTGCTCATAAACTCAACCGGATGAAACAACTGATCCTCAGAATCTTTCTGCATAAGTATTCCCCCGAAACCACGGGTCGTACAATTTCAAAACTGGAGTGCTAATACTAATAAATTTTTCAGCTGTTCAAAACTGAGCAAACACTTGTCATCTAACTCCATATTTCTATTGTTGTTGGCTTTCTTTTCTCAACAAGTCACTTAACGGTTTCGCTGTGAGAGCATATCTTATCATGAATCAACGTTCATACAATGTTAACCCTAGAAATTTCTCAATGCCTTTTCTAGTTTTTGGGGTCGGAAAATTAACAACTGCCTTAACCTTATTTTCTGTCAGTGCTATAGTTATACTCGATACCGAAGGTAAAGAGTATATTGAGTTTGTGCATTGTCCGTCATGGTGTCCGTCCACACCCTTCAAGCTAGAGACTTGAAACTTTCCAATTCTCTTTATCTATGGGATAGTAAATTAAAGTGTCAAGATGGGGGTTGTACGATAACTGGGGCGCTGGCAAATCGATAAATTCGATAACTCAAAAACGATAAGCCCACATATTTCGCACATCCTTACAGCTAGAACTACCAAATTCGGTAAGCAGATAGCTATAAGCAACCCCCAAAAAACTGCATCTAAATTTTGGAGCAACGCCCACCCATTCCGCCCCCAGCCCCACCGCATTTTAAAGTCAAAAAAGCCTATATCTCCCACAGTTTTTGAGCTATAGCCACCAAATTTGCCAAGAAAGGTGATGATGACCCCCCAAAAAAATGACTCAAAAGTTTGGATGCCACGCCCACCAATACTGCCCTAGCCGCCCCCATCCACCCCAACGCTTCGTCAAAAACGGGAACGCGTGTATCTTCCAGAGTTGAGGAGCTAGAGCCTCCAAATTTGGTAGGAAGATAGCTGGTAACGACCCCAAAAACTGCATCATAGTTTTGGAGCCACGCCCACCCATTCCGCCCCAAGCCCCCCCGCAATTTGAAATCAGAAATGGCTATATCTCCTACAGTTTTTGAGCTATAGCCACCAAATTTAGTGCCAAGATAGGTGATGATGACCCCCCAAAAAGTGCATCAAAAGTTTCGATGCCACGCCCACCGATACTGCCCTAGCCGCCCCCATCCACCCCAACGCTTCGTCAAAAACGGGAGTGCGTGTATCTTCCAGAGTTGAGGAGCTAGAGCCTCCAAATTTGGTAGGAAGATAGCTGGTAACGACCCCAAAAACTGCATCATAGTTTTGGAGCCACGCCCACCCATTCCGCCCCAAGCCCCCCCGCAATTTGAAATCAGAAATGGCTATATCTCCTACAGTTTTTGAGCTATAGCCACCAAATTTAATGCCAAGATAGATGATGATGACCCCCAAAAAACTGCATCAAAAGTTTGGATGCCACGCCCACCAATACTGCCCAAGCCGCCCCCATCCACCCCAACGCTTCGTCAAAAACGGGAATGTGTGTATCTTCCAGAGTTGTGGAGCTAGAGCCACCAAATTTGGTAGGAAGATAGCTGGCAACGACCCCCAACAATCTGCAGCAAAGTTTTGGAGCCACGCCCACCCATTTTGCCCCCCTTTCCCCACATTTTACAAACTTTTAGCTAGAGTCACCAAATTTGGTATGAAGATAGCAATTGACATTCCACAAAGATTTGCATAAAAAATTTGGATGCCACGCCCACCCATAAGGCCCCAGCCCCCCTCTCCCCACATTTTACAAACTTTGAGCTAGAGTCACCAAATTGGGTATGAAGATAGCAATTAACATTCCACAAAGATCTACAGCAAAAATGTGGATGCCACGCCCACCCATACCGCCCCCAGCCCCCCTTTCCCAACAAACTTCCAAACTTTGAGCTAGAGTCATCAAATTTGTAAGGAAGATAGCTTGTGGCATCGCCATCTGCATCGGAAAATCTTTTAGGCAGTGTACACCTCTGCCGCATCCGTACCCCTCTGCAGTCGTGCCTCTTTTTATCGGTTTTAATACTGGTATCAAGTATGCCGCAGTCGGTTGCGTCCGACTGCAACGTTTCCACTTGTTTTTCTTTTGAAATTTGGGTTTTTCCCACTTTATCTGAAGCCCTGCCCTCGATGCTTTTGATACAACTTCTTTTTACTATTTAAGTCCGGTTTCTCTATCTTTAAACGTGAAATGTCGTCCGTGTAAACTACTATTTTCTTCTCGTGTATGAAGTCCAAAGTACTGCCGCAACATATCTATAAAACACTGCTGGCGAGTAACTGATTCAGAATGGTACGTGGGTGAACTCAAACTTTCCGTTATGCGTTACGAATGCCGTAAATTTTCTTGATTCTTTTCGATCGGTACGTGAAAGAATCAGTTGGCTAGATCCAACGTGGAAAATACTTTTGACCTATGCAACTGATCCAGTACATAATCTATCAATGCCATCGGAAATTTTTTATTTTTATTTTCAAGTCGAGTTTTCTGTAGTCACAACAGAAACGTTTCGAACCATCCTTTTTAGTCACTAAAACCACTGGTGTTGCGTATTCTGAGCCACTTTAGAATTTGTTTCTCAATAAAGCATCTATTCTCATAAGATGTGCGTCGTGGGCGTTGAAATATAGGAATGTCATCTTCAAGAATTAGCTTAATTTCAACTGCAGATTCTAGTACCTTTACTGGTTTATATTGCTGAAGTAACTCGACTACCTCTAACTTCTGGTCCTTGTTCAAATGGTTCAAATCAATGGTATTTGAAACCAAACGTTCTTCAACCAACAAGCACATGTTCTTAAAAATCATTTCTTCGTCTTCAGTTTTCCTCTCTTTAAAAATCACGCCATTGGAATTAATTTAGATATCAACTTGCTGTAAAACGTCGTTGCAGATTAAATATTTGTACTCTAGCTTATCCGGTTTGACTACATGAAAAGTTTTAGTTAACCTAGTACCGTCTGCAAAAAGTTCTATATCAAATGATCCAAGAGTTGCCAACGCGCCTTATCCTATACCTTTGAGCAGTTTTATTTCCTTTCTTAGTGGAATGCCCTTATGCATAAGTCGCACTCAGAATAAATCATTGCAATGAATGAAGTATCCAGAGCGATAAAAGCTTTATAAATAAGTCCTTTTTTGGGTGACTTAAGCCCTAAAACATTTGCTGACTCTGTTTTTCCCGTTCCGTTCTTATTCTCTGGGCATTGAGTAGATATATGCCCATTCTTTTTGCACTTGTATCACTTTACCTCTTTTTTACAATCTTAAGCGAAATGTCTCTCTTCTGCACACTTAAAACATTTATTTGGTTTGCTGCTGTGCTTCTTTTTACCAGCATTTTCTTTAATCTCTCTGTCTCTAACTTCTCAGCTCCTTTGCCTCTAATTTTCTCATAAGTTGCAATCTCTTTCTTCAATTCTTTCAAAGTTTTTGCTCTATATAAGCCTGCTTTATTTGTCTTGCTATCTGAAATTCCGTCTATGAAATAAAGTATTAGACTTTCTTCTTCTATTTTTAATGACTTACTTTTTTCAATCAAGCTGTACAAAAATTCTAAGTAGGTTTCACTTGAAGTTTTTCTTTTGAGTCTTAACATTTTGTGAATTTCTGCTGAACATAAATCCTTTCCAAATTCTTGCTGCAACTCTGACTGAAGTTAAGCCCATCCTCTTAAACCTGACAAACTTCTCATAAGAAGCTTGGCTGCCCCATTTAAAAGTTGTTTAGCATAGATGTATTTTTGCAGGTCATTCCACCCAGCAGTCACAGTGACATCTTAAACTCATTCAACCAGTGGCTAATGTTTTCTTGCTCCAAACCGGAGAAAGAAGAAGTACTATCTTTTACATCGCTAAACGTAAATCTCGAGTTATTGTAAGTTGAAACTTCATGAAACTGGCTATTTGGACTCACTGATCTTGTCTCGATAGCACCATCATCGCCATCAACTTCATCCTCTGAAACATCAGTCAAACCAAAATGATCAAGAAGTCGACCCATAAGTCGGTAAGTTTGAACTTTAACAGTGGAACTGTCAACTCTAAAATAGATTTCGTATCCATCGTTCAGCTTCAAGATGTGTTTCACAAAATTGTAAATAAAATATAGTGTCGTTCCGCCGCCACTCCTAGCGCCGTCGAATTATGGGTCACACTTTTCGTTTTTATCGTCTACTCTCGATCCCTCGTTGTTTCAGCACTCAGCTTACTAGTTGCGGTGTCGTAAGATCGCTTCATGTGCATAAAGAAATTCATTCGATTCGACAATGGAAATACTCGGCAACAGTGACTTATCAACAGCAACACTGCGGCTATCGATGATATTTGGCAAATGTTGCAGCATAACTTAGCTGCAGCTTACACTCCTCATGAAGCACGAACAGTCATTTGACTTTTTTCGTTGCAAAAATCATAACTTTTGAACCAAACAAGATAATCGGTCAATTTAAAAAGAATCTGAAAGATAATTAATCAACCTATAAAATGAGAATTTAATGAATTCTACGATTTTTAAGTGCCTCTTTAGGGGTATGCAAAGTGGAAATTGGTGAAAAAATCAATTTAATTGGAAGGAAAAAAATATTTCTTAAAATTTTTGATATTTTTTGTATTGTTTTTAAGGCTTTTAAAATTCATATTACAATTAAAAAAAATATTCATTTTTTATCTTATTTTTTTTATTTTTTTGTAAAATATTCATCCCAATCCGTTAAAGATGGTATATGTAAAAGAGTAATCATCTCTGAACGATAAGTATTTTCTAATTCTTTTCGTGACTTAACATGCCTCAGTGATGAAATAAGTGGATCTGAAGATGCTGCTGACATGTTGAAGATGTCCTCATTTTGTCTCACTCTTGAAGATTCGAAAGTGTTTAGCAATCTTTACTTTTTATTCAACTTATTAATGGACTCTTGTGCTTCTTCAGAGAGCTCTCCAATTGGCAAAGACTGATACTCAATTATATCCTTGCCATGCGCCAATATCTTAAAACTGTCGGAGTCAACTTTTTCTGCGGATATAATTCTGCTAAAAGCGATGCTGTTTTTGAAGTATGTTCTCCATATTTGGCAGTTCCATCCTTGCAGTTCAAAACATTTAAGATCGTTCCCAATCCCTTAACGATTTGATTGTTGATTCCAGTGATTCGAGTTACAGCCTCATCATTGTCAAAAAATCTCCTTGAAGTGTTTCCATCGTTTGAGTTTCCGTATCCGTACTTGGGGCAGTGCCTCGGCTCGAATCCATGGTCGTCTTCATTCCGAAGGCCGGCAAAGCCTCACATACAATCCCAAACGACTTTTGTCCAATCAGTCTTACATCTTTTCTACTAAAGACACTAGAAAGGGTGCTGAGTATACATATCAGAGACTCGATCAAGACCGATCACTTTTCTCAAGCACAACATGCCTACCAAAAAGGCAAATCTACTGAAACAGCGCTCCATGCTGTTATATCCATCGTAGAAAAGGCACTCCACTACAAGGAGAACTGCCTTATAGCCTTTCTAGACATTGAGGGCGCTTTTAACAACGTCGTACCGGGATCAATCACCGAGGCATTGTCGGAGCTGGGGGTTGGACACCGCATTGTGGAATTGATTGATCAACTGCTTAAATGCAGGATCGTCAGGGCCAAACTGGGGTTTTCGACCATTTCCAGGGTCGTCAAGAGAGGCACCCTACAAGGAGGTGTTCTCTCTCCTCTCCTTTGGAATGTGGCTGTAAACAGCTTGCTGCACTCCTTAGAGGGAGGGGGCTGTCGGGTGATAGCCTACGCGGATGACGTCGCTATAGCCTTCTCGGGTAAATTCCTCAAAGTTTGTGCGAGCGTAAACCCACCACACTACTAACCCTGTCCTCATGGGCCAATTCAAAGGGTCTTGGGCTTAACCCAGCCAAAACTGACTTAGTCCTCTTCACAAGGAAGTATAAGATTCCTCCCCTCAAACCACCAACCCTAAATTGGGTGGAACTTGCCTTCAGTAAATCCGCCAAATACTTAGGGCTCACTCTAGACAGCAAACTAGACTGGAATCTTAATACCGAAGAACGGGTTAAGAATGCCTCAGTCGCTTTGTACACATGCAAGAAGTCCATTGGACTGAAATGGGGAATGGCACCCCACATCACGCTGTGGCTGTACACAGCCATTGTTCGGCCCATCCTACTGTACGGAGTGTCAGTATGGTGGCCAACACTTTCTAAGAAGACATCAGTCCACAAGCTTGGCAAAGTACAGCGTGCCGCTGGACTGATCACAAATTAGGGAAATTAGTAGCAACTCTCTCTGCCCTACGCATGAGGGAAACTAAGCAGTGGTCCGAGCAGAATTTCGGACACTCTAATATTCTAGTGGGTAACTTGCTTATCCCCTCTAACACGGACTGTTGTTTTCCTCAGGAATTCCCCATAACCCCTTTCCACACACAAATCCCCCCAAGGGAAAATTGGTGCTCAGGTACGCCAGGGCCGACCGACTCAGTATGAATATACACCGACGGCTCTAAGCTAGACGACCGGGTAGGGGGAGGCGTCTTTTGCGAGGAGCTGTCTTTCAACAAATCGTTCAACCTTCCTGATCACTGCAGCGTATTTCAAGCTGAGATCGCTGCCATACAGGAAGCACTCTCATGCATTTCCAAAACTAAATGCTCCGCAGATAGGATCTGCATATTTTCCGATAGCCAGGCGGCTATCAAATCTCTAAAAGCGATAGCATCCAACTCGATATCCGTCACAAACTGCCACAGATCTCTACACGAGATGGCAGAGCAGTTCGAAATACACCTCATTTGGGTTCCCGGACACAATGGCATCGAGGGCAACTGCAAAGCAGACGAGCTGGCAAGGCATGCCACTACCATGCCTCTCCTCACAGACAAGGAGGACTCGGGTATCCCCATAGCCAGCTGCAAGCTCAGAGTTCGATCACACTTCGAATTGGAAGCAAACAAGGGGTGGCAGCTTACCATCGCCTCAGGTAGGATTGCTAGGCAAACCTGGCCAACGCGCTGCAAGAAGCGCTCTTCAAGCCTAATTCACCTAACCAGATTAGGCTTTGCTTCCGTAATCAGAGCCATTACGGGGCACTGGCTAGTGGGAACGTACGCAGCGAGACTTCTAGCCCCTTCGAGGAGGAGGAAGAAACAGTTTCCCACCTTTTCTGCGACTGTCCGGCACTCTGCAAAAACAGAAATCGCTATCTGGGGTCCTTCTTTCTATCGGACCTCACTCAACTTGCGGATATTAAACCGAAAAATATCCTGTCTTTCGTTCAAACCTCGGGCTGGGACTACGCCTTCAAAGGCGGTGCGACACGCTCATTGTCTGGGTAGACGGCTTAAGGATTAAGTCCAAAACGCGGCACCACAACGGGCCAACACATGGCCTATGTGAGTGGGGGGCTATCTAAACCTTTCACTACAGCTCTAACCTAACCTAAAGAAGCATCTCCGACCCCATAAAATATATATATTCTTGATCAGAATCAACAGCCGAGACGATATAGCCATGTCCGTCCATCTGTCCGTCTGTATAAACGCGTGGATCTCAGAGACTACAAGAGCTAGAGACTTCAGATTTTGAATATAAGTTCTTCTATACCATAAGCAGAACAAGTTTGCTTCAAATTCTCGATAACTATTCTGGTTTCCGATATACACATGGAATCGATAACAAAAATATATCGAAAATGGGTGTTGAAATAATGGGTAACGATAGAACTTTTCTGAAAATTTCGTCCAAATCGGTTAAGAAACACCGGAGATATCGAATTTAATCGATTGAAGTTAAGTCAGTATACAAAAGT
This sequence comes from Scaptomyza montana, assembly GCA_018904305.1. Taxonomy (NCBI): domain Eukaryota; kingdom Metazoa; phylum Arthropoda; class Insecta; order Diptera; family Drosophilidae; genus Scaptomyza; species Scaptomyza montana. The sequence goes on along the minus strand of JAEIGR010000047.1, from coordinate 736,005 downwards.
CTTATATAAATTTAATTTATTTATTGCAACTGGGTTCAGGGTATCTTCTAGTCGGGCTTTCCCGACTAGAGCCTTCTTTTTTGTTATTATTATTTATTTGCGTTCAACATATAATATCAATATATGAACATATAGGATATGAGTTTAATAAACAAGTTAGATTTTCTAAGAATTTTGACAAAGAACCTAACCTTTTATCGTCCACTATACTTGCTTCGTTTTACGCCGATTTGTTTTACGCCGTCTCTCCTTGGAACGGAACCCCGGCGTAAAACGACGTTTAAATGTACATACAAAAAATCTTACGTAAGATGTCATATCCCTACGGTTTTTGTATGGGCTAGTTTCATATATAAACTAGTCTATTGGCTAGCTATAATGGACAAGTGAAGGACTAGTCCAAGCGGGTGCAGAAAATTACAATTACATTGCAGTGTTTGTTGCTGTTGTTGTTCGAACCTAGCCCACGACTTTCCCACGTAGGCTAACACTGAACCAGTCTGTGTAGATGCAGCGGGGGAAAACACTTTTTAAAATTATCATTGAGCATTTGTGTGTAAACTGCCTATTCCATGTGGACCAGTTCATGTATGCGTCAAAGTGGATGCAGACGTGGATGCGGTACAAAAACGTATATTTTACGAATGATGAAAAACGAACACAATTTTGCCCTTCGTTGATGTTCGTTGCAGCGGCAACAAAACGAACGAATGAAAACCAACTTATACATTTTTCAATTTACAATATAACTTACTGCTTATGAAAAATGTTTGGCAACAGCGCAATGGCTAAGGCATCTGCTTAGTGAACGAGAGTTCCAGGTTAGATTCCCTTCGTAGACCATCATATTTCATAATCGGTAAGTTTAATCTAAATTATTTATTTTCTTCTAACCCTTACATTATTTGAATTTAAATTATAGGTAATATTTATAACAATAACTAATTTAACGTTTATATGATGGGCTTCGTGGGCATCCGTTTACCACATATTTTTTTAATAGTAGTTCATTTTGTCTGTTTTTTGACAAGTCCCTATGGTCTAATCTATAGACTAGTCCAAATGTTCCCGTGATAAATGGAATAGGCGAAATACATTGAAATGACATAGGCGTGGGCTAGTAGTAGCCCATGGGATGTAAGAAGTAAGATCAAATCGGTGTATTTGTCATTGTGTTAGTGATTGTTTTGTAATCTTGCATATAATATATATATAGTAAGATAGCCATAACCATGCCAAACTACTTATGCATATCTCAAACTATTTGTAAACAATATGTGTATCCACACAAAACTACTTATGCATATCTCAAACTAATTGTTCGAGTTTTATTTTAAGTTTAAAACGAGAAAGACGTCTCGCATTCGTATTCTTGTAAAACATAACCGTCAATATTTCAATAAATTAATAAAGTGCATATAAGTGATAATATAAAATAAAACAGTGTTTTAATTTTTTTTGTCACATTTAATACGCAATCTTATTATTGGCGCAGCCGCCAGGATAAGTGAAAAAAAAGTGCATTAATAAAAAAAAAAGTGCAATACTTAACAACACACTTATCCTCTAAAGAACAGACGTGACTTAAAACACATTTAATAGTGTTCAAATAATTAAAAATTAACACACGCAAAAACAGTAAAGTGTTTGAAGACATTTAAAACAGTCAAAAAAAAAAGAAAAAACAAGTGGAAACGTTGCAGTCGGACGCAACCGACTGCGGCATACTCGATACCAGTATTAAAACCGGTAAAAAGAGGCCCGACTGCAGAGGGGTACGGATGCGGCAAAGGTGTACACTGCCTAAAAGATTATCCGATGCAGATGGGGATGCCACAAGCTATCTTCCTTACAAATTTGATGACTCTAGCTCAAAGTTTGTAAGTTTGTTGGGAAAGGGGGGCTGGGGGTGGTATGGGTGGGCGTGGCATCCATATTTTTGCTGCAGATCTTTGTGGAATGTTAATTGCTATCTTCATACCAAATTTGGTGTCTCTAGCTCAACGTTTATAAAATGTGGGGAGAGGGGGGCTGGGGGCCTTATGGGTGGGCGTGGCATCCAAAATTTTGATGCAAATCTTTGTGGAATGTCAATTGCTATCTTCATACCAAATTTGGTGACTCTAGCTCCACAACTCTGGAAGATACACGCATTCCCGTTTTTGACGAAGCGTTGGGGTGGATAGGGGCGGCTTGGGCAGTATTGGTGGGCGTGGCATCCAAACTTTTGATGCAGTTTTTTGGGGGTCATCATCACCTATCTTGGCACTAAATTTGGTGGCTATAGCTCAATAACTGTGGGAGATATAGCCATTTCTGATTTCAAATTTCGGGGGGGCTGGGGGCGGATTGGGTGGGCGTGGCTCCAAAACTTTGATGCAGTTTTTTGGGGGTCGTTGCCAGCTATCTTTCTACCAAATTTGGAGGCTCTAGCTCCACAACTCTGGAAGATACACGCATTCAGGTTTTTGACGAAGCGTTGGGGTGGATGGGGGCGGCTAGGGCAGTATCGGTGGGCGTGGCATCCAAACTTTTGATGCAGTTTTTGGGCGGTCATCATCACCTGTCTTGGCACCAAATTTGGTGGCTATAGCTCAAAAACTGTGGGAGATATAGCCATTTCTGATTTCAAATTGCGGTGGGGCTGGGGGCGGAATAGGGGGGCGTGGCTCCAAAATTTTTAATGCAGTTTTTTGGGGGTTGCTAGTAGCTATCTGCTTACCGAATTTGGTAGTTCTAGCTGTAAGGATGTGTGAAATATGTGGTTTTATCGGTTTTGAGTTATCGAAACCAAGATAATAACGCTGATGCTGGATTAGTTTGGATTCTGTGTTTATTGTAATTTGTGGTAGCGTAATTGTATTTGTATAGTGTAATCGGATGGGCACTTCTTGTGCGTAGAGAAAGCGTACAAAGATTAAAGTCACGCTGTAATTTGGACTTAAGCTAAACTTTTCTATGTTAACTTAACATGAACAGAGAGAGAGAGGAGTTACAGTTATAGCTTAAAGTAATTGGAATTGAACGGCAAGATTCATGGTTCTGCGCAAATTACCTATTTATGAACAATTTGAAGAACAATGAATTCTGTAATAAACATCCTCCCCCCCTTGCAATGTATTGCAAATAAAGCACTGGGCACATGTCCCGGATAGAATCCAGCCGAAAACGGAATTCTGGGCCATCGGTAGACCGTTGGCGCTTGGTATGACGCCGTTCAGGATGACGTGAGGATACACGTCAGCTTCAAGCGCCAAGCAAATTCTTGAGGGATGGTTCCAACGACCGTCGGCCAGAACAATGCTTTTAAACTGGTCGGCGTCAGTGGATATGGTGCGCAATGGGGTGCGGCATGCAAGCTTGGGGTCGAGGTGGAGCAGGATCTCCAGGTTGAAATCCGTTACTGGTGATCGAAGGATCACCGTGCAGACACCCTCCGCACCTACACGGGTGACGGATGGCCCGAAGGCCGTTGCCAAGGATGTGGCGATGCGGCTGGTGGGGCTGCACGGGTCGATCAGGACGCGAATGTCGAAACGTTTCGCTCCGACCTCAAGCTTCACCAGTGCCGTCGGCAGAACGCTTACTGCATTATGCTGCATCAATGTGGCCAGCGACGTGCGGATGGAATGGGAAAGGGGAACCTTGCTGAGGCGCGGTTGAACTTCGCTGGCAAGGCGAAGATGACCGACGACTGGTTGTTCGTTCTTGCCTCCTGGATGGTCGGATATCCGTAAAATGAAGTAGCGTGTGGTGATCCTTTTCGCAGATTCTGCATTTGCCCGCGCTGCGGCAGGAGTGCCCGGAGTGTTGGTGCGCCAGGCAGTTGGGGCAATACTTGTTAGCAAGTACCGCTCGGAGGCGCTTTTCGGCCGTGAGGCGTAAGAAGCGCTGGCACTTTCGTAGTGCATGCACTCCTCTGCACATCCGACACCGGAAGGAATTGGTACCAATAGGGCGGTCATGGTGCGTCGATTTGTGAGATGGCATTTTTTCCTATAAAAAAGAGAACCATCAGTATAAATAATTTCTTACATTGAGCATTGACAGATAACATGGAGTAAATTGGACAGTACAGGACAATTGTTCTTAAAAGGATGAATTGTCAATTTTGTGAGTCTTTGGACGCGGATGGTTCAGGAATGTTATCTTCGATTGGAAGTAGAATTAGCTTTGTAATTGGCCTACGGATGGTGCCACGAGTCGTGAGCACATCTACCACGCGGACCTTGTCGTCACTGCCCGGTACGGCCAGAGTTATTCGACCGAGGCGCCACTCGTTTGTCGGCAGGTTGTCTTCCTTCACGACGACCATATCACCGACTCGCAAGTTTGGTTCAGGTGATTGCCACTTGGTTCGCTTATGGAGCTCTTTGAGGTACTCCTCCTTCCAACGGAAGCAGAATTGTTGGTGAAGAGCCTTTAAACGCTGCCAGCGATTCAGAATAGAAGTTGCCTTTTCATGGATTTCTGGTTCGAATACAGAAACGAGGGGGCCACCTATTAGGAAATGGCCTGGAGTTAAGGCCAGGAGGTCCGTAGGATCTTCGGACATCGGAGAGATTGGCCTAGAATTGAGACAGGCTTCAATCTTGGCCAAAAGCGTCGAGAGCTCTTCAAAAGTGTATTTGAACGTGGATGTGGCCTTATAGAAAAGAGTTTTGAAACTCTTCACCCCAGCTTCCTATAGGCCCCCATATGTGGAGCGCCGGGTGGGTTGAAATGCCAGAAGAGGTTTTGCTGGGTGTGTTTTAAAACAACACCATTCCTTATCGCTTCCATAAAGTCGCGCGATAACGTTTTCTCCGCCCCGACGAAAGTTTTACCGTTGTCCGAGTACATCTGTTGTGGACACCCACGCCGTGCTACGAATCGTGAGAAGGCCGCCAGAAATTTCTCTGTAGTGAGGTCCGATGTCGCTTCCAGATGAATTGCTTTGGTGCACACAAAACCACACACATAGCCCTTGGTGATCAGACACGCGCGACCAGTGTTATTTTTAACATCAAAAAGTCGAGCAAAGTCCACGCCTGTATGCGTAAAAGGTTTTGAAGAGGATGACCGTTCCATTGGCAGATCTCCCATCATTTGTGTCTGGAGCCTTTTTCGATATATGACACAGACCTTGCGGGATTTGATGACGGTCTTGACAAGAATCTTGAGTTTCGGAATCCAGAACTTGGAACGAACAAGACGCATTGTGAGCTGGTTTCCCCCATGCAAGGATATGCGATGGGTGAACCGAACTAATAACTTTGGAAAGGTTGACGAATAGGACATGATGATTGGATGGCTCTCCTCATAGCGTAAAGACTGGGACGCTCTAGTACGCCCACAAGGCGTTAAACTTTTATGTTCACATGAGTAATCCCTAGGCTGCGCAAGAATTATCAACAGCTCTTGAGCTTCGGACAACTCACTGGAACTGAGTTCTGTGGGACGTGGATTGGAAAGCTTTTTGCATCCCTTAATAAAACGAATTCAGAAAACCAGCTGAGGAAAACGGACGTAGGAGGCAGTTTTGCTAAATTGCATATAATAGTGCGTTGTTCTAAAGCGGTATCTGGAAGCGGAACTGTTGAGATGGGCCATTGATTTTGAGGAAGGAGTAGCCATTCGGGCCCATGCCACCACAGAGAATTATGCACCATATCTTGCGACCGGATTCCCCGGCTCGCTAGATCCGCCGGATTATCGGACGTGAGACCATTCGGCGGGATCGCTGACTTGCACAATTTTTGCCACTCTGTTGGTAACGAACGCTGTCCACTTGCAGGGTGGTTAATTCAACCAGGACAACACAATCGAGGAATCTGTCCAATAAAAAACTTTAAAGTCACCTGCTGGCAACTTATGGAAAAGGGCTGAAGATAATTCAGCCAAAAGGACGGCCCCGCAAAGCTCCAGGCGAGGAACCGACAGGGATTTAACAGGAGCTACCCTCGTTCTGGCAGTTAGGAGATGGGAGGTAACTTTGGTTGCCGTTTCAAATCGGACATAAATTGCTGCAACGTACGCCCGTTCCGACGCATCGCAAAACCCGTGGTACTGCAGTTTCCCTTGTGGCTGGATTTGCAACCATTTTGGAATGCGGACTTCCCTTAAAGCAGGATAGCTCTCAAGTTATTCCTGCCACTTACTAATGAGATCCAATGGCAGCGGTTGATCCCATTCCAGTTGCTTGAGCCAGATTTCTTGCATAAAAATCTTAGCCAACCGGCTGGGTCAAACAATTTCGAGATATGGGATAAAACTTCCCTTCAGTTGGATATGACCTTGCTTGCGAGAGGATACTGCAAGCGTACGTCCTCCGCGAGCTGCTGAAGTACCCTCAGTGCCAGATATGGAGACTCTTCATAACAAATTTGGTGACTCTAGCTCAAATTTTGTAATAGGTGGGGAAAAAGGTGCGGAATGGGTGGGCGTGGCTCCAAAACTTTGATGCAGTCCGTTGGGAGTCGTTACCAGCTATCTTCCTACCAAATTTGGTGGCACTAGCTCCACAACTCTGGAAGATACACGCATTCTCGTATTTGACGAAGCGTTGGGGCGGATGGGGGTGGCGAGGGAAGTATTGGTGGGCGTGGCATCCAAAATTTTTAAGCAGTTTTTGGGGGGTCATCATCACATAGGTTAGGTTAGGTTGGAGACGTAGTGAGAGGTTTGAAGAACTATCCGTTCACATAGGCCATGTATTGGCCCGTTGTGGTGCCGCGTTTTGGACTTTATCCAATAACCGTCTACCCAGAGTGTGTCACACTACTTTCGAGGGCGTGGTCCCAGCCCGAGTCTCGAATAAAAGACAGGATATTTTTCAGGTTAATATCTGCAAGTTGAGTGAGGTCCGATAATAAGAAAGAACCAAGATAGCGATTTCTATTTTTGCAGAGTGCCGGACAGTCGCAGAAAAGGTGGGAAACCGTTTCCTCCTCCTCCTCGTCCCGACAGCTTCTGCGTCAAGCCAGTGCGAAGGTGAAAAACCTATAATTGTTAGAAGGGGCTTGGCAGGTTTGCCTAGCAATCACATGCGGAACCCATCTCTCGCTTGCGTGCGTTCCCAGTAGACGTGTATGCCGTCGCTGCTTTGCAGTTGCCCTCGATGCCATTCTGTCCGGGCACCCAAATGAGGTATATTTCAAACTGCTCTGCCATCTCGTGTAGAGATCTGTGGCAGTTTGTGACGGATATCAAATTTGATGATATCGCCTTTAGTGATTTGATAGCCGCCTGGCTATCAGAAAATATGCAGATCCTATCTGCGGAGCATTTAGTTTTGGAAATGCATGAGAGTGCCTCCTGTATTGCAGCAATCTCAGCTTGAAACACACTGCAATGATGAGGAAGGCTGAAAGATTTACTGATGGGTAGCTCTTCGCAATAGCACCTCCCCCTACCCGGTCGTCTTGCTTTGAGCCATCGGTAAAAATCTTTATTGAGTCTGTCGGCCCTGGCGTGCCTGAGCACCAAGCGTCCCTTGCGGGGATGAGTGTATGGATTGAGGTTTTGGGGAAATCCTGAGAACAACAATAGTCCGTGTTTGAGGGTATAAGTAAGTTTCCCACAAGAATATTAGAGTGTCCGTAAGTCTGTTCGGACCACTGCTTTGTTTCCCTCATGCGTTGAGCAGAGAGAGTTGCTACTAATTTCCCTATCATGTCTATTGGTAAAAGATTAAGTATGTTGTCAAGGGTCTCAGTTGGGGTCGTTCTGAGGCCTTCGGTTGTGGTCAGTCCAGCGGCACGCTGTACTCTGCCGAGCTTGTGGACTGAGGTTTTCTTAGACAGACAGATTGACACATCGTATAGTAGGATGGGCCGAACGATGGCTGTGTACAGCCACAGCGTGATGTAGGGTGTCATACCATATTTCAGTCCAATGGACTTCTTGCATGTATATAATGCAACCGAGGCCTTCTTAGCCCGTTCTTCAATGTTAAGATTCCAGAAGAGGTCTAAGTCAGTTTTGGCTGGGTTTAGCCCAAGTCCCTTTGAGGTGGCCCATGAGGACATGGTTCGAAGTGCAGTGGTCATACGGTCGCACAGACTTTGGGGGTATTTGCCCGAGAAGGTTATGGCAACGTCATCCGCGTAAACGATCACCTGACAGCCCCCTCCCTCCATGGAGCGCTGTAAGCTATTAACAGCTACATTCCAATGGAGAGGGGAGAGAACACCTCCTTGCGGGGTAACTCTATTGACCGATCTGGAAATGGTCGCAGATCCAAGGGTGGCCCTGACTATCCTGCATTTGAGCAGTTGATCAATCAGCTCCACAATGCGGTGTCCAACCCCCAGCTCCGACAATGCCTCGGTAATTGCTCCCGGTGCGACGTTATTGAAAGCGCCCTCGATGTATAGAAAGGCTATAAGGCAGTACTCCTTGTGGTGTAGTGCAGTTTCCACTGTAGAGATGAAAGCGTGAAGAGCTGTCTCAGTAGATTTACCTTTTTGGTAAGCGTGTTGAGCTTGGTCGAAATAATCGGTCGTGATCGAATCTCTAATATGTAGGCCCAGCACCCTTTCTAGTGTCTTGAGTAGAAAGGATGTTAGACTTATGGGACGAAAATCCTTTGGGGTCGTGTATGAGCCTTTGCCAGCCTTGGGAATGAAGACGACTTTAGATTCGAGCCATAGCTTGGGGATCGAACCTGTCGTCAGGATGTCTGAAAAGATTTTCTGTAGCCAGTTTATGGCAATAAACTGCATGCTGCTGTTGGGCTGGAATAATTCCATCCGGCCGAGGAGATTTAAAGGGCGAGAAACTTTGAATGGCCCATGCGATGATATCTTTGGAGAAAAGGTCAGTGGAGTCATACTCGTAATCCTACGACTGAGCATCCGGGAAAGTGGGTTTTCACCAAAAGTTCCAGTGACTCTAGACTGGTCGTTGTCCACGAGTCATCAGGTTTTTGGTGAAGCCCACGGGTGCTTTTGTGCTGGAGAGAACTTTTCTTAGCCTAGCGGCTTCTGCAGTACTCTCGATTGTAGAGCAGAAATTTTGCCAAGTGGGGCGTTTAGCTTGTCTTACTGTCTTCTTGTAGGAGGTTAGGCTGGCTTTATAGAGACTCCATGATTGGTCGTCTTCCCTAAACCTTGCTTTGTTAAAGAGCTTTCGCGAACTGTTGCGAAGCACACCTAATTGTGGGGACCACCACGGTGGTTTTGCTATCCCGCTACGTTTGCTCTGAGGGCATGCATTGTTTAGGGCGGACTTGCATGCCTCCGTGAGCTTGATTGTGAGCAATTCTGTGTGCTAGGGGGAAGTTAGTCCCGCTGGGGGATTCTTTGGGATAAGTCTTGCAAGACATTCTTTGAAAATGGTCCAGTTTGTACGTTTTAAGTTTCTGCACCATTTAGGGATATTGAGAGAGAAAACTATGTCGATATACCTTTGATCGGAGAAGGAATGCTCATTTGGCACTCTCCATCTTATAAGTTTTTGATGAAGGGAGGCTGTGGCTAGCGTTAAGTCAATTACTTCTTCCCTATTCTTTGTAATAAAGGTCGGGTCGTTTCCTATATTACAAATATTCAGACTCTTCGAGAGGATATAATTAAAGAGTAGTTCATTTATATCCGTACTTCCCCACTGATTGTGGTAAGCGTTGGCGTCGCATCCTATGATGAGCTCGGTGTGAGTCGCTTCGCAGTCGGCATATGACGCCGTAGTAGTTGATGAGGGGGTGGCCCTTGTTGGTCGTGGGCCATGTAGGCTGAGCTGAGCCTGACTTGTCCCGACTTCAGCTCAAGGCACGCAACAGTGTTGTCGCCATTACTGAAATTGGGGAGCAGAAAAATATTCTAGATGTTTTCTGGCTAGTATGCAGGTGTGGGCTTTACCTTCTTTTTGGGCTACAATTAGCTTGTAGTCCTTAGTCCCCAGTCCAGAAACCGTGCCACCGCAAACCCAAGGTTCCTGAATGAGGACAACATCTGCTCTATATTGGCTTATGCGGAGCAGCAGAGCGGCTGCAGCCGCCTTACAGTGGTGGAGGTTGATCTGAAGGAGCCTCAGAGACATCTCCAGGTTTCAACTCCACCACTGTCAGATTAGCCTCCTAGTCCGTGTCGTCGTCGAGGCTAATCATATTAGCCATGTCTTCGGCTAGATCGGATCCTTCCGACTGGTGGCCTGCTTGGGCTTCGGCCGTCGCATCACTTTCGGTGACTGGGTTTGGCGTACCATGGGCTGTGGTATCGCCTGCGACGGCCTCCGCCGTTGCCTGCTCGCACGAGGCTGCGACGCCATGCGATACCAGTGAGCCTTCCTCAGCTGAAGACTTGCTAGCCGCACCCGAACGGTAGACCCGTATTACTATCGGCTTGAAGCCGTTGTGGGCCGAACCATTGGACGCGATTAGGGCCTCAGCTTACTCGTCATTAAGGACTAGAATCACCTGCCGATTGTTGCCTTCTGGCGCCTCGACCTTGGCAATTTTCCATTCGTGCGTAACTAGGTCTGGGTTACTCATCTGAAGGAGTTTGAGGATCCTTTCGGGTTCCTCGGGCTTGGCGGATACCCAAACTCTAGCTCGTGGTCGACTAGGCACATCCTTCCAGTCGACTGCCTCTAGCTTCGCGCCAGTATCAATTTCTCCCAGGAGGGCGACAGCTTTTGTATAGAGCTCTGCGGATTTTTCGTCCTCGCAGCCTTTGGCTTTGATGTTGCCCTGGTGCCATCCGGCATCAGAGCATCGAGGTGGCGGTCATCCGGACAGCAGCATCAGTTCAACAACCTTATCCTGCAGATCATTTTCGATGGCCCCCCACCTATTCCGCGGAATGTGGCCTTCTTTGTGGCCCCTGTCGAGGACCCCAGTGAGGACATTCTCCCTAGCGGCTTCGGCGAAGGACCGAGTGAGCGGTTTTGGACGCGGGGTAGGCCTGATCCGTTTGGCTTGCGGGGCCGACTCCCCAACGGAACTTTGGCGCTTCTGTTTGGCTTTAACAGAAGTGGCCGGGATCACTGGCTTAAAATCCGGAAGGATTTGCTTAGCCCTCTCGACCAGGTTGACACCGTCGGGGGATGAGGGCTGGGCGGTTAGGCTTTCTTGCAGAATCTCTGCCGCGCGCCGCCAGTCTTAAATGGACGGTTTACTTGCCGCTGTGGTAGCGGGCCCCAAGGCAGTTGCCTGCCTCACGGACCGGGAAGCTGGTGTTGCAGACTTATGCTGCAACCTCCGAGCTCCAGGAGCCGCTCCAGGTTGACAACCGGGGTGTGAGGACGAAGGGCTTGTTCGCCCTGCACCTGTGCCGCTGGTGGTGTACCAGGCGTTGGAAAGGGGGTGCTACCACCTATTGGGGAGCTACCACTAATAGAGGGATTGGCGTTTCCCACCGGTTTTTTAAGTGATCCGACACTGGATTTATGTTTTTATTGATTGAGCTCATTTGGGTCCCACGAGTAGACGGGAATGGAAAGTCACCCGTGACATAGCCCGTGTGCCGCTGGAAGCCTATTTAAACTGGAGGTCGGCAGGTATCCAGAGTTCGCAAAGTAACGACCGAGCACCCCCTCGGCACAATGCTGTTCCACCTTGGGCTGGGGTAATTTTATAGAGTTTTGGGGGCGGAATGGGTGAGCGTGACTCCAAAATTTTTTATGCATTTTTTTGGGGGTTGCTAGTAGCTATCTTCTTACCAAATTTGGCATATCTACCTGTAAGAAGGTGCGAGAAAATGTGGATTTATCGGTTTTGAGTTATCGAATTTATCGATTTACCAGCCCACCAGTTATCGTAGAACCCCAATCATGACACTTTATCTGTCCCGGCCATAGATAAAGATATTTGGAAAGTTTTAAGTCTCTAGCTTGAAAGGTGTTGAAAAAAGTTGCGTTCATACGGACGGACAGATGGACAAACGGTCAGACGGACAGACGGACGGACACCATGGACGGACATCGCACTAACCCAATATACTCTTTACCTTCGGTAACGAGTGTAAAAATCAGTCCCTAAACTACAATTAAGACCAAAAGATCAAGAGCTAGCGACTACTTTCAAGAAAGAAAAAAAAAACCTGAAAATACCAATATTCAGTGGGTGTATAAATCAGAGAATCATTTTTAAATTTTCTAAAAGGTAATTTTCCGTTTTGTGAATTCTGCAATTCTGGAAATCTTTTACCATTTTGAAGGCAATCAGAAGCTTGGGAGGAAGTAAAACCATCCTGCATGAACGGTGTTTGATGCAAAATATGGCCAGAATGTGTACACAAGAAGATTGGTCACAGTTCCTCTTTAGAAGTTGATGATGATGATCGAGCAGTTATTATTTGTCATAAAATTGTTAACTCAGCAAAAGAGTTTAATTTTGAAGGGATTTATGAAGTTGACATAAATGAATTGTTAGCTTTTCATAACCAATAAATGTCTAAAGAGGAATTGATGCAACTGAATTTGGAAATCGCTAACGAAGGAGACAGTCCGCTAGATATAAGTAAGCGTCAAAATTTAACTACACAGAAACTTTCTAAAGCAAAAAATCTAATTGACGAAGCAATGGAGATTTTTTCAAAAAACTATCCTGATAGCGAAAGAAGTGCAAAAGTTTCTCGTGCGGTAGCATATGGTATTTATTGTTACAAGGAACTTTACCTAAACATAAAAAACAAGCTTTTCAGCAAACTTTGGACACATTAAAAAAAAAAAAAAGAGTTTTCAATGGCCGCAAGCTTGTCTTCAGATTCTGGCTAAATAATTTATTTTTTTTTCTATATTTTTAATTTTTGGTTGAATTTATAGTTTTTTTTTCTGTTTTTAAATGAATTAATAAAGTTTTAGTTTTGTTTTGTTATGTAAATATTTTTTTTTTTTTAATATTTAGGGATTGAATGAAAAATACGAGAACCTATCTCTGATATTTATATGAGATCCAATGGAAAATAGCGATTCACTTCTCGTTGTTTCACTTTGCGTCGCGATTTTTTGGAACGTATCTGCGACGCAAAGTGAGGCCTGAGTGTATCGATAGTATACTTAATTTAAATGCTTTGTGCTCGGTATAAGATTGGCTCTCATTATATGCTTCGACCGAAAGCACGCAAAACTAACATTCAGCGCTGATTCTTTAATTCTTGGAATTAACCTCAATGTTATAAGAACTGATCTTATATCGAGAACAACGTATTTACATAAATTATAATATCGATATATATAGTAAGATATCCATTAACACACCAAACTACTTATGCATATCTCAAACTAATTGTAAACAATATCTGTATCCACTCCAAACTACTTATGCATATCTCAAACTAATTGTAAGCAATATCTGTATTCACACCAACCCAATTATTAATAATTGTAAACAAACTATCCCAATCACGCCACAAGCGCGAAATTGTCAATATAAACATATTTCGACTTCAGCATGGAAAAAGCCAAAACATAAGATAGCCACTTATGGTATATAAACTCAAAGCAAGAACTTTGAGGCTCGAGTTTGATTTTAAGTTTAAAACGAGAAATTCTTGTAAAACATAACTGTCAATACTTCAATAAATTAATAAAGTGCATATAAGTGATAATATAAAATAAAACAGTGTTTTAATTTTTTTTGTCACATTTAATACGCAATCTTATTATTGGCGCAGCCGGTAGGATAAGTGAAAAAAAAGTGCATTAATAAAAAAAAGAAGTGCAATACTTAACAACACACTTATCCTCTAAAGAACAGACGTGACTTAAAACACATTTAATAGTGTTCAAATAATTAAAATTAACACGCAAAAACAGTAAAGTGTTTGGAGACATTTAAAACAATCAAAAAAAAAAAAAAAAAAATTAAAAATGACAGCCGTACTAAGTGACGCAGAGGTTAATCTGGCCTTGTCGCAAATAAGGCAAGTGCCACAATTTCATGGAAATCATGACGAATTAAGCGCATTCATCAGGAGGATCGAATATATAATACAACTTTATCCAACTACAAATTCACGTCAACAAAGCATTATTTATGGAGCAATAGAAGTACAAGTCGTCGGGGAGGCACAGCGGATTTCACAATTGTCATTCGCCAATAACTGGACGGAACTAAAGAGGGCATTAACGGAGGAATATAAAACACAAACACCAATCGAGGAACTACTGAGACAGTTAAACAATACACACTACAATGGAAATCTACGTAAGCTCACAGAAGAGTTAGAACGAAAATCATATGTTATAGCGAATAAGTTAACTTTAGAGAACAACCAAGAAAATATGCAAGTGTATGTAAACGCAATGAATAATACTATAAAAGATGTAATTAAAAGAAAAATTCCGGATAGAATTTTTATGATATTAGCCAGATATGATATTTAGTGTATTCATATATGTTATTTCAAATATATATAAAACGTAAGTTGTAACACTTTGTTGCAAGTATAAATAAACCTAAAATACGACTTACATAAACTTGACGTATGTATGTATGTACAAACTCAAGTACATACATACATATGGTCTGCGCGTGTAAGTAATATGAAGCCTCATGAGAAGGCCAAGCTAGCGCGGACCGTTGATCGACGGCAAACGCCGCGCTTGCACTTTAGCCAAACGTATGAGTACAATCGCTCTCCCTCACTTTGTAGCTGTTAACTGATAATAGCATAAGTTTATAAATGTTAGGCATATGCCAAGGATATATTTTGATTTCAATAAAGACATTGAATAAGCGAACCTCAAAGTAACAAGATGTTACATATTACAATATAACAACCAGCCACTTGCTTAAAGTAGCAGCACAACGGGAGGGATTATTCGAAAATAGTGTGATAGATACAACAAAAAAACAATAAATATCAAAATGCAAATAAAACTAATTCAGGTCAAAAATATCAAGCAAATTTTAACCAAAGTACACCTACTTATCCCACTAACCAAGTTAATCACAACTATCCAAACAATAATTACAATAACTCACGTGCAGGCAGCCCACAAGATAACAGACAAACATTTAATGAATTTCAACAAAAACTACATCAGGGTAGACAACAAAATCCAATGAATTATTCAAATGCACAATTATTTAATTATCAAAACCAACCCCAGAAAAGACAAAGAGAAAGTAACAGCGGAGTGTCAAAAATGGACACCACCGAAAATTTTCAAGCAGTTGCCTCGGACGAATAAATAATAATAATCCATTCATAATTGGGATTATGAATGACAACCCATTAAAGTGTGTAAAAGACACAGGGCTTACTATTCACATAATGAATAAAAATTATTTAAACTTTACAATTAAAAACGAAGAACTAAATGTTCACACAATCAATGGTAATATAAAACTAACAGATTGCATTACAATAGGTTCATGTAAAATTTGTCCATTCAAACAGAAATTTTATTCACATAAGTTTTCAAATCGATATGATTTATTACTTGGAAGAAATTATTTAGAAACTTGCAAAGCAAAAATTGATTATGAAGAGGGAGCAGTAAAATTAGGAGAATACAGATTCATATTTAAATATGATCCAAATATAAATGAAGAGGAAGAACCAGCACCAGAGTGCCTAGATCCACCTTCAGTTGAAGACTTAAAGAACTCAATTTCGCAATAAACGAAGAATTAAAAGAATCAAATGAATTTCGACTAGATCACTTAAACGATGAAGAAAAAATGTGTATTTCAAAGTTATTACATAATTTTCGAGATATTCAGTACCACGAAGGCGACAATTTGCCTTTCACCAGTATTGTTAAACACTCGATAGTAACAAAACATGAAGATTCAATTTATAAAAGACCATATAAGTATTCACAAATACAACATGAGGAAATAGACAAACAAGTCAAGGAAATGTTAGAGCAAGGGATAATAAGAAAATCTCAATCACCTTACAATTCACCAGTAATGGTAATTCCAAAAAAATTGGATGCCTCAGGTAAACAAATATATAGAGAAGTAATTGACTACAGATTTCTAAATGAAATCACAATCGACGACAAATTCCCAATGCCAATTATGGACGAAATTTTAGTTAAACTTGGCAGATGCCAATATTTCACAACTCTTGATCTAGCAAAAGGCTATCTTCAAATACAAATGGACCGTAAGTCAATACCAAAAACAGCATTTTCCACTTAACATGGGCATTACGAATACACACGTATGCCGTTTGGTCTAAAAAAAATGCACCAGCAAATTTTCAACGTTGTATGAACAATTTATTGGAAGATCTAATCTAGAAAAATTGTTTAGTGTATTTAGATAACATTATAATCTACTCCACTTTATTGGAAGAGCACATTTTGTCACTAAATAAGGTATTCACAAAACTACTTAAAATTGCAATTAAACAAGTGTGAATTTCTAAAAAAGGAAAATGAATTTTTAGGACATATTGTAACAACAGAAGGTATAAAACCAATTCCAAACAAAATAAATGCAGTCATGAATTACCCCATACCAAAGACTCCAAAAGAAATAAAACAATTTTTAGGATTATGTGGATTTTATAGAAAATTCATTCCCAATTTTGCAAATATCGTCAAACCCATGACACTTAAATTAAAAAAAGGAGCAACAGTAGATGTTAAAGATGGATAATATATCTTAACATTCGCAAAAGTAAAATTACTTATAATATCCGACCCCATTTTAATATATCCAGATTATAACAAACCATTTTGTCTTACAACGGATGCCAGTAACGTAGCTTTAGGAGCAGTCCTAACACAAGTAGAACTTTAAACAAACACGAAATAAATTACTCAACCATAGAAAAAGAATTGCAAGCAGTTGTATGGGATAGATTTGATTATACAATTAAGTATTTACCAGGGAAAGAAAATCATGCAGCGGATGCATTGTCACGCGTACAACTAAACGAACATCTATTAGGAGAGGAAGAAAGCCAAACCACCCGTGCAACAATTCATAGTGCACAAGAAGACAATCAAGGGTACATCCAAATCACAGAAAGACCGTTAAACTATTATAACAGACAAATTGAATTAATTAAGGGAATTGACAATAAGACAGAGGTAACTAATTATTTTCACAAGAAAAATATTAAAATAACATATACAGAAATGACAAACGCGAAAGCAAAGGAAATCATAAAAGAATATTTAAGCGTTAAAAATAGTGTTTTATATTTTCATGATGAAAGAAAGCAAAATAAAAGCACTGAAGAGTAACTTAAAGCCAGCAGACTTACAAACGAACGCAGAGTTCAAAGAACTAATATTAAATAGACACATCGAGTTATTACATCCAGGGATAGAAAAAACAATAAATTGGTTTAAAGAGAAATTTTACTATCCAGATTATCAAAAGATAATACAAAATATTATAAATGAATGTCATATTTGTAAGACCCCTTTTACACGATGAAGTTTTTGCGTCTGAAGCATTCGTTTGTAGGCAAAGGGAGTAGAGTGGTAACAGCTGCAAGCAATGCTTCATGACTTTTGAAGCAATGATTTATTTTTCTCATTTTGCTTTGCCTTATTCCGATTGCATGTAAACACAGAGTTGCACAGTGTTTGATGTGAATAATAAAGCTATCGATACGAAATATCGCACAAGCAAATATTAGCGCAAATAGTAAATACATTGTTTTGGTTAACAAATTATTAATAGAAATGTTCACTGAATCCATTTTATTTACTTGTTACTTCTTAAATCAATTATATGTTAACAAATAAAACAATCGATGGCAAAGATGTATGTTTATCGACCATAAATTTAAAACAGAGTTGCATTTACAAAGAAAATGTTGCATAAAAAAACTTCATCGTGTAAATGCGACCAGATTTGCGAAGATTTTTTAAAACAGAATGAAAAAAAACTTCATGAAAAAACTTCATCGTGTAAAAGGGGTCTTACATGTCAAAAACTGAACACAGAAGCACGAAATTATTATTTGAATTAACCCCAGAGACAAACTACATTAGAGAAAACAAGTGCCGCATAGTTAATTTTGGCTATGCCAAGACTATGATACCCTTCACACATGGAATAATTTTTAATTTTATTTATTTTTTATTAATATCAAGCCTCAATAAATGGAATTTGAATTTATTATTTTTTAACGATTGTTGTGGTTTGGCTGTTATTATCAGCTAGACGGTAGACAGTCAGCCAAATCAATGCTCCCCCCTCTTATTTATGTTTCTGTGCAGTTGTTGGTAAATTTTCGCTCCTATTTTTACTCTTGAGCGTCATTTACTTGTTCGTGTGCGACAACAACAGTAGTAGGGGACTGTATGTTCTGGACCACTTCAAGGTCACTATGTTTTTGTAGATAAGCAATTTGTGTTGTTGTAGTAATTGTTGTTGTATTAATTGTTATTGTAATTTCAAGGTCGAGCGTAGGGAACTGTATGTTCTGGACAACTTCAAGGTCAGTATGTTGTTGTTGTAGATAAGCAATTTGTGTTGTTGTAGTAATTGTTGTTGTATTAATTGTTATTGTAATTTCAGGGTCGAGCGTAGGGAACTGTATGTTCTGAATCACTGTGTTGTTGTTGTAATTTCAAGGTTCTACCTCATTTCAAGGCCACTGATAAGTGTTGTTGTTGGTGTGTGTGTGTGTGTGTGCATGCGTTAAAGTCGCGATGGTCATTAGTGGCTCGTGCGCTTGCTTTATCAGGGTCTTGAAAATAAACAAAATAAAGAATAGCTAATAAAGCAAAAGTGTTGGTTTGTTTATATTTCGGGGAGCGCATGTGCTAGCTTAAGAGCTGATGAAGTATAAAGAAGAAGAATAAAAAAATAGTCGGCAGCGAGATCTTTTTTAACATATTTATTTTGCAAGCATTCTTAATTCAAGTAATATGTATTTGAGCATAATGTCATGAGTTATCTGTATTTGATTTAGTGTAAAGAAACATGCGCATGTGTTGGGGCTCCACGCAATATCTTTGCAGATGCATTCGCAGTAACTCAAATGTCTTTCATTTTGCCAACTCTTAATTTCATTGAATTTACGCTGTACAAAATAATGTTGGGCAGCGATTACGGCAGCACCATCCGCAGGGGAAACAATATCTTCAAATCGTTCCAAAAAGTCGTCGATTTGTTTGATGGCATTAGCAATCATTTTTTTATTTTTTGTGATGTTCCGATGGAGCGAACTGCTGCCTGCTAGAAGTTGTATGAATATGCTGAAACTGAATTTGCTTCTCAGAAATAACTTTTTTGTTTTTTGGTTTTAATCATTATTTATTTTTAATCAATTAAAAAAATTATTCTTAAGATTCTTAAAAAACATTTTTTTACACCCCTCAGCTTTTCTCATAGCACATAAAAATCCTGGCTGTGAATGCGCTCCACAGCTTTCTCCTTCACTGATGGCGGTTTCAAGCTCAACTTTAAAATCCGTGAGATGGGGTTCTTTAATTTTTAGGAAGTCGCAAAAATCATGAACTTCACATCCAATTTTATGCGTCCTTAGGAATCGCATAGAAGACTCCCCACGCGTTAGAACAATACGCCCTTGACATTTTTCCACTAACCATCGTTTTGTGGATAGGAACCCATCGAAGCCATTGTCCCAATCCAGCGATAAATTTATTAAGGGCTGCACCCTCCGAAGCTGCCCCTCATTAAGCAAGTGTTTGGAGTAAGGAGGCTTTATATTGAATACAAATGGTCCTCCAGAGAGCCAATCAGAGAACCAATTTCTTTTACAATGTATTCATTATTTTTCCCCAAATGCCCAAAAGTTTGGATAAAGACCAGCTCAGTACTTTTATAGCCCATTTTTTTTGGAGGTTTTTATTGTTTTATTTGAATATTACTGCACACGCACAACTGAAGAGTTAAGAGGATTGTACTCAACTAACCGATCGTGTATTAAAAGACAATAGGCTTCAGCCTGAGCTACCGCTGCTGTTGATAAATCTATGCAAATGCGCACGTCTATGTGACCATTTTTGACGCTCTCTTGCTGCTGCGATAAGTCTATTACGATAATGGGCGCATTTTCCTTGTATTCTTGGGGAGTTAGAAGCGGTTGAGACTAGAGATGGGCGCGGGCCGTGTTTTATTTCGTGGCACGCACGAACACGACGTGGCACGTCGTGTTCGTGTTTTAAAACAAATTTCGTGCGTGTTCCGTTCGTGTTCGTGTTTTGCTTTAGACACGAGAATACACGACATCAAAAATGCTAATCTGACCAATTTAAAATAACCTTAGCGCTTTTTTTCTGAATGTTGCGCTCGCTTAGTTGTCAAACAGCATTTTGTCCCATCACTATTGACAACTAATCGATAAATTATGTTCACTCACTACCCCATAACTAACGGAAAGCAATCTGCCTTTGACTTGGGTGCAATAATAAAAAGGCAAGAAGTGTAACATGTCATATAAATAAATTTTTTAATTGGAGTTTAAATTTATTCTAGTTGTTACCCAAGCGACTTCGCTCTCGGCCGCCCGTTAGTTGCTACACATTAACATTTTTTTTAACCGCTCTACACTTTCTATCCCAACCTCTTCCACAATTACATAAATATTCTGAGGTGCCCAGTGTCCCCTGTTCTGTCAAAAAGTGTTTCTACAAAGTTAAGGCAAAACGGGTACCCACACTTTATGTTTTTGGTACAATTTTTTTTGCGTTAAACTTTGCGGTTGATTCAAAACAACAATGTTCACTAGCCTCAAACAAATCCACAAACTGATATACAGACTTTAACTTTTGTACAGGGTGCCTCGCTTCTCGCTAACCGTGTCTTTAGATTATGACAAGAAAAATCAAATGGCAGGAAGGAATTCCGCCCCCTCTCGAGTGTATGCAAAAGTCGTACAAGAATCATAAGAATGCTTTTTATTCAGAAACGGTTTAGTCTAGATAATTAGTGAAACTATTAACTAACTATTTTAAGCTTGCCCTTACCGGAAAACAGTTGCGGTAATTTATTTTAAAATAATATGAAAAGATTCGAAAATTTTCATCATTGATCAAAGTACTTCGAGTTTATCTTGGATAATCTTGAATTATGCAAATCCGACCTCGGATTCGCGCAACGTAGTGAGCTTTTGACCGCCATATTGCAGCCACAATACTCACACCCGGCCGGTAATTTTCCAGCGGCAGTCTAAGTATAAGACAACTAAAAAAAAAAAATACAAAAATTATTTCGTGCTGGGCCGTGCTGGGCCGTGTTTCCAGAATTTTTTCGTCGTTCGTGTTCGTGCGTGTTTTGAAAAAAGGTTTCGTGCTCGTGTTGGGCCGTGCCGAAAAATTCGACACGCGCCCATCTCAACTTGAGACTCTCTCATGTAGTAGCTCTCTTGAAATTTTGCGTACATCTCATACAGCACAGCGAACCGAGCACGCTCAAAATTAAGGTTTAGATCATCATATGGATAAGACTCAGAGTTTAAATGGACTTTTAAATTTGTTAGATTGTTTGTTACTATTTTACCACCTGAAATAAAGGCGATTAATGCAAAGCGTGGTCGCTCCCTATTGGCTGCCAGCTTCACATTCCATGTATGTTGTGCTCCAGTAATTAGCGATGGATTCATGTAGCAGTCCCAGCTACGAAATGCAATTGGTAGTGAGACACCACTCTTAATAATGTTAAATGTTTTAAGCTTCGTTTGATCACATAATGTTATATGCGGAATTTTCCACGTTATCTTGAAAATATTAATTTTAAACTCAACGTTTCCGACCTTATGCTCAAAAACTCCCACCATATTTTTAGCCATAAGGAGAATTAACTCATAATTACAATTAAGTATGATTTTATTAAAGTCTTCAGCAAAGCCCAATAGCAATTTAAGTGGTATGGCGAAATTAAAAAACCCCTTATCGCTGAGATTTGATACTTGATAATTATTCTCTCCAAACCATCATGCATTTTTAAGCATATTACTCACATTTTTATTTAAGGAGACATAGTTTTTTAATGTTGAAGACACCCCCACGAAACGTGTGCGGTCAATTTCAATTCCGTTGAGCTCATATCGTATTTCATCAAATAGATATGCCATACAGTTATTTTTCAGTACACCCGCGGCTGACACCTTATTATCGGACAGACTGATTGAGCCTTCAATATTAAGGAAACTATCATGTGGCAATACATATAGGTCTTGGTTTTGTATGGTTATTCGAACTTCATCGTTTGAATTAAAGGAGCTATGATAAGGTGCATAAGTATGATATTGTTTGTTAATAATGCTATCATCGGTGTGAGGTCTCTCACGAACATTTAAGATATTGCTTTCCATAGTCTCTTCAGAAGTCTGAGTCCTAATGATTTTAAAAACACTTGATTCGCAGATGTAAGTACTTTCCTAGCTGAGGGTAATGATGATCTGCTTACTGCAGCTCTTCTTATAGATATGCTTGCTGTTATTGGCCTCCAAGCGTTTTTGTTGTAAATTATCATCGCCGCAGCCTCAGATGCACACGAAGTGTGACGTTCTCCCCACGCAAGTTAATCAGATTGCCGTCCTGATCAGCTATTTCTACTCTTAATGTGTGTATCTCTCGAGTGTTGACAGGCAAATAAATAAGGTTATGTGGTATTTCATCCATTTTATAACCAGGTGGAACGTTAAGTGCAAACTCATGAAGTGTATGCGAAGTGCTACTGTTTACATATGACCCAGTAATAATATTGCACTCCAAACGAATGGCATTTACCTTTAAAATGTTAATTGGTAGAATAGAGGTGTGGTAAATGCCTGGCAATAGAACTTGCGTACTACTGTACCCGAGCATTTGTCCAATCGAGCGCTCTTTATGAAAGTATATTGTTAGATCGCTACTGAAAATCTCTACTCGTAGTGTATTGTTATTGCTGTTAATGCGTAGTTGTGAGTTGTCACGCAAAATATTTTCTCAAGAAGTTTATTTAATATATAATCATATATATCGCTGAGTTCATATGATCCCACAGGTATTTCAATCGTATGCTTTGTAACGTTTAACGTACAAGTATTGATGAGCGGATGTTATTGTAGCGGACAACGGAGTACGCGCTGGCTTCAACGGCTGTGGCTCGTCGGCTAAGTCGAGGGTATCAAAAGAATGAACCGTGTGCTACGTTGCTCCAGTCGTTATCTGATTATAATTAAATTCGCGTACTCTTTTACCAGTATAGGGGAAAAGGGGGAAGTGGGACAGGAGGGATGAGGAGGAAAGCACGTAAAACTGTGTGGGTTTTTATGGGCGGCTGAAAACAAAAACTTCTAAACTCAATGTAGACTATGGCAAAGGCTGCTGATGCAAAGGCACAAGGTGTTGAAGTGCACACGCCCACCCTACCATGATCCTGATAATAGCCAACTCTATATATCGATTCAGGATCCCTAAAAGCGCCTATGGCAGCTAGCGCATCTCGTTCAAGTTAGACATGGTTCCAGTAAAACAAAGATAATTTAAGCAGACATAATTATATACTTAACATAAATAACAAACGACCTAACATGACGCTAACCAAAAATAATAAGTAGAACAAAAACAGCAAGTGCTTAGAGCAGCTAAAATAAATAATAATAGATTATGAGAATAAATGATAAATATATAAATATTAAATAAATATGATCATGCATATGGATTACTTTATATACTTAAAATTACTCATTTTAAAATGATATGCGTTACGTTACTTGACATTTAAAGCTTAAGTTCAAGTATTAGTGCAAATGAAAACAAAGGCAAATTGGAACGTTAACTTTTTAGCACAAGTGTGTTTGCCTATGCTGCAAAACACATGTGTTCGCACGCAAAGTCAAAGCGATCGGAGTTCAAGGTTAAGTAAGAGCGGATTTTGTAAACGTTGGGTTAATGCACGCAAAGAGAAGCTTTCGCGGCATATTTTATAAGGGAATGAATAGATTAAGAGCAATCACTTACAGCGGCATTCTCCCACGCAGAAAGATCTTTCGTTGTGTGTGTGTGTGTTGTCTTTTCGTCGCTGAAGCTAGGGAAAAAGGTAATAATAGAGGGGGGGATCTAGAGGTTTAGGCTCTCTTAGCACAATCTCTTATCTTTGTTTGCATTTTCGCACATAACTTTAACTTTATTTAAAATTACTTTGCATATTTTGTGTTATTAATGTATTATGTATAACTCTCAACTGATTTTAGATTACTTTAATTGTATTTTTCTTTTTACTAATTGCTTGGTTTACTTTTATTTCATTTATTTATTTTTTTTTTTTTTCTCGTCACCACTTGCAAATTTTCTTTAACAATGGACCAATCACATTAACCACAAAAATAAACAAAAAATATGCAAAATATTACAACATTAATTTACACTTAAAAACAAAAAAACTCAATAACCTCTCTCTTTGATTTTGGGTTTTTTTTTTCTTTACTTTTGTCGTGGCCGGTCTGTTACATAACAGGTAGAGGGTTATGTACGATTTCGGGCACTAATTCACTCAATAAAAAAACCATAAAACAAAAAAAACTTCTCCACGTCGCTAATGTTGTTCTTATTTAGAACATGACTATATTGTAGTTCTTCGCGACCACATATTTAAATTAATTCTGCTACTTCCTCACGCGGGGGTTGCTCTGCTTGCGCGTTCAACTGCGGACTGGTGAGTGAAGCCCATATGGAGCGGTAGAAGAAGAGAGCGCTGGTTGGCTGGAGTTGTTGGGGACAGCTGTTCTGTTGAGTCCCAAGACGAATATTGTTGGGCCTTTATTCGGCAGTTGGATACTTGAAATGGTTCTTAATGTCAAGCCAAATAGTAGATCTATTCAACCGATACGTTAATAACCAACACAAAGGGGATTTATATCGAGGCAAATGAAGTTATGGCCAAAACGACCCGCCAATTCTGATAAATATATAGATTGGAAAAATAATCAGAATTGCGAACGCAAAAAAATTAACTTTTAATTACCTATTAAGTTGAGAATCAGCACTCAAATAATTTTGCAGGTTACGGCTTTTAAATCCAAGTATAATCCTAACCAAAAAAAATATAAATGTTCCAGTTATTGGAATACAAAAAAATTAATTAATCAATCTCTTCGCTTACGTCTTTAAACTAATCCAGTGGCACTTTTCGTTATTTTTCTTTGATTTTCTAAACCAATTAAAGGATCACTTTTCGGTTTTAGTGCTTTATTAGAGCACGTTAAATCGCGCACACCTTCTCCCTGACAAGTCTTTGAAAGGAAAAAACATGCGGTCAGAAATTTGGTTGCTACAAGCGACAAAGTTGCACCAATTTATTTCACCTTTATATTCGTTACTCACAGCCCTGTACCGGTTGACATTTTCATCACTCCTAGGTGGCGAGTGTACTGCTCATAACGAAGATAACCAAAGAAAATACTAACAAAAATTTACCATTTACTGAAACGAATTGCCGTTTAACCAAGCTTATTTTTATTTTTACGAAACACCAAAAAAAAAATAATATCAGTTTGGTTATTTGCAAACAAAAACATAAATAAAAGCGCATACAGTTTTACAAGCACTTGAGCAGAGGTTGGGATGTAAGGCTTGCCTACTTTTAGGGATTGTCCTAAAATCAAATAGAAGCGACAAGCGGCATATTACACACCCCCTGCCAAAATCACACTTTGGCGTTGAAACGACCAAAGTGGGATACCCGCTTGGAGACACAACAAAAAAAACAGAATCGTTGTTATTGTTTAATATCTTTAGCATGATATTTTCCCACAAGTTTACCCTGCAAATCTTCCAGCTCGTAATAACATGTACCAAGTTTATTCCGAATTCTGGCTTTGACAAAAGTTGGGCCTAGTTTCGAGCTATAACCTGTAGCGCAATTACTTTGTTGGAAATTACGACGATATACTTCTTGTCCAACAACATAAGAAACTAACTTACTGCGAGTGTTATAGTATTTTTCGTTTCGCGTATGCTGCTGATTGATTCCTATTTTCGCTGTTTGACGAATTAGATCCAACGAATCTTCCCTATTAAAAGTCGTAGTCCGATCATCTAGCTGTTGCAAACTTCTCAAAAGGTGGTAAGTAGAGCCATCGGTGATCATGTGTTGACCAAATGCTATTCTATATGGACTACTTTTTACAGCGGAATGCACACCAGAACGCAGTGCACAGCTTATATGGCTGAGTTGTTCGTCCCAGTTGGACTGATCCGGCTTTATGTAAGCTTTACAGCGGCAAGTACCGATCTATTTACACGCTCAGATGCGTTAGCTTGAGGTGCGTACATGGCCGTGTAACGATGTTGTATGCTATATTTTTGCAACAAAGCGTTAAATTGGTGCGATTTAAATTGCACACCATTGTCCGATAGAACAGTCTCTGGTACTCCAAAGCAGTGAAAAATTTCCTCTTCAAGAAAACGAATAATAGCGTCCGCAGTTAGTTTTCTAACTGGTTTCAAAAACGGATATTTTGACATGTGGTCAACCACCACACAAATGCCTATATGCCCTGTACGGCTACGGGGGTACGGACCTAGAAAATCAATAAATAATTTCTGAAAAACTCTCTGTATAACGGCTGAAGAACTTAAAGGCGGTCTCAAGGGTTGATTAGGATGTTTGGTACATTTGCATGTTGCACAGTTATTAATGAATGCTTTAACATCCCCTACCAAATTGGGCCAGTAGTAGTACCGCCGAATTCTTTCGAGCGTTTTACTAATACCATAATGCGCGGCTAATGGATGTTCGTGGCACTGTTTTAAAACGTCAGAGACCAACTCTTTTGGTATCCACAACTTCCAACACATATCGTCTGCAATTTTCTCACCAGTAGTATGCTCTGCTCGCCGATAGATAATATGGTCTATAACCTTAACATCTGGCAATGGAACCTTTTGTTTTAAAATTTGGTCTTTAAGTCCCACATACTCCTGAGTGTGAAAATGCGAAGATTTCAAATCAATTGGACAATCCAACGATACTTCCGATAAATCTTCCGTATATATGCGAGAAAGTGCATCCGGAACTACATTCTTACTGCCTTTGCGATGATGAATTTTAAATGAAAATGCCTGCAACTTAAGAGCCCACCTCGCTAATCTGGTACTCAAATCTGTTTGTGACATGAGCCACTTTAACGAAGCATGATCCGTGATGATGGAAAATTCATGTCCCTCTATATATGCTCTAAACTTTTTCACGCACATAACAGCGGCCAAACACTCTTTTTCCGTTACTGAATAATTTCGTTGACACTTATTTAGTTTGCGAGACATAAAGGCAATTGGTACTTCATTACCCTCGCTATCCTCCTGCATAAGCACGCCTCCAACACCCGTATGACTAGCGTCACAATGTATGGAAAACGGCAACGTAAAATCTGGGCTATGCAATACTGGAGCCTTGCACATTTGCTCTTTTAACAATATAAACGCTTTTGACGTAGAATACGTCTTACCTTACGATAATGAAGTCTCAACACAAAAAGTTGTTGTTGTAATAAGAGAGGTTCACAAAATCGCTTATTGCTCATGAACTAATGGATCAATTTTCCTCAAATTAGTTTCATTTAAAAGCCAAGGCTTCAAGCTTTCAATAAATGCATATTAATATATGTATTGATTACATTTTCTATTAAAAAATTGAAACCAAAAATATGTATATTTTTGCTTCATTTTGAAGACTTTAAATTGGTCTAGCGCTCTCAATAATTCATCAATTACTTTAGAGTTTTGGAATATAAGTTGAGATAAGTTAAACAAACATTCCTACATTCAAATTTTATATACTTTTGCCAAATTTATAACTTTTTAAGGCAAAAAACCAGTGCAAAAATCATTACTTTTTTTAATTGCAAATTGCTTAAAAACTCCCTGATGAATTTGTTTAATTTTTCTCAATATAAAATAGACTCGATTTCCTTTCGTTTGATATATATGCGGTCATGATTGATATCTTCTAAGTGCTGAAATTTCATTAAGATGTTTGGTCATAATTAAATTTATTTCAAATGTGTGTATATTAGTATTAGTGATGTAACCAATAAGTGTGAGTGAGTGCGATAGCTGATAGCATGTGCATATGCTTGCACTGTTCGTCTCAGCTCAGCAAACAATCGATGGAACTATCGGACAATCTATGGTCTTACACTATCGCTGCCACTATCGAGGGCAGCAGTGGCTACTAACTAACGGGAAATAAACTATCGATAGTGTTGACTATAAGAAAGTTTGTCTTTACGGTAGCAGCTTTGATTTTTGCAACTCATGCATGAACTTACTTCATAAAATAAATTTTAAAAAATGCCGCCTGTGAAAATATCAAAAATCAAATATTCATCATAAAACAAAAATTACTTAGTTTTAAGTACTATTTTTAATAAAACTGTTTAAATTCTATGCATTCTATTCAATATACAATAATAAAAAACTTTTAATAAAAGATTGAACAGCTTTTATTAACGCTTTTGCTATGTAAGGCATAAATATGCATTTCAGCTTTTTCAAATGTTTAATGTATTTAAATTTCAAATCATATAAATACTATGTTTACTTTCATAATTTTTGTTGCACAAAATGACGTATTCTACGGTTAACCTATGCGCCCGTGTGATCTAACACAGGCCGTAAATTATTTTTTGAGCCTCTTCTGACCATTCAAATTTTTTTCGACTTTTGAGGGTGTCAGAAATGGGTGCAGCTATGCCAGCATAGTTATTTATGAATTTGTGATACCAGCCTGTGGTACCTAGAAACCGACGGACTTGTTTAATAGATCGAGGTACTGGAAAGTCTCTTATTGCAGCGACTTTTTCGGGGTCAGTTTGAATTGTACCATGTCCTATCACATGCCCTAAGTACTTAACTTCTTTAAGGCAGAATTTACTTTTTTCAACATTAATTGTTAGACCTGCAAGGGCTAATCGGCTTGCAAGTTGTTTAAGCACGGTGATATGCTTTTCAAAAAGACTCTGAAACAACTAGCAAATCATCCAGATAAACAAAAATCTCGTTGCGCAAACTGGGCGGAATAACCGTATCCATTAGCTTGGACATTGTTTGCGGCGCGTTGGTTAAACCAAAAGGCATGACAGTGAATTGATATAGTGGTCTACCTGGGACAGTAAACGCTGTCTTCTCTCGAGCTCTTTGAGTCAACGGGATTTGCCAATAAGCATCTTTTAAGTCGATACTTGTTATGTACTCAGCTCGAGGAAGCCTACTAAGTATACCATCTATCAATGGCATTGGGTATGCATTTTTAACTGTTACCTCATTTACTTTTCTACTATCAAGACACAAACGAACTTTACCGGGTTTCTGAACCAGAACAATGGGAGATGACCAAGGACTGTCTGATTCTTCTATAACTCCCAGCGCTAGCATTCTCTCCAATTCGTCGTACATTAGCTTTTCGACTGCTGGCGATACTGCGTAATGACGCTGCTTAATGGGCGTACAGTCTGCTACGTCTATGTCGTGAGAAAGCCAAGTGGTCTTGCCGAGGCCTTTTTCAGCAAAAGAAGGAAACAGTTTAATTGTAGATAACAACTCCTTGTGCTGCTGAGCCGTTAATGAAATTTCTAAGGGATCGGATAAATCGAAAGCAGCCACGTTAGCACTATGGGTTTTATGCATCAACACCAAAGGTAACAAGTCAAAGGCTATCCAAAAATCAATGCCAAGATATAATTCTTGTGATAGCGACGGAACAATATAAAAAGCATAATCGTTTTGTATCGCCTCTGAACAAAATTTCAGTTGTGATTTTACCTATGATAGCTTGTTTTGCTCCACCAGCTGTGCGAACATTAAGCTTCAATGGCTTATATTCTACTGGATTCAAATCTAATGCAAATTTACCACCTATACAACTAATTGACGCTCCTGTATCCATAAGACCACTTAGAGATTTTCCCAATAAGGTTACATCTGCATATGGCCGAACGTCACTTGACAAATCTACAATAGAGGAATTTATGTCCGCTACGGACTTGCTCTGCTTTAAGCGAAACGAACGTTGCCGAATTCTGTTGCGAGTATGTCGCAAACACTCGGCATTTATTTTGGGTTTAGGTGTAAGTAAAGGAATAGCTGGGATTGAAGTCGTAACCGGTGAGTTTTTACTAGCTGTGGTGACATCCATGGCTATTCTGTATTTGTCCCCCTGGACACTAGTTTGCGTGCACTTGTCAAGGGTGCACGCTGAATTTCGTTTTTTTGAAGTGTGAGAGCACATCTAGAACATGATGTTTTATACGTGTCTCGTTTACCACACCCATAACAAAAAACGTTCCGAGCTGACACGCAATCTTGATACCTATGCCCATTTTTACCACAGTTCCAACAAGAAAGGGACATTGCAGCGAGATCAATAGTATTTGAATCCTCATCATCTTCGTTGTCGGTTTCGGTTTGTACCGTAACTTCATTTACCTGACGTTTTGATTGAAACCGTTGCACAGGAACTATTGAATGAGCTACAGATTTCACAAATCGTTCACGTGTACGCACTACGTGTCTCAACTGAACAATGTTACCTACATGTACATATAATATTTCGTGCTGTATTTCTGGCAACAAATTTGCACGAAGTATTTCCAATAAAGCTTGTTCACTTAATTGTTGACTAAGCTTGTCTGCTAAACACAATATGGCTTCATAAAAACTATCAAAAGTTTCATTATGCTTTTGCTTCCTGTACGGACGTGTTGGCAGAAGCGTGGCGATTTCAACAGTGCAGTTTGAGTAATTAACTCTCTCTTATGCTGCGGTCTACATAACTCATCAGCTTAACGACATCACACTGCTGACACAAAAGAGAGTCGAGTTTGGACCGTCACCACAGCAAGACGCATATCTTTAACCACGATTAAATAATTTCGATTGCAAATAACTGTTACCACCTCAAACGTTTTGTTTTCTAATAGTGATTTATACTTTATTAAAGAATTTGTTAACACACGACTCACTTTCTTGTAATTAGTCCACTGAATGCACACCCCCGAGCAAGATTTGCTCATCACTGACTCTTTACCTAGTAAAAGTCACAGCATTTTTGGTGGCCCATGGGGGGAACCATTCACATAGTCTTGTAACAAATTTTTTGTAAAGTAAGCAATCAAGTATAACGTTGTTGAGAGTCGGTCAAAGTCATCCGAAGAAATACGTACATACATGCCAGCGCAAGGAATAACGGAACAAAAGGGAGAGCAGGAGAAGTTCGAAGGCATCGCAGCCGCATGAAAGGCACGCATATCACTTCTTCACTACACCTTTTTCGCCGGCATCAAACGTGTTCACTTCACGTTCATACCTAACCATCAAACTCATCAACACCGATCAGCTCGTCTCTCACTCCCACATCAATAGAAGCACTTTTGCTTGAGTCAAGTTCGTACGAACAAAAGGGTGAGTGTTTGCTGTTTTATGCATACAGGTTCAAAGTAAATTACACAACATGTCGACTGAGAAAATGAGTGATGTAGACTCGCATGAAGCATTGTACGCTCTGCAATGCGATGTACATAAAAGATTAAAGCAATTTTTAATAAATTTTAACAAAGACAGCGCATCGCGAAAAACGAAACAATACTTCCAAGTACGTTTCAATAAATTAGAAGGGTTATCACAACAATTTCAGAAAAATCATGACGCAATTATAATAGCTAGGTGTCCACCTTCGCACATTTATTTTGCGGACGATTTGCCCAATAAATTCGAAGAGGACTACAGCTTGAGCTATTGCACAATTTTAGAGTCGCATGATAATAGTTTTCCTTCGCCAACCAACACATCACAACTATCCAATGACTCTCATCATGTAACCATACGAGACGGACTTCCCAAGTCTGCGGTTCAGCTGCCAAAATTGCCAGTGCCTATATACTCTGGCAAGTTCATAGATTGGCCGGCCTTTCACGATGTATTTGCACAACTAATACATGACAATGCCAGTCTCTCCAACATTCAACGTTTTCATTTCCTAAAGCAAGCGTTGCCAGCAGATCGGGATCAGGATGTACGCCAAATGGATTTAACGGAGTCAAATTATAACCTGGCCTGGGATCTCATTGTAAGACGCTACAATAATCCTCGACTGCAGTTCATGCACCACATGAACACCGTATTTAACTTACCAACGGTGACGCATGAAAACTCATCAGACATAAAAAATATGTTAAATGTCGCAAATGTTTGCATAAATGAATTTAAGCGGCTTAAGATACCAATCCACAATTGCGATCATTGGTTGGTTCATTACTTGGTCACAAAACTTCCAGTGTGTACACTCCAAGCCTGGGAGTATTCGCTGGGCAATTCCTTGGACATTCCTACCTTCTCAACTATTGACTCAGCATGGACATTATTGAAAATAGGAAGTCCAACGACTCAACAACAAATCGCCAAGCTGTTGGGCAGCCGATCACTCAACGATCGTCAGGTAAACGATCTGGCACCCCCGCATACAAGGGCAATAGTTTCCACACCATAGCTGGAAATGACAGCCCCATTCGCTGCGCGCACTGTAGCGACACTCACATTTTACGACGTTGTCCAGACTTCCTCTCCAAGGATTGTTTTGCACGAAAACATATCGTCGATCACACAAAGGCATGTCTAAACTGCCTAAGCACCTCACACTCTCTGTCGCAATGTACAAGCAACAGAAACTGTTTACAATGTGGTCAACGACATCATACTTTGTTGCATTTTCCTAAGGAGCAAAGAAATACTAATCATACATTCATTTCACAGGATCCAACCCAAATGAATGTGGCAGCTTTTCAATCTACCCAACCCCCGTCTGCAGCTAACAGCTCGTCGGTGGGCTCTCATACAGCACAGCTTTCTACTGGATTGGAGACTTATGCACAACGGAACATGGTTTTAGCAACAGCTCTTATTCGGTTGCAAAATCATAAAACTGGTCAATCCGCCACGGTCCGGGCTCTCATTGATCACGGATCGGAAGCAACTCTCATTACTGAGCACGCAGTTCAAATGCTTGGCTTAACACGCCAACGCATCACAGCCGAGATAACTGGAGTCGGCTCAAATTCCAGCAACAAATGCAAGTACCTCACAGAGTTCATGCTAGGCTCGCCGGGAAATCCACCATTCAATATATTCGTGGATACCGCTTTTGTACTACGATCAGTGACTGCTAATCTACCGAGGACGGACCTAGCAGAACGGGAGTATCAGCATTTTAAGGGACTACAACTCGCGGATCCTAACTTCACAAAGTCCAATCGCATAGACGTGCTTCTTGGCGTCGATGTGATCCCACATATCATATTGCCGGAACTCAGAAAGGGCAAGCCAAACGAACCCATCGCTCAACGCACTCAGTTAGGATGGATCGTCTTCGGTCCACTATACAAACCGAAACCATCTAACGTATCCATCAAATGTCATCATGCAACTTTGGACACTCTCGTTCAAAACTTCTTTGAACTCGATCAGATTAACACCGAACGCAATCTAACTATTGAAGAACAGTGGTGTGAGGAACATTTCCAGCGCACTCACATAAGACAAGATAATGGAAAATATATGGTACGTCTTCCATTAAAAACCCATTTTGACCCCACACAAGTCCTAGGAAAGTCACGGCAAACGGCTCTAAATCGTTTTCACCTATTAGAACGAAGATTGAACAGACAGCCCGAACTTCAAGATCGATACAGCAACGTCATGCAAGAATATTTCGATCTTGGGCAAATAACTGCCATCACCGGCAATGAAGAATCTCATTGTACTACAAATGCAAACGGAAAGTTAGCAGTGACAGCATGTACCTTACCACACCATGCAGTAATCAAGAATGAAAGCCTCACAACCAAGGTCCGGGTTGTATACGACGCCTCCTGCAAAACCTCCAACGGCAAGTCTCTTAACGACATTTTGTGTATAGGTCCTAAATTACAAAATGACCTTGGAGGTGTCATCTTGAACTGGCGCCTTCATCGATATGTATTCGCCGCTGACATCCAGCGCATGTACCGATGCATAGACATGCATCCCGATGATGCTCAATATCAACGTATTGTGTGGCGAAACCAACACAATCATATTCAAGAGTACACGTTGACCACAGTCACATTCGGCACAGCTTCGGCCCCATTCACAGCTATACGTATTATGCATCAACTCGCCTCTGATGAGCGACATCAATATCCACTGGCTTCCCAGGTGCTCCGTAATGAAATCTACGTTGATGACGTACAAAGTGGACACGCAACTCTTGCCGGCGCCTTAGAGACTCGCGATCAACTCATTGCTGCTTTGCGTTCAGCAGGCATGGAGCTAAGGAAGTGGTCGTCAAATAACCCATCATTATTGGACAACATTCCTCAAACACATTTGTCCAATACCCACATTTTAGAATTCGACAACAAGGATTCTATAAAAACTCTAGGCTTGTATTGGCATCCAAAAAGGGATTTTTATGGTTTTAAAATTCAATTTGAAATCAACCCTTCGTTCACTAAAAGATCTCTATTATCCACAGTAGCCCGGCTTTACGATCCGTTGGGATTTATTACTCCCGTAGTAACATCAGCAAAAGTCATCTTAAAGGATGTTTGGAGCACTCGAATACGCCGCACTAATTCACTCACTACCGCACTTGAATGGGACGAACCACTCCCCCAGGTACTTCAGACTCGATGGCAGGGCTTCATGAATCATCTACCAACAATTGAGAACATACAAATTTCAAGATGGCTTGGGTTTGATGACATCAATATTCAATCGCTCCAACTACACATCTTTTGTGACGGGTCCTCCGTAGCGTATGCCGCATGCGCATACATTCGAGTTCAGTGCAAGGATAACACTGTACACACTCATCTGCTCACGTCACGAAGCAGAGTTACTCCTACCACACCATTGACTGTTCCGAGAATCGAACTTTCTGGAGCAGTACTGGCCATTCAATTGGCAAAATGGACTCTGAAACAGCTACGCATTTCAGTCCAAACGACGCCAGTTTTCTATTGGTCCGATGCAATGATTGTCTTGTTTTGGATCAACGGTGACGCTGCTCGATGGAAAACATTCGTCGCAAACCGCATTGGCAAAATTTTACAACACAGCAGGGCGGCTCAATGGCGACATGTTCCGACCGCGGATAACCCAGCAGACTGTGCAACGCGAGGTTGCACTCCAGATGAACTAGCAAGCCACAGTCTATGGTGGCACGGACCAGCATGGTTACACCTCCATGAATCCCAGTGGCCTGTAACTGAACTTACCTCTCCTAACAACGAGCACACTATAACCGAACAACGTTCTAAAGCAGTTCATACATATACCTGTCTGACGCAGGACTCACCCATATCAGCATTTTCTTCTTATAACAAATTAATTTTTGTTATGGCTTATGTTCTACGTTTCATTCACAATCTGAAACACAAACCAGAAAACCGACACCACGGTCCCATTTACGCAGCAGAGTTTCAGAACGCCTTAAATTATGTCGTGCGACAGGTACAAGGGGAAACGTATGAAGCAGAAATATTAAAACTAAAAGTAAACAAGCAACTATCAAAAAATAACAAACTATCACAGCTCACTCCGTTCTTAGATGAACATCAAGTCTTACGGATGCGCGGTAGACTCAAAAATGCTATTCACATTGCAGCAGCTCAACGGTCTCCGATCATATTACCTAAGGCCCATCATTTTACGGAACTTGTAATTCGCAACGCTCATCTTAACACGCTACACGGTGGAACCCAATTAACCTTGGCAACAACTCGACAGATATTCTGGATCATTCATGGGAAACAAGCAGTGAAGAAACTCCTTAGGAAATGTGTTCAATGCTTCCGGCATAGACCAAAGCCCTTAACTCAACTTATGGCAGATCTTCCATTGCATCGTGTTAATCCGCCAAGTCGAGCTTTCGAAACTACTGGTGTAGACTACACTGGAGCCTTTGAAATTAAAGCATCACGACTTCGAGGACATCAAACCTACAAGGCGTACATCGCAGTATTCATCTGTCTAGCAACAAAGGCCATTCACCTCGAAGCAGTGACTGGTCTTTCTACTCAACCTTTTCTCTGGGCTCTTCAACGTTTTATTGGACGACGCGGATTATGCAGACACCTTTATAGCGATTGTGGCACAAACTTTATTAGCGCAGATAAATCCCTTCAACTTTGGCAACGTGATTTTCTGCATAATGTAACAAATTTCATTGC
Organism: Scaptomyza montana; assembly: GCA_018904305.1. Taxonomy (NCBI): domain Eukaryota; kingdom Metazoa; phylum Arthropoda; class Insecta; order Diptera; family Drosophilidae; genus Scaptomyza; species Scaptomyza montana. Next base: position 699,943 of record JAEIGR010000047.1, on the reverse strand, counting down.
ACCGCATCTAGCTGCAAGGAACATTCAATGGCATTTCAACCCGCCACACAGTCCAAATTTCGGTGGAATTTGGGAAGCAAATGTTAAGGCAGTTAAGACGCATTTACATCGGTCATTTAAAGGAATCAAAATGACGTATGAACAACTATCAACAGTGCTTATCCAAATAGAATCCTGTCTTAACTCTCGGCCTCTGTGCCCATTAACCTCAGATCCTATGGACCTCGCGGTGTTAACTCCAGCTCATTTCTTAATCGGCGATTCTATGATGGCTCTGCCAGACCCTACATCGAAAGACAAATCGATAAACAGCCACTTTTTGGAAGGACAACGCCTCGTTCGCCAATTTTGGAAATTATGGAGCGCAGATTGGCTTTCCCATCTTCAAGCTCGTCCAAAATGGCGACTGGAGCAAAGAAATCTGCAAATCAACGACATCGTCATAATTAAGGATGATCGCATACCCCCAAACGAATGGAAACTCGGTCGGATAATCGAATTGCATCCTGGCACGGATGGTCTTGTACGAGTAGCGACGATTAGAACTGCCGCAGGCATCTATAAACGTTCAGTTTCTAAAATTTGTCCGTTACCCATATCAAACTATACTGAAACCGACTCAGATAATCAATAACACGTCACATTTACTTTGTTCCCTCTGCATACCATAGCAAACACTTGTCTCTTTTCAGTCTACAGCATCAAAGCGGCTTCTAATACTGGATCCAGTATTAAGGGGGCGGCATGTACGGACGTGTTGGCAGAAGCGTGGCGATTTCAACAGTGCAGTTTGAGTAATTACCTCTCTCTTATGCTGCGGTCTACATAACTCATCAGCTTAAACGACATCACACTGCTGACACAAAAGAGAGTCGAGTTTGGACCGTCACCACAGCAAGACGCATATCTTTAACCACAATTAAATAATTTTCGAGTGCAAATAACTGTAATCACCTCACACGTTTTGTTTTCTAATAGTGATTTATACTTTATTAAAGAATTTGTTAACACACGACTCACTTTCTTGTAATTGGTTCACTGAATGCACACCCCCGAGCAAGATTTGCTCATCACTGACTCTTTACCTAGTAAAAGTCACAACACTTCCTTTGAGCAATAGCTGACCGAATCTCTAAATCAGTTCTTCCATCCTGGAATTGCGATCTCAACGCTACACACAAATCTGGCCAGCGAACTGTAGGGACACTTCTGTGGAATCTCCAATACCATTCATTGGCACTTCCCTCGAACAAATTGCTTGCATATCTTGCTAACAGTTCAAAATTGCCCTCCAGAGTCTGGTGAGTGAGTGCTTCGACTCGGTACAAAAAGTCGTCAACTGACAAAGACGCATGTCCGGTAAAACGTAACTTCCAATTAGACATGATTTGACTAATACGATCTGGTCGTAAATCACGATTTGACTGCGAACCAGCCGACATACCTGCCGGAGGAAAATGTTCATTATCGGGTCTACTTGGGATTCTAAACAACTGTTCGAAACTTTGAGGTGTTTGGCTCGATGGTGAAACTCTATTAATAGGTTGAATCGGCTCCGAACTCGTGGACATTTGTACAGACAATCTCTGAAATCCAGCTTCGATCGATTGAGCAATTGTTCGTGTTTGTTGCAATAATACTGTGGCCATTGCTGTTGTAATTGATTGTTGCAAGTTAGCCAACAATGTTTCCTGCCCCATTTGCATCGATCTTGGTTGACTTTCGGGCTGAACTACTCGGTTCTGATCGACCCTAGATTCCCCAGTTTCTGGTTGAACGGATTGCGGCTGACGCATAGTCGGACTTATGTTCGACTGTAACTCGGATGAACTGTTGGTAGGGTTCATCTGATTTGCAGACGTTTCAGGATTCAGGCCTATTGGTGAGCTTGCAGCCGTCGTTTTTGACTGTGCTCTGGTAATTATACTTGTCGATGGCATGTTGTGCTTGGATAACTGCGCTGCTTTTAGTTCTTCCAACAGATTAGTGGATGAACAACGAAGCGAGGTACGACAAACGGGACAAACGTTTCTGTTGTTTGTTTGACTTACAAAACACGCGTGGTGAAAATAATGATTGCACCGTGTTGTAAATAACTGAGCTGGAAGCTCGACTTCTTTAGTGCAAACACAACAGATTGTCTCGGGGGTACTAATAAAGGCGGAATTATTTGAAAGCATGCCTAGTAGAAATATTTATCCTACACGCTAACCTATTTTTCAAAGTAGTTACCAATTATAATATATTTTATAATTTTAAATTTAGATAATATTTTAATTTTTTTTAGAAATACTAATATTTTATCGAACATTATACGAGGTAAATAACTAATAGACAAACAAAAATTAACGAAAAGAACAACTTATGACATTTTATTGGATACCATGCCAAACCATCCTGAGTAGAAGCTAACTAACCAATTACCATTTCTAACATATAACGGAATTTCAAATATAGATATCCTAGTTCTTAAATTGCGCGGAGAGTAGTAGATCTAGTCCACGATCTCATATCCAGCAACAAAACAAAACTTAAGGAAACAAAAAAATAATATTCTGAAACTACAAAATTACTTGAAGGCAGCTACCGATGTAGGTCAAGTACAGCATAATAGCGCATGCCAACTATACTTGATCGCGGTAAGCTACTAACCTTTACTCTTGACCTAGCTTGTCAAAACAACACCCAGTCAAAACAATGAAGTGGCCTGCTGATTTAACCCGCATAATCAAGAGGGTGAACCTACGAAACTAATCTACAACTTAACACTTGTTTGCAGTTACTTATCCAATATCTCACATAGCATAGTAGCGCATGCCAACTATGTGTGATCGGCGGTAATCTGCAGCATTAATTGTTGACCAATTACCGTATAAATTAAACAATTTTACTGAGCGAGATAGGGTACTAAAAAAATACATGCTTCAATTAGCGGCCGGAAGTAGATCTGGTCCACTTGCCTTATCCTGCTAAATTAAGACACAAAATTTTATAGCATTTAGGAAAAGGATGACACTTATGTGTAATTAGACATCGGCAATATAACTATTTTGAAGTTACTATTTATCCAGGATGTCTCACACAAGCCTGTTAGCTAAAGCTTGCTTTTACGCTTATAGCCAAGGACAAGGGAATTAGGAATAGAAGGAAAATAAAGTCTCTAGGTATTGTCGACTTTCTTTGAGATTTAAAACTTAATCAAGGCCAGTAATCCAGTAACTTCGTACTAATAACTTTGTACATGAAGTTAACCAAATTCGGCCACACGTCTGGGCGCCAAATAATAATCAAAATAATACATAGATACTGTAACGTTTAACGTACAAGTATTGATGAGCGGATGTTATTGTAGCGGACAACGGAGTACGCGCTGGCTTCAACGGCTGTGGCTCGTCGGCTAAGTCGAGGGTATCAAAAGAATGAACCGTGTGCTACGTTGCTCCAGTCGTTATCTGATTATAATTAAATTCGCGTACTCTTTTACCAGTATAGGGGAAAAGGGGGGAAGTGGGACAGGAGGGATGAGGAGGAAAGCACGTAAAACTGTGTGGGTTTTTATGGGCGGCTGAAAACAAAAACTTCTAAACTCAATGTAGACTATGGCAAAGGCTGCTGATGCAAAGGCACAAGGTGTTGAAGTGCACACGCCCACCCTACCATGATCCTGATAATAGCCAACTCTATATATCGATTCAGGATCCCTAAAAGCGCCTATGGCAGCTAGCGCATCTCGTTCAAGTTAGACATGGTTCCAGTAAAACAAAGATAATTTAAGCAGACATAATTATATTCTTAACATAAATAACAAACGACCTAACATGACGCTAACCAAAAATAATAAGTAGAACAAAAACAGCAAGTGCTTAGAGCAGCTAAAATAAATAATAATAGATTATGAGAATAAATGATAAATATATAAATATTAAATAAATATGATCATGCATATGGATTACTTTATATACTTAAAATTACTCATTTTAAAATGATATGCGTTACGTTACTTGACTATTAAAGCTTAAGTTCAAATATTAGTGCAAATGAAAACAAAGGCAAATTGGAACGTTAACTTTTTAGCACAAGTGTGTTTGCCTATGCTGCAAAACACATGTGTTCGCACGCAAAGTCAAAGCGATCGGAGTTCAAGGTTAAGTAAGAGCGGATTTTGTAAACGTTGGGTTAATGCACGCAAAAGAGAAGCTTTCGCGGCATATTTTATAAGGGAATGAATAGATTAAGAGCAATCACTTACAGCGGCATTCTCCCACGCAGAAAGATCTTTCGTTGTGTGTGTGTGTGTTGTCTTTTCGTCGCTGAAGCTAGGGAAAAAGGTAATAATAGAGGGGGGGGATCTAGAGGTTTAGGCTCTCTTAGCACAATCTCTTATCTTTGTTTGCATTTTCGCACATAACTTTAACTTTATTTAAAATTACTTTGCATATGTTGTGTTATTAATGTATTATGTATAACTCGCAACTGATTTTAGATTACTTTAATTGTATTTTTCTTTTTACTAATTGCTTGGTTTACTTTTATTTCATTTATTTATTTATTTTTTTTTTCTCGTCACCACTTGCAAATTTTCTTTAACAATGGACCAATCACATTAACCACAAAAATAAACAAAAAATATGCAAAATATTACAACATTAATTTACACTTAAAAACAAAAAACTCAATAACCTCTCTCTTTGATTTTGGGTTTTTTTTCCTTTACTTTTGTCGTGGCCGGTCTGTTACATAACAGGTAGAGGGTTATGTACGATTTCGGGCACTAATTCACTCAATAAAAAAAACCATAAAACAAAAAAAACTTCTCCACGTCGCTAATGTTGTTCTTATTTTGAACATGACTATATTGTAGTTCTTCGCGACCACATATTTAAATTAATTCTGCTACTTCCTCACGCGGGGGTTGCTCTGCTTGCGCGTTCAACTGCGGACTGGTGAGTGAAGCCCATATGGAGCGGTAGAAGAAGAGAGCGCTGGTTGGCTGGAGTTGTTGGGGACAGCTGTTCTGTTGAGTCCCAAGACGAATATTGTTGGGCCTTTATTCGGCAGTTGGATACTTGAAATGGTTCTTAATGTCAAGCCAAATAGTAGATCTATTCAACCGATACGTTAATAACCAACACAAAGGGGATTTATATCGAGGCAAATGAAGTTATGGCCAAAACGACCCGCCAATTCTGATAAATATATAGATTGGAAAAATAATCAGAATTGCGAACGCAAAAAAATTAACTTTTAATTACCTATTAAGTTGAGAATCAGCACTCAAATAATTTTGCAGGTTACGGCTTTTAAATCCAAGTATAATCCTAACCAAAAAAAATATAAATGTTCCAGTTATTGGAATACAAAAAAAATTAATTAATCAATCTCTTCTCTTACGTCTTTAAACTAATCCAGTGGCACTTTTCGTTATTTTTCTTTGATTTTCTAAACCAATTAAAGGATCACTTTTCGGTTTTAGTGCTTTATTAGAGCACGTTAAATCGCGCACACCTTCTCCCTGACAAGTCTTTGAAAGGAAAAAACATGCGGTCAGAAATTTGGTTGCTACAAGCGACAAAGTTGCACCAATTTATTTCACCTTTATATTCGTTACTCACAGCCCTGTACCGGTTGACATTTTCATCACTCCTAGGTGGCGAGTGTACTGCTCATAACGAAGATGACCAAAGAAAATACTAACAAAAATTTACCATTTACTGAAACGAATTGCCGTTTAACCAAGCTTATTTTTATTTTTACGAAACACCAAAAAAAATAATATCAGTTTGGTTATTTGCAAACAAAAACATAAATAAAAGCGCATACAGTTTTACAAGCACTTGAGCAGAGGTTGGGATGTAAGGCTTGCCTACTTTTAGGGCTTGTCCTAAAATCAAATAGAAGCGACAAGCGGCATATTACACACCCCCTGCCAAAATCACACTTTGGCGCTGAAACGACCAAAGTGGGATACCCGCTTGGAGACACAACAAAAAAACAGAATCGTTGTTATTGTTTAATATCTTTAGCATGATATTTTCCCACAAGTTTACCCTGCAAATCTTCCAGCTCGTAATAACATGTACCAAGTTTATTCCGAATTCTGGCTTTGACAAAAGTTGGGCCTAGTTTCGAGCTATAACCTGTAGCGCAATTACTTTGTTGGAAATTACGACGATATACTTCTTGTCCAACAACATAAGAAACTAACTTACGGCGAGTGTTATAGTATTTTTCGTTTCGCGTATGCTGCTGATTGATTCCTATTTTCGCTGTTTGACGAATTAGATCCAACGAATCTTCCCTATTAAAAGTCGTAGTCCGATCATCTAGCTGTTGCAAACTTCTCAAAAGGTGGTAAGTAGAGCCATCGGTGATCATGTGTTGACCAAATGCTATTCTATATGGACTACTTTTTACAGCGGAATGCACACCAGAACGCAGTGCACAGCTTATATGGCTGAGTTGTTCGTCCCAGTTGGACTGATCCGGCTTTATGTAAGCTTTTACAGCGGCAAGTACCGATCTATTTACACGCTCAGATGCGTTAGCTTGAGGTGCGTACATGGCCGTGTAACGATGTTGTATGCTATATTTTTGCAACAAAGCGTTAAATTGGTGCGATTTAAATTGCACACCATTGTCCGATAGAACAGTCTCTGGTACTCCAAAGCAGTGAAAAATTTCCTCTTCAAGAAAACGAATAATAGCGTCCGCAGTTAGTTTTCTAACTGGTTTCAAAAACGGATATTTTGACATGTGGTCAACCACCATACAAATGCCTATATGCCCTGTACGGCTACGGGGGGTACGGACCTAGAAAATCAATAAATAATTTCTGAAAAACTCTCTGTATAACGGCTGAAGAACTTAAAGGCGGTCTCAAGGGTTGATTAGGATGTTTGGTACATTTGCATGTTGCACAGTTATTAATGAATGCTTTAACATCCCCTACCAAATTGGGCCAGTAGTAGTGCCGCCGAATTCTTTCGAGCGTTTTACTAATACCATTATGCGCGGCTAATGGATGTTCGTGGCACTGTTTTAAAACGTCAGAGACCAACTCTTTTGGTATCCACAACTTCCAACACATATCGTCTGCAATTTTCTCACCAGTAGTATGCTCTGCTCGCCGATAGATAATATGGTCTATAACCTTAACATCTGGCAATGGAACCTTTTGTTTTAAAATTTGGTCTTTAAGTCCCACATACTCCTGAGTGTGAAAATGCGAAGATTTCAAATCAATTGGACAATCCAACGATACTTCCGATAAATCTTCCGTATATATGCGAGAAAGTGCATCCGGAACTACATTCTTACTGCCTTTGCGATGATGAATTTTAAATGAAAATGCCTGCAACTTAAGAGCCCACCTCGCTAATCTGGTACTCAAATCTGTTTGTGACATGAGCCACTTTAACGAAGCATGATCCGTGATGATGGAAAATTCATGTCCCTCTATATATGCTCTAAACTTTTTCACGCACATAACAGCGGCCAAACACTCTTTTTCCGTTACTGAATAATTTCGTTGACACTTATTTAGTTTGCGAGACATAAAGGCAATTGGTACTTCATTACCCTCGCTATCCTCCTGCATAAGCACGCCTCCAACACCCGTATGACTAGCGTCACAATGTATGGAAAACGGCAACGTAAAATCTGGGCTATGCAATACTGGAGCCTTGCACATTTGCTCTTTTAACAATATAAACGCTTTTGACGTAGAATACGTCTTACCTTACGATAATGAAGTCTCAACACAAAAAAGTTGTTGTTGTAATAAGAGAGGTTCACAAAATCGCTTATTGCTCATGAACTAATGGATCAATTTTCCTCAAATTAGTTTCATTTAAAAGCCAAGGCTTCAAGCTTTCAATAAATGCATATTAATATATGTATTGATTACATTTTCTATTAAAAAATTGAAACCAAAAATATGTATATTTTTGCTTCATTTTGAAGACTTTAAATTGGTCTAGCGCTCTCAATAATTCATCAATTACTTTAGAGTTTTGGAATATAAGTTGAGATAAGTTAAACAAACATTCCTACATTCAAATTTTATATACTTTTGCCAAATTTATAACTTTTTAAGGCAAAAAACCAGTGCAAAAATCATTACTTTTTTTTTAATTGCAAATTGCTTAAAAACTCCCTGATGAATTTGTTTAATTTTTTCTCAATATAAAATAGACTCGATTTCCTTTCGTTTGATATATATGCGGTCATGATTGATATCTTCTAAGTGCTGAAATTTCATTAAGATGTTTGGTCATAATTAAATTTATTTCAAATGTGTGTATATTAGTATTAGTGATGTAACCAATAAGTGTGAGTGAGTGCGATAGCTGATAGCATGTGCATATGCTTGCACTGTTCGTCTCAGCTCAGCAAACAATCGATGGAACTATCGGACAATCTATGGTCTTACACTATCGCTGCCCCTATCGAGGGCAGCAGTGGCTACTAACTAACGGGAAATAAACTATCGATAGTGTTGACTATAAGAAAGTTTATCTTTACGGTAGCAGCTTTGATTTTTGCAACTCATGCATGAACTTACTTCATAAAATAAATTTTAAAAAATGCCGCCTGTGAAAATATCAAAAATCAAATATTCATCATAAAACAAAAATTACTTAGTTTTAAGTACTATTTTTAATAAAACTGTTTAAATTCTATGCATTCTATTCAATATACAATAATAAAAAACTTTTAATAAAAGATTGAACAGCTTTTATTAACGCTTTTGCTATGTAAGGCATAAATATGCATTTCAGCTTTTTCAAATGTTTAATGTATTTAAATTTCAAATCATATAAATACTATGTTTACTTTCATAATTTTTGTTGCACAAAATGACGTATTCTACGGTTAACCTATGCGCCCGTGTGATCTAACACAGGCCGTAAATTATTTTTTGAGCCTCTTCTGACCATTCAAATTTTTTTCGACTTTTGAGGGTGTCAGAAATGGGTGCAGCTATGCCAGCATAGTTATTTATGAATTTGTGATACCAGCCTGTGGTACCTAAAAACCGACGGACTTGTTTAATAGATCGAGGTACTGGAAAGTCTCTTATTGCAGCGACTTTTTCGGGGTCAGTTTGAATTGTACCATGTCCTATCACATGCCCTAAGTACTTAACTTCTTTAAGGCAGAATTTACTTTTTCAACATTAATTGTTAGACCTGCAAGGGCTAATCGGCTTGCAAGTTGTTTAAGCACGGTGATATGCTTTTCAAAAGACTCTGAAACAACTAGCAAATCATCCAGATAAACAAAAATCTCGTTGCGCAAACTGGGCGGAATAACCGTATCCATTAGCTTGGACATTGTTTGCGGCGCGTTGGTTAAACCAAAAGGCATGACAGTGAATTGATATAGTGGTCTACCTGGGACAGTAAACGCTGTCTTCTCTCGAGCTCTTTGAGTCAACGGGATTTGCCAATAAGCATCTTTTAAGTCGATACTTGTTATGTACTCAGCTCGAGGAAGCCTACTAAGTATACCATCTATCAATGGCATTGGGTATGCATTTTTAACTGTTACCTCATTTACTTTTCTACTATCAAGACACAAACGAACTTTACCGGGTTTCTGAACCAGAACAATGGGAGATGACCAAGGACTGTCTGATTCTTCTATAACTCCCAGCGCTAGCATTCTCTCCAATTCGTCGTACATTAGCTTTTCGACTGCTGGCGATACTGCGTAATGACGCTGCTTAATGGGCGTACAGTCTGCTACGTCTATGTCGTGAGAAAGCCAAGTGGTCTTGCCGAGGCCTTTTTCAGCAAAAGAAGGAAACAGTTTAATTGTAGATAACAACTCCTTGTGCTGCTGAGCCGTTAATGAAATTTCTAAGGGATCGGATAAATCGAAAGCAGCCACGTTAGCACTATGGGTTTTATGCATCAACACCAAAGGTAACAAGTCAAAGGCTATCCAAAAATCAATGCCAAGATATAATTCTTGTGATAGCGACGGAACAATATAAAAGCATAATCGTTTTGTATCGCCTCTGAACAAAATTTCAGTTGTGATTTTACCTATGATAGCTTGTTTTGCTCCACCAGCTGTGCGAACATTAAGCTTCAATGGCTTATATTCTACTGGATTCAAATCTAATGCAAATTTACCACCTATACAACTAATTGACGCTCCTGTATCCATAAGACCACTTAGAGATTTTCCCAATAAGGTTACATCTGCATATGGCCGAACGTCACTTGACAAATCTACAATAGAGGAATTTATGTCCGCTACGGACTTGCTCTGCTTTAAGCGAAACGAACGTTGCCGAATTCTGTTGCGAGTATGTCGCAAACACTCGGCATTTATTTTGGGTTTAGGTGTAAGTAAAGGAATAGCTGGGATTGAAGTCGTAACCGGTGAGTTTTTACTAGCTGTGGTGACATCCATGGCTATTCTGTATTTGTCCCCCTGGACACTAGTTTGCGTGCACTTGTCAAGGGTGCACGCTGAATTTCGTTTTTTTGAAGTGTGAGAGCACATCTAGAACATGATGTTTTATACGTGTCTCGTTTACCACACCCATAACAAAAAACGTTCCGAGCTGACACGCAATCTTGATACCTATGCCCATTTTTACCACAGTTCCAACAAGAAAGGGACATTGCAGCGAGATCAATAGTATTTGAATCCTCATCATCTTCGTTGTCGGTTTCGGTTTGTACCGTAACTTCATTTACCTGACGTTTGGATTGAAACCGTTGCACAGGAACTATTGAATGAGCTACAGATTTCACAAATCGTTCACGTGTACGCACTACGTGTCTCAACTGAACAATGTTACCTACATGTACATATAATATTTCGTGCTGTATTTCTGGCAACAAATTTGCACGAAGTATTTCCAATAAAGCTTGTTCACTTAATTGTTGACTAAGCTTGTCTGCTAAACACAATATGGCTTCATAAAAACTATCAAAAGTTTCATTATGCTTTTGCTTCCTTTGAGCAATAGCTGACCGAATCTCTAAATCAGTTCTTCCATCCTGGAATTGCGATCTCAACGCTACACACAAATCTGGCCAGCGAACTGTAGGGACACTTCTGTGGAATCTCCAATACCATTCATTGGCACTTCCCTCGAACAAATTGCTTGCATATCTTGCTAACAGTTCAAAATTGCCCTCCAGAGTCTGGTGAGTGAGTGCTTCGACTCGGTACAAAAAGTCGTCAACTGACAAAGACGCATGTCCGGTAAAACGTAACTTCCAATTAGACATGATTTGACTAATACGATCTGGTCGTAAATCACGATTTGACTGCGAACCAGCCGACATACCTGCCGGAGGAAAATGTTCATTATCGGGTCTACTTGGGATTCTAAACAACTGTTCGAAACTTTGAGGTGTTTGGCTCGATGGTGAAACTCTATTAATAGGTTGAATCGGCTCCGAACTCATGGACATTTGTACAGACAATCTCTGAAATCCAGCTTCGATCGATTGAGCAATTGTTCGTGTTTGTTGCAATAATACTGTGGCCATTGCTGTTGTAATTGATTGTTGCAAGTTAGCCAACAATGTTTCCTGCCCCATTTGCATCGATCTTGGTTGACTTTCGGGCTGAACTACTCGGTTCTGATCGACCCTAGATTCCCCAGTTTCTGGTTGAACGGATTGCGGCTGACGCATAGTCGGACTTATGTTCGACTGTAACTCGGATGAACTGTTGGTAGGGTTCATCTGATTTGCAGACGTTTCAGGATTCAGGCCTATTGGTGAGCTTGCAGCCGTCGTTTTTGACTGTGCTCTGGTAATTATACTTGTCGATGGCATGTTGTGCTTGGATAACTGCGCTGCTTTTAGTTCTTCCAACAGATTAGTGGATGAACAACGAAGCGAGGTACGACAAACGGGACAAACGTTTCTGTTGTTTGTTTGACTTACAAAACACGCGTGGTGAAAATAATGATTGCACCGTGTTGTAAATAACTGAGCTGGAAGCTCGACTTCTTTAGTGCAAACACAACAGATTGTCTCGGGGGTACTAATAAAGGCGGAATTATTTGAAAGCATGCCTAGTAGAAATATTTATCCTACACGCTAACCTATTTTTCAAAGTAGTTACCAATTATAATATATTTTATAATTTTAAATTTAGATAATATTTTAATTTTTTTTAGAAATACTAATATTTTATCGAACATTATACGAGGTAAATAACTAATAGACAAACAAAAATTAACGAAAAGAACAACTTATGACATTTTATTGGATACCATGCCAAACCATCCTGAGTAGAAGCTAACTAACCAATTACCATTTCTAACATATAACGGAATTTCAAATATAGATATCCTAGTTCTTAAATTGCGCGGAGAGTAGTAGATCTAGTCCACGATCTCATATCCAGCAACAAAACAAAACTTAAGGAAACAAAAAAATAATATTCTGAAACTACAAAATTACTTGAAGGCAGCTACCGATGTAGGTCAAGTACAGCATAATAGCGCATGCCAACTATACTTGATCGCGGTAAGCTACTAACCTTTACTCTTGACCTAGCTTGTCAAAACAACACCCAGTCAAAACAATGAAGTGGCCTGCTGATTTAACCCGCATAATCAAGAGGGTGAACCTACGAAACTAATCTACAACTTAACACTTGTTTGCAGTTACTTATCCAATATCTCACATAGCATAGTAGCGCATGCCAACTATGTGTGATCGGCGGTAATCTGCAGCATTAATTGTTGACCAATTACCGTATAAATTAAACAATTTTACTGAGCGAGATAGGGTACTAAAAAAAATACATGCTTCAATTAGCGGCCGGAAGTAGATCTGGTCCACTTGCCTTATCCTGCTAAATTAAGACACAAAATTTTATAGCACTTAGGAAAAGGATGACACTTATGTGTAATTAGACATCGGCAATATAACTATTTTGAAGTTACTATTTATCCAGGATGTCTCACACAAGCCTGTTAGCTAAAGCTTGCTTTTACGCTTATAGCCAAGGACAAGGGAATTAGGAATAGAAGGAAAATAAAGTCTCTAGGTATTGTCGACTTTCTTTGAGATTTAAAACTTAATCAAGGCCAGTAATCCAGTAACTTCGTACTAATAACTTTGTACATGAAGTTAACCAAATTCGGCCACACGTCTGGGCGCCAAATAATAATCAAAATATTACATAGATACTGTAACGTTTAACGTACAAGTATTGATGAGCGGATGTTATTGTAGCGGACAACGGAGTACGCGCTGGCTTCAACGGCTGTGGCTCGTCGGCTAAGTCGAGGGTATCAAAAGAATGAACCGTGTGCTACGTTGCTCCAGTCGTTATCTGATTATAATTAAATTCGCGTACTCTTTTACCAGTATAGGGGAAAAGGGGGGAAGTGGGACAGGAGGGATGAGGAGGAAAGCACGTAAAACTGTGTGGGTTTTTATGGGCGGCTGAAAACAAAAACTTCTAAACTCAATGTAGACTATGGCAAAGGCTGCTGATGCAAAGGCACAAGGTGTTGAAGTGCACACGCCCACCCTACCATGATCCTGATAATAGCCAACTCTATATATCGATTCAGGATCCCTAAAAGCGCCTATGGCAGCTAGCGCATCTCGTTCAAGTTAGACATGGTTCCAGTAAAACAAAGATAATTTAAGCAGACATAATTATATTCTTAACATAAATAACAAACGACCTAACATGACGCTAACCAAAAATAATAAGTAGAACAAAAACAGCAAGTGCTTAGAGCAGCTAAAATAAATAATAATAGATTATGAGAATAAATGATAAATATATAAATATTAAATAAATATGATCATGCATATGGATTACTTTATATACTTAAAATTACTCATTTTAAAATGATATGCGTTACGTTACTTGACTATTAAAGCTTAAGTTCAAATATTAGTGCAAATGAAAACAAAGGCAAATTGGAACGTTAACTTTTTAGCACAAGTGTGTTTGCCTATGCTGCAAAACACATGTGTTCGCACGCAAAGTCAAAGCGATCGGAGTTCAAGGTTAAGTAAGAGCGGATTTTGTAAACGTTGGGTTAATGCACGCAAAAGAGAAGCTTTCGCGGCATATTTTATAAGGGAATGAATAGATTAAGAGCAATCACTTACAGCGGCATTCTCCCACGCAGAAAGATCTTTCGTTGTGTGTGTGTGTGTTGTCTTTTCGTCGCTGAAGCTAGGGAAAAAGGTAATAATAGAGGGGGGGATCTAGAGGTTTAGGCTCTCTTAGCACAATCTCTTATCTATGTTTGCATTTTCGCACATAACTTTAACTTTATTTAAAATTACTTTGCATATTTTGTGTTATTAATGTATTATGTATAACTCGCAACTGATTTTAGATTACTTTAATTGTATTTTTCTTTTTACTAATTGCTTGGTTTACTTTTATTTCATTTATTTATTTTTATTTTTTTCTCGTCACCACTTGCAAATTTTCTTTAACAATGGACCAATCACATTAACCACAAAAATAAACAAAATATATGCAAAATATTACAACATTAATTTACATTTAAAAACAAAAAAAATCAATAACCTCTCTCTTTGATTTTGGGTTTTTTTTTCTTTACTTTTGTCGTGGCCGGTCTGTTACATAACAGGTAGAGGGTTATGTACGATTTCGGGCACTAATTCACTCAATAAAAAAAACCATAAAACAAAAAAAACTTCTCCACGTCGCTAATGTTGTTCTTATTTAGAACATGACTATATTGTAGTTCTTCGCGACCACATATTTAAATTAATTCTGCAACTTCCTCACGCGGGGGTTGCTCTGCTTGCGCGTTCAACTGCGGACTGGTGAGTGAAGCCCATATGGAGCGGTAGAAGAAGAGAGCGCTGGTTGGCTGGAGTTGTTGGGGACAGCTGTTCTGTTGAGTCCCAAGACGAATATTGTTGGGCCTTTATTCGGCAGTTGGATACTTGAAATGGTTCTTAATGTCAAGCCAAATAGTAGATCTATTCAACCGATACGTTAATAACCAACACAAAGGGGATTTATATCGAGGCAAATGAAGTTATGGCCAAAACGACCCGCCAATTCTGATAAATATATAGATTGGAAAAATAATCAGAATTGCGAACGCAAAAAAAATTAACTTTTAATTACCTATTAAGTTGAGAATCAGCACTCAAATAATTTTGCAGGTTACGGCTTTTAAATCCAAGTATAATCCTAACCAAAAAAAATATAAATGTTCCAGTTATTGGAATACAAAAAAAATTAATTAATCAATCTCTTCGCTTACGTCTTTAAACTAATCCAGTGGCACTTTTCGTTATTTTTCTTTGATTTTCTAAACCAATTAAAGGATCACTTTTCGGTTTTAGTGCTTTATTAGAGCACGTTAAATCGCGCACACCTTCTCCCTGACAAGTCTTTGAAAGGAAAAAACATGCGGTCAGAAATTTGGTTGCTACAAGCGACAAAGTTGCACCAATTTATTTCACCTTTATATTCGTTACTCACAGCCCTGTACCGGTTGACATTTTCATCACTCCTAGGTGGCGAGTGTACTGCTCATAACGAAGATGACCAAAGAAAATACTAACAAAAATTTACCATTTACTGAAACGAATTGCCGTTTAACCAAGCTTATTTTTATTTTTACGAAACACCAAAAAAAATAATATCAGTTTGGTTATTTGCAAACAAAAACATAAATAAAAGCGCATACAGTTTTACAAGCACTTGAGCAGAGGTTGGGATGTAAGGCTTGCCTACTTTTAGGGCTTGTCCTAAAATCAAATAGAAGCGACAAGCGGCATATTACAGCTTATCAATATGAAATAAATTATTTTTTTCATCAACGTTTGCTATCGAGTTATACATATGAAAATCAACTAAAGAACACTCATATTCGCCATCTAATTCTATAGGAGGAAAAAAAATCAGCCGTTAAGACTGAAGATTGTCCAGTTAAAGTTATTGTTGTAGACATTTCGAGAGTCTGTTGAATAGTAAAGAAAACATTTACTAAAGGCATTTATTTTACACTTTATTTGTTAAATAACAATAAATGTATTGAAGCTTAGCCTATATTGTCCATTGTCTAGATCATCATCCTTGCTTATGGTGAGAAAGCCGTATTTATTCTTCCAACACATTCGACATATTTTCATAAAAGTATCAAAATCCATATCAACACCCACATGATCCTGATAAATATGTTTCATATTTAATACATCTTGTTTAAACACTATTATTAGATTTGCATTGTCACGTACAAGATGTTTGGGGATGCGGGTATAGGTTTGACACAAGTAAAATGAATCAATGTTATTGTGTCGACCCATACAAAAGTACGCTCGTATATTATTCTGTTTTTCACAGGCAACATCATCGAATATCATTATGGAGTCATCTTTCGCTTGATTGGGTGGGATAACGGTCTCATTTTCTGAAAACGTGAAATACCCCATACCCTTTATTGGAGCAATCAGGCTTTTTAAATATTCATATTTCGGTTGGTATAACGATTTTGAATATAGATAAATATTCTTAAATTTTAATCCATTGGGACTTTCAATCAAACTAAGCATTAAATTCGTTTTACCACAGTTAGACGGCCCAACAATTAGCCCCCTAATTGAGTTAGGAAGCAGTACGCTATGTCTAATAAAACTATCGAATCTCTAAATCAGTTCTTCCATCCTGGAATTGCGATCTCAACGCTACACACAAATCTGGCCAGCGAACTGTAGGGACACTTCTGTGGAATCTCCAATACCATTCATTGGCACTTCCCTCGAACAAATTGCTTGCACATCTTGCTAACAGTTCAAAATTGCCCTCCAGAGTCTGGTGAGTGAGTGCTTCGACTCGGTACAAAAAGTCGTCAACTGACAAAGACGCATGTCCGGTAAAACGTAATTTCCAATTAGACATGATTTGACTAATACGATCTGGTCGTAAATCACGATTTGACTGCGAACCAGCCGACATACCTGCCGGAGGAAAATGTTCATTATCGGGTCTACTTGGGATTCTAAACAACTGTTCGAAACTTTGAGGTGTTTGGCTCGATGGTCAAACTCTATTAATAGGTTGAATCGGCTCCGAACTCATGGACATTTGTACAGACAATCTCTGAAATCCAGCTTCGATCGATTGAGCAATTGTTCGTGTTTGTTGCAATAATACTGTGGCCATTGCTGTTGTAATTGATTGTTGCAAGTTAGCCAACAATGTTTCCTGCCCCATTTGCATCGATCTTGGTTGACTTTCGGGCTGAACTACTCGGTTCTGATCGACCCTAGATTCCCCAGTTTCTGGTTGAACGGATTGCGGCTGACGCATAGTCGGACTTATGTTCGACTGTAACTCGGATGAACTGTTGGTAGGGTTCATCTGATTTGCAGACGTTTCAGGATTCAGGCCTATTGGTGAGCTTGCAGCCGTCGTTTTTGACTGTGCTCTGGTAATTATACTTGTCGATGGCATGTTGTGCTTGGATAACTGCGCTGCTTTTAGTTCTTCCAACAGATTAGTGGATGAACAACGAAGCGAGGTACGACAAACGGGACAAACGTTTCTGTTGTTTGTTTGACTTACAAAACACGCGTGGTGAAAATAATGATTGCACCGTGTTGTAAATAACTGAGCTGGAAGCTCGACTTCTTTAGTGCAAACACAACAGATTGTCTCGGGGGTACTAATAAAGGCGGAATTATTTGAAAGCATGCCTAGTAGAAATATTTATCCTACACGCTAACCTATTTTTCAAAGTAGTTACCAATTATAATATATTTTATAATTTTAAATTTAGATAATATTTTAATTTTTTTTTAGAAATACTAATATTTTATCGAACATTATACGAGGTAAATAACTAATAGACAAACAAAAATTAACGAAAAGAACAACTTATGACATTTTATTGGATACCATGCCAAACCATCCTGAGTAGCAGCTAACTAACCAATTACCATTTCTAACATATAACGGAATTTCAAATATAGATATCCTAGTTCTTAAATTGCGCGGAGAGTAGTAGATCTAGTCCACGATCTCATATCCAGCAACAAAACAAAACTTAAGGAAACAAAAAAATAATATTCTGAAACTACAAAATTACTTGAAGGCAGCTACCGATGTAGGTCAAGTACAGCATAATAGCGCATGCCAACTATACTTGATCGCGGTAAGCTACTAACCTTTACTCTTGACCTAGCTTGTCAAAACAACACCCAGTCAAAACAATGAAGTGGCCTGCTGATTTAACCCGCATAATCAAGAGGGTGAACCTACGAAACTAATCTACAACTTAACACTTGTTTGCAGTTACTTATCCAATATCTCACATAGCATAGTAGCGCATGCCAACTATGTGTGATCGGCGGTAATCTGCAGCATTAATTGTTGACCAATTACCGTATAAATTAAACAATTTTACTGAGCGAGATAGGGTACTAAAAAAATACATGCGTCAATTAGCGGCCGGAAGTAGATCTGGTCCACTTGCCTTATCCTGCTAAATTAAGACACAAAATTTTATAGCACTTAGGAAAAGGATGACACTTATGTGTAATTAGACATCGGCAATATAACTATTTTGAAGTTACTATTTATCCAGGATGTCTCACACAAGCCTGTTAGCTAAAGCTTGCTTTTACGCTTATAGCCAAGGACAAGGGAATTAGGAATAGAAGGAAAATAAAGTCTCTAGGTATTGTCGACTTTCTTTGAGATTTAAAACTTAATCAAGGCCAGTAATCCAGTAACTTCGTACTAATAACTTTGTACATGAAGTTAACCAAATTCGGCCACACGTCTGGGCGCCAAATAATAATCAAAATAATACATAGATACTGTAACGTTTAACGTACAAGTATTGA
This sequence comes from Scaptomyza montana, assembly GCA_018904305.1. Lineage (NCBI taxonomy): Eukaryota > Metazoa > Arthropoda > Insecta > Diptera > Drosophilidae > Scaptomyza > Scaptomyza montana. The sequence continues at coordinate 681,092 of JAEIGR010000047.1, read as the reverse complement.
TGAGCGGATGTTATTGTAGCGGACAACGGAGTACGCGCTGGCTTCAACGGCTGTGGCTCGTCGGCTAAGTCGAGGGTATCAAAAGAATGAACCGTGTGCTACGTTGCTCCAGTCGTTATCTGATTATAATTAAATTCGCGTACTCTTTTACCAGTATAGGGGAAAAGGGGGAAGTGGGACAGGAGGGATGAGGAGGAAAGCACGTAAAACTGTGTGGGTTTTTATGGGCGGCTGAAAACAAAAACTTCTAAACTCAATGTAGACTATGGCAAAGGCTGCTGATGCAAAGGCACAAGGTGTTGAAGTGCACACGCCCACCCTACCATGATCCTGATAATAGCCAACTCTATATATCGATTCAGGATCCCTAAAAGCGCCTATGGCAGCTAGCGCATCTCGTTCAAGTTAGACATGGTTCCAGTAAAACAAAGATAATTTAAGCAGACATAATTATATACTTAACATAAATAACAAACGACCTAACATGACGCTAACCAAAAATAATAAGTAGAACAAAAACAGCAAGTGCTTAGAGCAGCTAAAATAAATAATAATAGATTATGAGAATAAATGATAAATATATAAATATTAAATAAATATGATCATGCATATGGATTACTTTATATACTTAAAATTACTCATTTTAAAATGATATGCGTTACGTTACTTGACTATTAAAGCTTAAGTTCAAATATTAGTGCAAATGAAAACAAAGGCAAATTGGAACGTTAACTTTTTAGCACAAGTGTGTTTGCCTATGCTGCAAAACACATGTGTTCGCACGCAAAGTCAAAGCGATCGGAGTTCAAGGTTAAGTAAGAGCGGATTTTGTAAACGTTGGGTTAATGCACGCAAAAGAGAAGCTTTCGCGGCATATTTTATAAGGGAATGAATAGATTAAGAGCAATCACTTACAGCGGCATTCTCCCACGCAGAAAGATCTTTCGTTGTGTGTGTGTGTGTTGTCTTTTCGTCGCTGAAGCTAGGGAAAAAGGTAATAATAGAGGGGGGGGATCTAGAGGTTTAGGCTCTCTTAGCACAATCTCTTATCTTTGTTTGCATTTTCGCACATAACTTTAACTTTATTTAAAATTACTTTGCATATTTTGTGTTATTAATGTATTATGTATAACTCGCAACTGATTTTAGATTACTTTAATTGTATTTTTCTTTTTACTAATTGCTTGGTTTACTTTTATTTCATTTATTTATTTTTTTTTCTCGTCACCACTTGCAAATTTTCTTTAACAATGGACCAATCACATTAACCACAAAAATAAACAAAAAATATGCAAAATATTACAACATTAATTTACACTTAAAAACAAAAAAACTCAATAACCTCTCTCTTTGATTTTGGGTTTTTTATACTCGATACCGAAGGTAAAGAGTATATTGGTTTTGTGCAATGTCCGTCATGGTGTCTGTCCGTCTGTCCGTCTGTCCGTCTGTCCGTCCGTATGGTTGCAAGTTTTTTCCACACCCTTCAAGCTAGAGACTTGAAACTTTCCAATTCTCTTTATCTATGGGATAGTAAATTAAAGTGTCAAGATGGGGGTTCTACGATAACTGGGGGGCTGGCAAATCGATAAATTCGATAACCCAAAACCGATAAATCCACATATTTCGCACATCCTTACAGCTAGAAGTACCAAATTTGGTAAGAAGATAGCTATTAGCAACCCCCAAAAAACTGCATCAAAAATTTTGGAGCCACGCCCCCCCATTCCGCCCCCAGCCCCCCGCATTTTAAAGTCAAAAAAGACTATATCTCCCACAGTTTTTGAGCTATAGCCACCAAATTTGGTGCCAAGATAGGTGATGATGACCCCCTAAAAACTGCACCAAAAGTTTGGATGCCACGCCCACCAATACTGCCCTAGCCGCCCCCATCCACCCCAACGCTTCGTCAAAAACGGGAATGCGTGTATCTTCCAGAGTTGTGGAGCTAGAGCCTCCAAATTTGGAGGGAAGATAGCTGCTAACGACCCCCAAAAAACTGCATCAAAGTTTTGGAGCCACGCCCACCCATTACGCCCCCAGCCCCCCGCATTTTGAAATCAGAAATGGTTATATCTCCCACAGTTTTTGAGCTATAGCCACCAAATTTGGTGCCAAGATAGGTGATGATGACCCTCTAAAAACTGCACCAAAAGTTTGGATGCCACGCCCACCAATACTACCCTAGCCGCCCCCATCCACCCCAACGCTTCGTCAAAAACGGGAATGCGTGTATCTTCCAGAGTTGTGGAGCTAGAGCCTCCAAATTTGGTGGGAAGATAGCTGTTAACGACCCCCAAAAAACTGCATCAAAGTTTTGGAGCCACGCCCCCCATTTCGCCCCCCTTTCCCCACTTTTTACAATTTTCGAGCTAGAGTCACCAAATTTGGTATGAAGATAGCAATTGACATTCCACAAAGATCTGCATCACAAATTTGGATGCCACGCCCACCCATACCGCCCCCAGCCCCCCTTTCCCCACTTTTTACAAACTTCGAGCTAGATTCACCAAATTTGGTATGTAGATAGCAATTGACATTCCACATAGATCTGCATCAAAAATTTGGATGCCTCGCCCACCCATACCGCCCCCAGCCCCCCTTTCCCCACTTTTTACAAACTTCGAGCTAGAGTCACCAAATTTAGTATGTAGATAGCAATTGACATTCCACATAGATCTGCATCAAACATTTGGATGCCTCGCCCACCTATACCGCCCCCAGCCCCCCTTTCCCCACTTTTTACAAACTTCGAGCTAGAGTCACCAAATTTGGTATGAAGATAGCAATTGACATTTAACAAAGATCTGCATCAAAAATTTTGATGCCACGCCCACCCATACCGCCCCCAGCCCCCCTTTCCCTACATTTTACAAACTTTGAGCTAGAGTCACCAAATTCGGAAGGAATATAGCTGGTGGCATCCCCATCTGCATCGGAGAATCTTTAAGGCAGCGTACACCCCTGCCGCATCCGTACCCCTTTGCAATCAGGCCTCTTTTTACCGGTTTTAATACTGGTATCGGGTATGCCGCAGTCGGTTGCGTCCGACTGCAACGTTTCCACTTGTTTTTTCTTTACTTTTGTCGTGGCCGGTCTGTTACATAACAGGTAGAGGGTTATGTACGATTTCGGGCACTAATTCACTCAATAAAAAAAACCATAAAACAAAAAAAACTTCTCCACGTCGCTAATGTTGTTCTTATTTAGAACATGACTATATTGTAGTTCTTCGCGACCACATATTTAAATTAATTCTGCAACTTCCTCACGCGGGGGTTGCTCTGCTTGCGCGTTCAACTGCGGACTGGTGAGTGAAGCCCATATGGAGCGGTAGAAGAAGAGAGCGCTGGTTGGCTGGAGTTGTTGGGGACAGCTGTTCTGTTGAGTCCCAAGACGAATATTGTTGGGCCTTTATTCGGCAGTTGGATACTTGAAATGGTTCTTAATGTCAAGCCAAATAGTAGATCTATTCAACCGATACGTTAATAACCAACACAAAGGGGATTTATATCGAGGCAAATGAAGTTATGGCCAAAACGACCCGCCAATTCTGATAAATATATAGATTGGAAAAATAATCAGAATTGCGAACGCAAAAAAATTAACTTTTAATTACCTATTAAGTTGAGAATCAGCACTCAAATAATTTTGCAGGTTACGGCTTTTAAATCCAAGTATAATCCTAACCAAAAAAAATATAAATGTTCCAGTTATTGGAATACAAAAAAATTAATTAATCAATCTCTTCTCTTACGTCTTTAAACTAATCCAGTGGCACTTTTCGTTATTTTTCTTTGATTTTCTAAACCAATTAAAGGATCACTTTTCGGTTTTAGTGCTTTATTAGAGCACGTTAAATCGCGCACACCTTCTCCCTGACAAGTCTTTGAAAGGAAAAAACATGCGGTCAGAAATTTGGTTGCTACAAGCGACAAAGTTGCACCAATTTATTTCACCTTTATATTCGTTACTCACAGCCCTGTACCGGTTGACATTTTCATCACTCCTAGGTGGCGAGTGTACTGCTCATAACGAAGATGACCAAAGAAAATACTAACAAAAATTTACCATTTACTGAAACGAATTGCCGTTTAACCAAGCTTATTTTTATTTTTACGAAACACCAAAAAAAATAATATCAGTTTGGTTATTTGCAAACAAAAACATAAATAAAAGCGCATACAGTTTTACAAGCACTTGAGCAGAGGTTGGGATGTAAGGCTTGCCTACTTTTAGGGCTTGTCCTAAAATCAAATAGAAGCGACAAGCGGCATATTACAGCTTATCAATATGAAATAAATTATTTTTTTCATCAACGTTTGCTATCGAGTTATACATATGAAAATCAACTAAAGAACACTCATATTCGCCATCTAATTCTATAGGAGGAAAAAAATCAGCCGTTAAGACTGAAGATTGTCCAGTTAAAGTTATTGTTGTAGACATTTCGAGAGTCTTTTGAATAGTAAAGAAAACATTTACTAAAGGCATTTATTTTACACTTTATTTGTTAAATAACAATAAATGTATTGAAGCTTAGCCTATATTGTCCATTGTCTAGATCATCATCCTTGCTTATGGTGAGAAAGCCGTATTTATTCTTCCAACACATTCGACATATTTTCATAAAAGTATCAAAATCCATATCAACACCCACATGATCCTGATAAATATGTTTCATATTTAATACATCTTGTTTAAACACTATTATTAGATTTGCATTGTCACGTACAAGATGTTTGGGGATGCGGGTATAGGTTTGACACAAGTAAAATGAATCAATGTTATTGTGTCGACCCATACAAAAGTACGCTCGTATATTATTCTGTTTTTCACAGGCAACATCATCGAATATCATTATGGAGTCATCTTTCGCTTGATTGGGTGGGATAACGGTCTCATTTTCTGAAAACGTGAAATACCCCATACCCTTTATTGGAACAATCAGGCTTTTTAAATATTCATATTTCGGTTGGTATAACGATTTTGAATATAGATAAATATTCTTAAATTTTAATCCATTGGGACTTTCAATCAAACTAAGCATTAAATTCGTTTTACCACAGTTAGACGGCCCAACAATTAGCCCCCTAATTGAGTTAGGAAGCAGTACGCTATGTCTAATAAAACTATCGATATTTGATGACAAATCAATATTTGTAACCTCAATATTGGTTTTTTATTTTTTAAGTTGCATATTTAATGCGTTCGACTCCTCCACTGTCTCCACATTTATCAATGTAAGAGCATAGACTGAGTTTTAAATAAAAATGCCTCTACAGTTTTATAAAAAAATATCAGTCGTAAACTGAAAGCCTATCATTCTAGAGGTGGTGGTCTAGTGGATGGTCTTATTAATAGTTTACCCGTCGAGCTACATTTACCTGGCTATCAATTCTGCGGTCCAGGCACCAAACTAAAGAAGCGCTTAGAACGCGGTGACAAGGGCATAAATTCATTGGATGCTGCTTGCAGAGAGCACGACATCGCTTATTCGCAAAACAAAGAGCTTGATAAGCGTCATATAGCAGACACACAATTATCAGAGAGAGCGTGGGAGCGAGTAACGGCTGGCGATAGTAGTGTGGGGGAGAAGGCTGCCGCCTGGTTCGTTACAAACGCAATGAAAGCGAAAAGATCTTTTGGTATGGGGCTCAACACTCACAGTAACAACAACAACAACAGCAACAACAAAGTCAGCAGAAAGAAAAAGAGGTGTAAGAGGAAAGCAAATAAAAAAATGAAGAAGCCTGCTGATATTGATAGCGCAATTCAAATAGCGCATAAAGCAATAAACAATTCAATTGGTACAAAGGCAAAAGAAAGTACTATAGTAGCTCCTCGAATAATTAGCGTACCCAAGATTGGGGGCTTCTTACCGCTGGTTGGCATTTTATCAGCATTAGGAGCGCTTGGTGGGCTTGCCTCTGGCGGTTCGAGTATTGCAAAAACAATATCAAACGCAAAAAATGCTGTAAATCAACTTGAGGAGAACAAACGACACAATCGAAAGATGGAGGTCATTGCATTAGGAAAGGGACTTTATCTTCGACCATATCGCAAGGGTTATGGTATTACTACTGTAGCATCACAGACAAAAAACTTTTAAAACAGCTACCCAATAGACCTCTCTCAAATATTGATATTTTGAAATTCGCTCGTAAGCACATACCGAATTTTAGAGATGTATTTATGAGGGATTCCCTACCTAAGAAAAAAGATCAATGGACGAATGAATGTGGAGTTATAAATCTAGATTCATCAGGGGGAGGCGGTACACACTGGGTAGCTTATATTAAAAATTCTGATGAAATAAATTATTTTGATAGTTTTGGGAATTTACAACCACCTATAGAAGTCATACGTTATCTGGGTAGCAATATAGAATACAATTATCATCGTACTCAAAAGTTCCAGAGCTATAATTGCGGTCACTTATGTTTCAAGTTTTTAATGCATCATTGATTTTCAATGAGTTTGCATGTGAGCACACTCTCTCTACATAATAATATAATTACATACGTGTAGTACATTTTCACACACACACACACACACACCTGCACACAACATGTTTTGGGTGCAGCGGATTGGTCCAAACGATAAGTTCTGTACATGTCATGGTGGTTGGAAGGAGTTTCAAATTATTCAGCCGCAAGCCATAGCACCTCTGCTTCAGGTCTATGCTCAACCTGAAGATGGATTTAAAACTCTTCTTTTCTCTTTAAGACGTGGGGAAGCACAACCATTTTCAGTTCCACTCTCTTTTACATTCGGTCAGCGTCAGCATGTTGCATTTTCTGTACATGGAGGATGTATTACGGCAGTTGGTATAAGCTATGAAAGCGCCTCTCGTACCATTGAATTAAAAAGATACAAAACAGATTGCTCATTTTTTGATGAGGGGGAGTTAGGTGCTGAATATGTAGAACTGATCCCCAAATTTGGTGGGAAATATCAGTCATTAAATACATATGATGAAGATGTTGCCCCTCTACGAGATTACGTTAACGTCAGAGGACAGGAAGAATCAAATTATCGCATTCTTATGAACTTGACTGAAGAAAAATAATCTTTATTCTTTATATAAGTTAAATAAACTACATCGGAGGGAAAGCAACAAAATAAAATAAATGTTTTTTTTTTTTTAAATAATTCCGATAAGCAGGGGGCATAATTTTTAAACTACACCGGAGGGAAAAACTGTAAAATAAATGTTTTTTTTAAATAGTTCCGATAAGCAGCATAAAATTGCCCGCATAAATATGTTGGTCATTTTTTTTTGATAAAAGGGCGAGCCTAAGCACAAACTAAATCAGTCTACTCAGGCAACAACAGCAATAAAATTATACAAAAAGGAAATAAAATGGACCATTTCACATCATCATCATCATTGAAGCAGCCACAACGCCGTCAGCAGCGTCAGCAGCGCCAGGAGCAGGAGCAGCAGCATATGACTTTGCATGAAATGCCGCAGCCACAGGAGGCTGTTCTGATAGATGAGGTGCAGCAGCAACCTCAGATGGCTGCTCTGGTAGATGATCTGCTTCAGCAGCAGCAGCTGCAATTCCTTAATGAGTTCAATGCTCTCAACTTTAGGACAGTGAAGCCACTGTTAAATATGTCATCTATGCAAACTGATATCCCTATGCGGATTATAAAATCTTGGAGGGCGGAAACAAGGTTTGGTCCTTCACTAGCTTTAGAGCTAGAAAATAATATTTTATATGCGCCTAAGAGATTTGCATCTATATCTGAGTCTCAGCTTGAAATGCTGAACACAAAACAATATAGTGTTACAAAGATAATTCTCCCAAATCAAAACTCGTTTTTAAAAATAACTGTTTGGTTACGCAGCTATCTGCGCCAAACAACAACACACGCAGTTTCATTTTAAACTAGTTCTCTTTAATCAATTATGCTCTGCGCAGCATAAGAGCAAATTAACGTAACTCTCATAATTCTTGTTTGCATATTCTATCATCGTTCGTTTTATCTTGCATGTTCTATTGCTTGCCCTTGGCCTTCAGCTGAGTTCAAGCTGCTGCTGCAAGTTGGCAATTAGTTAGTTCTTTTCGATCGCGCAAGAATTCAAGTCGCGGCAAGGCATTCGACGCCTGCCAAATTATTTTGGTATATAATTATTGCATAGCTCAATTCGGAGTTTGCATTAAAAATTGAACAATTGTAATAGTATAAATAAGTTCGGCCACGAAGGCAAATAAATTATAATTATATTTATGCAAAATTTCGGTGCATTTATATTTATTAAATTTGTACTTTTGAAATTTCGATAGCTATTGAAAAAGCTCAATAGCTCAACATTTGGTGACCCCGACGTGATTACTCTGTATTGTTTAAACAACTTAAAACTATTTAATTTATAGAGTGATAAAAGCGCGCGCCCGCGTTTTCTACATCGTTTTCGTTGATCTCGCTTCGTTTCGCGCTCGCTTTTGCTTCAGGTGTTTGACCTGCATTGGCTCCCGCGCATTGATTCTCTTATCGCTTTTCGCTAATACAGTTGCAGCAGCCGTTTCTGCATTGTTATTGTTGGCCGTTTCTGTTGCATTCGCTTGTGTTTAAGTGTTTGCCCTCGAATTGACATTGTGACTTGTGCAGTTTGGTGGTACATTATTACCAGTTGCATTGCCAGTGACATTACGTTGTTTGTTCGTCAGTGCATTTTAAACTGTAATGTACTGAAGCATAAGTGAATGCAATAAAGTGATAGTGTTTTGGCATTTACTGAACAATAAAGACAAAGCAACTGCATCCCTCAAGTGTATGTCATTCAGTGGCTCTCAAACTATATTTTGCAAGTGCGTGTACATATAAACAAATATTTCAAAATGCCAGATATTGCTGCAGTGCCGTCGCCTGGTGCAGCATTTTATAAAGCCAAAGCCAAAGCTATTAACGAGCAGGTAAAACGGTTGGCCAAAATAGTCGCTCCGGAGCAAATTGTGCATCTCAGTGAAGAAGAGTTGGCTGTTCGGCTTAAGGCTCTAGAAAATGCTCAGCAGGCATTCGACAATATGCATAATGCATTGGAAGAACTAGACTACGACGAAATCGGGAGTGATTTATGCGAATCTTTTGATGAACTTGTTGTCTTAGTGGAAGCTAGCTTTCGTCGCGAAATAAATAAGCGAAAGTTATCTTCACCTTTGTGCTCTACTATGAGGCAAGATGCTTCTGTTGACAATCACACATTGTCTCAAAGCCGGATTCGATTGCCTGAACTCAAGCTTCCAGAGTTAAGCGGAGGATACACAAAATTTGCTGATTTTATAGCAATGTTCTCGTCAATCATTGACGGGGACTCAGGCCTGTCAGATGTGGAGAAGTTTCAGCATTTGCGATCGTGCCTGAAAGGACCAGCCCTAGATAGTGTTTCTTCATTGGAAATCAGCAGCGCAAACTACGCAGTGGCATTAGAGCTCCTTAAAAAGCGGTTTAATAATAAGCGTCTTATTTTTCAGGCACATGTCACTGAGATTTTGGTTTTGGATTGCATCGAGTCGTCGTCAGCTGTAAAACTTCGAGCCCTTTCGGATACGGTGAATTCCAACATCCGCGCTCTACAAAGCCTGGGTAGCGTGGAACAGATTGCAGGCTGCATTATTGTGCACAGCTTGCTGCAAAAGGTGGATAAGGCAACGCAGACCAGTTGGGAGGAGACAGCACCGATGGATACTATCCCGACCTGTGAGCAGTTCATGGCATTTCTGGATCGACGATGCCAAAGGTTGGAAAATGTGGAACACGCTATGGCAACGTATACGCCTAGCTCTAAGGTGGGAAAAAGTAGCAAAATCTCTAACACCAGTAGAAAGGCCTTTGTCGCTACTAACTCCAACACAAATGATTGTGTGTTTTGTGAGACCTCTGGCCATGTTATATACAACTGTTCCCGTTTTGGCAATCTGTCTCCTCAACTGCGTCTACGCGAGGTAAAAAAGCTTTCCCTTTGTATCAATTGCCTGCGCAAGGGTCATAGGCTTAAGGAATGCAGCTCAACTGCCTGCAACCGTTGTAAGGCCAAGCATCACACGCTTCTGCACTTTGAGAATCAGATTGACGGTTCTCAATTTAATTCTGCCCCGCATCTGCCTGCTGCAAAACCTTCAGCATCACTCGTAGCCCAAAATCTCAGCCCCGACATTGTGCTCTTGGCAACTGCTGTTGTTAACGTTAGGAGTCACAGTGGTGTTTTGGTCCCGTGCCGTGCTCTTCTCGATTCTGGTTCGCAGGTGCACATTATTACGTCTCGATTAGCTCAACACCTCCAGCTTCGCAAACATCGGTCGCCTACGTTGATTTCTGGATTAGGGGAGTCTAGTGTTGCCTCAGAAGGCTATTCAGCAGAAATAAGCTTTCAATCACGAGCATCTGATTACTCTGCTGACATCTCAGTTTTGATAGCTCCGTCTATAACTGGAAATCAGCCGAACTACGATATTAGTACTGACCTCTGGAATATACCCTCAAATATTCGCTTGGCTGATCCAGAGTTCTTTAAGCCGCAACAAATAGATCTGCTAATTGGAGCAGGCCTATTTTTTGAATTGTTGTGTGTTGGTCAAATTAAGATCGCTCCTGGTTTGCCTATTCTACAAAAAACTCAACTCGGCTGGATAGTGACAGGTGGAACGTCTTCGACAAGCCCTGCCTCATTAATGGTGACTCATTCTGTTTCGATGCCAAGCTCCAGCCCTGATCACAAGCTTGATGAGATCGTTCGTCGGTTTTGGGAGGTAGAATCCTGTTCTCGTGCAGTCAACGGATCTACCAAGGAGGAACTTGATTGTGAGGCGCATTTTCAACAAACTTTTGCTCGTTTAGGCACTGGTGAATATTCGGTTCGCCTTCCGTTCAAGCATGCTGTGGATCTAATTGGAGACTCGTATCAGCAAGCTTATCGTCGGTTCTGCAATCTGGAGCGCAAATTGGAGCGTCATCCTGAGCTAAAGTCTCAATATGCAGCATTTATCAAGGAGTATGTGGATTTAAATCACATGTCTTTGGTTGAGTCGCAAATGCTTAGTCACTGCAAATATTATCTTCCACATCATTGCGTTCTTAAGGAAGATAGCTCCACAACTAAGCTCAGAGTTGTGTTTGATGGTTCGGCCGTGTCTTCGTCTGGTTATTCCCTGAATGAAATCCTCATGGCAGGCCCAACTATACAACGCAAGCTGTTCAGTACGCTGTTGCAGTTTAGGACTTTCCCAATAGCACTGACAGGCGATATTTGCAAAATGTATAGGTGCGTTAGGATGGCTGAACCCGATTCGTACCTGCAATGTATCCTGTGGCGTGATTCGCCGCATCAGGAAATTCAAGTCTTCAAACTGGACACCGTCACCTATGGCACGAAGCCAGCTTCCTTTCTGGCAGTTCGTTCCATGCAGCAATTGGCTATTGACGAAAAAGATCGTTTCCTGCTGGATCCAAAGTGGTCTTGAGCGATTTTTATGTAGATGATCTCATCACGGGAGGCGACTCTGTCGAGGAAGTAGTTGACCTTATGGATCAGACAGTCAGGCTGCTCTGGAAAGGAAATTTCAAGCTTAGGAAGTGGTGCTCCAATGATCCTCGCGTGCTTCAGCAGGTTCCCGATGAGGACAAGGAGACTTTTCTAAAGTTTGATGATGGCACGGATGTCACGAAGACTCTCGGACTTGCATGGGATCCAGCTTCTGACTGTCTTCTATTTAACTTTTCTCCCATGAAAACGCATGGCAAGCCTAGCAAACGTTCTGTGCTGTCTACCATTGCTCGTTTCTATGACCCGCTTGGACTTATCAGACCCGTGGTAGCCAAGGCCAAGATCTTTTTGCAGCACCTTTGGAGAGAGCATTTGGATTGGGATGAAAGTCTTCCTGCTGCATTGCACTGTTCTTGGATTAGTTTGTGTGCGGACATTTGTAATACAGACCAAATTAAACTACCTCGACTGGTCGTCGTTCCAAAGGGCGTCATAGAAGTGCATGGTTTCAGCGATGCTAGCATTGAAGCGTTCGGTGGATGCATTTACGTCGTTTCGATAAACGAAGGAAAGCGCATAGTTCATTTGTTGTGCTCTAAGTCTCGAGTGGCACCCTTGCGAACTCTCACAGTACCAAAGCTGGAGTTATCTGCTGCTGCACTCCTCTCTCAACTTATTCTGGAAATATCTCACATGAACTTGTTTAATTGCAGATATTATTGTTGGTCAGATTCGGCAGTTGTCTTATCCTGGATACGGGATGAGCCTTCTCGATTCCAAACGTTTACGGCTAATAGAATATCGTTAATCCAAGAGCTAACAGCAGGAATGGAATGGCGCTACGTACCGACGGCATGCAATCCGGCAGACATTCTTTCTAGAGGGGCACTTCCAAGCGAACTTATAAGGTCATCGTTATGGTCGAATGGTCCCGATTTTTTAACCAAAGGAGATTGCGAATGGCCTACAACATGTCTACCCACCCAGACGCTTCCTGAGCTGCGACAAAAGGCGCTAGTTGGCGTCTCTAGATGCTCTGATGTCAGCATAGGATGCAAGTTTTTAAATTCGTTTCAAAGCCTGCGTCGTGTTTTCGGATATATTTACAAATTTCGAAATCGCATCAGACATCCCAGCCTCACAGTAGAGTGGATACATAAAGGCACCCACTTACTATTGCAGAGCATCCAGATGGCGGATCTGAGTGATGATTATAGAGCTCTTCAAGGCGGACGGGCGATCAAATCATCCAGCTCTATTGCCTCGCTTAACCCATTCCTCGATGAGTTTGGACTCCTTCGGGTTGGTGGCCGTCTAAAGCATTCGAGTCTGGATTTCGATGCTCAGCATCCCATTATTCTTCCGAATCGTCATCCTGTCACCCGCGCTATCATTATGCATTTTCATAGGCGTCAGCTGCGTGCTGGACCTCGTTCACTGCTCGCTCACATACGGCTCCGCTATTGGCCTATTGGTGGCCGTAAGGCTGTCTCCAGCGTAACAAGCAAATGCGTCATGTGCTTTCGAGCTAAACCCGTCCTGGCTGAGACAATCATGGCGGATCTTCCCCGGGATCGTGTAAGTGGCTCGCATCCTTTCGCTGTGACTGGAGTGGACTATTGTGGACCATTTTACTACAAGAGCGAGATTCGGAACAAGGGACCAGTAAAATGCTACATCTCAGTCTTCATTTGCTTCGCAACGAAGGCAGTGCATCTCGAACTGGTTCCTGACTTGTCGACAGCAGCCTTTCTCAATGCGCTTAAGCGGTTCATGCTCACCAGATGCAAACCTGCTCGCATATGGTCGGACAACGCCACTAATTTCGTGGGAGCCAAAAACGACTTAGCTGAGCTCAAGCGACTCTTCCTCAGCGAGAAGCACATAGACTCTGTCCGAGAGTTTTGTGTCGCTGATGACATCGAATGGGAATTCATTCCACCTCGATCCCCACACTTCGGTGGACTTTGGGAGGCCGCGGTTAAGACAGCCAAATACCATTTTTATCGATCGGTCGGGCCCTCTCTGTTGCCCCTGGATGATCTGCGTTCACTCGTCTGCCACATTGGCGCAATAATAAATTCTCGACCTCTTTTTCCACTTTCAGAGCACCCTGCAGATCTGGATGTGCTAACTCCTGCGCACTTCCTTGGCACTGCACCACTCGCTTTATATCCTGAGCCTGACGTCACCGCTCTGAACGTTAGCCGCCTAGATCGCTGGCAGCGTATAACATATTATCAGCAAATTTTCTGGAGACGTTGGCGTGAGGAGTATTTAACGCTTCTTCAGCAGCGATCCAAATGGAGAACGTCCCAGCCGGGCGTTCTCATTAATGATGTCGTCCTTGTAAAGGATGAAAACTTGCCACCTCATAAATGGCCACTAGCTCGTGTGGTTGAGCTTGTTGCTGGCGCTGACGGCGTTTCTCGAGTAGCTGTTCTTAAGACGTCAACAGGAATCATCAAGAGAGCTGTGCGCAAATTATGTGCGCTTCCGAAAGAGGATGTTGCTGAAAGCCCGTGTCTTCCAACGCGGGGAGAATGTTTGGTTACGCAGCTATCTGCGCCAAACAACAACACACGCAGTTTCATTTTAAACTAGTTCTCTTTAATCAATTATGCTCTGCGCAGCATAAGAGCAAATTAACGTAACTCTCATAATTCTTGTTTGCATATTCTATCATCGTTCGTTTTATCTTGCATGTTCTATTGCTTGCCCTTGGCCTTCAGCTGAGTTCAAGCTGCTGCTGCAAGTTGGCAGCTAGTTAGTTCTTTTCGATCGCGCAAGAATTCAAGTCGCGGCAAGGCATTCGACGCCTGCCAAATTATTTTGGTATATAATTATTGCATAGCTCAATTCGGAGTTTGCATTAAAAATTGAACAATTGTAATAGTATAAATAAGTTCGGCCACGAAGGCAAATAAATTATAATTATATTTATGCAAAATTTCGGTGCATTTATATTTATTAAATTTGTACTTTTGAAATTTCGATAGCTATTGAAAAAGCTCAATAGCTCAACAATAACTTTAACACATAATATTACCCAATAAAAAATAAAAATTAAAAGAACTTCATATTTCTTATTATTTATATGATAGTACATTGCTAAATTTAAGCCAGTAGACTTTGAAAAATTAACACTGATATACATATAGAGAACTACTTGTCAGCTCTTTCTTTTTCTGCTCCACACACATAATCAAGATTGATATAAGCATATATAACTCTCTGTTCCACACATACGCACACACACACACACACACACACACACACACACACACTAAAAACAGCTATTTAACTGCAATCAAGACTGTTAAACTGGTACGCAGTTGTATTCCAACTGCATGTTTTATCTATTGCACCCACTATAAACAGCTATTTAACAGCTAGCAAAGCTGTTAAACTGGTGAGCGGTTGTGCTTCAAGGAGTTGACATAACAATGGGTAAAAATATATTAGACGATCTGACAAAAACTAGAAATGTTTTGAAGAGAAAATTTCGGAGTATCAAATTAGGAAAAGCTGAAGCAGATTTACATCTAGAAGAATCATTGAAGCCAATAACAACACCATTAGAAAAGCTTGCTAGTAAAAATGAAATATTAAATAATCATTTGTTAAAAGTCAAAAAAGAAAAAGATATAAAGTGGCGATCGCCATCAACAACACGTACGCCAAAAGCTGAAATTAAAAATGGATTCAATGCCCGACCCTTTAAAGAATCCGTAATTACTGATAAAAGTGATGCTAGCGTTGCTGGTGACGATGATGATGATGACGATGATGATGATGATGATGAATTCGCTGATGCTACTATGGGTAGATACATGAGCAGCAAATCTCTTGATGACACTTATTCTCAACTGCTGCAGCAAGACAAAAATGATGGTTTAGGAAAAACACTCAATCTAAGTGAGCTAACTCGAAGAAAGATACTTGATAAGGCGTATGGTCCGTATAAAGATTATAATGATGATGTGCGGTTAGGGAATTCTAAAATCAACATATTAAACGGTGAATTTATCTTGGAGAGTGGTGAAAAGTGGCCGCTAACTTCTGGCTTATATTCTTTAATTTACGAGAAAGATCCACACAATTATAATAAGGTGGAGTTAGCAAATTATAAGAATATTTTAAATATAACCAATGCTCATAGAAAGCAGAATAGGCTTGAAGGACAAATTAAGGGCAATCGCTCAAAAAAATATTTAAATATAATTAAAGCTCTTTTCCCTAGGACATCTTTAACAACTAGAGCTCTATTTCCACAGTCCTCATCTACACCAAACACTTTATCACCATCACAGCCAACTCAAGCACTATTGACGGGGAGTGGTCTTATGAAACTTAATACAAATAAATCAAATTATATATATTGGGATGACCCCAATGAAATTGTGGATAGATTAAAACTTCTAATTGCATCGCAAACAGCTGGACATAGCAACCATAATAACGAAATAGTATCAATAATTGAAGAGCTTCGGGAAGCAAAAATTGTATACTAACATTAGCATTCATTGTTAAAAAAAAAATGGGGCTCGATA
Source organism: Scaptomyza montana (assembly GCA_018904305.1). Classification (NCBI taxonomy): domain Eukaryota; kingdom Metazoa; phylum Arthropoda; class Insecta; order Diptera; family Drosophilidae; genus Scaptomyza; species Scaptomyza montana. The sequence continues at coordinate 665,045 of JAEIGR010000047.1, read as the reverse complement.
AGTTTGGGCATTACTCTTCGAATTTAAAAAAAATCAAACTCTGATTATAGTGCATTTATCCAAAATGCGATAGCTCAAAGCAAAGAAAACTTAGAACGTATTATAGATGATAAAGTTACTCAAGTACAAAAATATGCTACAGATAGTTTACTTAAAATAACTACTCAGACTAATGCAAATAATAATAAAATAGCTGAACTGCTTGAAGAATGTAATAGTCGAAATCGTTCTTTTACTAATGAAGCAAAAAACTTTTTGCAATCGCTTATCGAAAAAATAGATGCTGAGTTAAGAGCATATATTCTGAGTGAAAGTAAAAAAAGTTTTGATGTATTACAAAACTCTTTGCTTAACTCTATTAATGATGAGAAAATTGAGATGAGGAATTACGTTGATAGACAATTGACTGAAACCAAACAATTTGTTGAATTCTATTTTGAAAAGCAAAACTGAATAATTATGATGTGCATTTAATATATTTATATAATGCTTATAAATATATAAATATAAATACGTATTTTTTCTAATTTCATCATTTCAACCATGTCCGTCGATAAGTTTGGACGCTATTCAAATGACATATATAATTCAGATAGTTTTCAGAGAAATGGCAATAAACGGGTGGAGCTGCTTCTTGACTACAGTCAAAATATTGATGTCCAAAACAAACGTCTTAAAAACGTTGCAGAACCTATTGAAGAAAAAGACGCAGTTAATAATAATTTTTTGCAAAAGCAAATCAACCAAATAACTCAAAATTTGTTAACTCATGAAAAAGAAGCAAAACTAGAAGCTGAAAAAAGAATTGCTAAGAGTGAGGAGGATATTAAAGAAAAATTATATTCCTTGGAGCACAAAATAGCAAATCTTGAAGATCATATCTCTAAATTTTATACTATACCTAAATCTCAGTTAAAGAAGCAAGTGCTTGAAGTAGAGGGTGATAAAATTCCCATACGATATTAAGAAAGAGCGATAAAATGAGTAAGAGAGCTATTGTTAATGAGCTTCACACGTCTGCAAGAAAAAACTTTAGACGTCGAAGAGTTATTATGAAGCGCATTGATGACCATTGGCAGGCAGATCTAGTTCAAATGGATAATTATACAACATCAAATAAAAATCATCGATTTCTTCTGACTGTTATTGATACATTCTCTAAATTTGCGTGGGGTGTAGCACTTAAAACCAAGAATGCTGATGAAGTTGCTAAGGCGATGCGGAACATTTTTAAATTAGGGCGAATCCCTAAGAACCTGCAGACTGATGATGGCAAAGAGTTTTTCAACAGAACATTTAAGCAATTAATGACTCAATTCAATATAAATCATTATTCAACATATAGCAGCTTAAAAGCGTCAATCGTTGAACGATTCAATAGAACGATTAAAGAGATGATGTGGAAAGAGTTTAGTTTTAATGGTACATATCGCTGGATCGATATTTATCAAAATTTAATTGATAAGTACAATAGAAAACCCCATCGAACAATCAAAATGGCTCCAATCGCAGTAAATCAGTTTAATGAAAAGGAGCTGTTGAACAGCGTTTACAATAATAAAAAAATATTTATGGGCTCACGATTTCATGTAGGTGATTATGTGCGGATAAATAAATATAAACATATATTTGAGAAGGGCTACACACCCAACTGGACAACCGAGATTTTTAAAATAACACATGTTCAAAATACCTATCCCCCGACATACATATTACAAGACTATGAGGGGAAGTCAATTAAAGGAGGCTTCTACGCTGAAGAACTGCAAAAAACTCGATTTCCGAGTTGAAAAAGTAATACGCAAAAAGGGGGGGAAAGCGTTCGTAAAATGGTTGGGCTTCTCAGACGAACATAACTCGTGGATTGACGTCAAAAATGCGCTGCTATAAACAATCAAATACATACACATACACATATGTTTTAAGCAATTATTTGTGAATTTAAGAATAATCAATCTTTATCAATTTTACAATAATACTGTTTTTTCTATTTATTATAAGTTCATTGACAACAACCTCCATTAAGTGATTAATTTGTAAATAAATTCTGTTGCTGCTAATGCAGATTATAATAATAATTACTACTCCACAACAACAAGAGCAATAAAAAATATTGCTATGCTCTCACTACCGCTCTCACTTTGATTTCATTTGTAGCAGAGCAGAGCATATACATTTTCGTTGTTCGGCTATGGCTCTGGTACATATGAAATCAAAGTGAGAGCGGTAGTGAGAGCATAGCAATATTTATACTCGATACCGAAGGTCAAGAGTATATTGGTTTTGTGCAATGTCCGTCATATGGTTGCAAATTTTTTCCACACCCTTCAAGCTAGAAACTTCCCAATTCTCTTTATCTATGGGATAGTAAATAAAAGTGTCAATATGGGGGTTCTACGATAACTGGGGGGCTGGCAAATCGATAAATTCGATAACTCAAAACCGATAAATCCACATATTTCGCACATCCTTACAGCTAGAACTACCAAATTTGGTAAGAAGATAGCTACTAGTAACCCCCAAAAAACTGCATCAAAAAATTTTGGAGCCACGCCCACCACTTCCGCCTCCAGCCCCCCCGCATTTTAAAGTCAAAAAAGCCTATATCTCCCACAGTTTTTGAGCTAGAGCCAACAAATTTGGTGCCAAGATAGGTGATTATGACCCCCCAAAAACTGCATAAAAAGTTTGGATGCCACGCCCACCGATACTGCCCTAACCGCCCCCAGCTGCCCCAACTCTTCGTCAAAAACGGGAGTGCGTGTATCTTCCAGAGTTGTGGAGCCAGAGCCACCAAATTTGGTAGGAAGATAGCTGGCAACGAACCCCAACAATCTGCATCAAAGTTTTGGAGCCACGCTCAACCATTCCGCCCCCCTTTCCCCATCTTATACAAACTTTGAACTAGAATCAACCATTTTGGAAGGAATATAGCTGGTGGCATCCCCATCTGCATCGGAGAATCTTTAAGGCAGCGTACACCCCTGCCGCATCCGTACCCCTTTGCAATCATGCCTCTTTTTTAACCGGTTTTAATATTGGTATCGAGTATGCCGCAGTCGGTTGCGTCCGACTGCAACGTTTCCACTTGTTTTTATTGCTCTTGTTGCTACGGAGTAGTGTAGCATTTTCAAACGCTGATAAATTCAGATTGAGGGTGCGCATACAGCTTATTATGTATTGAGAGCTCGACATGTTTGAACTAAACGCTGATAAAATGACAATAATAAATACGTTGCTGTTACTCATTGCATCCTTAGCTCTTCAAGGCTATCATGCAATACCACTACCAGTGCAGCTTAGTGAGCAAACAAGTTCAAGAGATGTTGAGTTTTATGTCAACCTACCCAACAATGATTCAGTTAAAATATCAGTTAATTTCAAATTTTTGAAGCAAAGTGAAAATTTAACTGAAACATATCAAAATGATGATGATAACCACTCCGAAAGTCTAGTGAAAGTCGCAGTAACCCCGACAACTACAACGAGAACGACAACTACAACGACAACGATAACAAGCAGTCCACCTCAGCTATATCACGATGAGTATTTCACTGCGGATCAAGCGATTGAGGCATTCAGGAAGGATCTTGTGATGAAAGAGCGTAATATATCAGGAATAATACAAAGCGAAGCTCCATTTTACCGACATTTTAAACTTCATTATGATTCAGTTGATTTGACAATTAGATGTACATACACCAGCAAATATGAGACTCGATACCTGAAAATTTAATGTTTTGAATATCGTGAGTATCAAGCGGAACGAACTCTGTCGAACGGTGAAGTTGAGTCAGTCAGTATGTCAGATGAGGACTATAGTACTTATATTAAATTAATTGATGTAAAAGATTATATTCAAACCTATGAAATGATTATTGAATGATTTTTTAATAAAAAAATATATATAAAATAAATATTTTTTTGTTTTTTATTTGATGCTCGAGATCAACATCATTATCATCATTATTATGTCATAAAAATTAGCAAGGAGGATTATGTCCGCAGGCGGTCTCTTTCTACAACACCGTCAGTGATGTTGTGTAGATCTGCGCCAGATAGGAGTGGTGTGTGCTCATCATCATCATCATCGCTGCTGCTTGAGATTTCGTACTCATTAGACGTTTCTGGCACATAAACATGTGGATTAGGCAGGTTGGCACATCCATTTCGTCGTAGAAGTCAAAGGGCGGCTGAGCATCATGCTGCCACAACAGATCTCTTTCCATTCTGCTAAGATGTACGTATCTTCTGCTAGGAGGTGGGGTGTCTGTTGTTGAGCTAATCTCATTGCATTGGACTTGCATTATGTTGATGATGATGAAAAATCTGTTGAAAAAAGAAATGTATATGTTTTAACTAAACTCATAAGAGAAATTATTTTTCATGTTTTTTTTTGTCTTACCTCGAGCACAACCTCCTTACTTGAAACTTTTATAAGGAATATTCGACTTTATTTGGCTGCTATTGGTTCTGCTACCGCTGCCACTGCCACTATTCCAGCTGGATTGATTTTTATCACCGGCCTTGCTGCTAGCAAAGTTTTTAAGCGAGCTGTATTTCAGCTCTTTAAGTTTATCGGCTCCACTCTTTGAGTCCAACAATCTTTGGGAGTCGCTCATAATGTTTTTTTGATAAGTTTCAGAAATAAGAATGATGATTTGCAGTCAAAGACATGCAGCATTTATACGTCTACAGCCTTCTTACACAGATGCATTTTTTGTGTTTTTTGTTTTTTTGTTTTTTTTTTTTTTTTATGCATATAGTGGAATGCTATGTTGCAAGAATACAAAGTCTTGCAACATAGTATTCCTCTTTTTTGGAGTATCTTTGTATTTGTTTTTTTTTAACAACATAGTATTCTGTCCTTCAAATACAGCTCATTTTGTTTACTTTAAGCCATTTCAATGTCTGCTAAGCCCGCACACAATTATGCAAATGTATACAAAAATTCGGTAAATCAGAAAATATAACTTTATTATTTTTTTTTTTTGGCAATCAAAGTCTTTATTATAGTCTTCAGTTTGCAATTTTATAATGTCCTTAAGCATAAGTATGAACATTGTCACTCCTTATATACCTCTTATCGTCTTGAGAACTTAGAGCTACTTTCATAATTTTTTGTGTATACAATTTGTGTAATTTCGACTTAAAAATTAACATGTCTTGGGTTGTATACGTCTTATTATTAAACAAACAATCTGCAAATAATTTCATACTTAGATTTTTTAATATGGATCTTTTGATCCCCTTAGCCTTTTTCACACAACCACCGTCTTCAAGACGTAGTGAGTACATTTTGGGGCGTAGGCCGATGAACTCTAACATTATTTTTCCATTATTTTCATCCTTCATCATGCCCAGCACTTTTTTATTACATCTAGGTATTTTATATTTTTCTGCTAACTCAACCGAATATTCGGAAGTGTCGAATTTCATTTCAACATCATTCCGAATGTCGGCATACAAATCATTAACTCGAATGGTATATATAAATGAGTCAGTATCCATATAATTTAATGATATCTTATTTTTAAATTTTGGAATCGTATAGTCATAGTGGAAATTGTACATTTTTAATTTTGATAAATCTAGAACGCAAAACCCTACATATATCGGTTTGTTATATAAATTAAATAGCCGTTTCAGTTGTATCGCATACATATCCTCAGCAAACTGAGCAGAGCTATGGAAATTTGCCTTTGAGATTAATGACCTAGCTCCGAGTCTATTGCAATTACGCGTTTCCCATGAACAGACTAACTTAATATCTTTTCTATTTTCGACATTTTCCATAGTCTTTCCAAACACAGCATTGTTAAGTAATTTAAAAAAATCATTTTCAAAACTCGTTTTAGCCTGCGTTCTATAGTAGGTATTTATGTCAATATATTTTTTTAGCCAAGGTGATTGCTTAAATCTTAAAATTCGATGAATTTTGCTTAGCTCTAGACCGTTTTGAATACATTGCTGAAGATTTCGATAATGGATGGGGTACTTATGTTTGGGATTCCAGCGATAAGCTTTTTGACTGTGCATATTGGAGTAGGCTTCAGATTGCTGGGGCAAAACGGTAAATCGTTATGCAAATCATGTAGAGCAGTTGGATATTCTAAATCTACCTCAAGAATATATCCATATTCAGAAGTCTCAGCAATATCAAAGACATTAAATGTGTGAATCTCCTCATCACGCATCCAGCGGAAATCTCCGTATGGTAGATACTGCGACATAGCCCAGCCATACAAATTATTAGCGTCTAAATACAATAAATACTGTGATGGCTCCACCTCATTATAGTCAGACATATACTTATGATTGGCTTTGGAATATCTTTGCGAACATTGAACTAAACCTCCACGAATGCCTCTTTGAATAAATTTTTGCATATCAATATCTGTAAATAATTCCAGTTTTATGTCGGTTGACTTTAGCATGGCATCCCATGATAAGCCTGGTGTTGTGTAATAATGAGCTGGATCTAAAGAGTAAATATGCATGCATATTGAGCGAAAATTTTGAAAAACATCTGTCAGCAGTAGGACATCAGTTTTCAAATATAACTCCATATAGTCTTTAAGTGTCTGGCAGTGAAAGACTTTCCAAACACTTTGTGCATGCTGATAATCTTCTGCTGAGCACTCACTATTCGAGAGACTATTGAAGAACTTTTGTCTTGGTGGTAATGAGGATTCTTGCAGACAGTTAAATGAGCTTAAATATTCATAGGGGAATACACCTTTTCTACGCATTAAATTAAGCTTACAGCCGTCATTGGGGAAAAAGAGCTTAGTAGTTTGCAAATCTTTTAACTCTAAATTCAAGCTTAGAGTATCCAGACTTGCTGGCATAAAACGAAATGAATCTAAAAATCGTAATTCTATTTTTGTCTGAGAAACATATATAAACTTTGAGAGAGAAATGTAAAGTTTCTTATTGAGGGGGAGGACTTTAATATCACCCGGAACTTTAGATAGTTCCCGCACAAACAAGTGAGCATCATATCGAGAGAAATTATGAAAAAAAATTGGGATAAAAGTGGGGGTTTTATAATTAAGATTGCATGAATTGTGCGCTGCTCCTCTAAAGGTACCCTTTAAATGGCAATGATCTCTTACCCGATCGTTTAATAAAGGCTTATCACATATATGACATTTAAGTGAATTCTCAAAAATTTTCTCTTCTTCCACACTCATCAATAATGGCTTTATGCTTCCTAGATGTGATGTATAAATGTTAGTAACATCAGCTATTAGAGAATTTATAAAATGTTCACCTACATTTTCCCCCGTATACATTGCAAACTTATCAAGACTTAAGTCGAATGAGCATTTGATATAATAAGCATATGCTACAGGAATATGCCCATGCACATTTACTATTTTTTCACTCACACTTTCATTTACAGGCTTCAGAAAACATTCAAAGTCCGCATACACGGCAAATGGTACTGTCATGCTGTTGCGGAAGTTAACAAACTGAAGAGGTTGTGTACCTTCAGCCGGTAGCGCCGACACCATTTTACTGCATTCTTTAAAATGCAAGTCTTCATTCGCCGAATAATTGAGGCATGCCTCACAGAAGTATAATTTTGATGTGTGCGTAGTTAGCTGACTACGCACAAGTCTGTAAAAGAAATTTGTATGTATTATTATATTTTCCACTCATGCACGCATACGCATACCTTGATAAGCTCCTAATCCAAACATAATGTGAAGTGTTTTCTCCATCCAGAAGTAAAAGATTTACATGTATGTTTTGTTTTTCATAGTTAGGTAGAGTGGTCCAATCACATTCCCAAGTTCAGCATCATATCCAAAAACGTTTATGCTTAATCCATCATTTTGTTCTTCAAAAATTTTGATGTCCCGCACTTTCAGCGGAAATTCCAGATTTGTGAAACTTAGGTGTAACGAAGGAGCTATTTGAATTGATGTGCTCCTTATATCAAAGATGTTATATGATGAGCATCGATTGCTGTGGTTTTTAACAGGCTTCAAGGCTGATATTAATGCCCATTTGAAACAAAACTCATCATTATTACACACATTCACTGCGGCTTTTTTCGATGCAAGCTTTTTTGGGAGTCGTATATAGCTTGACCCTTTTAGTGGAGTGTATTTGTTGACGCTCATCTCTAAATGGAGAATTTTCGTTAGAGTCCAACCGCTGTCGCGCTCTTGGAACTCATCCATTTTTGAGCATAACATTGCTGCTTGACTCGCATACATTTCCTCCAAGTCACTCCCCATTGTAACCACAATCATTGGCGTCTGGTGGGACTTAATCATCATTATACTCTCACCATCCTTCATCTTTATGTAGTGTCCAAATAGCTCGAAATTAACTTTGCATGCTGTATGAAGTGCCAAACATGTTTCCAGAATCGGTATCAAAGAAGCTCCCGCCTCAGCGAGATAGTCCTCTGGCAGCGCAATAGTTTCATTGTTGTCGTTTGCAGCAGTGGTGGTAACAGCCTCATAGCGATACATTGAAATGCGGTTTTGAAAGCCGCTTGAGATATGCTTTACGCGCGCATCCAAAGGCTTAAAATCATTTGCCTTATGATTATTCGTTCTTAAATGATAACTCCATCTAGAGCTAGACACATTTTCTTTGCACACATCACAATAGCGATCCATTTTTTTCTTTTTTAGAGCAACACTTTAATTGTGGATTGATCTAAACACAAAATCTTTCTAAGTCTTACAAAATAATTTTGCTCAACCTGATTAAATACAAAAATACATTTTTAAGCTATTGCTTTATTTTTGTTTTATTTTCAAGACCCTGATAAAGCAAGCGCACGAGCCACTAATGACCATCGCGACTTTAACGCATGCACACACACACACACACCAACAACACTTATCAGTGGCCTTGAAATGAGGTAGAACCTTGAAATTACAACAACAACACAGTGATTCAGAACATACAGTTCCCTACGCTCGACCTTGAAATTACAATAACAATTAATACAACAACAATTACTACAACAACACAAATTGCTTATCTACAACAACAACATACTGACCTTGAAGTTGTCCAGAACATACAGTTCCCTACGCTCGACCTTGAAATTACAATAACAATTAATACAACAACAATAACTACAACAACACAAATTGCTTATCTACAACAACATAGAGACCTTGAAGTGGTCCAGAACATACAGTCCCCTACTACTAACAACAACAACAATTTGAAAATTTTTTGCGCTATACAATTTTTGAAGCAAATGAGGTACTTGAAAGTGCACGACAGCAACAACAATTGAAAGTAGGATATGGTCAATTTGTATGGTGGCTATGTCGTAGAATGCTCCGATCAGGATGAAATTTCATAGTGAACAAACCCGACATGATCTAAGCAATCTGTGAAAGTTTCATCAAGATCGGTTCAGCAGTTTGGCCGGAAATCGTGTTGAAACAGACGGACAGACGGACACGCGGAAATCAATTCCTGAGCTCGTCCTGATCATTTTGATATATAGTCTCCCATCATTCCTTTAAGGCGTTACAGATTCATGACAAACTCAATATACCCTGTTTCACATGTGTGAATGTATAGATATGCTATGGATTTTTATTTAGTTGGAAACAAACAATTTCTATCATGCATAGACATTTATTCAAATTTATTCATTCGAAGTTCAAAGCAGAGACTGGTTAGAAGCAAAGCGTGGTTTTTTAAAATTATTCGATTTAATGGGAAAACCGACAGAAATCAAATCAGACAAAGACTCAGCATTCATATGTGCAGCATTACAGCAGTTAAAATCAGAAAATGTTAAAATTAATATAGCAACAAGCAAAAATGGTATAGCAGACATAGAACGATTTTATAAAACTATCAACGAAAAATTACGAATCATTAACAGTGACTCTAACATAGAAAACAAACAGACAAAAATAGAAATCATATTATTCACATATAATCATAACAACAAAACATAAGACGACTAATAGTACACCAGCCGACATATTTATGTACGCAGGAATACCAATTTATGACCCACAAGGCAATAAGAAACGACAAATAGAGAAGTTAAAAGAACCAAGAGAAGAATATCACCATTGATAAAGGTCAAAATAACTAACCCATTCAGAAAGACCGGTACATTAAGGCAATTAGATGAAAAACATTACGAGGAACCAAATAGAGGTAGAAAAGTAACCCATTATAAATCAAAATTCAAAAAGAAAACTAAATCAAGTAAATATGTTAACTGCAGCGAACCAGACAATGAAAGGAATAACGGCCAATAAACATCAATCATTTAAATCAATAAAGATATTTTTAATATTAATTACATTTTTAACGGTATCAACAAAGGCCAAAGTATTGAAATCAATACAATAAAAGCAAACAACGGGTACTTGATATTTAAAACGGGATTAATGGAAATACCCACAAACTATGAATATCATTATTGAATTGTAAATTTAACAAAAATATTAATTATTAATACAAACCAAGGAATTTGAAAATGCAACCAAAATTATTTATCTTAACGAAAAATTAAATAGAGAAATCAATGGAATAACAATACTCAAAAGTCAAAAGAGAGGATTATTGAACTTAGTAGGAAAAGCTTACAAATACATACTTATTTCCAAATATTAGATGAGAAAGAACAAAAAATAAAAAACTTAGACAAAAACAGCGTTCTAGTAAATTAATTAAACCATGTAATAAAATAAACACAATAAACAAATCAATCGAAACAATGAAAACATATAAAACAAATGAAGAAAAATACAAGAAATTAGACATGCTAATTTTCAATTTAGAACATTTCACCGAATACATAGAAGACATAGAGATGGGAGTGCAACTAACAAGATAAGGAATATTTAATCCCAAATTACTTAAGCATGATGCCTTATTACACATAAAACCAGATAAAATACTTAACATTCACTTGCTTAAAAAATGCAAAAGAAATTTACATTAAATCACATATACCGCAAGAAATTATTAAAACACCTATTTTTGATATAATACCATACCCAGATGAAAATAATAATATTTTAACAGAAACCATTCAGGAAAAATATTTTATAAATAATAATATAGTATATGGCACAACAGCCAAAAATCAAATAATTAATAATTGTATAATATGTATTGTCAAACAAGTATCAACAGAGTGTAAATACACTAAAACAAATAAAAATTTTTAAACAAATTATATCGAACCAAATATAATTTTAACATGGAATTTGCCCGAATCTTTTATTAATCAAAACTGTATGCATACTGAAATCAAAACTAACGGATATAACATAATAAAAATTTATAATCGCGAAATACAAATTAACGACATTTCAATAAAAAATTCAAGATTAGATTTTACACAAAATATTTATGTAAGCAATAACGTAACAAAAATTGAACCTTTATCATATATTCAAACAAAAGAACAAGCGGAAACGTTGCAGTCGGACGCAACCGACAGCGGTATACTCGTTACCAGTATTATTGGTATAAAGAGGACTGATTGCAAAGGGATACGGATGCGGCAGGGGTGTACGCTGCCTTAAAGATTCTCCGATGCAGATGGGGATGCCACCCGCTATCTTCATACAAAAGTTGGTGGCTCTAGCTCAAAGTTTGTAAAAGGTAGGTAACGGGGAGGGCTGGGCCGGAATGGGTGGGTGTGGCATCCAAATTTTTGATGCAGATTTTTGTCGAATGTCAACTGCTATCTTCATACAAAATCGGGTGACTCTAGCTCAAAGTTTGTAATAGGTGGGGAAAGGGGGGCTGGGGGCGGTATGGGTGGGTGTGGCATCCAAATTTTTGATGCATATCTATGTGGAATGTCAATTGCTATCTTCATACCAAATTTGGTGACTCTAGCTCAAAGTTTGTAAAAGGTGTGGAAAGGGGGGCTGGGGGTGGTTTGGGGGGCATGGCATCCAAATACTTGATGCGGATCTTTCTGGGATTTCAATACCAAATTTGGTGACTCTTCATACCAAATTTGGTGACTCTAGCTAAAATTTTGTAAAAGGTGTGGAAAAAGGGGCGGAATGGGTGGGCGTGGCTCCAAAACTTTGATGCTGTTCGTTTGGGAGTCGTTACCAGCTATCTTCCTACCAAATTTGGTGGCACTAGCTCCACAACTCTGGAAGATACACGCATTCTCGTATTTGACGAAGCGTTGGAGCGGATGGGGGCGGCTAGGGCAGTATTGGTGGGCGTGGCATCCAATCTTGTGATGCAGTTTTTGGGGGTTCATCATCACTTATCTTGGCACCAAATTAGGTGGGAGATATAGGCTTTTCTTTTTTCAAACAGTGGGGGGCCTGGGGTGGGAATGGGTCGGCGTGGCTTCAAAATTTTTGATGCAGTTTTTTGGGGGTTGCTAGTAGCTATCTGCCCAACAAATTTGGTATTTCTAGCTGTAAGGATGTGCGAAATATGTGGACTTATCGGTTTTGAGCTATCGAATTTATCGGTTTGCCAGCCCCTCAGTTATCGTAGAACCCCAATCTTGACACTTTAATTTACTATCCCATAGATGAAGAGAATTGGAAAGTTTCAAGTCTTTAGCTTGAAGGGTGTGGAAAAAAGTTGCGTTCATAAAAGTTGACGGACAGACGGACAGACACCATGACGGACATTGCACAAAGCCAATATAATCATTACCTTCGGTAACGAGTATAATTAATCAATGAACTTACGAAATATAATTAAATATTTCAAATAATAACTTTAACATGTTTAACAATTTTTATTTTAAGCATATTATTGTATGAATTATATAAGTATAAAAGCTTACCCAAAACATTAATTGTAAAATGTCAAAAGCCAAATGAGCAAGAAATCAGTTAGGAACAAGTATAAACAAAATTCGAGCAACCATCACTTTATCCAAACATAATAACTGCCTGAGGACATATATATATAAATATATGTGGGAATCGATGAGAAACCAGAAGGGCAAGTAATCGATAGTGCAGCTGAAAGAACCACTAGAAGTGGCCATCACTATTAAAAGCGATTGATAATTAGTTGATGCCGAGATCTCGCCTACTACGCCCGCACAATCGCACTCGAAAATTAGCTCAACAAAGTTAATGTACCACGTTTATAAATAAAATATAACTATACACATAATCACTTATGTATAATAATAAAATAAAACTATAATATTAATTTGTTGCCTGGAAAAAGCATTTGCGGAAATCTGGTACCACAAATTTTGGGGGCTCAACCAAGATTTACATTGTGGCTCACGCTGTAATTAAATTTATATAAAACGATAAAAACATTGAACTGGTTTGATTTGTGTGTGCAGTGGCTGTTTAAAAATTGTTAACAATTAAAGAATTGTCTATAAAAGTCTTGTGAAAAGCAAAACGTTTAAGGGCAAGCGACGACGAAAGATCGACTCAAAAGAGATACGGAGAACAACGCGCGGGAAAAAGCGAAAGAGGAGTCGCAAAGAACCGACACTTGAGGACTGGTGACTTAGCAGACGACGCTAGCGAAAGGCAAGAGCGGCGAGCTGTGGAATAAGTACGAGGCGAGAAGTGCGGGACGAGAGAAGAGACAGAAAATCGTTGATTATAAGCGTCGGCGGCTAGCGGACATACCGAGAACAGATAGAGCGAGTGCGAGAAAATTGCCAAGAACAGTTTGTGCTTGTGTTGCAATTTTGAGGTCACGCCGAGCAGAGCGCTGTCTACAGTGTTGTTGTTGCTGCGAAGTAATGGACTGCATTTGAGGGCTGGTGACTAAGCAGACGACGTTGGCGAAAGGCAAGAACGGCGGGCTGTGGTAAAAGTATGAGTCGAGAAGTGCGGGACGAGAGAGGCAACAGAAGACCATTGATTCGAAGCGTCGGCAGCGAGCAGACATACCGAGAACAGAAAGAGCGTGTGCGGGAAAATTGGCAAGTACAGTTGTGTTGGTACTTGTGGTGAAATTTTGAGGCAACGCCGAGCAGAGAGCTGTCTTCAGTATTGTTGTTGGCTGCGAGCTAACGAATTGTGTGTGAATGCAGAGCAGAGAGCTGAGCGGCGAGGGACTTGTGCGAAAAGAACGTCGCGGGAATAGGTATTAACAGAAACTGTTGCTGTTAACAACATAAAAATTCACGAGTAGATATCGATACTGTAAAACTAAAGACTTAGCGATTGATTGTAAAGTGTGTGCATTGCCAAAATAATTTATTTGCGATTTGTTACAGTTTAAAATAAGACAAAATGAATAGAGAGGAGATTTCGGCATTGCTAGTAGCGAAATTGCGCGCTAAATTGAGTGAACTTGGATTAGACAGCAGTGGAAGGAAATCAGAACTGCAGAAGAGATTGCTTGATCACTATGGTATTCAAGTCGAGTCACACGGCGATTCAGATGATGACGAAAACGAAGGATCGTTTGCAACAGGTGCTGATATCGTATCACAGCAAGGAGATAATGTAGCAAGTATGATTAGAGGTGTGCAGAACCAACAGCAAGGAACGTCAGGTATGAATAGATCATGGTTCACGTTGAAAGACGTGGAGGGAAGCGTTTCTCAGTTTACGGGTACGAATTTGCCAGACATTAATCAGTGGATTGAGGAGCTTGAGGAATGTGCAGTAACTGTAGGTTGGAGCCAGTTACAGACTTTCAATTATGCAAAACAGTTGCTGAGTGGAGCAGCAAAGTCGTTCATACGCAGTCAAAGAAATATTCGTGATTGGGATTCGTTAAAAGAGGCATTGGTAGAAGAATTTGGGGTAAGGGTTTCATCAGCAGAAATTCATAGAAGATTATCGAAGCGCCAACAAAAGAAGAATGAAACATTGCTTGAATATCTGTATGCTCTGATGGAAATAGCAAGGCCTATTGACTTGGAGGATGAAAGTTTGATAGACTACTTTGTAGAAGGCATTCCCGATTCGAGAATGACTAAAGGTCTACTGTATAGTGCCAGAAACATGAGACAGTTAAAAATACAGATTGAAGTGTATGAAAAAACGCGCGGTCAGGTAAAATTGTGGAACAAGCAAAGTCAGCCGGAAAGAAGTCAAAGTTCATCCGCAAACACAAGTCAGGGAGTAAAAAAATGCTTTCAGTGCGGAGACGAATCACATTTTCGTAGGGATTGTCCGAAAAATGATATAAAGTGTTACAAGTGTAATCAGCCAGGGCACAGAGCTGCGCAGTGTAAGGTTGAGTTAAAAACAGAGCAGGGAACAAATGTAGTTCAAGATAAGTCAGTAAAAAAGCCAACAAGCTTGTTTACAACTTCGGGACTTGAGTTGAAGTCTATTGTTCATGTTGCTGTTACATGTAAAGGACTTATAGATACAGGTGCAGATTTATGTTTGCTACGTCGCAGTGTGTTCTTGAAGCTAGGGGAAGGACAGCTAAAAGGGCGCGAAAAATGTTTGACAGGTATCGGTGAGAGTCAGATTGTAACGTTTGGAAGTTTAAATATTTCTGTAAAAATTGATAACATTGGCATGCAAGTTGAATTCCACGTAGTGGCAGACGAAGATATAGCATTCGAAGCGATTCTTGGCAGAACCATATTGGAGTTTAACGGTTTGTGTATGGTTAGTGTTGAGCAAAATGTTAATGAAATTGCGTCTGATTTGCCTGAGTTGTCCGAAGCACAGAAATGCAGAGCGGTGAAGTTGGTCGAACTATATGTTCCGCAACGGAGTGCTAAGAATCCGGTGGAAATGAAGATTGTGTTGACAGATGAATTACCAGTATACCAGCACCCGAGACGTTTGGCGTATACAGAACAGCAGATAGTAGATGAACAGGTTAAAGAGTGGCTAGAGGAAAAGATTATTAAGCCTAGCACGTCAGAGTATGCATCTCCTGTGGTTCTTGTAGCGAAGAAAAATGGGAAGAAACGTTTGTGCTGTGACTATAGGAAATTAAATGAAAAGATAATGCGCGATAACTTTCCGATGGTACACATGGATAGTGTTATTAAAAAATTGCAGGGGGCAAAGATTTTCACTACGCTGGATTTGACGAATGGGTATTTCCATGTACCTGTAGAGGCACAGTCGCAAAAATACACAGCGTTTGTAACACAGAAAGGACAGTTCGAGTTTTTATTTGTCCCATTTGGCAAATCGAATTCGCCAGCAGTGTTCACCAGATTTATAATGGCAATTTTTCAGGAATTAGTACAGAAGGATGATGCAGTTGTGTACATGGATGATATTATCATACCGAGTGGCAATGTTGAGGAAGGGCTAGAAAAGTTAGAAAGAGTACTTGAGGTGGCAGCAAGAAACGGGTTTAAAATTAATTGGGGCAAATGTCAACTGTTGCAAAGAAAGGTAAATTTTTTGGGTTACATCATTGAAGATGGAAAAATTACTCCCAGTGAGGAAAAGACAGAGGCGGTGTCAACTTTTCCAACACCAAGAGATAGAAAGGGTATTCAACGATTTCTCGGATTAACATCATATTTCAGAAGATTTGTTGAGGGATTTGCGTTGATAGCCAAGCCATTGTCCGATTTGCTACGGCACGATTCGAAGTTTGAGTTTAAGGAGTTGCAACAGGTAGCATTCGAGCAGTTAAAAGCAGCGTTAGTTAATAAGCCAGTGTTGAAGCTGTATAACCCGAAGCTTGCGACAGAAATACACACAGATGCATCTAAGTTTGGGTTTGGGGCGGTGATGCTACAAAAAGACTTAGAGGACGGCATGTTACATCCGGTGATGTATATGAGTAAGAAAACAAAGCCATGCGAGGAGCATTATCACTCATACGAATTGGAAGTTTTAGCAGTGGTAGGAGCTTTAGTTAAATGGAGAGACTATGTCATGGGAGTTAAATTTAAGATCGTCACTGATTGCAATGCATTCGCCATGACGATGAAGAAGAACGAAGTGCCATTGAGAGTTGCACGATGGGCTATGTATCTTCAAGATTTTGATTTCGAGATAGAACACCGCTCAGGGACAAAAATGCGCCACGTGGACGCATTAAGTCGTGTTTATTGTTACGTACTAACTGAGAGCATCATGCATCGGCTGAAAGAAGCACAGATTGCTGACGAGTGGACAAAAGTAGTCCGGAGTCTGGTGAATAGTAATGGCTATGAAGATTATTATATGGCAAACCAGATATTGTTTAAAGACCCTAATCGAGAGTTGACTGTAGTGCCGTCTCAGATGGAGAGTGAAATAATACAGATCGCTCACAAGCAGGGCCATTTCTCAGCTAAAAGAACACAGGAACTGATAGAAAAGTCATACTATATTCCAAAGCTAAAGGAAAAAGTAGCTAGAGTAGTGACAAGTTGTGTGGAGTGTATTTTGGTCAATACCAAGGCTGGTTACTTAACACCGATTGATAAGGGTGACAAGCCATTAGTTACATACCACATCGACCATGTTGGGCCGATGGAGATAACAAAAAAACGATATAACCATATATTGGTTGTTGTTGACGGATTTTCAAAATATGTGTGGCTATATCCTACGCGTAGCACTGGAGTTGAGAAAGTTATCGGTTGTTTGGAAAAACAAGCTGTGAATTTTGGTAATCCTTACAGGATTGTGTCAGATAGGGGGGCAGCATTTACGTCACATGTGTTTAAAGAATATTGTTAGAGGCAGAAGATACAGCATTTCCTAATAGCTACAGGAGTACCTCGTGGTAACGGACAGGTGGAGCGTATGCATAAAGTCGTAGTGCCTTTGCTGTCAAAGTTGAGCATAGAGAGTCCAGGTTTATGGTACAAGCATGTTGGCAGGGTACAGCAGCTAATAAACAATATCGAGCCTAGAAGTACTAATAGGACGCCTTTTAAAATCTTGACTGGTGTCGATATGCGGTGTGTGGACGTTTCAGGTTAAAAAGAACTAGTGCAGGAATCGCTGTTGCAGGAGCTAGATGAAGAACGTTCAAAGACACGTCAGGAGGTAAGAGAAAATATAAAAGCTCTACAGGAAGAGAATAAAATGGTATTTGATTCCAAGCGCAAGGCCGAAAAGACTTATAAAGTCAATGATTTGGTAGCGATAAAACGTTCGCAGTATGGTGTAGGTCTTAAATTAAAAGGGAAATATCTTGGTCCGTATAAAGTATTGAAGGTTCTGAAGCACGGCAGGTATGAGGTAGAAAAAGTGGGAGATTTTGAAGGCCCAGGTAAAACATCTACAGTGGCAGAATACATGAAAGAATTCGGGTCGAATCCAGTGTCAGGAAATGTGGGAATCGATGAGAAACCAAAAGATCAAGTAATCGATAGTGAAGCTGAAAGAACCACTAGAGATAGCCATCACTATTAAAAGCGATTGAGAATTAGTCGATGCCGAGATCTCGCCTACTACGCACGCACAAACGCACTCGAAAATTAACTCAACAAAGTAAATGTACCACGTTTATAAATAAAATAGAACTATACACATAATCACTTATGTATAATAATAAAATAAAACTATAATATTAATTTGTTGCCTGGAAAAAGCATTTGCGGAAATCTGTGACCACAAATTTTGGGGGCTCAACCAAGATTTACATTGTGGCTCACGCTGTACTTAAATTTATATAAAACGATAAAAACATTGAACTGGTTTGATTTGTGTGTGCAGTGGCTGTTTAAAAATTGTTAACAATTAAAGAATTGTCTATAAAAGTCTTGTGAAAAGCAAAACGTTTAAGGGCAAGCGACGACGAAAGATCGACTCAAAAGAGATACGGAGAACAACGCGCGGGAAAAAGCGAAAGAGGAGTCGCAAAGAACCGACACTTGAGGACTGGTGACTTAGCAGACGACGCTAGCGAAAGGCAAGAGCGGCGAGCTGTGGAATAAGTACGAGGCGAGAAGTGCGGGACGAGAGAAGAGACAGAAAATCGTTGATTATAAGCGTCGGCGGCTAGCGGACATACCGAGAACAGATAGAGCGAGTGCGAGAAAATTGCCAAGAACAGTTGTGTTTGTGCTTGTGTTGCAATTTTGAGGTCACGCCGAGCAGAGCGCTGTCTACAGTGTTGTTGTTGCTGCGAAGTAATGGACTGCATTTGAGGGCTGGTGACTAAGCAGACGACGTTGGCGAAAGGCAAGAACGGCGGGCTGTGGTAAAAGCATGAGTCGAGAAGTGCGGGACGAGAGAGGCAACAGAAGACCATTGATTCGAAGCGTCGGCAGCGAGCAGACATACCGAGAACAGAAAGAGCGTGTGCGGGAAAATTGGCAAGTACAGTTGTGTTGGTACTTGTGGTGAAATTTTGAGGCAACGCCGAGCAGAGAGCTGTCTTCAGTATTGTTGTTGGCTGCGAGCTAACGAATTGTGTGTGAATGCAGAGCAGAGAGCTGAGCGGCGAGGGACTTGTGCGAAAAGAACGTCGCGGGAATAGGTATTAACAGAAACTGTTGCTGTTAACAACATAAAAATTCACGAGTAGATATCGATACTGTAAAACTAAAGACTTAGCGATTGATTGTAAAGTGTGTGCATTGCCAAAATAATTTATTTGCAATTTGTTACAGTTTAAAATAAGACAAAATGAATAGAGAGGAGATTTCGGCATTGCTAGTAGCGAAATTGCGCGCTAAATTGAGTGAACTTGGATTAGACAGCAGTGGAAGGAAATCAGAACTGCAGAAGAGATTGCTTGATCACTATGGTATTCAAGTCGAGTCACACGGCGATTCAGATGATGACGAAAACGAAGGATCGTTTGCAACAGGTGCTGATATCGTATCACAGCAAGGAGATAATGTAGCAAGTATGATTAGAGGTGTGCAGAACCAACAGCAAGGAACGTCAGGTATGAATAGATCATGGTTCACGTTGAAAGACGTGGAGGGAAGCGTTTCTCAGTTTACGGGTACGAATTTGCCAGACATTAATCAGTGGATTGAGGAGCTTGAGGAATGTGCAGTAACTGTAGGTTGGAGCCAGTTACAGACTTTCAAATGCAAAACAGTTGCTGAGTGGAGCAGCAAAGTCGTTCATACGCAGTCAAAGAAATATTCGTGATTGGGATTCGTTAAAAGAGGCATTGGTAGAAGAATTTGGGGTAAGGGTTTCATCAGCAGAAATTCATAGAAGATTATCGAAGCGCCAACAAAAGAAGAATGAAACATTGCTTGAATATCTGTATGCTCTGATGGAAATAGCAAGGCCTATTGACTTGGAGGATGAAAGTTTGATAGACTACTTTGTAGAAGGCATTCCCGATTCGAGAATGACTAAAGGTCTACTGTATAGTGCCAGAAACATGAGACAGTTAAAAATACAGATTGAAGTGTATGAAAAACGCGCGGTCAGGTAAAATTGTGGAACAAGCAAAGTCAGCCGGAAAGAAGTCAAAGTACATCCGCAAACACAAGTCAGGGAGTAAAAAAATGCTTTCAGTGCGGAGACGAATCAAATTTTCGTAGGGATTGTCCGAAAAATGATATAAAGTGTTACAAGTGTAATCAGCCAGGGCACAGAGCTGCGCAGTGTAAGGTTGAGTTAAAAACAGAGCAGGGAACAAATGTAGTTCAAGATAAGTCAGTAAAAAAGCCAACAAGCTTGTTTACAACTTCGGGACTTGAGTTGAAGTCTATTGTTCATGTTGCTGTTACATGTAAAGGACTTATAGATACAGGTGCAGATTTATGTTTGCTACGTCGCAGTGTGTTCTTGAAGCTAGGGAAAGGACAGCTAAAAGGGCGCGGAAAATGTTTGACAGGTATCGGTGAGAGTCAGATTGTAACGTTTGGAAGTTTAAATATTTCTGTAAAAATTGATAACATTGGCATGCAAGTTGAATTCCACGTAGTGGCAGACGAAAATATAGCATTCGAAGCGATTCTTGGCAGAACCATATTGGAGAACGTTGATATGAAAGTGACCAAAGAAGGTACAGAATTGGTATGCAGAAAGGAAGAAAAGGAGGAATCCAATAATAGCTGTGCAGAGTTGTTTAAGGAGTTTAACGGTTTGTGTATGGTTAGTGTTGAGCAAAATGTTAATGAAATTGCGTCTGATTTGCCTGAGTTGTCCGAAGCACAGAAATGCAGAGCGGTGAAGTTGGTCGAACTATATGTTCCGCAACGGAGTGCTAAGAATCCGGTGGAAATGAAGATTGTGTTGACAGATGTATTACCAGTATACCAGCACCCGAGACGTTTGGCGTATACAGAACAGCAGATAGTAGATGAACAGGTTAAAGAGTGGCTAGAGGAAAAGATTATGAAGCCTAGCACGTCAGAGTATGCATCTCCTGTGGTTCTTGTAGCGAAGAAAAATGGGAAGAAACGTTTGTGCTGTGACTATAGGAAATTAAATGAAAAGATAATGCGCGATAACTTTCCGATGGTACACATGGATAGTGTTATTAAAAAATTGCAGGGGGCAAAGATTTTCACTACGCTGGATTTGACGAATGGGTATTTCCATGTACCTGTAGAGGCACAGTCGCAAAAATACACAGCGTTTGTAACACAGAAAGGGGTCCCCCCCACCCCTCAACCAACCACCAAAAACAGTTCGAGTTTTTATTTGTCCCATTTGGCAAATCGAATTCGCCAGCAGTGTTCACCAGATTTATAATGGCAATTTTTCAGGAATTAGTACAGAAGGATGATGCAGTTGTGTACATGGATGATATTATCATACCGAGTGGCAATGTTGAGGAAGGGCTAGAAAAGTTAGAAAGAGTACTTGAGGTGGCAGCAAGAAACGGGTTAAAAATTAATTGGGGCAAATGTCAACTGTTGCAAAGAAAGGTAAATTTTTTGGGTTACATCATTGAAGATGGAAAAATTACTCCCAGTGAGGAAAAGACAGAGGCGGTGTCAACTTTTCCAACACCAAGAGATAGAAAGGGTATTCAACGATTTCTCGGATTAACATCATATTTCAGAAGATTTGTTGAGGGATTTGCGTTGATAGCCAAGCCATTGTCCGATTTGCTACGGCACGATTCGAAGTTTGAGTTTAAGGAGTTGCAACAGGTAGCATTCGAGCAGTTAAAAGCAGCGTTAGTTAATAAGCCAGTGTTGAAGCTGTATAACCCGAAGCTTGCGACAGAAATACACACAGATGCATCTAAGTTTGGGTTTGGGGCGGTGATGCTACAAAAAGACTTAGAGGACGGCATGTTACATCCGGTGATGTATATGAGTAAGAAAACAAAGCCATGCGAGGAGCATTATCACTCATACGAATTGGAAGTTTTAGCAGTGGTAGGAGCTTTAGTTAAATGGAGAGACTATGTCATGGGAGTTAAATTTAAGATCGTCACTGATTGCAATGCATTCGCCATGACGATGAAGAAGAACGAAGTGCCATTGAGAGTTGCACGATGGGCTATGTATCTTCAAGATTTTGATTTCGAGATAAAACACCGCTCAGGGACAAAAATGCGCCACGTGGACGCATTAAGTCGTGTTTATTGTTACGTACTAACTGAGAGCATCATGCATCGGCTGAAAGAAGCACAGATTGCTGACGAGTGGACAAAAGTAGTCCGGAGTCTGGTGAATAGTAATGGCTATGAAGATTATTATATGGCAAACCAGATATTGTTTAAAGACCCTAATCGAGAGTTGACTGTAGTGCCGTCTCAGATGGAGAGTGAAATAATACAGATCGCTCACAAGCAGGGCCATTTCTCAGCTAAAAGAACACAGGAACTGATAGAAAAGTCATACTATATTCCAAAGCTAAAGGAAAAAGTAGCTAGAGTAGTGACAAGTTGTGTGGAGTGTATTTTGGTCAATACCAAGGCTGGTTACTTAACACCGATTGATAAGGGTGACAAGCCATTAGTTACATACCACATCGACCATGTTGGGCCGATGGAGATAACAAAAAAACGATATAACCATATATTGGTTGTTGTTGACGGATTTTCAAAATATGTGTGGCTATATCCTACGCGTAGCACTGGAGTTGAGGAAGTTATCGGTTGTTTGGAAAAACAAGCTGTGAATTTTGGTAATCCTTACAGGATTGTGTCGGATAGGGGGGCAGCATTTACGTCACATGTGTTTAAAGAATATTGTTAGAGGCAGAAGATACAGCATTTCCTAATAGCTACAGGAGTACCTCGTGGTAACGGACAGGTGGAGCGTATGCATAAAGTCGTAGTGCCTTTGCTGTCAAAGTTGAGCATAGAGAGTCCAGGTTTATGGTACAAGCATGTTGGCAGGGTACAGCAGCTAATAAACAATATCGAGCCTAGAAGTACTAATAGGACGCCTTTTAAAATCTTGACTGGTGTCGATATGCGGTGTGTGGACGTTTCAGGTTAAAAAGAACTAGTGCAGGAATCGCTGTTGCAGGAGCTAGATGAAGAACGTTCAAAGACACGTCAGGAGGTAAGAGAAAATATAAAAGCTCTACAGGAAGAGAATAAAATGGTATTTGATTCCAAGCGCAAGGCCGAAAAGACTTATAAAGTCAATGATTTGGTAGCGATAAAACGTTCGCAGTATGGTGTAGGTCTTAAATTAAAAGGGAAATATCTTGGTCCGTATAAAGTATTGAAGGTTCTGAAGCACGGCAGGTATGATGTAGAAAAAGTGGGAGATTTTGAAGGCCCAGGTAAAACATCTACAGTGGCAGAATACATGAAAGAATTCGGGTCGAATCCAGTGTCAGGAAATGTGGGAATCGATGAGAAACCAGAAGAGCAAGTAATCGATAGTGAAGCTGAAAGAACCACTAGAGATAGCCATCACTATTAAAAGCGATTGAGAATTAGTCGATGCCGAGATCTCGCCTACTACGCACGCACAAACGCACTCGAAAATTAACTCAACAAAGTAAATGTACCACGTTTATAAATAAAATAGAACTATACACATAATCACTTATGTATAATAATAAAATAAAACTATAATATTAATTTGTTGCCTGGAAAAAGCATTTGCGGAAATCTGGGACCACATATACATATATACACGCTTAATACGCAAACTTATTATTATTATTATTACTCCCCCAACCTTAAAAAGTTTGCCTGTCCTCAGGAGGTTATTATGTTTGGATTAAGGGATGGTTGCTATATATATATATATATATATATATATATTTGCGTATAGGTTAGGTTAGGTTAGAGCGGTAGTGAGAGGTTCGAAAAACCCCCCACTCACATAGGCCATGTATTGGCCCGTTGTGGTGCCGCGTTTTAGACTTACCCAAAAACCATCTACCCAGACACAGAGTGTGTCACACCACTTTCGAGGGCGTGGTCCCAGCCCGAGGCTTGAATAAAAGACAGGATATTTTTCGGGTTAATATCCGCCAGTTGAGTGAGGTCCGATAAGAAGAAAGAACCAAGATAGCGATTTCTATTTTTGCAGAGTGCCGGACAGTCGCAGAAAAGGTGGGAAACAGTTTCCTCCTCCTCCTCGTCCCGACAGCTTCTGCAGAAATCGTTGGAAGGGGCTAGAAGTCTCGCTGCGTGAGTCCCCACTAGCCAGTGTCCCGTAATGGCTCTAATTACGGAAGCACAGCCTTATCTGCTTAGGTGGATTAGGCCTGAAGAGCGCTTCTTCAGCGCGTTGGCCAGGTTTGCCTAGCAATCCTGCCCGTGGCGATGGTAAGCTGCCATCTTTTGTTAGCTTCGAGTTCGAAGTGCGATCGAACTCTAAGCTAACAGCTGGTCATGGGAATACCCAAGCCCTCCTTATCTGCGATGAGAGGCATGGTAGTACCATGCCTTGCCAGCTCGTCTGCTTTACAGTTGCCCTCGATGCCTTTATGTCAGGGCACCCAAATGAGGTATATTTCGAACTGCTCTGCCATCACCTGTAGAGATCTGCGGCAGTTTGTGACGGATATCGAATTTGATGATATCGCCTTTAGGGATTTGATAGCCGCCTGGCTATCAGAAAATATGCAGATCCTTGCTGCAGAGCATTTACTTTCGGAAATGCATGAGAGTGCCTCCTGTATTGCTGCCACCTCGGCTTGAAACACACTGCAGTGGTCAGGAAGGCTGAACGATTGGCTAATAGATAGCTCTTCGCAAAAGACGCCTCCCCCTACCCGGTCGTCTAGCTTAGAGCCATCGGTGTAAATTTTTGCAGAGTCTGTCGGCCCTGGCGTGGCTGAGAGCCAATCCTCCCTTGGGGGGATTTGTGTATGGAAAGGGGTTTTGGGGAATTCCTGAGGACAACAATAGTCCGTGTTTGAGGGGATAAGCA
The DNA here is from genome assembly GCA_018904305.1 of Scaptomyza montana. Lineage (NCBI taxonomy): Eukaryota > Metazoa > Arthropoda > Insecta > Diptera > Drosophilidae > Scaptomyza > Scaptomyza montana. The sequence goes on along the minus strand of JAEIGR010000047.1, from coordinate 639,910 downwards.
AGTTACCCACTAGAATATTAGAGTGTCCGAAATTCTGCTCGGACCATTGCTTGGTTTCTCTCATGCGTAGGGCAGAGAGAGTTGCTACTAATTTCCCCATTTGGTCTATTGGTAGGAGATTTAGTATATTGTCAAGAGACTCAGTTGGGGTCGTGCTGAGGGCTCCTGTTGTGGTCAGTCCAGCGGCTCGCTGTACTTTGCCTAGCTTGTGGACTGATGTCTTTTTAGACAAAGTTGGCCACCATACTGACACTCCATACAGTAAGATGGGCCGAACGATGGCTGTGTACAGCCACAGCGTGATGTGGGGTGCCATTCCCCATTTCAGTCCAATGGATTTCTTGCATGTATATAGTGCGACTGAGGCCTTCTTAACTCGTTCTTCTGTGTTAAGATTCCAGTCTAGTTTACTATCGAGAGTGAGCCCTAAGTATTTAGCGGATTTACTGAAGGCAAGTTCCACCCCATTCAGGGTTGGTGGTCTGAGGGGAGGGATCTTATACTTCTTAGTGAAGAGCACTAAATCCGTTTTAGCTGGGTTAAGGCAAGTCCCTTTGCTGTAGCCCATGAGGACAGGGTTCGAAGTGCAGTGGTCATAAGCTCGCACAAACTTTAGGGGTATTTACCCGAGAAGGCTTTGGCAACGTCGTCCGCATAAGCGATAACTTGACAGCCCCCTCCCTCTATGGAGCGCAGCAAGCTGTTAACAGCCACATTCCAGAGGAGAGGGGAGAGAACACCTCCTTGCGGGGTGCCTCTATTGACCGATCTGGAAATGGTCGCAGACCCAAGGGTGGCCCTGACGATCCTGCGTTTGAGCAGCTGATCAATCAGATCCGCAATCCGGTGCCCCACTCCCAGCTCCGACAATGCCTCGGTAATTGCTCCCGGTGCGACGTTATTGAAAGCGCCCTCGATATCTAGAAAGGCTATAAGGCAGTACTCCTTGTGGTGTAGTGCCGTTTCCACTGTGGAGATGACAGCATGTCTCAGTAGATTTTCCTTTTTGATAAGCATGTTGTGCTTGGGAGAAGTGATCAGTCTTGATCGAGTCTCTGATATGTAGGCCCAGTACCCTTTCTAGTGTCTTGAGTAGAAAGGACGTTAGGCTTATGGGACGAAAGTCCTTTGGGGTCGTGTGTGAGGCTTTAAAAGCCTTGGGGATGAAGACGACTTTAGATTCGAGCCATGGCTTGGCGATCAAACCTGTCGTTAAGATATCTGAGAAAATTTTCTGGAGCCAGTTTATGACAGTATCCCCTGCATACTGCAGTTGGGCTGGGATAATTCCGTCGGGCCCAGGGGATTTAAAGGGCGAGAAACTTTGAATGGCCCATGCGATGATATCTTTGGAGAAAAGGTCAGTGGAGTCATACTCGTGACATTCTCTGTAGATAGGGGGTCGTACTCCCACGACTGAGCAACCGGGAAAGTGGGTTTCAACCAAAAGTTCATATTTGCGTATAAAATGTGACAAAAAAAATTAAATTACTGTTTTATTTTATATTATCACTTATATGCACTTTATTAATTTATTGAAGTATTGACAGTTATGTTTTACAAGAATACGAATGCGAGACGTCTTTCTCGTTTTAAACTTAAAATCAAACTCGATCCTCAAAGTTATTGCTTTGAGTTTATATACCATAAGTGGCTATCTTATGTTTTGGCTTTTTCCATGCTGAAGTCGAAATATGTTTTGGCTTTTTCCATGCTGAAGTCGAAATATGTTTATATTGACAATTTCACGCTTGTGGCGTGATTGGGATAGTTTGTTTACAATTATTAATAATTGGGTTGGTGTGAATACAGATATTGCTTACAATTAGTTTGAGATATGCATAAGTAGTTTGGTGTGGATACAGATATTGTTTACAATTAGTTTGAGATATGCATAAGTAGTTTGGTGTGTTAATGGATATCTTACTATATATATCGATATTATAATTTATGTAAATACGTTGTTCTCGATATAAGATCAGTTCTTATAACATTGAGGTTAATTCCAAGAATTAAAGAATCAGCGCTGAATGTTAGTTTTGCGTGCTTTCGGTCGAAGCATATAATGAGAGCCAATCTTATATCGAGCACAAAGCATTTACATTAATTATACTATCGATACATTCAGGCCTCACTTTGCGTCGCAGATACGTTCCAAAAAATCGCGACGCAAAGTGAAACAACGAGAAATGAATCGCTATTTTCCATTGGATCTCATATAAATATCTGAGATAGGTTCCCGTATTTTTCATTGAATCCCTAAATATTAAAAAAAAAAATAATAAATTGAGACAATGGACATATTTAGTGTAGATACTATTCAAATGAGAGAGCGATACAATTCGAAATGCGCTCGAAAAAAACACAGATGGAATATTTTTAGTGAAAAAAAAACCACTTTCAACATTTTTTGTTTTTATTTTCGACTGTTCCCTTAACTGGCTAGAGACTGAATGTGATAATTTCTAGCTTCACGTTCCGTAGCAAGTATATTTATACTCGATACCGAAGGTAAAGAGTATATTGAGTTAGGCAATGTCCGTCATGGTGTCTGTCCGTCTGTCCGTCTGTATGAACGCAACTTTTTTCCACACCCTTCAAGCTAGAGACTTGAAACTTTCCAATTCTCTTCATCTATGGGATAGTAAATTAAAGTGTCAAGATGGGGGTTCTACGATAACTGGGGGGCTGACAAATCGATAAATTCGATAACTCAAAACCGATAAACCCACATATTTCACACATCCTTACAGCTAGAACTACCAAATTTGGTAAGAAGATAGCTACTAGCAACCCCCAAAAAACTGCATCAAAATTTTGAAGCAACGCCCACCCATTCCGCCCCCAGCCCCCCCCGCATTTTTCAGTCAAAAAAGCCTATATCTCCCACAGTTTTTGAGCTAGAGTCACCAAATTTGGTAACAAGATAGGTAATGATGACCCCAAAAAACTGCATCAAAAGATTGGATGCCACGCCCACCAATACCGCCCTAGCCACCCCCATCTGCCCCAACGCTTCGTCAAAAACGGGAATGCGTGTATCTTCCAGAGTTGTTGAGCTAGAGCCACCAAATTTGATAGGAAGATAGCTGGCAACGACTCCCAAAAATCTGCATCAAAGTTTTGGAGCCAAGCCCACCCATTCCGCCCCCCTTTCCACAACATTTACAAACTTTGAGCTAGAGTCACCAAATTTGGTATAAAGATAGCAATTGACATTCCACAAAGATATGCATCAAAAATTTGGATGCCACGCCCACCCAAACTGCCCCCAGCATCCCTTTCCCTACATTTTACAAGCTTCGAGCTAGAGTCACCAAATTTGGTATGAAGATAGCAATTGACATCCCACATGGATCTGCAGCAAAATTTTGGATGCCACGCCCACCCGTACCGCCCCAGCCCCCTTTCCCCACATTTTACAAACTTTGAGCTAGAGTCACCAAATTTGGTATGAAGATCGCAATTGACATTCCACAAAGATCTGCATCAAAAATTTTGATGCCTCGCCCACCCATACCGCCCCCAGCCATCCATTCCCTACATTTTACAAACTTTGAGCTAGAGTCACCAAATTTGGTATAAAGATAGCAATTGACATTCCACAAAGATATGCATCAAAAATTTGGATGCCACGCCCACCCAAACTGCCCCCAGCATCCCTTTCCCTACATTTTACAAGCTTCGAGCTAGAGTCACCAAATTTGGTATGAAGATAGCAATTGACATCCCACATGGATCTGCAGCAAAATTTTGGATGCCACGCCCACCCGTACCGCCCCAGCCCCCCCTTTCCCCACATTTTACAAACTTTGAGCTAGAGTCACCAAATTTGGTATGAAGATCGCAATTGACATTCCACAAAGATCTGCATCAAAAATTTTGATGCCTCGCCCACCCATACCGCCCCCAGCCATCCATTCCCTACATTTTACAAACTTTGAGCTAGAGTCACCAAATTTGGTATAAAGATAGCAATTGACATTCCACAAAGATATGCATCAAAAATTTGGATGCCACGCCCACCCAAACTGCCCCCAGCATCCCTTTCCCTACATTTTACAAGCTTCGAGCTAGAGTCACCAAATTTGGTATGAAGATAGCAATTGACATCCCACATGGATCTGCAGCAAAAATTTGGATGCCACGCCCACCCGTACCGCCCCAGCCCCCCCTTTCCCCACATTTTACAAACTTTGAGCTAGAGTCACCAATTTTGCAACGAAGACAGCTGGTGAGAGTCTTTAAGGCAGCGTACACCCCTGCCGCATCCTTACCCCTTCGCAATCAGGCCTCTTTTTACCGCTTTTAATACTGGTATCGAGTATACCGCAGTCGGTTGCGTCCGACTGCAACGTTTCCACTATTTTTTGAATTGCCTACTGCCATATTTAAAAATAATTCAACTCACAATGAGATGCATCAATGTGCAGCCCTACCTATGCATATATTGAGTGCATACTTTAAGGATCCCGAGACCTTTCCAACGAATGCAAAACCGTGAAAATCTGTTCGTGCGTTCTGGAGTTATAGCGTCAGGAAGGATAACCCGAGGCATATAATAAGTTAGTCGGCTCACGTTTGCAACTATTAATACAAGTCATTTAATAACGTCCAGCAGGCGATGCTTTTTCCTTATCGCTGAAAAGCAATATACGTGTTACCATTTTGGTAATACAGTGTGAGGAGCCATATTCACGTATAGCGCTTCACAGAATGCGTTTGCATTAATAGCCGCAGCCGGACCTGAGTTGCGGTGAATTCACATGCTGTCTCGCTCTGACACAGGATGTCAGCGCTAAGGTACGTGTCTGGCACATGGGAGCCACAAAACACGTACCGCAAAAGTCGTGGCAAAGTGCCGTTGGTGTGTGAGCGGTGCATTCGCGGGATATAGTGATCACCGTCACACCAGCGGCAGGCGTGATCGGCAACGAGGAACTGTTGTTGCTATGCAAACTGCGCTGGAACGATCACGCCACCTTTGCCCTTGGCACGACATTGGCAGCGCTGACAGGCCCCGCTCCAGCGAGACAGCAGAATGGCATAAAAGGAGCCGCCTGTGACAGAGCGGCAAGTCAGTCAAAGTCAGTGAAAACATAAAAGTGAACAAAGGAGTGCCATACAAAGTCAGAGTGCAAGAATCCAACGTGAAAATAAGTGAATAGCAGAATCAAGTCGCCGCGAAAGGATAATATAAGAGTTAAAAAGGACACATAATCACATCAAGGACTCATATCGTAATAAGGACGTGTCAAAGCGTGTCCGTAACATTAAATAAAACTTTTTGCTAAAGAAATCAGTACGCGTGAATTTACCAAGCCTTGTGGTGTGTTGCATTTGCAAAGCAACCTCAAGTTAAAACCAAGTATCAGACTTAGTGAGCCTGGCGAAGGACAGGTGAAGCTAAAGCCTGAGAGTAGGAGAGACTATTGGCGAAAATCCTTGTGGTGACAAGGAGGCCATAGTAGAGCCTGGCGAATTTCAGGCGTTGCTAGCTAAAACCTTGTTCAGTAGGCGAAACATTAGCTCTGAGTATTTGGTGCGACTAGAGCACCAGTATTGCAAATAAAACCACGAAACAAGATCCTTGAAGATCCGTACGATTTCATAGATTCTACAAATAATTACCACTTAAGTGTACCAATAAACTGTAAAACCCAACGTGAAACTAGCAGAGAGTGCAGTTAAATATATTTATAAAATCCAAAACAAATCTGTGTTATCATTACCGTAGCCGCCACAAATATAAATTTGTTGGCACGTACCCTCAGCACCGCCAGAGTTAGCCCAGCTAAAACCGCGTGACAACTTTATGTTCGTTACAACAGGTTTTTGTTTCTGTTGTTTTATCTCCGGTGTGTCCGGGGTGCAGGACTCAAAATCAACGGTGACACGCTGGCAAACGAATGTGAGCATTGTTAGAATGTTCAGATGTTTTCCATTGGCAGCTAGCTTGGCGCACAAGCTGTCCATGAACCAGCTGCCACGTTTAGTGTTTCGCCACGAGTAGAAGCCTGGTATTGTCGAGTAAGCGATAAGGAAGTCGGCATGGATGGGAATCTTATAGCTCATGGTGGAGTTGCCATCGGTTTCAGTGCGTCCACGCTGCATTGTCACACCCGTATCCAAGTGGTCACCCTGGCAGGTCTGTATGAAAAAGAAATTTGGCTTTTCCAGCCAGCGTGGGACAATGGTTGGCCATAAAGTGACTCAAGACATTGTCTAGTTTATTATGAGTATCCTTTGCATAGATATATCCCATTTCACCATGCGAGATATTGCCACCAAAATGCAGTCGTTGTTCTCGTGATTTTGCAATGCCGCATATTTGAAGGTGTTCAAAATCTCCGGGTAACAACAGTCCTTACACTCGGTCACATCAAAGTCCAGATGCTTGGGCACTCGCGTCAAATTCTCACAGTCCACGTTCGTACCAGCGCGTGCTTTAAGAGTGGGCACATCGAAGTGCTCGTGATTAAAGCTGAGCGCCATGCTGCAATGCTTGTGCCGCATGTTGTCCTCGGCAACATGTTGTTCTGTGACCATTTTGGCCACATTTTTGCTATAGCTGGCTGAGGTTATGTAACCATTTGAAGCTTACTGTTCAATAGCACCACTGCCGTAGATGGTTTTGTGATAGGTTGAAGTCGATGCACTTGTGGTGGTACTGCTGCTGCTGGTTCCTACCGATCCAACCGCATCGGTAATGTCGTTCATGTTGGTAGATACTTCGACCCTTATGCCAACGCGGTCGGTGGACTCGAGATCGTTGTTGAGCCGCCATTCTGAAATTTCCTGTGTACTTTTGGTGAGTCACAAATTGTTTAATATTGATCAGGTAAATGGAAAAAGAATAAACCCGAAAAATTTTCACTTTAAGTAATTCCACTCTTGCTCTTTAATATGCACGTCGGAAAAACTTGTTGTTGAAATAAAGGAAAGAATTGATAAACTGCAGCGTAGTAATGTTGCAGTTTGCTAGTTTTCTCTCTTTTGAGATTAAATTTTGCTCAGAATCTATTCGCTGCCTTAAACACATGAGTGTTATAACTTTCACACTTAAGGAGCATGTGAGGTAGGCCCAGCGCAGGCCTCCCCCACAATACATTACATGTAGAATATATATATACCTTTAAAATAATAAACAAAATAACATATTATTGTATTAGACTTCACATTAACATGGAACATAGATACAGCATGGTAAAGGGTAAAGGTAAAGAGTAAGCCAATTATAAGAGCGGCCAGACCCGCGTTAGAATAGCGAAGGTCGGGCGCGCGTTCGCGACCCACGATCAAGGTGTCGTGATCCACGAGAAGAGGAATAGCGCGCTCAGGCCGAGCGCGAGACTGGCGAATTAGTCCGTGCGGCTGTGTCCCACAATAGGAGGTCGGTAGCCGAGATTATAAAGGCGTGGTGACGTCCCACGGAAGGGAATCGAGAAAACTTAGAAAGTAGTGAAACGCGGCAAATGGCCGGCAAGATTAGCATAAGACATTTGGAAGAGTAAATCCGTGTGGACGAATTCCCACTGGAAACCGGGGAACAATTGTATGTAGATATAAGACAGGATGGAAAGTTCAAGTGAATCTTTGTGAAATAAAGCAGCATAACCTTAAAACACGTGTGTCTTTATTCCGACCTGAGGGTCATTAAATATACATGCGTACATGTACGTGTACGTGTGGCCGGTACGTTACTAGGCGCGTTTCGAATTGTTCGGTTAGAGCCTGAGTGATCGGCGGCACGCGTACTGTGTCTCGCTTCCCAAATCATTCAGTCGGTTTGGTAACGGAGCTTTGGCATCCGCGCGACCTCGACTTGCGACGGAACATAACCTGTGCTATCGGTGGTACTTGTATTGCGGTTTGTCCTGTACACCTCCCTGATCACCAGCCGTCGCGGAATATTGACCCCGGTATAGCGGCGAAATAGCTTGCCTCCAACTCGCGAATACGTTTCGCCAAATTAAAATATTTCTTGTAACGTTGAATCTTGGCCGGACTGAGTCTCATACCCCGGCCAAAATCACTACTTTACAAGCATCAGATCTTTTCGTTTTAAAGAGTATTCTTTTTGATGCTTTTAAGAATAATTTGCTTGCCTGAGCTGGGCTGGTAGTACAGTTTAAACAAGTGGAAACGTTGCAGTCGGACGCAACCGACTGCGGTATACTCGATACCTGTATTAAAACCGGTAAAAAGAGGGTTGATTGCTAAGGGACGCGGATGCGGGAGAGGTTCACGCTGTCTCAAAGATTATCTGATGCAGATTGGTATGCCACCAGCTATCTTCCTTCCAAATTTGGTGGCTCTAGCTCAAAGTTTGTATAAGATGGGGAAGGGAGGATGGGGGCGCAATGGGTAGGTGTGGCATCCAAACTTTTGATGCAGATCTTTGTGCGATGCATCCAGCTATCTTCCTTCCGAATTTGGTGATTCTAGCTCAAAGTTTATAAAAGGTGGGGGATGTAAGAGGATGTATCGAGAACAACTTGTTTGCATCGCCGAGCTCGTTAAGGGGGAAGTTGTTACAAACTCTTCTTGACTTAAGCAAAGCATTTCTCACAGTGAAACAAGAGCTGCAACAAAACTAATTTTATCATATCTTAAAAACAGAAAATAAGCGGTCGTCACACCTAACAAAATTTCAAACTTTCTGATAGTATGGGTCCGCTGCTTTTTGTACATACGACCTAACGAATGTTCTGTCCATGTGTAATGTTCCTTTCCATGCTGACGATGTCCAATTTTATGTGAGCCTTCCCCTAAATCAGTTAAGTGAATGCCTAAATCTGTGTAACTTAGATAAGCAATGTGTTAGTAAGTGGGCTTAGACTAATGGTTTGTGTACGAGCCCTGACCACTATTAATTCGTACGACACGTTTTATGAGGTATACGCAATGTTTTATGGAATATATGGTCAAAGTATGGAATCAATGGAAAGGTCATTAAATTTCCGTTTGAATGATAAAGTACTGTTCTTAACCCATTAAGTACCCATTGAAAATTTTCAATTCTTGTAAAAGTCTACTTTTTAAACTTTTTCCCCTGGCTTAAACAAAAAATTTTTTGATGCAAAAAGTTACTTCAAACAATTCTAATAGTGTCTGAAAAAAAAAAATTTCAAAAATCTCTTCCCATATATTTTTTATGATTGTTTTAAAATTGCTAAAAACTACTATTTTGTATGAAAAGTGGGCACTTTTGGGGGAAAAAGTTTAAAAAGTAGACTTTTACAAGAATTGAAAATTTTCAATGGGTACTTAATGGGTTAAGAACAGTACTTTATCATTCAAACGGAAATTTAATGACCTTTCCATTGATTCCATACTTTGACCATATATTCCATAAAACATTGCGTATACCTCATAAAACGTGTCGTACGAATTAATAGTGGTCAGGGCTCGTATTAACCCGTCAAAACCCAAATCTATTGCTATTTATAAAAATATAAAGACAATTAACTTTAAAAAGCTTAAAACTTACATCGCATCGATAAACTAAGTAGACAAGGCCGAAAAACAAAGTAAAACGATAAATAGGACACTTTCTTGGATTGACCAGGTAATTAAACGTTCAGTATTCTCAGACAACTATCGTCCACCCAGGCACCATTTACCGGAAAATATCAAAAAAATGCCACCAATACTTATACTCTACTCTAAAAGAAGTATCTCTAAACATCACATTTTATGTGATATGCTGCCTGAGCAGTCGTTCCACACATTCTGTGTGGCTGCAAAATAACTTACCATGTCTGTGTAGTGTAGGTGTTTGTGGCTCTGCGCAAGATTGTGTGTACGTCAAAAAAACGGCATTCGAATATACAATTTTTAAAATGAATTGAATGAATCAGAATACTTCTACAAAGTTGTATAGGTAAACGAGGTGCTCTGGCAACTACTCAGTCTCACAACATCCTAACGTCAGGCCACGGATCAAATGAATGAACATTTACAGTTACATTCGAGTAGTACTGAATCTATTCGAGTATGAATTCTGCTATGTGTGTAGCTTTTTTGCCTACTAATATGTATCTGCATATGCCGTTAGTTCACTTTTATGATCCTGTGCCCGAGTTGCTTGTGCGTCAGTCTGGTGACCTCACGCATGTACTTTGTTTTTGCTTTTTATATATGCTCGTACAGGTCCCGTTAGGTCATAAATCGATTGTCAGCGGCGCGAAAATATCACAAAAAATGTGTGCACTGAGCGAAGTGATATATGCACAAAAATAAGAAATTTCAATTTGGCAGGGCATCGTTCACTAATTTGCCTATGCACGCATTCTCTAAGAAACAGGTCTACAGTTTTTTTTCTAAGTGCACACACATAATCCTTCTTATACCCTTCACATGTGAAACAGGGTATATTGACTTTGTCATGAATCTGTAACGCCTTAAAAGAATGATGGGAGACCCCATAAACTATATATCAAAATGATCAGGACGAGCTCAGGAATTGATTTCCGTCCGTCCGTCCATCTGTCCGTCTGTCTGTTTCAACACGATTTCCGGCCAAACTGCTGAACCGATCTTGATGAAACTTTCACAGATTGCTTAGATCATGTCGGGTTTGTTCACTATGAAATTTCATCCCGATCGGAGCATTCTACGACACAGCCACCATACAAATTTACCATATCGTACTATCAATTGTTGTCTCTGTCGTGCACTTTCAAGTACCTACATGTCAAATTGTTGTTGTTGCACACGAACAAGTAAATGACGCTCAAAAGTAAAAATATTAGCGAAAAAACATAAGAGGGGGGAGCATCGATTTGGCTGCGTGAAGGGTATCATAGTCTTGGCATAGCCAAAATTAACTATGCGCCACTATGTTTTTTATGACCCTTTGCCCGAGCTGCTTGTGCGGCCCGCTGACGAGGCAACGCTTGCGATCAGACCGTCAGCTTGTGCGTCAGTCTGGCGCCGTGCATGGAAATATACGTAATTTCTCTAGGCCCACGAAATTACAAATGAATCGTCTCAGTCTACGCCTTGGTATGTTTGCGTTTTCTACTGATAACATTCATGTTCAATATCATAAATTTTGATGAATTTAGCATCGACGAATGCTTCTATTCATATTCACTCATACCATATTTTGTCTGCCACTCATTCAACGCTATTCAACTCCAATGCATTCTATTAAATTACAGTTGTGAATGGTCTCATACAGCTCTCTACTACGTGGGTGCAGATGCATGTGTATGTGTTGCTGTGCACAAGCGTGTTTGTAAGTGTGTGTGAGCGCTGTTGCGTGTGTGGTTGTTTTTTTTTTTCATAGAACGCTATGAAGGGTGTAAATGCACGATTTTAACATACTGAGCACACCCTAAGCAAAAATACAAAGCATCTCCAAGGGATCACGATTAGGTATTACTTTGCCCGGCTGGCTTGCCTAAAGGCAAGTCTTCTTATTCACCCAGTACTCGGGCCATCCTTCTTTCTACCCGGGTATTGCTCACTCCTTCGCTTCGCTCTCTTTTGCACCTCCCGAGGTCTTTCTGGATGCGAACAATCCTCTGGGCTTACCCATTCCAGATAGCGTCCGATTCCATCATATAGGGCACCAGTTCTTCCACTGACGGTAGAGGTGTTGCTCCTGCTAGGTATCTCAAGAAGTGGTACAGGACATGCTCACGTTTTCGCCGCAGCCTGGAACAAGCATTTCCTACCTGTACTTGAACAAGTATTTCCTATACCCTCCGTGGCCATTTAGGAACTGTTTCAGATGGAAGTTGACACAGCTTCCACGTCGTACTATCCACTCCTGGACTCTTGGGAGGAGCCTATGCGTCCGTCTAGCTTTCATTGGGAAGGTCCACCTGGATTGCTACATGGCCAGAAATGCCTGTATCTTTGACCTCCTAACAGCTTCAGGTTGTTCGATGCCTCCCGCCAGGCGTGGATTTCCATCATCTCGCGAGCGAGCAGGTCCACAGGCATCATGTTCGCTAGCACAGGTGCTGCGTCATCCGATCCCGAGATCACTCGTAGTGCGCTTAGTTGGTATGGCGCTGCCAGCTTTTTCCGAAGGCTCATATATACGTCCAGGGCTACAGCCCAAATCAGTGTAGAATCCTGTTGCCAGCATGACTCCGAGATACTTTATGTATGTCTTTGATTTGATGGTAACTTTACCAACCTTCACCTCCATAAACTCAATTTTTTTTTATAGCTAGGTTTCTTCCTGATTTGTTTGTCATATCCTCTGGAGGGCCACTTTCCCATTCCGGGAAGCCTAGCAGGTCTACGACAGCATGCTCGTCCATGCAGCTGTCTTTCCACTTCGGTCCTGTTAGCTTCTTTGCCGAGCTTCTGTTTAGTTCGAAGTAGATGGCCTGTTGGTCACTGAAGGTGAACTCTTCACTTACTTTCCATTTGAAACCCATCCCTTACGAACAGTTTATCAGGGTTAAGTCCATAATAGAGTCACTACCGTCTTACCGGTAGCTAAGCGATTTCCCGTCATTCATCATAATTACATACAGTTAGCTGGTCCAAAAAGCTGAAAGCCCCATGTGTTTGTTCCTCTGCTGCTCCATTCTGCTACCCATGCGTAGAAGTTGCCAGCTATAATTAGCAGAAATCTTCTGCGTGAGTCATCCACGATTTCCCCCAGCATGTTTAAAAATTCCCCCAGTCCCCAGCTTGGAGTAGCGTAACAGCTGTAGAATTTAACGCTGCCTATCCGTGCCTTACTAATATCCGGGGATCGTCCACGTGAGTCATCCACAATTTCCCCCAGCATGTTTAAAAATTCCCCCAGTCCCCAGCTTGGTTGTGCGTAACAGCTGTAAAATGTAACACTGTCTATCCGTGAATGCATTGACTTCTTGGGGTGGCGTGTTTATGAACCATATGGGCTGCTCTCCGCTGTGACGTAGTCTGCTTGTGTTTTTAGCATTGCCGTTTCTGTCCCTCACTGTATCTTCGCTGTTGCTTTTTATTGCTGCAGCCGCTGCCGTAACTGCTGCCAAATTTTTAATTATAATGGTTGTTTGGGTCGTTACCGAAATTTCATGGAATTAATGAAGTAGACAGTATACAATTTAAAATAGTTTAGCCCGTTCGTTAGCGTGAATGATTCCTCCCCAATGATGATGGGCGTTGGCGTCGCACCGAACCACTAAGTCGGCTGCAGTCAGATAAGCCCTAGTGAGTTGCGTGAAAAAGTGGCTACAGCTGGTCACGGTACTTGTAAAGCTGAACCTCAGGCTTCCTGGCTTCAGCACAAGGCAACGGTGTTTTTGTCGTTATAGTAATTTTGTAGCAAAAAAAAAGGTATTGTACTAAAAACACATAAGAAATACTGAATTTATTTGTATATGCAATTGTACGTTGCTACTTTTTCTTATATTCTTTCTTTTACGATATGTGCAACAGATGTTTTTCGCTTTGGTTTTTGGTTCTAGTAGAGTGTACTGCATCTTAACTTGCTTTTAATCCTTATCAAAACGGTTATCAAATTGTTTGCCAACACGCTTTGCGTGAAGTCCACCTAACTCAACTATTTGGCCGAAAAATGTGTTAGTGTTTTCAGAATGCTCAAAGGAAAAGAGCAGTGTACGTCATTTTGGGGATGCGCCGCTGGTTGTTTTAACCTGTCTTACGTACCCAGGCCACCTTTGAGCTGAAGTGCATAAACGCTTGGATCCTTCTTTGGCAACTGTTCGCAACGGCAACAGCCGCTCGTTAAACAACATTATTATTGTTACATTCATATTGCCCTGCGCGGCATACCTTACATTAATCTCGCCATAGAGTATTTATCGTTATGCCTCTGCACATAGGACACAACTTTACAAGCGAAGAGCAGAATAGTTTTTGGTACAACTGCAGCGTCTCAACGATTCATCAACGCCTGATCTTTTGAAGTCATTCTCGACCCTTGAGCTCAATATTCGTTTAGAGCTGCTCAAAAAACTTGATTTTAATTTCAGCTCAGCTCACGAAAGTTTAAAAGATCTTGATGACGACGAAATTGGGAGTGAGTTGCGCGAAACTTTCGACGTTATTTTTATTGTATTTCCTTGTATTTCTGTCGCACATAAAGGGTGTTCTTGGGCTCAGTATAAATTGTCTAAAGACAGGACATCAATCACAGTCACGCTCAAGTCAAAATTTTCTGACTTGCAATGTTCGGCACCATACCCTGCTACACTTTGATGGAACGCCGGTCATGTCATCACATTCGTCAATTACTGCCTCCTCGTTTCACGTTTTCTCTGCGCTCTGCTTGCCACAGCAATTATTCGTCTTATGGATTGCTCTGGTTTCTTGATTCGGGCACGTGCTTAGTTAGACTCGTGTTCGCAGCTTCACCTCATCACTTCTAGTTTGGCCCTGCAGCTGCGCTTGAAGAGAATTCGCTCTTTTATCTTAATTTAACCGACCATTAAATATTGTCAGCCCACCGCTTCGATCGACATCTCAACATGGAGCATTCTTTCCAACATTCAACTGGCAGACTCCTCACTGTAGCAAGCATGTTTTACGATCTTCTCTGTGTCGGAAATTAAACTTCTGCCAGGTTGGCCTCAGTTGCAAAAAATTCGACATGGTTGCTTCTTCACTGGAGGATGTAAGACACACATTTATTTATTTTTTTGTTTGTTTATTGTCAACTATGTGCAGCTGACATGAAGTCAAAATTTAATCAATCAGTTAGAATAATTAAATTAAAATTAAGGTATTAAATTATATATAAATCTGAAAGTAAACATGAAAAAAGGCTGCTGAAGAATGCTCCAATACTAGTGGCAGATAACGAGCTCACAAGAGTTTATTTATCCTCTACAAGGAAAAAGCTTTGATTGCCGCATGGCTTTCTGAAGATATTTATATTACCTTCTTTCATCCCTTAGTCCAGGATAAGTTTTGAAGCAGGCATGGGATATGAGTCTTATATTATATCTGAAAAACAGTTTCGTGGTCATAAGATATGTCCCCAAGCCAGAAAATGTTTGATGTGTAAACATCTAAAGGCTCAGGGGGTAAAAATCTTGTTTTAAATAAAATCTTACGGTGTATGATCAAATCGGTATACTTGTCATTGTATTAGTGTTGTAAGCTTGCATATAATCTGTCAACACTCATATATATGTATTATATCGTAAAATATATCGATGGTATAATTATTAATTGATGTAAATGCGTTGTTCTCAATATAAGATTAGATTGCAGATTGGAGATTGATCTTTTGCACGGACTGCAGCACTGAAAGAATGGAATTGTAATTGTGGAGTCGTCTACAAGCCAAGGTTCTGTAAGCAATAATATGTCGCAAAGTCACCATAAATAAACCCATTCTAAATATTTTCAATTAAGACAATAAATATAACGTACACTATGGGTAGGCGTCTCAAAATTTGGCGATTGCTACCAGGCATCTTCCTACCAAATTTGGTGGCTCTAGCTCAAGAACTGTGGTAGATACACGCATTTCCGTTTTTAACGAAGCGTTGTGGCGGCTTGGGCTGGCTAGGGCGAAATGGGTGGGCGTGGCTCCAAATTTTTGATGCAGCTATTTTGGTGGTTGCTAGTAGCTACATACTCATCAAATTTGGTAGTTCTATCTATAAGGATGTGCGATATAGGTGGATTTATCGATTTTGAGTTATCGAATTTATTGATTTGCCACCCCCCAGTTAAAGTAGAATACCAATCTTGACACTTTATATTTCCAGGCCATAGATTAAGATATGAGAAAAGTTTCAAGTCTCTAGCTTGAAGGGTGTCGAAAAAAGTTGCGCACATACAGACAGACAGACGGTCAGAGACCATGACGGACATTACACAGACCCAATATGCTCTTTACCTTCGGTATCGAGTATAACAAAAATAAAAATAAAGGATTTTTTTTCCTCCAATGTTGGAAATTTAGATATTTTCAATTTTAAAGAATATATTGAAAGCATAAGTAGTAGCAACTATAAAAAATTATTAGTTTCTAAATGTTTTCACATCTCCCGTGTGATCGGACTCACATTGGCTTTTTATTTTTTTAATGCTTACCGGACTTACATCGTTGTTCATAACCCATTTATGAGTTTGTATCCAAATGTTTCAATCCCATGATTTTTTTTTTTTAAAGCCGCAGTAAGACATGTGTGTAGAGCTCTCATCAGATATTCAGACAACAGCCGTTGAAGCTTGCTACACGTTGGCCGCTTTCTCGGCCTCGTGAAATTGCAACATTCCGAAGCAGCTCATTAAAGATTTTAAAGAGTTCAATATACAAATAAGCTCATGGCTCATTTAAATTTGAGTTTAGTTGATCTCATTACCTAACATTATTTTAGTCAGTGGTAATCATTATTTATGCTTTTCCAAAACACAATTTCATCACACTAGATAAGTGTAGGGGACAATAGGCCATCAACCATACTGTATCCAGGATAATGAATCAGGTTTCAGGTGGAAGAGCTTCGTAGAGCAGACTTTGGTTTAACTCCATAGGATTTTTTAACTTTCGATGCAATGTGAATCCCATATTTATACTCGATAGCGACTGTAGCATTTTAATTAGCTTTCGTCAAACTTTGCCTTTAACTTCGTATTTGTGTACTTACGACAAAAAATTTTGAGCGTAGATTGTGGTGACGATATTCAAAGGTTTTCAAATAAAATGTTTGATCGCGACAACGTAAAACTTCGGATTTGCCTTTATCTTCTTCAGTTTTTGGATAATTAAAAAATGGAAAAATAATTAAAAAACAACACTTGGTCAAAGCAGCTTTCATCTTTGCGTTACATTCATTATTATTCCATTCAATTTTAACATCTAATTTTTTTTTTTTTTTAGGAAATATGTAAATATATGCGCGGTGAGCATAATGGGGAACGTGAACTTCAAAGCATACAATATATTATTGGTTTGGGAATTGAAAGAGAGGAATTACGCGATGAAATATTTGTACAATGCTTACGACAAATAACAAATAACCCAAATTCTGAGTGGACCGATCGATTGTGGCTTTTAATGTGTCTAATAATAGTTGCATTTCAACCAAGCAAATTATTATTCAGGTAAATATAAAATTTGTCCACATAAAAAAAGTACTTGTATTTACTCAACATATTCATACTACAACATTCATTTGCGATAATTTGTAACATTCCTGTGCGAACACCTCTTCCCTTACAAATTTAAAAAATGGCGGTCGATGTCTAAGCACACAAATATTTATTAATAATCTGATACCAAAGGTAAAAAGTGTATTGGTATTAGGCAATGTCCATCCTTGTGTCTGTCCGTATGAACCTAACTTTCTTCGACACCCGAAAACCTAGAAACTGTAGACTTGGCAAAAACCTAAGTCCATGTGTTTGTAATACAAAGTGTCAATATTGGGGAGCAACGCTCAGTGGGAGGTTGGGAAATCAGTAACACGCCGATACACCTCAGATCGATAAAACACACATTTTTCCACAGAAGTAGTAGGAGAATGGGGGTTCTAACTCAAAAGGATGCCGACAATTTATGACCCCATTAATTTTATGACCCTTTTTTTGACCCTTGTATCGCCCCCTTCAATATGATAATTTATGACCCTTTTTTTCCCCATGATCGTGTCACTCCTTTGATTAGACTAGGGTGGAGAACAAAGGATTAACATTCCTAGCCCACCACTTTACCAGCAGCATCTGTGAGAAGCAGTGATCAGAGGAACAGATTTGGTTACTTACCTAACTAGTGTTAGAGTCAATTGTGCGCCTCTTTGACGTGCGTGGCATTCTAAACCTGTTTATGGTCATGAGGTGCAGTGTGCACAGGAAGTTAGGATAGATAAGAGAGAGTCGAGAGGGCGCCTGTTTGACGTGCGTTGCATTATAAACC
Source organism: Scaptomyza montana (assembly GCA_018904305.1). Classification (NCBI taxonomy): domain Eukaryota; kingdom Metazoa; phylum Arthropoda; class Insecta; order Diptera; family Drosophilidae; genus Scaptomyza; species Scaptomyza montana. The sequence continues at coordinate 622,056 of JAEIGR010000047.1, read as the reverse complement.
TGCAACACACGTCAAAAAATGAATGTTTATGGTCATGAGTAGTAGTGATCAAAGGATCTGGAATCGAGAGGGCGCCTCTTTGACGTGCGTGGCATTATAAACCTGCAACAAACGTCAAAAAATGAATGTTTATGATCATGAGTAGCAGTATGCAAAGGAAGAAAGGATAGAGAATAGAGAAAATCTAACGCTTGTTCGATGTACTGGGGTTCTGCGAACGCAGCACCAGCAGCAGCAGCGGCAGGATCAATACATTGCTTCTAAGCAAGAGTATTGATACTTGTTGATTAAGATTAAAATGTGTTAGAGGGGGAAAGAGTTAGGGGAGAAAGTGTTAGAAGGAGAATGTATGTTAGAGGGGGAAAGTGCTAGAAGGAGAATGTGTGTTAGAGGGGGAAAGAGTTATAGGGGGAAAGTGTTAGGAGGAGAATGTGTGTTAGAGGGGGAAAGTGATCCTGCTTGTATTTATTTAATAAGCCACGCCCCTTATACGATTTTGATTGGTTCCCACCTTCCTTAAGATGAAAACTATTTTCCAATCCTTTGGGCTTGATATTTAAATATTTAGCGCCATCCCTTTCTAACCTTTGATATTATATATATACCTGCTTTTATTTTGGTCAATCGCAAGGAAAATCTTATATCCTGCATTGACCTCAAAACGAATAAAAGAGATACTTTTGACTGAAATAACCATCAGTAGCTCTCGAAAATTACAAGTGTAACTTTTAAAATTTTTCTTCCAAGTTTTAAAACGTTTGTGCTATTAAAAACACAAAAGTTAAAAATAAAAATAAAATGTCTACCAACGCAAACAACAATGTTGTGTACACCACCGCCGCAGCGAACGACTTAGCCGAGATTTTCGGTACCGAAACGAGACCCCACACGCCAGGATCTCTCAACATCTACCGCCACCTCTACCATCACTAACAAAGCCACCACCCTCATGAAGATGTTTAACGCCACCTTTCCCAACACACCCTTCAAGGCCACATACAACAACACAGCATACGGCACCACCTACAACAACACAGCCTACACCACCACCTACACCAACACACCCATCACCACCACCTCCACCAACACACACTCCGCCGCCACATACAACAACACAGCATACGACACCACCAACAACAACACAGCCTACACCACCACCTGCAATAATACACCCTACACCGCCACCAACATCTTCGCTGCAACCCCAAAACCGACGACAAAGTGGTGCAACACATGTAAGGTTAATGTGCTTTTTTCAAAGTGGAAAAAATACGGTCCAGTATCCACAAAATGCGTGTTTTTATACATCTGAATAGTGCTGTGAAGCAGATTTCAGGTGGATTCAAAAACCGCATCCTCACGTTGTCGTTTGAGAATAGGCGTGAGGAAATTCTTGATCCCCAGGAATTTCTCACTGATGCCTCATCGGAGCTTATTCCAATAATAGCCAATGTTTTGTCTTTACACACATCGTGTAAGATAAACTTTGAGTTATTTGCGGAATACATAAAATTCCATCAAGATGAGATGGTGATGCAAGTCAAGTCACATCAAACACCTATGTGTGTTCTAACAGCTGGAAAAAATATAGAAGAAGTCTATAGTCAGCATGCTGAAATCATCCGACAAAAAATGGATGAGTTCCAGGAAAGGGACAGCGGATGGACAATGTCCCAAATAATAAGATTGGAGTGTAATCTTAACAAATACACCCCACTTAAAGTTTCAAATTACATTGAAACTCCAAAGGTGTTGAGGACTAAAAAGGCGATTCTGAATATAAAAAACACAGATGAATATTGTTTTAAATGGGCTTTAATATCAGCCCTTAAAGTCCCACTCAACACCACCAATCCTGGTAGATGTTCGAGCTACGAAATCAATGTTAATAGCTCAAGAATCTATGTAAGTGATATTGAGGAGCTGGAGTTTCCGCTTCCACTTTCACAAATTAAAGTGTTCGAAAGACGGAACTCTACTGTCAGTATTAACGTTTTTGGATTCGATGAGGAAAAGGGAAAAGTGGTTGGCCCGCTTTATTTAACGGAGGTTGAACGCGAAAAGTATATAAGTTTATTGCTTTTGCAGAGCGATGGAAGGGCTCATTTTGTATGGATCAAGAATTTATCAAGGTAAGATTTATAATTTAAAATAATTTTAGATTATTTACAGTACTAATAAATTTTCTTTTGTTTTTAAACTTTTAGACTGGTTCGCTCACAGGTAACCAGACACGATCACAACCTTTTCTTTTGCAACACCTGCCTCAACTTCTCACACAGCGAGAAGTTATCGATGGAGCATCGGATGAATTGCGGAAATATGGTATCTACGCTACCAACGGAAGAAAAAGCAAGTCTTAAATTTAAGAATTTTAATCGTAGTTTAGATGTACCATTTGTAGTGTATGCAGACTTCGAAAGCATACTTACCCCCCTCAATTCGAAAGTGAGCGAAAATGTTACAGCTACATCATTGCATGTGCCTATAGCATTCTCGTACTACATTAAGTGCTCTTTTGACCCATCCTTAGACAAGTTTGTTTTAGAGACTGGTAAGGATGCAGGTGTTAAATTTGTCACATCTCTCATCAGAGATGTAAGTGAAATTTACACGACCTACCTTTCTAATATTAAACCTATGACAATGAGTGTAGAGGAGGAAACTAGTTTTCGAAAAGCAGCTAATTGCCATATCTGCAAGAAAATTCTGGGGACCGACCGAGTGCGTGACCATTGTCATTTAACGGGTCAGTACAGGGGTCCAGCCAATATGGTTGTAACATTAATTTTCAAATTGCACCTTTTGTTCCCGTTTTCTTTCACAATTTTTCGCGGTATGACTCCCATCTTTTCGTGAGGGAGTTAAACAAAGTGGAGGGTGATATTAAAGTACTCCCACTGAATAAGGAGTTGTATATATCACTCTCCAAATTAACATACATAGCGTCCCATGACAAAAATTTAGAAATTAGATTTTTGGATACGTTTCGTTTTATGGCAACCAGCTTAGATGCTTTAAGTAGTAATCTGAGTACTGAATGTTTCGAGAGCGTTAAGCGTTTTTATCCCTCTGAGGAGGAGTTTAACTTATTGCGTAGAAAGGGAGTTTTCCCATACGAGTTTTTGGATTCAGAAAGCCGACTGGCCGAAACCTGTCTGCCTCCAAGGGAGAAGTTCTTTAAAAGTTTAACCAATAAAGAATGTTCGCCCTAGGACTACTAACATGCACAGCATATGGAAAGTTTTCAATTGTCAATCATTAAAAGAATATATGGAGCTTTATCTCAAAACAGATGTTCTTTTATTCACTGACGTTTTTCAAAATTTTCGCGCAATATGCAAGAAAATATATTCTCTAGATCTTGCACATTATTACACCACACCCGGTTTGTCATGGGATGCTATGCTTAAAACGACCGAAATAGAATTAGATCTGCTGACTGATATTGATATGTATAGGATTATTCAAAGTGGAATTAGGGGTGGTTTGGTTCAGTGCTGTAAGCGGTACTCTAAAGCCAACCACATGTATATGGATGCGTATGACGCAAGCAAACCATCTGAATACTTAATTAGGGTATTCAGTAGCTATGCTATGTGCGTAAAGTACTAAAGTGTTATATGAATGCTTTACAACAAACACACAGAAGCATTTTTAACACAGCAAACATGCCCCTGGGTATGTTTGCTACTATTGTACTATATGTGTTATTGAGTGGTTGCCAGACTATTTATAAAAACAGCTGCTTTCGAGATTATTGAATTAGTGAAATTAGGTCACACTAGGCGAGTTTTGGTTGTAAAAGTAAGTAAACTTTATGATTTATTAATTTAAAAGACTAAACTGATGTTTTTAACAGTGGAAAGGAAGAAAGAATACGAAATGATTTTCAATTCAAAAATTTGCAGCTGGGAAAAGAGGATCGAATGCAAAAATTAGAGCTAGAAGTAAAATATAAGAATGCTTAAGTGTTGATATAAATAAAAAAACATTTATTTTCTGAATAATAAAGAAAGTTTTTCAATTATTATTTATGAAAACAACATTTTTTTTCTTTTATTTTATTGCTTTCAGCTTATCAATTGCTCAATTCAATTTATCTTTCGATTGTATTGTCATCGAACTGGCAAACAGCTGACTTAGCACCAACAAGTATGAAGCTCAGATAGAGTCGTTATGAGGCCAAATTCTGACTGCCAGTTGGAATATGAAATCGTGGCGACACCTCTCTCCCAGAGCGCTGTTTCTCTGCCAGCGCATTTCGTGCCCGATTTCCAAGTCACTCGGCTTGCCGACTGTGCTACTCCTTTTTTCTTCATAGCACAGCCAGCCAGCCGTTCTGTGTGTATGCGCCAGTAGCTAGCGATTTTGCAGCGCGCAGACCCTTGTGTTTTGGACTGATCGCCTGTTATCACATGCTTATGAGCGTGTGTATTCTTCATATGATCATATGGTATGCCTCCTTCCTTTTCGTTCTTGTGACCCAGCTGTAAAGCAGCAATACACAAATGTGTATTCATATCAACATACATATATTTCTATATACATATGTAAATGTGCGTTTTCATATGTTTTGCAGTTTTGGTGGTCGGGGCTTTGAAGTGATTTTTGCTATTTTGCTTGGGCTGGCTAGTGTTAGTGTGTTAGTGCATTTGTATATCTACATGACATATTTTAATGTATGCGTAGCATTTGCCATGGCATTCATTGACCTTTCTCTATTATTAATTAAATTTGGTGTATTTTGCCTACAAAAACCTAAAAAGCAATACTTCCAAGGCAGTCAAATATCATATTTTGTGCTGATCGACCATTTGCATTATCAGGCGAACAGCAAAAGAAACAAGCGTCTAGTAAAATAAGCAGGCAATTATCAGTTTTGCATTGCTGGTCATTCATACTCTTTCATGTTTTTAGCTCTATGACACTTTCCAACAATTTTGCCATGGCAACTATCACACAGTTACGCAGCATTGCGCACAAACTGAAAGTTCTGAAGAAAATAAAGTAAAGGAAAGAGCAACTGTTTCACATACATTCACATATTTATATATGTATGTATGGTATACATGCGCGCATGTTAGGCTAGGCACCCAAAACCTAGACTCTCTGTCTGCGACACCAGCCGATCAGCAGCAAATGCTGCGAATTTATTTTATTTTACTTTACTTTATATTCTTTATTCTGAGTTTTCTTCTTTCGCCTGATAATGCAAATGGTCGATCAGCACAAAATATGATTTTTGACTGCCTTGGAAGTATTGCTTTTTAGGTTTTTGTAGGCAAAATACACCAAATTTAACTAATAATAGAGAAAGGTCAATGAATGCCATGGCAAATGCTACGCATTGTGAAGTAGGCCGCATCGGCCCCTTCACAAAGAGTTATATTTATTATATTTATAGTTTTTAAGTCGCAAGAAGCGCATCGGTTGTTTGAGTTACCTGTATTATATTTATAATTGTTAAGTCGCAAGAAGCGCCTCGTTTGTTTAAGCTATAGTTATAATTTTTGTTAGGCGCAAGGAGTGCGCAGTATTTATACTTAGTAAACGCAAGGAGCGTAAGATATTTGTAGTTAGTGAACGTAAGGAGCGTAAAGTATTTATATTTAAATATAACCGCCGCAGAACGCAGAGTCGCAAGATGCAGCGCGCCAGCTGCGATCACAAAATCCACCACTGTCACGAGCAAGCGTGGGGAGTAGCAAAACTACAACTTGGGCCGAAGCCGTAGCGTGGGCGAGGGAGTTGCGATTGATGTATGAAAGTGAGCGGACGTGTACGCACTTAGAAAATAGTTAACGAGAAGAGCAGAAAAGTGAGATAGTGTGTTCATAGCAAGGGGATAGAGTTTGAATAAAGATAAGGTAAGAGGGGATAGTTCGCCATAGTTCATGTATATAAATATATACATATGTAGTTAGGCTTAGGTTTAGGTTTCCTTGTACATATAATCTTTGATAGAAACTGAATAAATTGGTCGCCGGTAAGTCCGTGACCCAGTGGAGTGCAATTGCTGTGTGTTTTCTTTCTTTCTATTTCTTTGCTTTGGTTTATGTACCCGCGCGTACGCGAGTCAAGCTGAGTCGTTTTATACTCTGGCCGCTGAGCGTGTCGGCCGTCGCGTTGATATCGACACCGGCGTTTCCCCCTTCCAACTTGTAAAACCGCGCGCGTTATAGTCTCACCAAAATATATAAATATTCTTGTGTGGTGGATCTGGCCAGACTGAGTTATACCCTGGCTAAATTACTCCTTTACAAGTGGCGCCCGAGCTGGGACTCTAAAGTGCAAAGACGTGGTATAGTCTGGTATTAAAGCCCCAGAAATATCACAAACAAGTGCGGAAGTGAAGTGCATAAAAGTGGAGTGCGGGTATACCCGGCGATACCCTGCTTTACAAGTGGCCAGCGAGAACGGTTTTCGTGCGTGGTTTTGTGCAATCGTCGCGGCACAACGAAAGTGACGGCGCAAGGCACGTGCCGATAGAAATAACTGTTCGCGTTCGAGTAGTGCCTTAGAAACATTTGCGGCGCAGCGAAGTTGACGGTGGAAGAAGACACACCGATCAAACTAGCGGTTCGCGTTCGAGACTGAGCATAAGTGAACACCTGCGGCGCAAAGAAAGTGTTGGCAAAGTGCACGAGCGGTCAACTAACGGCGTGACAGAAGCTGGTACAGGCCGCTACAAAAGTCGTGGTCGCGACGCACAGTGGGCTTCGACAGCGAAAGCTAGAAAATTAAAATTGACTATTGTTTTGAGTGCGGAGTTGTCCCATCGGTTCTGGTCGCGTATCGAACTAACGTAAATTCCCCGCACAGTGGGCCTCAACCTTAAAAGCGTACAGTGAAATTAAAAAAAAAAAAAATAATTGAAATATTTTTTTATCGTGGAAAAAAAAATAGAACAACCGCGATAAACAGTAGCCAGTAAACGGGGCATATTTTTTATTTTAACACAGTGCAAAAATAAAAAATTAAAAAAAAATTGTGATACCGCGGATCAAAAAAAAAAAAATAAAGAGAAGTTTTTTATTATTACACTGGGAAAAAATTTCGTTGTACCAAAAATAAAAAAAAATTTTTTTTTATTGTAATATTTTTTAATATCGTAATAAAAACGGCAGCCGCGATAAACATTGACAAGTAAAAATGGAAATTCGTGATACGGAAAAAATAAAGGAACATTTTATTTTGTTTAATTTCGTAATAAAATAGTAACCGCGATAAACAGCGCCAGATAAAAAGTTAAAATTTTTGCAAAGTGGAACAATTCGTGTGACGGCGGGACAAGAGGGAAAATTTTTTTTTATCGCTATTCTTGGTTCTTTTTTCGAAGCGGAACATATACGGCTCGAGACGGAATTTTTTTTTTTCTCGCGTTCGTCTTTTTTTGATAAGATGGAGGAACCCAAGACTATCGAGCCTGCCCGAATGGAGGTCGTAGAAAGCCGCAACCCTGGCGTGGGTGTGCAATGGGTCTTCCACTGCCAAAAGGAGGATCTGGAGGACATCGTCCGGGAGTTTGGATTGGAAAAGTGTGCCACGGTAACTGACTACCGGAAGCTGGTATGTACTTCCATAAGACAGGGTGGTCATACCACAGATATATGGGCCCGGTTAGCGGAATGGGAGTTGCGGTTCGCAAAGATCCCAGTGTCGCCTACCCAAACTGCCACGTCGGTTGGAGGAATACGACCCAGGCAGAAATCTGAATCAGATGCGGCAATCCCATCAATACAGCCCGGTGGCACGGAACATTTGCTTCCGCCCTCTAACAGTACGATTTATAATGAATTTTCCTCACAGAATACAGCATGTACCCCCGATATACGAGTAGGGTCGCCTCTGGCATCCGGGGAAGATACCCCGGTGAGACAGGCCAACCCCCATCTTAATTCTAGTGATAGCTATAGTACCCCTAGGAACGGGATGGTCGTCCCCGAACTAGTCCGGAAGTGGGGCATCTGGTTCGATGGGTGCACCGACCCACTAGTTTTCCTGGAGACAATTGAGGACAGGGCGTGGTCATACGACATAGGCTTAGACCGGTTGCCGAGGGCAACGAGCGAGGCTCTAACGGGTAAGGCAGCGCGGTGGCTAACTATAAGTAGGCTAAGGGACGTGACTTGGGCGGCGTTTAAAGCCGAGTTCTTGGAGTTTTTCTACCGCCCCAGTATTTCGACAGGTTAGAAGACGGTATCCGGGCACGACGGCAACATGATAACGAGCCGTTCAAGGACTACTTGCTCGAGCTGCGGGGTATGATGTACCACGCGGGGTACAGGGTTGAGCAAGAACTGCATAGAGTATACGAGAATTTGGCGCCAGAGTACCGTTTGTACATTCGTAGAGGGGACTTCTCCTCTCTGGCGCAGCTAACTCAGATGGCAGCCACGTACGAGAATGTGAGACAACAAAGTCGGGAGTGTGTGATACGCGGTAGGACCGGGACTAGCAGGTATTCGGACGGATTAACCGGCGAGATAGCCCCCGCTTAACATTTTAACCCTTTCCGGACGCAACCACAGCCAGGGTCAAGCGGTAAAGTGGGGAGTGCGCCACCGCTCGGGCATACGGGAGTAATTTCAAACGGGATGATCAGCCAAGAGCGGGCGAAGGCTCTAGACGGGAAGAGGCTTTGCTATGACTGTTCGCAAGAGGGTCACTTTGCCAAGGAGTGCCCCAATCCACGGGTACAGTTTTGTCTGCAGTGCGGGACCAAGGGGGTCAATACCAGCCAGTGTTGTCAGCAGCCAAGGGCGGGAAACGATATGCGGCATCATCTGGGACGGGATCCGATGGGGGCCGACGTGAACCAGTCCTGAACCTAGAATACCCTTTAAGAGTGGAAGACGGGCGGATAGTCGCTACTGTAAGAGTCGGGGACCAAGTAGCGACTGCGACAGTAGATACAGGGGCGACGAGGAGTTTTATTAGTGAGGAATTTCCCCGTAAGGTGACCAGCGGTGGCGAGATGCTGGCCGCCTGCGCGAAAATTCTCCTGGCCGATGGGTCCACCTTAGAGGTAAAAAAGCTATTGAGGGTAAAGGTTGGTCTAGCGGGGACAGAGGTCACGGTGAGTATGCTCGTGATGCCCTCGATGCTAGACAACATTATACTAGGGATAGACTTTTTGTGCCGGGTGGGGACGACCATCGAGTGTGACAAGGCTAGGTTAATTTTGGAAGCTGTAGAAGTACCAGATATAGAGGAGGAGCAGGTCCTAATGGAACGTGAGCCAGTTGTGGATAAACCGGAGGGGGACAGCAGATCATGGCAGAAGGAGGATGCCCCGGGGGCACCTCAGCCCAGCATCGCCGTAGGAACGGTTCGAGAAGACAGCGTGGACGCGACGACGGCGGCGGGAGTACAACGGTTTGGCGAGGTAGGAGGGTGCGTCATACCCGGCCCCGCAATAACACCGGTGGAAAGCGTCGAAACCAGGGAAAACGAGTGGCCAGAGGATTTGGAACCAATGATAAAGGAAATATTGAAAGCGAAATTGGCTCTCTTTGATGAGCTGCAAGGGGTGTCCCACGTAACTGAGCACCGGATCATCATGAAGGACGACAAGCCCATTAAGCAGAGGAACTATAACCTCAGGGGAAGAGAATGGCGACCAGGACTCAAAACGATGGTGTTACTAAGAACACACCAACTCTCTAAAGCCAGTGAAGGGTTCGCGGCGAAACTCGCTCCCAAGTTCGATGGCCCATTCCTCGTGAAAAAGTTCGTATCACCGAATATCGTGCGACTGGTAAAGGAAGGACAAGGAAAGAGAAAACTCGCCAGCATTGCGCAACTGAAGCTATTCTATCACGAGGGAGAGGAGCACGGAGAAGATGACCAACCCGACCGAGCGCCTGACAAAGCGCAGACTTGTCACAGTTTTAATTAATCTCTTTATTCTTTTTTTATTAATACTAACCAAATTTGAATTCAGAAGGCCCGTTCATCAATTAAGACTAACCGATTGTGTTTATAAACCCCACAGAATACCCAAGATGAGCGACCAATTTCCTTATGTAATCAGCAGCGGCGGCGAGGATGACAGAGCCGCCAACCCAGGGGCAGGTATTACCGCCGAAAATGTGGGCGATACGCCCCGCAAATCGGGCTGTCTTCCCGGACGAGGACGAGCTGACCGACGCCGCGGTCGCGGCCATATCAGAGGCGTTGGAAAATTGCACGTCGAGAGCCTGCCGTTCCAGGTTCAAGGTGGAGGTGGACGGGGAGCCACACGGCGTGACGAGGAACGCGTACGGACACGTAACTGTCACGCTACCCAAGAAAGGGGGGGAGTGTGAAGTAGGCCGCATCAGCCCTTCACAAAGAGTTACATTTATTATATTTATAGTTTTTAAGTCGCAAGAAGCGCATCGGTTGTTTGAGTTACCTGTATTATATTTATAATTGTTAAGTCGCAAGAAGCGCATCGTTTGTTTAAGCTATAGCTATAGTTTTTGTTAGACGCAAGGAGTGCGCAGTATTTATACTTAGTAAACGCAAGGAGCGTAAGATATTTGTAGTTAGTGAACGTAAGGAGCGTAAAGTATTTATATTTAAATATAACCGCCGCAGAACGCAGAGTCGCAAGATGCAGCGCGCCAGCTGCGATCACCAAATCCACCACGGTCACGAGCAAGCGTGGGGAGTAGCAAAACTACAACTTGGGTCCAAGCCGTAGCGTGGGCGAGGGAGTTGCGATTGATGTATGAAAGTGAGCGGACGTGTACGCGCTTAGAAAATAGTTAACGAGAAGAGCAGAAAAGTGAGATAGTGTGTTCATAGCAAGGGGATAGAGTTTGAATAAAGATAAGGTAAGAGGGGATAGTTCGCCATAGTTCATGTATATAAATATATATATACTAGGGGTCCCCCCTGCTCGCTTCGCTCGCCAACCCCCTCGCGCTGCGCGCTCGATTTTCGAATGCAAGCAATTATAACGTTTGAAAATAACCGTGTGTTGAAGCCCCTGTGTATTCACTTGCACATCTGATGAAATCCTACATTTCCGTTTATACGACATAGTAAGTGGCCCGCTTACTTCGCTGCGCGGATAGTTTATATAAATTTTAGCAATAGAAGATAGATACAAAATAAATAAATTAGAAAATATTTCACAAAATATTTAAGCAAAGTTTTTAATATTCTCTTTTCCACGCCACCATTGAGGTAGAGAATATTGTGGTTTCCCCAGTAGGCCTTATCCACTTATTGAATTTAATTTGCAATTATTCACAACTTTAAGAGCTTCTTTATAAACGACATTGTTTGTTTTCCGTCAGGTGCTAATACAAATAAACTTTTTGGTGAACTGACTCTTGAGCAGGCTACATAAAATTGGCCATGAGAAAAACAATCGTGTCTTAAGTCTAGTCCGGCTAATTTAAGAGTTTGTCCCTGTGATTTATTAATTGTTAAGGCAAAGCAAACTTTTAAAGGAAATTGCAATCTTTTAAATTGAATTGGCAATTCAGAATCAGAAGGTATTAATGGAATTCTCGGTATAAAAACCGTTTCCCCTATACCATTGCCAGTAAAGATAATTGCTTCGACAACATTCTTATGAAGGACTTAAACTTGCAATCTTGTACCATTGCACAGTTTTGGCGGTTTCACGTTGCGAATCAACATTACAGGTGAACCAATCTTTAAAGTTAATTTATGTTGAGGCAGGCCAGCCGGATTTAATGAATTAAGAAAATCGACGGGGTAATGAACTGCATCTTCGATTTCAGTCACAGAATCAATAGGGTTATATGTCATTTCTTCACTTTGAAATGATTTTAATAAAAACTCGTTTATTTCCAATGCATTGTCATTTCTCGCAGTCAAAATAGCACGTTCTGAAAACCATTCGAGTGATTTTTGAGAGATATTTGTAATATCCGGAAATATTTTTAGAGTTAGCTCTTCAATACTTTTCACAACATGACACAAAGTTGATGGTAAAGTTATTTTGCCATCATCCCAAAGCTGAATCTCTTTTAACTCCAGGAAAATTTGGCACATCCTGCCCTCGTTTTCTTCTTTGAAATTCTTTATTGTTCCATGTAAAATTCGATGGAACTTCACAATATAAAAGCGTTCTTGCAAACTCATCACGTGTGCATAGCTCAAAGAAGGCTAGCAAAGTGGTTTTGGGTGTAGTGCTTAATCTGTCAAGTAATTGTTGCGGATTATTGGGGTTAAAATATATCCGTTGACCATTTTCGAAATGAACAGCTAAGTGTGTAATAGCCGGAAAACGTTCATGTATGGGAAATCCAAGGATTCTCCATACCGCTTCTGAGCTACTTATTTAACGGCCACTTTCGTACATATTAATTTCATTACGTTGGTCTTCAAGAATAAATGATGCTTGATCACTGCCCTTGTTAACAGTATTTAATAGACTTTACAGAACTACATTACTCAACATTTATGTGAGCTTCAAATGTTCTCAATAGAACACAGTTATAAGGCACAACCCAACGATTATCTATGCAATTACCATTTATATTAATTGCATTACCACCATCTTCTATCGCTCTTCTACGATATAGAGGGTAACTATCTTTTCCAGTCACAGTTTCTTTAAGTAATTCTCGAGGAAACCTTTTGGTACATTTTCCATTTTTCGTGCATGGCGATTTATTGTTAAATGCACCGCAAGGACCATGAATCATATTTGACTTAACAATGTTAAATAACAAAGGATCCTCATCTGCGTTTGGTATTTCGGCACAGATAATCTTATCGATTTTATCTGGTCTTATTTTACTTTCTAACCAAAGTAGAATATGTATATGTGGTAAACCCCGCTTTTGCCATTCCACAGAGTACATGAAACATTGCACGCTTCCAAACAAAGAACCTTTTATCAATAGTGACATTAAAGCTTTAACTTTTAAATGAAAAACTCGAGCTATAATATCGTGACGATCATGCGGTTTTTGACCCGGTAATAAAACACTTTTGATGTCATTCCATTGTGGATTGCATGTGAATGTTATGCAAAGATCTGGTCGCTCATAATGGCGAACATATGTCATAGCATCTTGAGTCTTTTCATGCATATATCGTGCAGAGCTTGTAAAAGAAGATGGTAAAATTACCATCTGACCAAGTTGAGCTGCGACAACATCTTGTTGGCCTATTGCATCTTGTAGATGTATATAGCTATCTGCTCTGAGTTTCGCTTGATTGTAGCGAATATAATTTAACCTTTCTGTTTCAATTTTTGCATACATATCAACCAAAAACTGACTAAAAAGGGAACGACAATAAATTAAATAATTTAACTCAGATTGACGAATCATTATTTTATAGCTGTAAAAGCTTAACGCAGATATCTTTTTTTTTTGATTTCTCTTTTTTTAATAATGGATTCCATTGTGGTATATCCACTGAATAGCTATCTTCGCCATAAGGAAATATCAAAGGGTTCTGTAAGGCATCGTATGATCGATTCACCTCACTTATACGATATAATTTATAATTATGGCTTTCAATAATAATATTGCGCTTTTCAAATTGCTGACCAACAATAACTATAGCTACTTCGCTTGATAGAGGTGCATTGTAAAGCCCTTTATGTGCACCAGCGGGTGTTCGATCAGCATGTATAACCAATTTATAGTCTTTGGTACTTGTTTGTATTTTATTGAGAGCCATTTTTAGATCTTTTACATAACGATTATGATGATGAAACATACATTGAAGATCCTTTACTACGCTTAAATCAGCATTTGAAATATTTTTGCAACGCAGTTGAGCTTCCTTTTCATCATCACCAACAAAATAAATTTGAAGAAACTGCATTTCTTAATTTGGCAAAGGTCGGACACTACCAATTAAGTGATACACTTGTCCTTGGACTTTAAAGGTTGACCAACTTTCATTTATAGTTTTTGTACTTCCAAAAGAATTCATTTGAAAGCATACTTTCTTACACGATCAAAGAAATGATCATGCTTGGGATGTCCACAAATTATTAAGCTTTTAAGTGGATCAGGCAAACTTTCATTTTGGGAAAGCTTAACTTTTTTTGCCTTGTAACAGATACCCAGGGGTCATTTTTCCATTTTAAAGCATTACAATGTTTGCATATAAAATTCATACTACCAAGTTGAGTAACTTTATTTGACTTGTAAGTTATTTCAAAATCTTAGCTTAAGCCAGACATGGCTTTAACACTCCATGCACGCAAACGCCTTTCTTGACGTGCATTAGGATTATTAGCCTGATGTCTTCTCACTGCAACTCTATGAGCTTCAGAATTATTAACCTGAAATCTTTTTGATGCTTCTATGCGCTTACCCCTATTGATGTATTAAAATGAAGTCAAGAAAAACTCACTTCTGCAAGTCATTTTAATACACGGGTTCAGGGTATCTTTTAGTCGGGATTTCTCGACTAAAACCTTCTTACTTGTTTTCAGATTCGCTCGCGCATCGCTCTTCATGTTCGGCGCTAGATGACAAATTATTTTTAAATCTCGCCTTCGTTGTTGGCTATTTCGGCTAATTCTCTTATCTATGCGCGCGCTCTGCAAGTCAAACAAAGAGCGTAGTATCGCTACCTTCTTCACACGCACTGAATCAATGCAAAACATATCTAAGAGGCTGCAGTTAAGTGAATTGTATATTGCCTTTAGCTTTAATTTAGAGTGTGTGCCGAGGAGCTAGGGTTATTAAACTTTATGATTGTCATGTAAAGCGCGCACATAAAATAGAGAGTGAACGTAAATGAGCAACAACAAAGGAGCATGATCGGAGCGAGATTTCAAATTATCTGATTATCGTTATGTGAACGCCCTTTGCTCGTTCAAAATTGTATATCAATAATATATCAATAATGTTAGTGTGTTACGTTTTGTCTAAGTTATATAAGCAGCAAGCAGGCGAATCCACCCCCATAACATATTCTGGTGTGGGAAATTTTTCTAGACGCACCAAGTTTTGTTATGTTGTTGTTTTTTTTTTTTTTAAATTAATGACACCAACAAAAAGTAGCAGTGCGGGCCCAACAACAACACTTACAACAACAACAAACGCTACTTGGGTCGTAAATCAATTGTCAAAGGCACACAAATTTGAAAAAAAAAAAGAATATGCACTGTGCGAAGTGATACATGTACATAAAATTATGAAAATTATTTTCAAGCGCATTGTTCACTTAATTGTGTATGCACATATTCATTAAGAAGCAGAAATCCGTTTCGTTTTTGCAAGTGTCGAACCTTTTTTTATGACTTTGCTTGTGCGACGCGAAGGCGTCACTGCGCATTTGTTTTGTTTTTGTATTCTCGCTCGCGATCAAACCCTCAGCTTGTGCGACAATCAGGCGACAGTAGTGGAATGGGTACTTGTTGTAATTGTAATTTGTTTTTTAAAATGGGTAAAAAGTGCTCCAAATCGTATGGGAGGTACTTGAAGGAGTTGTCCAAATAAAAATTCCTTTCTTAGTGCTCACTTTCAACCTGCATAAAATATTGTGTGAAAATTTCAGCCTTGTAGCTCTTTTCGTTTAGGCTGTGGCAATGTCAACAATCACTTAGGACAAACTCTTTTATATATATAGATGTAGTTAGGCTTAGGTTTAGGTTTCCTTGTACATATACAGGGGTGTGCCAGAAATCTCTAGAGATTTTGGCTCGAGCAGGTTTTCAAATCTCTAAAACAAAACCGTAGGTGTGCCAGAAGTTTGGGAGATTTCATTTTTCGGTAAATTTTTTCGGAGAAAATACGTAAAACGAAAATGGCCAAAAAGAGTTTCTACCTTTTAAAATAAAAATTGCCTAAAGTGTATTTGCTATTTTTGTCATTGTTTTCAAGGTTGGCCACAGGGCATTAGTGTTATATTTAATAAATGGTAAAATAAAAATATGTTAGGTCTTATCTCTTGTAATTCTTATACAAAATAAATATTTAATATTTTGCCCGCCAAGTAACTTATGTTGCTTGACAGCCCTGCCGTGATAGCTTGCTTGAATAGCTGTTCTACGTATTTCGTCCTGTTGTGGTGAACGGTGTTTTCCCCTATGGACCAAAAATAAAATAAATGCAATACAAAAAATTAAATGCAATTTTTATTCAACTTACATTTTGGCGGCACAATGACTTTCCATAAATTAAATTCTTCTTCTTACTGTAGACATTCACACACCTAACAAACACCGCAAAAGCTGCCACCTTATAAAAAAGGTTTGCTGCAATAACTTTGTTAAATTTACAACAAACTCTCCACTGCTCAACCATGCAATTTTGTTACCTAAAAGTACGATTTTTTTATGTTTATTTGCCACAAATAAGTGTCTTTTAAATTGACCTATTAAAGACTCCGAATAATAGTTTTTGTTAAACGAACAAGGTGGCACCTCTCTTGTTAGGGACGGTTTTGCACGCTTACATGGAACGGCAAATAGGCTTAGAGATTTGTTAGAGATTTATTAATATCTAAAATCATGAATTAAAATATTAATAAAATTCAAATGTATTTGCAATATGCAATTAAGCTTAAAATTACCTTTCGAAAAAGTAACACTTGTTATGCATTAGACATTTAATGTTGCTTAAACTAACCAAATCTCTGACCAAATTTGTGGAGATTTCAAAACCATCTCGAACTCTGCTCTGGCACACCTAAAACCAGCTCGAGGTTGGTTTTAGGTTGGAATTCGGTTGGTTTTGATGGCTGGCACACCCCTGATAATCTTTGATAGAAACTGAATAAATTGGTCGCCGGTAAGTCCGTGACCCAGTGGAGTGCAATTGCTGTGTGTTTTCTTCCTTTCTATTTCTTTGCTTAGGTTTATGTACACGCGCGTACGCGAGTCAAGCTGAGTCGTTTTATACTCTGGCCGCTGAGCGTGTCGGCCGTCGCGTTGGTATCGACACCGGCGTTTCCCCCTTCCAACTTGTAAAACCGCGCGCGTTATAGTCCCACCAAAATATATAAATATTCTTGTGTGGTGGATCTGGCCAGACTGAGTTATACCCTGGCTAAATTACTCCTTTACAGCATACATTAAAATATGTCATGTAGATATACAAATGCACTAACACACTAACACTAGCCAGCCCAAGCAAAATAGCAAAAATCACATCAAAGCCCCGACCACCAAAACTGCAAAACATATGAAAACGCACATTTACATATGTATATAGAAATATATGTATGTTGATATGAATACACATTTGTGTATTGCTGCTTTACAGCTGGGTCACAAGAACGAAAAGGAAGGAGGCATACCATATGATCATATGAAGAATACACACGCTCATAAGCATGTGATAACAGGCGATCAGCCCAAAACACAAGGGTCTGCGCGCTGCAAAATCGCTAGCTACTGGCGCATACACACAGAACGGCTGGCTGGCTGTGCTATGAAGAAAAAAGGAGTAGCACAGTCGGCAAGCCGAGTGACTTGGAAATCGGGCACGAAATGCGCTGGCAGAGAAACAGCGCTCTGGGAGAGAGGTGTCGCCACGATTTCATATTCCAACTGGCAGTCAGAATTTGGCCTCATAACGACTCTATCTGAGCTTCATACTTGTTGACGAAATCACACGTACGCTTTAAGCATTGAAAGCTATTTTTAGAACACGATTGTTCGTTCGTCGTCGGTTGTCGTGCCGAAGCATGCATTAGATTTAACATTGTACTTTTAGTTGAAGGCGAACTATTGACAGGCAAGCGCCACGCAGCGCATTAGCAAAACACAAATTTTTTACAGTTCGCTCCAAAATGTTTATGCCCGAATGGGAGAATGAATTTTTCTTTATAGAAAATAAGGATGGCAAAGCGCAATGCTAGATTTGCAATAACATTGTTGTCGCAATGTTAAATATTATTCAAATGGCATTATTTAATAATAAATAATTAGCACAATGAGTGAACGTTAACTTGCAGCGTGCACTGTATTGATTACACTTCGTTTTTTCGCTGCAGCGCACGCATATTGTGCTTGTATGCGTGTGAAAACTGTGACAATATTTGTGTGTGCCCATCACTGGTTTTGAAACACCGGAGATATCGAATTGAATCGATTGAAGTTAAGTCAGTATGCAATAGTGCATTCACTTCACAAGAAATAAAAATATTTAAGAAAATAAATTGAAACATAATAACCAAAACCAAAATCTTTTATAATTTAATATATTAATTGGAACTGGGTTCAGGGTATCTTCTAGTCGGGCTCTCCCGACTAGAGCCTTCTTACTTGTTTCATATGGTTTAGAGAATAACAAAGGCAGTTGGATGGAGACAGCATTTTGTAACAATAAATCGGACAAAAGCTTAAAAATATTTATAAAAACGTTGCTTATTTTATTTCATTATTCGCAGATATTACGTTTCTTTCCTTAAACAACAACTGAAATGTTTGGAAGGAAAACTAAGACAGTACGCTCAATGGTGTTTTGATAATTGTAAATGTACCAAAGTGTCGACCAGATTACAGCCTCCGTCAAGTGTAGAGGTTGCAGTAAGTATTGCAGTTATTTGTTATCTATATATTCAAAAATAAATGTGTGTTTAAGTAATTTAGACATGGCAGCAGGCAATTCAAAAAATGTACTTGCTGCGGAAAGTG
Organism: Scaptomyza montana; assembly: GCA_018904305.1. Taxonomy (NCBI): domain Eukaryota; kingdom Metazoa; phylum Arthropoda; class Insecta; order Diptera; family Drosophilidae; genus Scaptomyza; species Scaptomyza montana. The sequence continues at coordinate 603,470 of JAEIGR010000047.1, read as the reverse complement.
AAGCTATAAATTCTCACATTCAGTCTAGCGGGAGTCGTCGAAGTCAATTTCGAAATTCTCGCATACTTATTTTTTTCACTTCAAATTTTCCATCCGTGTGCGTATTTTTATACTCGATACTGAAGGTAAAGATTATATTGGGTTTGTGCAATGTCCGTCATGGTGTCTGTCCGTCCGGCCGTCGGTATGAACGCAATTTTTTTCCACACCCTTCAAGATAAATACTTGAAACTTTCCAAATATCTTTATCTATGGCCGGGACAGATAACTGGGGGGGCTGGCAAATCGATAAATTCGATAACTCACAATCGATAAATCAACATATTTCACACATCCTTACAGCTATAACTACCAAATTATGTAAGAAGATAGCTATTAGCAACCCCAAAAAACTGCATCAAAAATTTTGGAGCCACGCTTACTTATTTCGCCCCAAGCCCCCCGCATTTTGAAATCGGTAAACCCCATATCTTGTTTGAGCTAGAACCACCAAATTTGCTGCCAAGATAGTTGATGAAGACCCCCAAAAACTGCATCAAAAGTTTGGATGCCATGCCAACCAATAATGCCCTAGCCGCCCCCATCCACCCCAACGCTTCGTCAAAAACGATAATGCATGTATCTTTCAGAGCTGTGGAGCTAGAGCCACCAAATTTGCTAGGAAGATAGCTGGCAACGACTCCCAAAAACGTGCATCAAAGTTTTGGCCATGCCCACCCATTACACCCGCCTTTCCCCACCTTTTACAAACTTTGAGTTAGAGTCACCAAATTTTGTATGAAGATAGCAATTGTCATACCACAAAGATATGCATAAGATATGCATGCATAATTTGGATGCGTCCGACTGCAACGTTTCCACCATCTTTTACAAATTTTGCGCTAGAGTCACTACATTTGGTATGAAGATAGCAATAGACATACCACAAAGATCTGCATCAAAAATTGGATGCCATGCCCTCCCAAACCGCCCCCATCCCCCTTTACCAACCTTTTACAAACTTTGAGCTAGAGTCACCAAATCTGGTATGAAGATAGCAATTGACTTACCACAAAGATCTGTTTTAAAATTTGTATGCCACGCCCATCCAAACCGCCCCCAGCCCGCCTTAGGTTGCGTCCGACTGCAACGTTTCCAATTGTTTTGTTTTGATATTGTGTGTTTCATTGTGAGTAGGCAATTCAAAAGACCAAAAAGTGTACCGAATGTGTAGCTGGAAATCCTCACATGCAGTCTTGCCAGTTACTTGTGAGTGGGTTCTCGAATGCTGCTTTTTTCACTTCGTTCCCATACAATTATGCTCGGAAGAGAAGAGCATAAATAGAATAAGAATCAGACGAGCAATGAGTATTAAGGGTGGAAAATCTTCTAGAACGTGCCGCAGAGACCCGTTCGTCTGAATCAAATGAATAACTGGAGGAAACTGAGGCACCAACATGCAACAACAGCAGCTCAGGAATGGGCAAAGTATTCCAAACGTTTCAAATAATCATATGGGACGAATGTACAAAGTTTCACAAGAAATCATTGGAAATGCTTGATAGAACACTGCGAGCTTGGAGAGGAAACACACGAGTCTTCGGTGGTGTACTCATATTATTATCTGGTGATTTTCGACAAACATTGCCGTTTATACCACGTTAAACACCCGCTGATGAACTTAAGGCATGTTTCAAATCAGTTAATTTTATGGCCTCATATACAGAAATTGACTTTGAAAACCAAAATGCGTGCGCAACTACAACGGGATGCTACGACTGGATATTTTGCAGAAAAATTTATGGATATTGGAAATGGGCGAATGCAAATTGATGAAACTACGAATATTGCGAGCGTGAAAACATACAACTGTTGCACATCTCTACGGGAATGCCAAGAGGTAACGGGCAGGTAGAGCGAGTTCATAAAATAGTGATTCCGATGTTAAATAAATTATCGCATAACAAATCAGAGAATTGGTATTGTCAAGTTAAAAGAGTTCAGCAGAATAAATAATACTCCACCGAGATCTACAAAGTATTCACCATTTAAAGTGCTGACTGGTTTAGACATGAGAACAAGAGATGAGGACATTGGAAAACTTTATGAGGAAATAGAAGCTGATCAGTTTATGGAGAGCCTTGACGAAATACGCGAGAAAGCTCAGAAAAACATTGAAAAGATTCAGCAAGAGAATAAGAAAAGTTTTAATGAGAAGCGAAAAGTGGAGGAATGTTATCAACTGGGTGAGTTAGTGGCCATAAAAAGAATGCAGTATGGAACATCTATGAAACTCAGACCAACATTTTTCGGCCCATACAAAGTAGTAAAGAAGCTTAGACATGGGCGATACGATGTAGAAAAAGTTGGGAATCAAGAGGGACCAAAGAATACAACTACAGCAACAAAGTTTATGAAGAAATGGAAGTCATTCAGAGGCGAATGAGTAATTCAGGATGGCCGATTGTGGGAATGTGAAGTTGTGTGAGTGTAGCCCTGGTCAGTCAGCTGTTAGAACAAGGCAGATAAAGATAATTATCGTTAAGCAGACCTGCCATGCCCTGCGATCGCCGTTGTTGCTGAAGGTATCGGTATCGATTAGTATGTAAGAGTAAGCGTCGTCTCGTCGTAGAAGAAAGATCGTTTGACCAAAGTGTCGCGAGTAATGTAAAATAATCTATTTGCTGTTAATTTACTTAGAACACTAAGCAAAACATTGCGAACAACTACAAACTTACTTTAATAAAATACAATATGTAGTTAAAACCCTACATATATATTCAGCATTAATGCATATAATCCACTTATTTTTTTATTTTGTTGCTGTTCATCATGTTTATCTCTTCTAATTACAAGCTTAAGGCCTGTACGCATGAGCCCCGTACAGCTCCCGTACCGTATACATGAGTTTTACGGACCTTAACTAGCAGTGTTGAAAAATGCACATATTGTGGCGGCTGGTTGATAACTTTCTTTTAATAAATCGAAAATGCAGCTGTGTTTTGTTTACTTAAATGTTTTGTTTACTTGATTCATGACCAAAGCGCGCTACTGTTGTGTTTGAGTACAACCAACGCTCTGCTGCTGGCGGTTGTTAAAAAAAAGGCAGGCTGCAAAACCAAAAAGCATTTTAGTGAGCCCATATTTGATGGGCAAAGCTGAGATTACCAAAGATTATGCTAAACATAACTGAGACCACTCAAAAGAATCCCCAATATGTGGAACACTCAGCGAACAGCCACCAGCATTGCCACTCTTAATGTCCCACAAGACTAGCCGACGTTCCATAGCCTTTATTAGAGCAATTTTCTCCGAATCGCTATTAAAACTTTCGAATCTACTTTTGTTTGCCGACATCTTGTTTCACTTCTTAAGGGCCGTAAAGAATTGCTGAACATTGATTCCAACAGTAAAAACAGCACAGCTTTTATTTAACATTTTCATTGTTCAACACTTAGCTACTGCCAGTGACTAACAGAGCTGCAGACCAGTGTTTCGTAATACGGTACGGGTGCTGTACGAGACTGTTTTTTTTATATGAAGTTTCTACGGTACGGGCGATGTACAAGCATCTGCGTTGAGTCCTTTAACCTTATAACAATGTGTTAACTATTACAAACGAATTGAAAATAAAATTATATTCATATTGTCAACATATAAACGACTTTTAGCCAATCTTAAACAACTTTAGTGCGGGTCGTAGGCAAACGAAAAAAAGATAGCACCAACTCGAATTTACGTAGTCAAATTAGCGATATTGCTCTGCAAATTTTTCAATTTATGGCTATGGTTATTATTCTTCGTTGTCTCCGCCCCATTATCTATATTGTAGGTAATGTGTTGACTCAAGGGGTAGTACAAATTTAAAAAAAAAAAAAAAATTTCTTTTACTTCACTTAAGCTTGCATGATATGCGATGCGTGCCGTCTCAAAAACCAGAACTTCGGAAATCCACAATTATTTGTTCTGATGTGATCGATAACATCCAAGACAGCAGCCTTATGTTTGGCCTGAAGTCGCGCAGAGGCTATTTTCGACCGATTTTCAGATTAGTTTTTAGTTAGGACACATGAATGTAATTTGATTTGGGCTGATTTTGGCAGCAAATCATCTATCCTCAGCGTTTTCCAAGAGAGTGAGAGAGTGTAAGGCTAAAGAAGAAGACTTTGACAACTGTCGCAATCAGTGGTTTAACAGCTGATCAATTTAAGCTTAAAGTAGCGTCTGTCATAATATCTACCTATATCCAAGCTTATACCCACACAACCAACAGTGGTGTCTAGGATATAAGGCATTCTATCGTATAATTTCTCACACACACAACCGCACGTTCTTACATTGAAAATTCGCGAAACATAAATGCAACGGAAACAGACTGTCAGTCAAGAGTATGACGAACAATGTTATAGAGGCAACAATTTTGACTGGAAAATTCAAAGCTGATGAAGTACTGTTGCCACGTATCACAATGATACCGACAAATATGACATTCGGATTCAAACGTTTGCAGCTAAGGGTGCGACTTGCTTTCCCCATGAATATCAACAAAGATTAAATATGGAGAATCCATGCTTCTCACATGGGCTCTATGTGGCCTGCTCACGCGTCGGAACACCTTCCGATTTATTCGCTTACGTAACAAATCGAAAAACAAGAAATATTGTGTATCCCATAGCGCTTCAATAAATATCGAATAGAAACGAAACGCAGCAAGGTCATAATTGAATAAAATTAATAAAATAACTCAATAATGTGTAATATCTTTCCTTCAAAATAAGTTTAGTTGGTGACGAAGCAATGCGCGCAGGGTACTTCTAGTAATATATACAATATTTGATTAAATCAGTCACCCAGAATTTAATTTTTGTATTTTTTACGTTAACAGTTATTTAATAATTAGTTTGAAAAAGGCAAAATTAAGCTAAAATTTTGGCAAAAAGAGTGGTGAAAAGGCCAAACTTTAATATTCAAATAATTTTTTTTTTATACTTTATAACTTTTGTGATGTCAAGGCATTATTTCCTAATGGCCCATACGCAGATAGCCGTAGAGCACCCGTACCGTAAAAGCTTCATATAAAAATCTGTGGAAACGTTTGCAGTCGGACGCAACCGACTGCGGACTGATTGCAGAGGGGTACGGATGCGGGAGGGAGCTATGCTGTCTCAAATATTGTCTGATGCAGATAGGGATGCCACCAGCTATCTTCTTTCCAAATCTGGTGAATCTAGCTCAAAGTTTGTGGGGGAAGGTGGGCCGGGGGCGGTATGGGTGGGCGTGGAAAACAAATTTTTTTTCTGCAGATCTTTGTGGGTCGTTACCAGTTGTCTTTCTACCCACATTGGTGACTCTAGCTCAAACACTATGAAAGATATACGCATTACCGCTTTTAACGAAGCGTTGGAGCGGTTGGAGGCAATTGGAGCGGTTTGGCATCCAAAGTTTTACTGCAGATCTTTGTGGGAATTCAATTGCTATTTTCCTTCCAAATTTGGTGACTTTAGCTCGAAATTTTAAAATAGGGTGGGCGTGGCATCCATATTATTGATGCAGATTGTGGTGGGATCTCATTTGCTCTCTAGCTCAACGTTCGTAAAAGGTGGAGGAAGGGGGGCTGGGGGCGGTATGGGTGGGCGTGGCATCCAAAATTTTAATGCTGATTATTGTGGAATGTCAATTGCTATATTCATACCAAATTTGGTGAATCTAGATCAAAGTTTGTAAAACGAGGGGGAAGGCGTATATTGAGTTTGTACAATGTCCGTCCGTCTGTCCGTCTGTATGTTCGCAACTTTTTTGCACACCCTTCAAGCTAGAGACTTGAAACTTTCCAATTATCTTTATCTATGAGATAGTAAATTAAAGTGTCAAGATTGCGGTTCTACGATAGCTAGGAGGCTGGCAAATCGATAAATTCGATAACTCAAAACCGATCAATCCACATATTTCGCACATCCTTACAGCTAGAACTACCAAATCTGGTGAGAAGATAGCTACTAGCAACCCCCAAAAAACTGCATCAAAAATTTTGGAGCCACGCCCCCATTCCGCCCCCCAGCCCACCCCCCCGCATTTTAAAGACAAAAAAGCTTATATCTCCCACAGTTTTTGAACTAGAGCCACCAAATTTAGTGCCAAGATAGGTGATGATGACCCCCCAAAAACTGCATCAAAAGTTTGGATGCCACGCCCACCAATAATAGCCTAGCCACCCCCATCCGCCCCAACGCTTCGTCAAAAACGGGAATGCGTGTATCTTCCAGAGTTGTGGAGCTAGAGCCACCATATTTGGTAGAAAGATAGCTATTAACGACTCCCAAAGAACTGCATCAAAGTTTTGGAGCCACGCCCACCCATTCCGCCCCCAGCCCTCCGCATTTTGAAATCAGGAAACCCTATATCTCCCACAGTTTTTGAGCTAGAGTCACCAAACTTGGTGCCAAGATAAGTGATGATGATCCCCCAAAAACTGCATCAAAAGTTTGGATGCCATGCCAACCAATACTGCCCTAGCCGCCCCCATCCACCCAACGCTTCGTCAAAAACGGAATGCGTGTATCTTCCAGAGTTGTGGAGCTAGAGCCACCAAATTTGGTAAGAAGATAGCTGGCAACAACCCCCAAAAATCTGCATGAAAAATTTGGATGCCACGCCCACCCATACCGCCCCCAGCCACCCATTTCACCACTCTTACAAACTTTGAGCTAGAGTCACAAAATTTGGTATGTAGTTAGCAATTGACATGCCACGAAGATCTGCATACAAAATTTGGATGCCACGCCCACCCAACTTGCCCCCAGCCCCCCTTTCCCCATCTTTACAAGCTTTGAGCTAGAAGTTTTAGGAGAATGGTGGTTCTACCCCAAAGGGATGCCGACAATTTATTACCCCATTACATTTTATGACCCTTTTATGACCGTTTTTGACCCCTTGATTTTTAAACCCTTACAATATTATAATTTATGACCCTTTTTTCCCATGATCGTGTCCCTCCTTTGATTAGACTAGGGTGGAGAGCAAAGGATTAACATTCCTAGGCCACCACTTTATCAGCAGCATCTGTGAGAATCAGTGATCATAGGATTTGGAGTCAAGTGTGCACCTGTTAAACGTGCGTTGCATTATACACCTGCAAGCAAGCCACAATCATAGATGGCATTCTTAAGGACAACAACAAAAAGATTCTTGAGAAGCAGTGATCAGAGGATCAGATTTGGCTATTAAGCTAACTAGTGTTAGAGTCAAGTGTGCGCCTGTTAAACGTGCGTTGCATTGTAAACCTCAAAGCAAGCAATAAAGGATGAATGTTTATGGTCATGAGTAGCAGTGTTCAAAGGAAGAAAGTATAGAGAAAAGCGGACGCTTGTTCGATGAACGTTGCATTGTTATGGTCAACAGCAACAACAACAACAAAAAGATGTGAACAAGGGATGAAAATTTTCTTACGCAGCAGCAGGAACAAGATACAATACATTGATCTTTATGGCTGTGAGAATGACAGGATCAGGTTTAACTATTTAACCAATTATTGTTAGAGTCAAGTTTGCTCCTGTTATAAATACGTTGCTCTGCACACGTGCATTGTTATTGTCAACAACTACAACCTCCGTGGGGTAGTTCTGTGTGCAAGGATGGGAATTTTCTTTCACAGCAGCAGCAAAATAAACACATTGTTTTTAAACAAGAGTATTGATACTTTTAGATTAAGATTATAAAGAGTTAGAGGGAGAAAGTGATAGAGGGAGAAGGTTTAAGAGGGGGAGTGTTAGAGGGAGAGGGTGTAAGAGGGGGAAAGATAGAGGGGGAAAGTGTTAGAGGGAGAAGGTGTTAGAAGGAGAATGTGTGTAAGAGGGGGAAAGAGTTAGAGGGAGGAAGACTTAGAGACAAGTTTGTGCATGCTTAAAGTGCGCTAGTCAAAGGTAAAGTACATTAGTTGGCTTATGTGCTATAGACATCATCGTCTGTGAGTATCAGTGAGCAAAGGAAGTGCATTACCTATAAAACTATTAAGTTCTAGAGTCAAGTGTGCACAGGTTTCATAGCTACAAGTTAGTAGATAAGAGAGAGAGTCAACTGTGTACAGGTTTCTTAGCTACGAATAAGTAGATAAGAGAGAGTCGAGGGGGCGCCTGTTTGACGTGCGTTGCCTTGCAGACCTGCTGGCAAAACATAAACAATGAACGTTTATGGTTGTGAAAACCAGTGATCAAAGGATGAAAGGATTGAGGCAAGTTTGTGCATGTTTGAAGCACGCTAGTCAATTGGCAGTGCATTCGTAGGCCGCATTGTTATTATCAAAAGCAACACCACCAACAACAAGAACTACAACATTCGTGAGGGTTATCTAAGCAAGGGATGGGAATTTTCTTTCGCAGCAGCAGCATCAAGATCAACACATTGTTTTTAAACAAGAGTACTGATACTTGTTGGTTAAGATTATAAAGAGTCAGAGAGAGAAAGTGATAGAAGGAGTAGGTGTAAGAGGGGTAGTGTTAGAGGCCGAAGGTTTTAGAGGGAGAAGGTGTAAGAGGAGGAAAGTGCTAGATAGGGAAAGTGTTAGAAAGGGAAAGTGTTAGAGGGGGAAAGTGATCCTTCTTGTGTTAATTTCATAAGCCACGCCCCCTTATACGATTTTATACATGAGCGTCTATGAAACGCAGATGGGAATGTTAATTGATTGGTCCCCTTCATCCTTAAGATAAATACTATCATCCATTCCTTTGGGCTTCACATTTTAATGTTTAGAGCCATCCCTTTCTAACCTTTGTTTTTATATACATATACCTGCTTTGATTTGTTTATCAAATGCTAGAGAAATCTTATATCCTGCATTGACTTAAAAAAAAATAAAAGAGATAGTTTGGTTTAAGTTGTGTAGATTTTTTATTATTCATCTTTCTATGTATGCTATTTAATATTTATTTTTAATTCTAGTATTCAAACAATTGATTCCTTATTGGCTTAAACGTATTTTCTTCATTCTTTTGTTTAAATTTCTTTATTTTGCAATAAGACGTTCAAGTCTTTCGAGCCGCAAACTGTAGTTAAAACAAGCACATGTGTCAACTCCCTCTGTAGCTAGATCAGATGACCAGCTGCACGCTGAAAGATGCTCGCCAAATTTGGATGTAACTAGATGGCAGTTTTCGTACGCCAAGAAAAACTCTCGATATTCTTCAAGCAATTCATGATGTTCGGGAAAAATCATTTCTTCAAACTCTTTTAAATAATCATCGATTTTCTTGGCAATTGTTTTAAGTCGAAAGTCAGAAGTCAGCTTCATTTTGCAGTTTTCTCGACAAACGTTTATTAAAGACTGACTTAAATGATTTTTTCACTTTCCTCAAAGCATTCAATTTTTTATTAAGTTTCATAATCTGGTGAAATTGTGTCCTAAAAGTATTGACATCTCTTTTTATTTCTTTACCCATCATTTTCGATCAAGTGCTAGGAAAATCTTATATTCTGCATTGACTTCTAATTCTTTTATAGAGCTAATAAATTTACCTTTTAAAAAGCCAATGAAATTTTTTTAATTGGATTATTATTTCCTTATTTTTATTTTTATAACTTGTTGCATTAGGTTTATTTTTAAATTTGTATTAAGTTTTTTTCCGTTTACCCATCATTTTCGATCAAGTGCTAGGAAAATCTTATATTCTGCATTGACTTCTAATTCTTTTATAGAGCTAATAAATTTACCTTTTAAAAAGCCAATGAAATTTTTTTAATTGGATTATTATTTCCTTATTTTTATTTTTATAACTTGTTGCATTAGGTTTATTTTTAAATTTGTATTAAGTTTTTTTCCGTTGAAGTATAACAAAAACACATGCACCGAACATTTAGATTAAAGCCGCATGCGTATAGCCGGTAGAACACACACGTCACACTCCATGCTTTTAGGCTTAATAACCAATCATTTGTTTATCTTTTTGATTGTAATATAAGACGATCCAACTGAACTTATCACATAATGTCCATCTGCACGCAGTAAGATTTTCGCTACATGTTTATGTCATTCAATCGATCTTTTCGTACTTTTAGATATTCGTCAAACGGTTTTTACTATTCTCTTTCCCAGTGTGTTCCTTACAATAAACAGATATTAAGAATGCGTTTTGTACTCATTTAATGACTTGAAAACTTCTTATTTAAGGTTTCTTGTTGATGTCGTCAGATACCTTACCTTAAGCCGTGTAATATTAAATCTTTTTCTTCTAACTTCTTAGTTTTGATTTTTAAATCTTTTATTTTAAACAGTTAGCTAGCTGGACTAGGTTTCAGCCTTAAGACGATAAAGATTATCTATAAATTGCTACCTATTTTTGCAAGGAAATCAATCGGATATTGATTTTTTCCTAATTTTGATTGAATCCTTTATTGTATTTTAGCTGTCAACCGACATACCTTTTCCGAAGGCTCAGTGATTTATCAATGTTTCATCCGACTACTTTTATGTTAAACAGAAATGTTCTACCTTTTTAGTGGATAGATTAGATCTTGATTTTTTCCAACTCATTGCTTAATCTAAGAAAATTTTGTTATTAATTTCTTATAATATATGGATGGTAATATTTTATTTCATTATTCTCTGAATCATTGTTGTATTAAATAAGGAAGTGCATTAAACTTGCTTAAGAACTCGAGATATGAGTCTAACACTGTTTTAAAAAATATTACTTCGTTTACTGTTTTGATTTGAGTGATAAGTTTCTTTACATTGAATGGTTTACTGTTCCTTAACCATGATAGATCCAGTTGTGCTTCATCTCATTCGATGCTTTGCATTAAACTTGATAAGAACAGCACCTCGTTGTTCTAGATACCATGCTATTAAGCCTAATTATACTCGATACCGAAGGTAAAGAGTATATTGAGTTTGTGCAATGTCCGTCATGGTGTCCGTCCGTCTGTCCGTCTATCCGTCCGTATGTTCGCAACTTTTTTCCACACCCTTCAAGCTAGAGAACTACAAACTTTCCAATTCTCTTTATCTATGGGATAGTAAATTAAAGTGTCAAGATGGGGGTTGTACGATAACTGGGGGGCTGGCAAATCGATAAATTCGATAACTGAAAACCGATAAATCCACATTTTTCGCACATCCTTACAGCTAGAACTACCGAATTCGGTAAGCAGATAGCTACTAGCAACCCCCAAAAAACTGCATCAAAAATTTTGGAGCCACGCCCACCCATTCCGCCCCCAGCCCCCCCTCACATTATTAAGTCAAAAAAGCATATATCTCCCACAGAGCTATAGCCACCAAATTTAGCGCCAAGATAGGTGATAATGACCCCCCAAAAAGTGCATCAAAAGTTTGGATGCCACGCCCACCAATACTGCCCTAGCCGCCCGCATCCGCCCCAACGCTTCGTCAAAAACTGGAATGCGTGCATCTTCCAGAGTTTTGAAGCTAGAGCTAGAGTTTTGAAGCTAGGAAGATAGCTGGCAACGACCCCCAAAGATCTGCATCAAAGTCTTGGAGCCACGCCCACCCATTCTGCCCCCTTTTCCCCACCATTTACAATCTTTGAGCTAGAGTCACCAAATTTGGTATGCAGGCAGCACTTGACATTCTACATAGATCTGCATCAAAAATTTGGATGCCACGCCAACCCATACGGCCCCCAGCCCCTCTTGCCACACTTTTTACAAACTTCGAGCTAGAGTCACCAAATTTTGTATGAAGATAGCAATTGACATTTCACAAAGATCTGCATCAAAAATTTGGATTCCACGCCCACCCATATCGCCCCCAGCCACCCTTTCCCCACATTTTACTAACTTTGAGCTAGAGTCACCAAATTTGGTATGAAGATAGCAATTGGCATTCCACATAGATCTGCAGCAAAAATTTGGATGCCACGCCCACCCATACCAGTACTTAACATATTTAATTGTATTGTGTTTTTAAAATGATATAGGTTAACTATCACCGGATTGGTTTATACACTCACTGAATGATGGTTTTTTTTTATATAAGTCGTTGTATGCAGCTTAGCTCTTGATCTTTTGTGCTGATTTCAAGGTTAGAAACTGATTTTTATTGAAAGCTTTTTTGTGGAGGAGGCTCCAAAGAATAAGATTCGGTTTGGTTTTTGATTGATTTTAAGTAAGTGTATAGTAGGATTTATTCTTGCTTTTTGTGGTTGTATTGTAGATCACTTCTTGTGCGTAGAAAGTTTCTTGTAAGAATATTATCTGTATGATTGCAATTCTTGTCTTAAGGATTCATGGTTCTTAGACCGTTTAGACTTCATGAATTAAGATAATCTATTATATGTTCATGCTTCGGATTCTAGCATCAACAAATACATTTGAACATTTGTGTTTTAATTTATACATACACTTCAATTTTTTCTTATTTTTTTTTATTTTAACCATCATCATTGTTTCAAATGGATAGCAATATAAAATTATAAGCGGAGAAAAGTTACCTTTTTTGTTTTAAGCTACATAATTCGCAAAAACTCTCAAGAATAGTCATAATCTTCGTCGAGATAATACAGGAAAACTCTTAAAGTGTAGGCTATATTCTATAATGATTCTTGTGTTTTATAGTTCGTACATTGAAAGAGCGAGATAACGTTATTCTTTAAATGAAAACATATTACGAAGGTTACTACCTAGATTTTGACTTCACTGGTTTCTGGTTGATTTCTTAACCGTCAACCGTGGAGTAAGATTTCAAAAAAGTATATATTGCCATTCTAGTACTGTTTATTGATTTTTTTTTGTATTATTATTTTATTTATTTTTAGTTATTTGACTTTATGCATTGCTTTGAAATTTAAGTGTTTGCTTGTCAATTTGAGATCCGAGAAATAGGCTTTTTAGTGTACCGCATAAATGGAAGCCTCCTTGACCCCACTTTTCATATTTATTCTTCTTTGATCAGCATCGCAGGCATCCTACGTCTCTTCCTCTGTTCTTATACAAACTGTTGTATTAGTTTATAGCAATCGAGGTAAAACTTTTCTCAGGGTCTATTTTATTTTATTATTATTATTATTTTTTTTTTTTTTTTTTTGTTTTGCAGCTAGTTTATTTCTCAAAACAACTAAGATCCGAGAACTTTATAATTTAGCTAAAATTCAATTGCAAGATCAGCAATAGGGAATTATTATTAGAAATATAATGAAGGCTTTTTAAGTGTATATAATATTTTGTTTGTTTGCTGATTATTATGTTTGTTTATTATTTTATTTATTTATTTCTCTTACTCCTAATATTTCATTTTTACTTCTCACTTTTTGATTCGCATCACGTCTATACTTTAATAATTTATCACATGTTTCCTTCAATTGATAGTCATTCACTTTTTAAGTAATAAAAGCCGGAGGCGGTTAAGCTGTAAAAAACTGAAACCATTAATCTGTAAAACTGATGAAACGGAATAGATGTTGTTTTTTTTTTTCAGTTATATGGGCACACAAGATATTCACTTATATCAAATTTAAATTTGGATCGATGTTTAATCAATCCGCTTTTTTTAAAACATGTATTTTTTTTTCGTTTTTCTCATTCACGTCATCGGTTAAAGTCCCTCAATGCCCGTTAGTGAGCTGCTGTTTACCGACGGTGATGTAAATGGGGTACCACTTGCCGCGTCTCATAAAATTAGTTCCTTTACGAATTACTATAGCTATTTGCAGCAGCCTGGCGTCCTCCAAATCCAACACACTCACATTTGTTTAAGACCCAAACAATCAGTTTCATTTTTTGCCACCCCACGGCGATACGATCCTCAGACTTTCCACAGTGACCTACATTCGATAATTACATCACCAGGACAATCACTCACAATCGCATAAGTAACATATACCTAGGTAATGTACGGCTTGCGTGTAACCGTCTTATTTTAATAGTCCTGTTCTACTTTGCACCGATTTTAAATCCCCCAATTAACTTTTAACACACCAGCCCACAAAACATATTCTTTGGATACAAAAACATTTGACAAATGACGATCAAGCATCAAAATTTACTCAAAAATTATAAAGTATTGGGAGGTAATTTGATCAAACAATATAATAATCAAAATATTTATTATGGTTTGTATGAAGCCGTGAAGTCATAGTCGATCCTACTACGTGCTACACATTTTCAAAACTTATTTAAAAACCCTATCAATTTACCCGTTTATTCTTGCTATTATTTCAGTTCGGCATACTCATTCATTATGTATGTAAGATGTTTATTATCAAAATATAGTTTATTAATATTAATCCATACGGGAAACAAGGTAATGAATAAAACAAATACGCGACTTTAAATCAAATTCTCAAGCTTCGTCTTGCGTTCGCGGCTGCTACTTTTTGACTGCCCATCCGCTCTCTGCTCTCTACCGCTGCCCACTCGTTAAGAGTTGCCAACCTACTCGTTATGAGGGAGTTGCCAGCCTCTGTGTACAGGGCTACCTTATATTCGGCCCTCCTGATCATCATCCGTCCCGGATTACAACAGCTCTTCGTTCTTTACCACGTACTTCCACAGTTTGATATTGTCACAGCTAGTTGCTGTAACACCTGGTCCTTCGGCGTTCTTGTCTGTTTTTCTGACGTCGCACAGTGGGGCCTTTGCTCATTTAGCTTATCAAAAATCATATCTTCTAAACTAATGAAGCGATTTCAAAAATTTAAAAAGCAATTAATAGATGACTTTTCAAGCTTTAAAATGAATGTTCGCCAAGAGTGCTAGGTATCTGTGATGCTTAAATATTCAAGGTCAAAGTCAAGAAATATTTCCAGCACATTTTACCTGTAAAATTCCAATTAAAAACGTTTGTTTTTAATCATAACTGAAAATTTTTATAATTTCAATGACTATATCGAGTTTTAAGTGGTTTTTATTCGATTTTCTAACTTAAATACATAAAATTTAAATTTTTATTATTTTGTGATTTTTTTGTATCCGGGAAGAACGTTGACGTTATGTTTTTTTAAGGAGCTGCGTAAAATTTCATACTTCTCCTTAGTCAGTCCCAAGTCCATAAATAGGGAAAACGCTTCTTCATCAGTGTACTTAATGGCGACTGAGTTTGGTGGCGTTGGAATACTTTCTTTAATCCTATTCAGCCGTAAAGGACTGGCGACCTGCACAGCTTTCGTAATTGTCGCTCTTGTCCTCTCTTGTTCCTTCATATACTTGGATGAAAGTGCTTCCGACAGATGTTCAGCTGTTAAGCTATCCGTAGCATCCTCAAGCTTACGTTTCCTTGTAACACATGAACACTCCTCCATACTTTTTTGCGGCCTTCCTCTTCCTCGGCTAGTCGATGGGTAAACTTCTTCCTGTTCTGAATATCCGAATGTTGTACATTCCTGCAACCAATTTTCATGCTTTTTTATGAAAGCCGACATGGTTCTATGGACCAAGTTCCATTTTCGCTTCAAGTTAGCGTGAATGAATTTAATTTGTGTCTGAAGCGCACAACTAGCGTTTTCGAGTACGCCAATCTCTTTAAGCAATGCCACTTGAAAATCGTTAATATTTTCAGAAGCACGAAAAAGTTCAAAAATCTTTGAATTTGTTAAATCCATTATTGCGCTTATTTATCAAAATTTCGTGAATTATATTGAAAAATACTATTCAATCTGAAAATTTCTTATTGTTCGGAGCAATAAACAACAAGTGTTTCCTCTTATGAAGTTATGAAATAACTGTTGCCATCAAGTGACATATTTTGCACTTTATACCATATTTTTGAGTTAGCTAGGTAAGCAAGCAAAATTGGTATAACCCTTTTCCAATTAGCTAGGTAAAAAACAATATATACCTAAGGTATTGATTTACATTAAAAATAGGTAAACGGGGAAATACAGAAATTAAAAAAAAAAGAACCTGTAAGGGGTCTTCTGCTTGATGTAATACTTTTATTGTTCTTTTTTTTAGTCTTAGGTTTAGGTTTTACAATCACTTAAGTATATTTAGCGTTTTTATGTCTTTACACTTCAGTTTGTTTCTACGCATTTATATTTTCTTATTTTTTTTTTTACCCTTCTTACTATACGTCTGTCCGCCAGCGTTAGCTCATCACAAGTGAGTCTTTTTTATGATCGAGTTGCCCATTCTTTTCTTTTTTTTTAGAGTTGCCACTATTCTTTTCTTTCTCTTTAGAGTTGCCATATTTAGGTATTTATTTGAATTGTTTATTCTTAAATCTATGTTCTATATTCTAGTTATTTATTCTATTTTTGATAAATGCCTTACAGTTCGGCCATCCTGACATTTAATCGTCTCGATTATCATTTTTTTTTTTTTTTTTTTTTTTTTTTTTTTAGTTTTATATTGTTGTTTTCTTAGAGCTTCTTAA
Organism: Scaptomyza montana; assembly: GCA_018904305.1. NCBI lineage: Eukaryota > Metazoa > Arthropoda > Insecta > Diptera > Drosophilidae > Scaptomyza > Scaptomyza montana. The sequence continues at coordinate 587,170 of JAEIGR010000047.1, read as the reverse complement.
ATTATATTTATGTTCACTTGATACTAATTTATTTCTATCTTTTTGGGTTCTGTTGTCGAATTTTCTGTATTTAAATTAGTATTATTGTCTTTTGACTCTATTTCTTTTTCGTTTTGTCTGTATTTCTTCTTCTTCTTCTTCTGATTCTAGTTTTTCTTTTTCTAAAATTTCGTCTTCTATTTTTGATTTTTTTGTATTTGACCTTGATTTTTCTTCTGACATTGATTTTTCTTCTTCTGACATTGATTCTTCTTCTTCTGACATTGATTCTTCTTCTTCTGACATTGATTCTTCTTCTTCTGACATTGCATTCGTATTAATCCATGGTTTTATATTATTTGCTTCCCATATTCCATTGTATGGAATTTGTGTTAATTGAAATCCTTCCACATCAGTTATTACATATCTGTCATTTGGTAAGATTTCGTGTATTTGAAATGGTCCTTTGTATTTTGGTATTACTTTTTTTCATACTCCTGGTATGCTTACAAAATTTTTGATTACTACATAGTCTCCTTTGTTATATTTTCTCTGTGTTCTTCCCTTGTTTTTTAGTTTTTCATTGTATTTTTGGTTTTCTACAATTTTAGTTTTTGCTAATTGTCTTATTTCGTTTAGATATCTTTGTGGATTATTATATTCGGTTAGGCATTCTTTTAAGTGGTCAATGACTATACCTCTTTGACTTACTCCGAATAATAATTCACTCGGTGTTGTACCAGTGCTTTTATGAGTGGTGTTGTTTAGAGCAAATTCTATTTCAGGTAGTACGTTTTCTAGTGAGCGTTGTGTCCCTGCACTTGTGAGTTTGGCTATCATTGGTCCTAGGCATCTGTTGACGCGTTCAACTTGGCCGTTTGCTTGTGGCGATCCAGTTGCAATTTTTATATGTTTAACATTGTTGGTATTCAGGAATTCTTCGAAATCTTTTGATGTAAATGCCCTTCCTTTATCAGATATTATTACATTGGGTCGACTGTATGCATTGAAGAATTCATGTAGACATTTCATTGTACTTTTCGAGTCTGTGCTTTGAGTGGCGTATAGTTTCACGAACTTTGAAAAAGCATCTACAACTAATAAAACATGTTTCTTTGTCCCTTTCTGCAGTTTCACAGGTCCGAAATGATCAATATGTATTGTTAGAAATGGCTCGTCTCCTTTGGGTATGCTGTGTAATAAACCTTCGTGTTTTCCTTGCTTTGAGGAGTATGTTATGCATTTTAAGCAATTTCTTATGTGTTCTTTTATTTTTTCAGTTAATTGAGGGAACCAGTATGATTTTGTAATGGCGTTGTGTACTTTTTCGCATCCTCGGTGTCCCATGTTGTCATGGTATATTGTTAATATATTTCGTTCCATAGATCTTGGTATATAAAATAATATTTGTCCTTCGTGTTTTCTGTAAATTAGTCGATTTCTCATTTCAAATCTTTTGCTTTCTTTTTCTTCTAGTTGTGCTCGTATCTTTGATATAGTTTCATCTTTGTTTTGACAAATTGATAGGTTTTGTTCAAATGTGTTTTCTTCTAGTATTAAAATATTGTGTGTTCTGCTAAGTGCATCGACATGTTGCATTTTGTTGCCGTCTCTATGTTCAATGTCGTAGTCATAGTTCTCGAGCTCTAATGCCCAGCGTGCAATTCTTTGGTTAACTTCTTTTTTACTTAGTGTCATTGACAATGATTTGCAGTCGGTGATTATTTTGAATTTTTTGCCATGAAGGTATATTCTGAATCTTCTCAGTGATCGCGAGTGTCTCTAGTTCAAAGCTATGGTATTTTGATTCATAATTCGTTGTTCTTTTGGAGAAATAAAATACTGGATGCATTTTTCCATCTTATTTCTTTTGCATTAATATTGCTCCAAATCCTATTGAACTGGCATCGCAGTGCAGTTCTGTCTCATGCTTCGGGTCGTATATCGCAAGAATAGGTGAATTCATTAATTTGTACTTCATATTTTCAAAACATTGCATTTCCTCGTCATTGAATTGAAATTTGGCTTCTTTTCGAATTAGGTTATATAAAGGTTTGGCTTGCACAGAGAATTCTTTGATAAATTTTCTGAAATAAGAACAGAGTCCCAGGAAACTATGAACTTCTTTTGCATTCCTTGGTATTGGGAAATTTGCGATTGATTCAACATTTTTTATATCGGGTTGTATTCCTTCCTTGGATATGATGTAGCCTAGATATTCACATTTTTCTTCCATGAACTTGCATTTGTCGATTCTTAATTCTAATCTATTCATTGTTAATCGTTTGAATACTTCTTCTAAAGTGTCTAAATGTTCCTCTGCTGACTTTGATGCTATCATAATATCATCAAGGTAAATTGCTACTCTGCCTTTTCTAATCATATTATCGAATACATTGTTAACAAAACGTTGGAAAGTTGCTGATGCATTTCTGAGTCCGTATGGCATTTTAGTGTATTCAAATTGTCCCATAGGGGTTATAAATGATGTGTATTTCGTTGACTCTTCATGTACTTCTATTTGGTGAAACGCGCTTTTTAAGTCTAATAATGTAAATATTTCTTTGTTGGCTAATGTATCTATTAAATCTTCTATTAATGGCAGTGGGTAATTGTCTTTGGGTGTAACTTTGTTTAATGTTCTAAAATCTACACAGAGTCTTATTTCTCCTGTTTTCTTTTTGACTAATACTATTGGTGATGCGTTTTCAGATTGGCTTGGTCGAATAATATCTGTTCTTAATAATTCATCTAATATTTCCTGAACTTGTTCTTTTTCTTTGTACGATAGTCTGCGTGGTTTATAGTGAAATGGCTTTTCATTGTTGAGGATTAATTTTAATTGGCATTTTGTGGCTGGTTTCTCAGGGCGTTCGCTTTTTAAATAACATTTTTCAAAAATATTTTGTAATTTTCTTTTATGTAATATATTTAAGTTAGTATTGTTAATAATTAGTTCGTTATTATACTTATCAATATTTATTGCCATTATGCTTTGACATTCTTTATCTGTTTCTGACATATTCACATTTTTCAGTTCTTTTTTGCTCTCATCATTTTGATCTTTGTCGTCTGTGCTTCTACTTTCATTTATTTTGCCTATTTTTATTAACCTGTAATTGGCTTGTTGTAAAAAGTCTCTGCCTAGAATAACTGAATAATTCATTGTTTTATTTGATACAACTAAAAATTCTTTAATTATTTCTTCATTATCAAACTTAAATTTACATTTCATTTTTCCGATTATAATAAGTTGCTGTTGTTGATTCCATAATATTCTTTAGTATATGAGTATTTATCAATGAATTCTTTTGGTACATGTTCTTCTCGCATAAGGCTTATTAAACTTCCAGTATCAATTAGTGTTTCTAAAGGGGGTGTGAGATAATTAGTTTTGTTAGAAAGTACATATGTGATTAATCTTACAAATTGATTGTCTGTGATTTTTTCCAACTCCTTGCGTTTGGTGCAGTTGATTGAGATGTGTCCCATTTCTGCGCATACGAAACAGGCTCCTTCTGCTCTTTTTGGTTTTCGGCATTCGGATGCTAAATGCCCTTTGGAGTTGCAATTAAAGCATTTAATTACAACCGTCGAAGTGTTGTCATCTAGTGGCTTGCGTTTTTCCCAGTTTTGCTGTTTTTGTGGTTGAGATTCCAGATTGATGTTTTTAAATGCGTCGACCATTTCAGTTGTATTGTTGAAGCATTGCATTCTGGCTTGAGTGCGTAGATTAGGGTTAGGTATGCCGTCTATGATGTGTTCAATTAATTCATCTTTGCTGACGTTTATTTTGTTTGCCAAAATCAATTTCTCGAAAAGGTATTCTTGGAACTATTCCTTTGGCTCCCAATTTTTTTTTCAAATTTGCGTTTCATTGAGAGTTGGCTTTCACGCGTTTCAAATATGGATTCCAATTGTTCAAGTAATTCGTATACTGGCATTGTTGTGATATCATTGTGACTTTGTAGCCATTTGGCTGCTTTGCCTTTTAGGCGGTTGGCGATCAAGGCGCGTACACTATGATCATCTAACTTGTAAGTGGACTTCACTGAGTTTATTTGTTTCTTGAACAATTGTATGTTAGCACTGGCATCTGTTGGGTCAAACTCTGATATTAACTCTTTCAAGTGCGTGAACGATATATCATTGCGTTGTTTTGTTGTACTTTGATGAGTCGTTTTATTAATTCGGTTTTTACACCAGTTGTTGGTTGATTATATGTTTTAAGGCTGCGTCTTAGGTTATTTATTGTATATTTTTCGTAGTCTTTGTCACTCATTGCATTTTTCTTTTTGCACCACTTCTGATTATTGTACGGGGTCTTCTGCTTGATGTAATACTTTTATTGTTCTTTTTTTTAGTCTTAGGTTTAGGTTTTACAATCACTTAAGTATATTAAGCGTTTTTATGTCTTTACACTTCAGTTTGTTTCTACGCATTTATATTTTCTTATTTTTTTTTTTACCCTTCTTACTATACGTCTGTCCGCCAGCGTTAGCTCATCACAAGTGAGTCTTTTTTATGATCGAGTTGCCCATTCTTTTCTTTTTTTTTTTAGAGTTGCCACTATTCTTTTCTTTCTCTTTAGAGTTGCCATATTTAGGTATTTATTTGAATTGTTTATTCTTAAATCTATGTTCTATATTCTAGTTATATATTCTATTCTTGATAAATTCCTTACAAACCTATAGTACCGCAACTTTCCATCAACTACAATTATATTTACCTGCCTCCTCAGACCTTTTCCATTCAGGTAATTAGAAAGGATAGGAAGGAAAAAAGGATTAGAAGGGATATATATAGACAGGTAGAACTTATAATACAACATTTAGAAATGTTGTCAATAAACAGCACACACGCTACAGCCAAATTTGTATGCGCTCTTCTTCTTCCTTATACCTGCCGCGTGTTTTTAACTCGAGGTATCCCTAGTTTTTTGGCTCGCGTTTCCAAAATGTAGATTTTCGCAGATTGTGACTATATACATATGAAAGGTATATATTATAGCTTTCAAATGCATGTGGTCCCACCGTGACTCTGAGAGCTACTTTTTTGTTATAGTCCACGAAAGTTCAAAAAATGCCAAAATTTAGTGTATTTTTTAAACGATTCTAATTTAATAAGTATTTCAGCTATATTTAAACTGTATATAGAAAAACACTGAGATTGAACATACTTTTCAGATAAAGAAAAAAGATCGAAGATCGGTTGTGTACGTCGCCTATTCAGTTCGAAAGTGGTAAATTTCTGTAAAAATTGTCATTTTTTCGTACTCACGTAAAATTACTCAACTTTGAGGAGCTCTACCACCCATAATTATTAACCGATTTAAAAAATCTTTTGGATCCATAATCTTTGAAGTATTCTCTATCGATTACACATTTCACTTTTGCCAAACGCGTTCATGAAAAAAATGATTTTTGATAAGCTATCCGAGAAAAGGCCCCACTGTGCGTCGTAGCACCCATGCCGCTTAACTTTAGTGATTTCGTATGGCCCCAAATATGAACTGGCCAATTTGCGACCTGCTACGAACTGCGTCCTCTTAATGGCGACGAGATCGCCCAGCTGATATCCCTGCTCGGGACGGCGCTTCTTGTCGTGATTCTGCTTGTATATTTTCTGAGCCCGCTCGATATTGACTTTGGCTTCAGCTCGCAACTTTGCTCGATCATCATTGAACTGCACAATCAGCTCTTGGTTTAGCAGCTCAAGCAAACGGTCCTCAACTTTGGTACTCATCTTGGTTCCGAACATCAGTTCGAACGGCGATGACTTCGTAGCGGCGTGTATATGCGAGTTGATCGCCCTCTGCACCTGTGCAACGTATTTAAACCATTTTGACGACTCCTCTGCTGACAGCTTTGCAATGATGGACAGGATTGAACGATTCACTCGCTCAATCCGGCCATTTCCTCTGGCGACTCCTGTAGTAGACCAGACGTGTTCAACCATATTCTCTTTAGCAAACTCAGCAAAAGCATTCGATGTAAAAGCGACGCCTCTGTCGCTTACAATGCGCTTCGGAAATCCGAACACACCTGACCACTCGTTCAGCTTTTTGATGACTTCTTCGTGACCTGTTGACTTCGTTGTGAACAGCCACACAAATTTGAAGAATCCGTCGACAACTGCAAATATGAATTTATACTGCTTCGACGTGGCATCTATGGGCCCCAGGTGATCCACGTGCAACGTATGGAGTGGTACATCACCTTTCTCAATGCAATGCAAGAAGCCTTCTTGCTTGCCTAACTTTCTGCTGTGAATGATACAACTGATACAATTAGCAATGACGCTGGCTTCTTTATCTTCCAGATGTGGAATGTAAAACTGCTGTTGTACGCTGTGCATAGTTTTTTTGTTTGGCGAAGTGACCATCTTCGTGCGCATTTCTGATCACCTCCCGCTCCATCTGCTTCGGCACCACCAACAACTCGTCTCCTGCGACTTCTTTAAAAAGCAAGCCACCTTTCAGCTTATAGTTCTCGTAAGGGCCACTTTCCAAAATCTTGACGACTGTTTTCACGTGCTCATCTGTTTGCTGCGCTTTCTTTAGGCACACCGTCAGCTCTGAATACACATTGTAAACCTGCAGGGGGTATCGGCTTAGGTAGTCCACATGTCTCATCTTCTCTGCTGCTCGATGCTCCATTTCTACATAAAAATCCTGCAAATGTAGTATCCACTGCGCGAATTCTCTCGGAATATTCAGCTTACTCGTAGTCTGTTTAAAAGCGATGCAGTCCGTAACCAACTTGAACTTGATTCCCAGCAGATAATGCCTGAATTGCTTTAGTGCCAAATAGGCCGCTTTTACTTCTAGAATATAACTGTGCTGCTTTGATTCAGCTTGCGATGTCTTCTTGCTCCAAAAATAAATCGGGTGCAACCTTCCTTCAAACTCCTGCAACAGTACTGCTCCGTATCCATCTTTGCATGCATCTGTATGCAGCTCTGTTCGTGCATCTCTTTCATAAATTCGTAAGACCGGCTCCCGTGTCAATAAACCTTTCAACTTCTGTATAGACTGCAACTCTTCGGGTTAAATCTTAAATTCAGCTTCTTTCTTTAGCAGCTCTGTGAGTGGCCGTGCAACTTGCGCGTACTGCGGCACAAACTTACGAAAGAATCCAGTAAGACCCAAAAACGCTTGAACGGCTTTGATATTCTTCGGAGTGGCGCAACGGCTAACAGCTGCAATCTTCTCTGTACCTGGCCAGATTTTTCCGTCTTCGATGACATGGCCCAGAGAATTTATCCGCTCCTTCAAAAAACTACATTTTTTCCACTTTATTTTTAGGTTATATGTAGCTGCCAACTCCAACACTCGCTGTGTTTTCTGCATGAATTCGTCAACATCTTTGGCGTATATCATTATATCGTCCATGTATAGCTGCATCGTATCCTCGTTGATCAACTGTTGAAAGATATGGTTGACAAATCTTATAAACGCGGCTGGAGAGTTTTGAAAACCAAACGGCGCTTTATTGAACTCGAAAAGCCCTTCTCGAGTAACAAATGCTGTATACGCTTTACTGCTTTCCTCTACTGTTACATGAAAGAATCCATTTTCCAGATCCATGATTGTGAACAACTTGGCAGCTTTAAGTCTTTGAATTACATCTTCAATTATTGGCACCGGAAAACGATCTTGCAACACCAGACTATTCAATTTTCGATAGTCGACGCATACTCTCAAAGATTGATCTTTCTTTTTGACCACAACAACTCTGCTTGCAACGTGCGAGGTCGATTTGCGAACAATACCATGTTCGAGCCACATATCCACTTGTTGTGCTACGGCTTTTGCTTCTTCTTCCGGCAAACGACTGGGCGACTGGTGAAACGGCTTCACTATTCCATCTGGCACAATTTTCATCTCTATCGGACACTGCATCTTTACTGCTGGCGACTTATAACTGCATTCGATCATTTTTTTAACAGCCTGCTGATATTTTGGAGGGACTAAAAACGCGTTTGGATCCTCTGCGACATTATAGACCAGCAGATATTCTTTGTCAGATTTCTCTTTTTGCTCAGCTTCGTAAAATTTAAAACCATACTCGTCAGCTGTAAAATTGAATTTCTTTATAAAATCAAATCCCAATATTACCGCGCAGTTCAGCTTGCAACTTTCGACAACAAAAAATTTATGTCCCGTCTTTACTTGGTCAACCTCAACGTCTGCAACAAAACATCCCATCGGCTTCGTGCTGGTATTCCCTAGGCCTCTCAATACCGACGCACTACTAGACATCTTAACTCCTTTCAGCCTCTTCAGTACACACTCATTAATAAGTGACACGTCTGCTCCCGTGTCCACTAGGCATTCGGCATCAATCCCGTTTATGAGCATTGCCTTCATACGTCCTCGTTCGGCAATTATTCTCACATTACGTATTTTTTTTGGACAATGAAATATGTCCATTCTCGTTGCAACTGAAGCATTTAGTTTCTGCTGTACACGCTCTCTTTTTATGTTCCGTTGATCCGCAGTTGAAACAATACTCTTTCTTCTTTTCATCTTCTTTCTCTGTACTTGGCGCTTTATTTTTCTCACTGCTTCTTTGATCAGCGCGACTCTTGCTCCTATCTTGAACCAGCTCGTATAAATCGTACTCTTCTTTTAAATCTTTGTACGTCACACCGATACATGCCAACTTTGAATTCATTTTTTATCTGCAGTCCATCAACTATATATCGCAGAACAGCTGACTTTTCAATGTTACCGACACTGGCTAGCTTTTTCATGTTCAACAAGTATTCATGAAACGATTCCGACTTTAATTTTTTCCGTTCACGCAACAAATCATGAATTTCTGCACTGTTCAGCTGTCGCTCAAATTCACTTATTAATGCGCTTTTCAGTGTTGCATAGTCTGACACGCATTCATATCTCTGTTTTTCCGCCAGGTCGTAAGCATCAGCATTCCGCTCAAAAATTTCTAACCATTTTTTTTACAGGAATTGACGCGCCATCAAAGTCACTTATGATTTTCTCAAAACCATCAACCGATATTTTTACTCGACTTTCTTTCCTCTCATCTGCTTCAACTTTCAACGCTAACAGCTGCAACAGCTGTTCGACTTTGTCGTTCACTTCTGCAATATTTTTCGCGGCCATGATGGTTATAATACATAACGAAGAAAACACACAATGAAAACATGGCCTTGTCTTTCTCCTCTTCCACTATACTCCCGTTCGCTACTTCTATTGCGTTCTTCACTTTTGAATTATTCTTTGGCGTACGTGGTGTTTTCGACATTCCTTCCACTCGTTCTTTGATCCGTTATTTGAGTCTCTACTTATTTTTATGTATGCTGCGCACACCGATGCACACACATACACACAACTGCAGCTTTGCTCAAATTCTTCCGTAAATCCAACACAGTTTGGTTTCTTGCACCTGATTCGCTTCTCTGTCCAAATTGGCCAATGGCCAATCTGATCCTGCCGTACCAATTGGTTTGGAACGCGCTGCGTTGGACCTCTCAATTTTTTTTTTTTGTAATTCATTTTCAATGAGGAAACTTCGTTTGCCCAATTTATATTTAGTTTCTAGTTTAGTCAGTCCTTCTGCGATGTTAAGTCGAAAGTCGGATGATCCTAACATTTTACCAGAATATTCGTTTGCTTTTTGGACCCTTTTATACAGCAGCCAAGCGTTGCTGACTGTCAAGTCCAGTAAATGGTAAAAAACTCTGACCTGCCAACGTCTGCTTCTCAATAAAATTTTGTATCTTCCGATTATACTATCGATCAGATCAACGCCTCCCATATAGCTGTTGTATTGCCGTACTGCGAATGAGCGATCAATTTCAACATATTCTTTTTTGGCTTTGTTGTATCGGCGTGCAGTATCCTTGGGAACTATACCAGCAAAGTTGGATGCCAATGTTACAATTTTGTTGTCAACCCATGTTGTTACTGATATATCCACTCCAGAGAAGTCAGCAACATATTCTGTAGAAGTACCACGAGGATTTTTCTTAAGGCTCATGTTGTCGGTGATTTTAAAATTGGGAATTCTGTTTCTCCTTATGGTACCCAGAGCTAGGATTCCGCTGTCGGCCAAGTACTTTAAAAGCGGCAATGAGTTAAAATAGTTGTCAAAGTAAATGCGAAAATTCTTATGTCTAGGCACTCCTCTAACCAATCTCACAATTTGATGCAGCACCTAAATCTGGCTCGTGAGGCAGTACAACGTTTTCTTTACCAGAGTCTATATCAAACTTGTAGCAGAAACCGGAAATACCGCTTAGGACATATATCTTAAATCCCCATTTATGAGGCTTCTTGGGATTGTACCGCTTCAAGTGGCTTTGAGCTTTTGTTGAACAAATCTGTTCATCGACACAAAGAAACTGTTCCTTCGGTACTTTTGAAAAACTATTATTTAATTCATTAACAAGTGGTCGAATTTTGAAAAGCCGATCGTGATGAGGATCAGAAGACGGAAGATTATTATCGTTGTTGTTGAAATGAATGGAGCGTTTGATTGTTGTGAAAGTTTTTTGGGACATAATGTTTTGTACGACTGGTATACCAATATTTGTGGACCAGTATGGAACACTATTTGGAAGACGCGAAATGGACATGTACAATGTAACTCCAACAAATTGTCGAATATCCACAGAATTTAAATTGAGATTTGAGTTTGGATCTTTTTGACGAATATATATGTTGGTTTCATTGGAAATGTGATCAAATATTTGACTCGGAAAGAGATATAAAAAAAACTGTATAGGAAAGTTCCATTAGTTCTGGAGGCAATGTAGTACTCGCAAGGAGCTGCAGTTGATTCTCATTCAATATCAAATTGCGTTTTCTCCACAGCAAGTTCCTCCTCATATCACTTTTGCTAGCGCCGTTTTCTTCCACGGTGTCAGAAGTAGCGATATCGTTTATTTTCATTACTTGAATGGTTCAAATCTGTTGGACGTTCAGTTTGATTTTCGACATCGCCATCGTCTGTGGTATCCAGATCTTCTTCATCTGGCGAATAATCACTTTCATCATCAGCAGAAAAGTCAAAATCATCCTCGCTGTCCACATTATTAAAAAAACTGGCGATTTGCGACTGTGTTAATGCAATTCCACAACTGTTCAACTGCACGACTTGTTCTTTTTTTTTTTTTTTTTTTGGAATTAAAAATTGCACCAACAACTGTCAACTTTCAACTGCGTTTTAATCGTTTTCACTTGTAAACGGCATTGATCCGTGACGAGCCCCCAATTGTAAGATGTTTATTATCAAAATATAGTTTATTAATATTAATCCATACGGGAAACAAGGTAATGAATAAAACAAATACGCGACTTTAAATCAAATTCTCAAGCTTCGTCTTGCGTTCGCGGCTGCTACTTTTTGACTGCCCTCTCGCTCTCTGCTTTCTACCGCTGCCCACTCGTTAAGAGTTGGCAACCTACTCGTTATGAGGGAGTTGCCAACCTCTGTGTACAGGGCTACTTTACATGTATATTGTAGGGATTTTATTTTGTATTTCTGTTATTTTACTAATTTAAGTTTTCTTCTCATTTAGAAATTATGTTTGCTTATACACACGCACATACACACACACACACACACACACACCATCGCCTGGTCCCGATGGTGTCCCAAATCGGTGCCTGCATCTAGCAATCACGCTCCAGCCAGAATTGTTTGCCCTGATGTACACCAAATGTCTGCCAGAAGGCATCTTTCCGGACAGGTGGAAGGTGCAGAAACTCGTCCTGCTGCCTAAGCCAGATAAGCCTCCTGATGACCCGTCAGCATACCGGCCTATTTGTCTCATTGACAATAGTGGCAAGGTCTTCGAGACAATCATAGCTGCTAGGCTGGATGACGCCGTGCAGAATGCTGGAGGACTATCACCGCTCCAATTCGGCTTCAGGAGGGCGAGATCTACTACCGATGCCATCAGGTCGGTAGTCAGTATAGCCGCAGAAGCAATCTCAGGCACCCGCTGGCGCTTTGGCAGTAAGCATTACTGTCTCGTTGTGACCATTGACGTTAAGAACGCTTTTAACTCCGCGAATTGGAGCTTCATTTTGGACTTTTAGAGTGCAAGACTACCTTGTAGCAATCGTGAGGAGCTACTTTGACAACCGAAGGCTGCGTTACCAAACTGATGAGGGGGAGAAGGAGTACGCCGTTTCTGCAATGGTTCCACAAGGATCTGTCCTGGGTCCTCTCCTGTGGAACATCATGTATGACGGGATTCTACAGCTTCAGTAACCGGATGGTGGCAGCGCTATTGGATATGCTGACGACGCACAGTGGGGCCTTTTCTCGGATAGCTTATCAAAAATCATTTTTTTCATGAACGCGTTTGGCAAAAGTGAAATATGTAATCGATAGAGAATACTTCAAAGATTATGGATCCAAAAGATTTTTTAAATCGGTTAATAATTATGGGTGGTAGAGCTCCTCAAAGTTGAGTAATTTTACGTGAGTACGAAAAAATGACAATTTTTACAGAAATTTACCACTTTCGAACTGAATATTGGGCGACGTACACAACCGATCTTCGATCTTTTTTCTTTATCTGAAAAGTATGTTCAATCTCAGTGTTTTTCTGTATACAGTTTAAATATAGCTGAAATACTTATTAAATTAGAATCGTTTAAAAAATACACTAAATTTTGGCATTTTTTGAACTTTCGTGGACTATAACAAAAAAGTATCTCTCAGAGTCACGGTGGGACCACATGCATTTGAAAGCTATAATATATACCTTTCATATGTATATAGTCACAATCTGCGAAAATCTGCATTTTGGAAACGCGAGCCAAAAAACTAGGGATACCTCGAGTTAAAAACACGCGGCAGGTATAAGGAAGAAGAAGAGCGCATACAAATTTGGCTGTAGCGTGTGTGCTGTTTATTGACAACATTTCTAAATGTTGTATTATAAGTACTACCTGTCTATATATATCCCTTCTAATCCTTTTTTCCTTCCTATCCTTTCTAATTACCTGAATGGAAAAGGTCTGAGGAGGCAGGTAAATATAATTGTAGTTGATGAAACGTTGCGGTACTACAGGTTATTTTTTTTTTAATTTCTGTATTTCCCCGTTTACCTATTTTTAATGTAAATCAATACCTTAGGTATATATTGTTTTTTACCTAGCTAATTGGAAAAGGGTTAAACCAATTTTGCTTGCTTACCTAGCTAACTCAAAAATATGGTATAAAGTGCAAAATATGTCACTTGATGGCAACAGTTATTTCATAACTTCATAAGAGGAAACACTTGTTGTTTATTGCTGCGAACAATAAGAAATTTTCAGATTGAATAGTATTTTTCAATATAATTCACGAAATTTTGATAAATAAGCGCAATAATGGATTTAACAAATTCAAAGATTTTTGAACTTTTTCGTGCTTCTGAAAATATTAACGATTTTCAAGTGGCATTGCTTAAAGAGATTGGCGTACTTGAAAACGCTAGTTGTGCGCTTCAGACACAAATTAAATTCGTTCACGCTAACTTGAAGCGAAAATGGAACTTGGTCCATAGAACCATGTCGGCTTTCATAAAAAAGCATGAAAATTGGTTGCAGGAATGTACAACATTCGGATATTCAGAACAGGAAGAAGTTTACCCATCGACTAGCCGAGGAAGAGGAAGGCCGCAAAAAAGTATGGAGGAGTGTTCATGTGTTACAAGGAAACGTAAGCTTGAGGATGCTACGGATAGCTTAACAGCTGAACATCTGTCGGAAGCACTTTCATCCAAGTATATGAAGGAACAAGAGAGGACAAGAGCGACAATTACGAAAGCTGTGCAGGTCGCCAGTCCTTTACGGCTGAATAGGATTAAAGAAAGTATTCCAACGCCACCAAACTCAGTCGCCATTAAGTACACTGATGAAGAAGCGTTTTCCCTATTTATGGACTTGGGACTGACTAAGGAGAAGTATGATATTTTACGCAGCTCCTTAAAAAAAATAACGTCAAAGTTCTTCCCGGATATAAAAAAATTGTATTTGCCAAAAAGGAAGCAGTGCCACCTAATTTTATGTATTTAAGTAAGAAAATCGAATAAAAACAACAAAAAATGCGAAATAGTCATTGAAGTTATAAAAAATTTTCAGTTATGATTAGAACAAACGTTTTTAACTGGAATTTTACAAGTAAAATGTGCTGGAAATATTTCTTGACTTTGACCTTGAATATTTAAGCATCACGGATACCTAGCACTCTTGGCGAACATTCATTTTAAAGCTTGAAAAGTCATCTATTAATTGCTTTTTAAATTTTTGAAATCGCTTTATTAGTTTAGAAGATATGATTTTTGATAAGCTAAATGAGCAAAGGCCCCACTGTGCGACGTCGCTCTGGTGCTGGTAGCTAAAGACCTACGGCGAGTTACAGAGCTCTGCGATTGGTGCTTAGACGCAGTGACGCGGTGGCTGTCGTCTGTTGGTCTTCAACTAGCTGCCCAAGAGACGGAGGCGGTGCTCATCAGCAGCCGTAAAAAGGTGGAGTATGTGGATTTCACGGTGGGAGGCGTCACAATGCGGTCCAAGGATTGTATCCGCTATCTTGGTGTGGTCATAGATCGGCGCTCAAACTTTGGCGAGCACCTGGCTTTCGTTCATCGGAAGGCAGCTGAATCCGTGCGAGCCCTTGCGAGGATGATGCCTAATACGCGGGGTCCTAAACAGCAAACGAGGCTGCTGCTCACGAGCGTCCTGAAATCCATAGTGCTGTATGCTGCTCCAATTTGGGTCGGCGCAACTTCGGTGGCCACCTACATGAAGGGTATCGCGTCATCATACCGGCTCTCTGCCCTTCGCGTCTGCTGCGCCTTCCGCACAGTCTCCTCAGATGCAGCGCTGGTGGTTGCTGGGATGATCCCGATCCACAGCTTAGCAGTAGAAGCCGCAGCGGTTCTGGAAGCAGCACCAACGGAGAGAAGAGCAGCTAGGGCTGCAGCCCGCGAGCGGAGCCTAGAGGCCTGGCAGCGGCACTGGAATACTTCCACAAAAGGGCGTTGGACGCACCTATTGATACCCGATGTGCGGCGATGGCTAGAGAGGAAACACGGGTCAGTCACCTTCTACCTCACTCAGCTGCTAACGGGACATTATTGCTTTAGGAGCTACTTAAAGCGGTTCAAGCACGACTCCAGTTTAGAGTGCAGCTGGTGCGGAGATGGTACGGAGGAGGACGTTAGCCATGTTTTCTTCCAGTGTGGGCGATTCGCCCAGGAACGTCTGCAGGTGGAGACCCTGATTGGTCAGCCCCTTTCGCTAACAAACCTGGTGGTGCTTATGCTAGAGAGGGAGGCGGTATGGCATGCGGTTTGCGAACTCGCAGCTTCTACGATGGCGGAGCTGAGGCGTCTGGAACGCTTAAGGGCGATGGCTTCATAGAAATTGCTTTTGCTTCTGCGAAGCAATGCTTCGCGGCGGTCCCGCAGAGGCTGGCAATGTCTATGATTGTATTTATTGTATAATTTAATGTAGGTTATTATTTATCACAACGGAATAAAAAAAAAAAAAAAAAAAAAAAAAAAACTCACACACCATACACACACTCACACACACACGCACACACACACACACACACACACACACACACACACATATTTGCATGGAAATCAGATTTTTATATGACTAAAGCAGTGGTGTCCAAAATATGAAAAGGCAGCCACGCGTGGTTGGCAAGAAAAATTCTGCCGGCGTAGCAGCCGATACATGTATAGGGAGAGAGAATATGTGTATTCTATAAATAGAACGCTCGGCAGCTTATTCTCTTACGATGCGCGTGTTCGGCTGCATTTGCGACTCGACTCATGTGTTCGGCTGAAGCTCGAAAGTCAAACGCGCAGTCATTCGCTATGCTGCGTTGCAAAAAAATGTTTGATGTCAATTGGGAAAATGAATTATTTTTCATTGAGAATATGGATGGTAAAAAGCTCAATGTTTATTGTGCCATTACGATGCATTTCGCTTTACCTTTGATGTTATAATTTTTTCATGCTTGGATCGCACGCATTTTATTTTTTCAGTGTAAAGCAGTAAAACGTCACGTTGCCTTCGTGTTTCGCTGCTTCGCACACAAGCGCAAACCTTTCATTGTGTGAGTTTGGACACCACTGGACTAAAGACAATGTCTTAAAACATTTTAAAAATTATTATATTTACTTTATTATTTGTTATTTAAGCTGCTCTATTATATTGCTGTTTATTCTCATTAAACAATTGATGTAACATTACCTCCATAATCTTTTTTCAACGTATCATTGCTTGATTTTTCGTTATTCAATCCTATAAGTCTCTTATGTACCCTAAGATCGGACCCGAGCTACGTTATAATAACTGGGTACAAGAAGATTAGCAAACAAGCAAGAATGTGAGGCAGAGAAACTCCTAAAAGTGTTTGAGCCGAAGTGTGGTTTAGGTAGAGGCAGAATAAGATAAGAACTAAGGAACAATTAGAGTCTCTAGCAGAAAATGAGCTGGGTGGTTACACCTGATCTCAGGCAAACCAAACGTTTCTCGGGAGGGAGAATCCTCATATAACATTTTAACAGTATGCGTAGCCTTAGCAAGGAAACGAAGTTTTTTTTTGTAGAACAACACATGAACCATATAAGAGGCTTAGAAACCCTCGACCCATCAAAAATACATGCTTTCGTACAGTACCTAGGAGCTAGAAGGGAGGTGGTACACTAGACCTTTCAGGTACCAGTTCCTTCATCAACGGTTAATGTTTTTACAAGCATTAGACATGTCATTCTATGACTAATTACCGTATATGTTTGTTATTAATAAACGAACTTATCAATAAAATTGTCACTTTTTGTCTCACTTTTATTGATTTTTTGTTACAATAGAGTTTAAATCTGTCAACAATATCAATCCGTGATTTTTCGGTGGCCAACTGGCGTTCCCCAGGCAAATATTTTCTCTTCAACTCCAATTCTAGAACCCAATCCAATAACCTTGTAAAGAGGTAAGCCCAGAAAACATAGAACAGGTGGTAGTTTAGCTGTTAAAAACAGGTTTTTCGGTTTTAGGAAAAGGTAATTGTTTTGGTGTTTAAAACAGGGATCTGCTATTTTTCCGGTTTTAAAACCAGGTGCTGTTTTGATGTTATTTTTTTTTTGTGGATTTCAAAAAACAGGTTTTTGTTTAACTGTTTTTGTGTTGTGGTTTTTACGAAACAGGTTGTTTATTAGCTGATATTTTTTTGTAGTTTTTAAGAAAAAAGGTGTTGTTTTGGTTTTTAAAACAGAGAGTGGTTATTTTTCCGGTTAAAATAACAGGGTGCAGTTTAGCTATTAAAAACAGGTTTTTCGGTTTTAGAAACCGTTGGTTGTTTTGCTGTTTAAAATAGAGAGCTGTTTTTTTTTCTGGTTTTAAATACCGGGGCTGTTAAGCTGTTATTTTCGTGGTTGTGAGGTAGGCCCAGCGCAAGCCTCCCCCACAATACATTACATGTAGAATATACGTATACCTTTAACATAATAAACAGCATAGCATATTATTGCATGTATTAGAACTTAACATTAACATAGAACATACATATAACATGGTAAAGGGCAAAGGTAAAGAGTAAGCTAAGTATAAGAGCGGCGAGACCAGCGCACAGTGGTCGGGCTTGTATGGAGCAGCGGTCATAAATACTTCTAGTGGACCAATCGTTATAAAATTAATACCAAAAATCTAGAAAAATATTTTAAATATATAATGAAAAAATTGGCCATATCGAACGTCTATATCATATAGCTGCCATAGGAACGATCGGTTAAAAATCAACATTTTGTATGAAAAACTTTTTGTTTTTCAAGATATTTTAACCAAACTCACAGATTATGTTTTTGGTGCAGGTTCACGCATCCTTACCAAATTTGGCTAAAATCTGAAAATAATAAAACAAAATTTCAAAACCTAAATTTAATATTTGAACTCTTAATGAGAACGTTGGCGAAATCTTAGTCCCCAAAAGTAAAAACAATCACAGATTCATATATTATGTTTTTTTTATTCTTCAAGCAACAAATGCACACCGCTTAACAATTTTGTTTTTTTTGTGCACGGTAATATTCTTTGCCCAGTTATGAAAGGGTCTGAGCTTAAGAGCAATCTATTCAACAAATCCTTATTTGTGTCAACTCGTGACATTTTTCTTGTGTGGAACTCTCTAAAATTTTTTATATCTTTGTTTTTTGACTCGGCAGCTTCTTCAGATAACTCTCCTATGGAAACAAGCGCATAACTTATAATTTCAGGACCGTGTACTAAAACTTTGTGAACTGAAGGTGGAAGGTAATACCATGGATACAGTTTAATTAGCATTTTTGCGGTGTCAAGTGCAAAGCTTCCAAATTTTTCTGTATTTATTTTATACCCAGATGCCATGCATTGCAGTAATGTCGCACACCTAATTAAAACATTTTCATCCAATCCTGTTATATCAGCAGACAACTTCGTATCGCTAAAAAATCTTCTTGCCGTATTACCATCATTTGAAGTTCCACTACCTCCACTCCTTGGTTGGTCGACATGTAATCCCATTAGGGCGCGGAAGTCTGCTTGAATTTGTGTTTTCCTATGCTTAAAGGCATTTTTATCTTCTGTGGTACAAATTCGCCAAGTTTTCAAATGCAATCTATATGCCACATGCAAGAAATATTCAAAAAACCGAATATATGAGTGCAATGGAGACAACCCAAACTCATAATGTTCTTCGTGAACTTTTTTGCTTAAGCATTTTTCCAAGTCATTCATTTCGGTCGGGTTTGCGTCACATATGAAGCATTTACTAGTTGATGTTTCACTTAAAGCACTACAGACTTTTCCGTCAACCATTGTTAACTGCAAACGATGTGTAATTGTAATATTTTTGGTTAGTGCTTTACATGTATATGGCCTCAGCGCAGAAATTTTGTCCCTAAAGTATTTAGCCTCATCTTAAGTCAATTGGGTTGTTTCTTTTTTGAATTGAAACCTTATTGGTCTGCAGTAACGTGTAGATGACGGTCGAGGATTTTTCCAAATTACTTTCTTTTTCTTGGGATCATTTTCTTGAGTTACTAGTTGCAATGGTACATACGAAGTCACAAACAAATTTGAATCATCAATGTTATTGTTCAATGTTTTCTGCTTGTATTTGGAATGACCAGAGCTGCCGTCAAATCCCCACTTGCCAATTAAAATCAAGTCAGCCACGCTATCATCACCAATGCACTCAAGGACATCAGCTTGAAGCTCTACAATACGCAACGCCGTGTGATCCAACAAGCTTTGCAGCTCAACTTCGGCTTGGGATTCGCTGACACTGATATTATCGGGATAGCTTGTTGCCTTGGCTGCCAGAAGCTTTTCGTAGCTTGGTAGTAAATTTAGGGAAGTCTTACTATTGACAAAACTACGAATAAGCAAATATTGATGTTTACTCATATTTGCATCAAGAAAGAGTGACAAGACTTCATCCACATTAAATTCAGTAAGCGTTAGTTGAGATGAGTTGCATGAGCGTAAGACAGTACCCATAGATTCGTCAGTTTTTGTCAGCTCAGCAATTCTTCGTCGTTTTGTCCGCTGAGAAGCTTCCATAAAATCTGTTCTCGGTCGTCCACGGCTATAACTTTTGGATGTGGATGGGGTCACATCTTGGGCACAGCTTAACGGAATTCTTTCTTTTTCATTCATCCAATCAGATTGATTTTGGAGAATTAACGATTTCATGCGATTGTGCTTTACCCAAAACGCTACAATTCTTTTGCATATGTATCCGATTCGCTTTGCTAGCTCACTCATGTCAGCAATATACCCTTTTTTTATGATGTTCGCTTCCATGTCATCAATCAATTTTTTTTGTCGTTCTACGGCGCTTCCCTTTTCGCCGCACCATAAATTGAAAACATAGGAACGTGCAAACACAAGCTTATAAGAAGAACCTATTCAAATTTAATGCAAGGGAATATCAAACAAAATAAAAACTATTAATAAATGAACAAATTGTTTTGGAAAGTTAAACACAAGCACGACTTACGAAAACAGAGCAACAGCACAACAAGTAGATAAACGAAAAAACATGTTTGTGCGGCAAAACTGACCCTGAAAAAGTTAAGACGGTGTTAGTATTTTTACGATTTTAGGCAAATATGCAAATTTATGCAGAAAATTTTTGCACATTTATTACCTTTAAAGCCAGACAAACACATTGGCATACACACTTATTGTGGATCTTTGTGGGGTCACAACTAAAACTCCAGCTAAACATAGAAAAGACGTTCACAATATAGACAAAATACATGTATTACTTCAAATTAATATAATAATAATAATAATAATTATTAATAAGTCAAATTATATCACATTTTATAGTAAATACCTTAGATTAGCATAAGACATTTGGAAGAGTAAATCCGTGTGGACGAATTCCGACTGGAAACCGGGGAACAATTGTATGTAGATATAAGACAGGATGGAAAGTTCAAGTGAATCTTTGTGAAATAAAGCAGCATAACCTTAAAACACGTGTGTCTTTATTCCGACCTGAGGGTCATTAAATATACATGCGTACATGTACGTGTACGTGTGGCCGGTACGTTACTAGGCGCGTTTCGAATTGTTCGGTTAGAGCCTGAGTGATCGGCGGCACGCGTACTGTGGCTCGCTTCCCAAATCATTCAGTCGGTTTGGTAACGGAGCTTTGGCATCCGCGCGACCTCGACTTGCGACGGAACATAACCTGTGCTATCGGTGGTACTTGTATTGCAGTTTGTCCCGTACACCTCCCTGATCGCCAGCCGTCGCGGAATCTTGACCCCGGTATAGCGGCGGACTAGCTTGCCTCCAACTCGCGAAAACGTTTCAGCAAATTTAAATATTTCTTGTAACGTTGAATCTTGGCCGGACTGAGTTTCATACCCCGGCCAAAATCACTACTTTACATGGTTTTCAAGAAACAGGTTATTGTTTAGCTGCTATTTTTTCCGGTTTCAAAAAAGTTGGGGGAGGGGGTGGTAGTTTTGCTTTTAAAAACAGGATTTTTCAGGTTTAAAAACAGGTTGTTGATATATGTTTAAACGGAGAGCTGTTATATGAACAATATGCAGATATAACAGCCCACCAGTTTAACATCTATTAACAACCTGTTTAAAAAACAGCTTGCTGTTAAGCTGTTATTTTTAAATAACAGTTAAACATCAACCTGTTATTGAACCTGAAAATTCCTGTTTTTAACATCAAAACAGCCCCCGGTTTTTAAAACCGGAAAAAATAACAGATCCCTGTTTAAACAGCAAAACAATTACCTGTTCCTTAAACCGAAAAACCGGTTTTTAACAGCTAAACTACCACCTGTTCTATGTTTTCTTGGCTTACCTCTTTCAAGATTATTGGATGGGTTCTAGAATTGGAGTTGAAAGAGAAAATATTTGCCTGGGGAACGCCAGTTGGCTACCGAAAAATCACGGATTGATATTGTTGACAGATTTAAACTCTATTGTAACAAAAAATCAATAAAAGTGAGACAAAAAGTGACAATTTTATTGATAAGTTCGTTTATTAATAAAAAATATATACGTCATTAGTAATAGAATTACATGTCTAATGCTTGTAAAAACATTAACCGTTGATGAAGGAACTGGTACCTGAAAGGTCTATTGTACCACCTCCCTTCTAGCTCTATAACTTCTCCATCAGGCCTAGGTACTGTACGAAAGCATGTATTTTTGATGGGTCGAGGGTTTCTAAGCCTCTTATATGGTTCATGTGTTGTTCTACAAAAAAAAAACTTCGTTTCCTTGCTAAGGCTACGCATACTGTTAAAATGTTATATGAGGATTCTCCCTCCCGAGAAACGTTTGGCTTTCCTGAGATCAGGTGTCACCGCCCAGCTCATTTTCTGCTAGAGGCTCTCATTGTTCCTTAGTTCCTATCTTATTCTGCCTCTACCTAAGCCACACTTCGGCTCAAACACTTTTAGGAGTTTCTCTGCCTCACATTCTTGCTTGTTTGCTAATCTTCTTGTACCCTGTTATTATAACGTAGCTCGGGTCCGATCATAGGGTACATAAGAGACTAAGAGGATTAAATAAGTAGTGATTAACGAAAAATCAATCAATGATACGTTGAAAAAAGATTATGGAGGTAATGTTACATCAATTGTTTAATGAGAATAAACATCAATATAAAAGAGCAGCTTAAATAACAAATAAAAAAGTAAATATAATATTTGTTAAAATGTTTTAAGACATTGTCTTTAGTCATATAAAAATCTGATTTCCATGAAAATATGTGTTAGTGTGTGTGTGTGTGTGTGTGCGTGTGTATAAGCAAACATAATCTCTAAATGAGAAGAAAACTTACATTAGTAAAATAACAGAAATACAAAATAAAATCCCTCTAATATACATAATGAATGAGTATGACGAACTGAAATAATAACAAGAATAAACGGGTAAATTGATAGGGTTTTAAATAAGTTTTGAAAATGTGTAGCACGTAGTAGGATCGACTATGACTTCACGGCTTAATACAAACCATAATAAATATTTTGATTTTTATATTGTTTGATCAAATTACCTCCCAATACTTTATAATTTTTGAGTAAATTTTGATGCTTGATCGTCATTTGTCAAATGTTTTTGTATCCAAAGAATATGTTTTGTGGGCTGGTGTGTTAAAAGTTAATTGGGGGATTTAAAATCGGTGCAAAGTAGAACAGGACTATTAAAATAAGACGGTTACACGCAAGCCGTACATTACCTAGGTATAGGTTACTTATGCGATTGTGAGTGATTGTCCTGGTGATGTAATTATCGTATGTAGGTCACTGTGGAAAGTCTGAGGATTGTTTCACCGTGGGGAGGCAAAAAATGAGGCTGAGTGTTTGAGTCTTAAACAAATGTGAGTGTGTTGGATTTGGAGGACGCCAGGCTGCTGCAAATAGCTACAGTAATTCGTAAAGGAACTAATTTTATGAGAAGCGGCAAGTGGTACCCCATTTACATCACCGTCGGTAAACAGCAGCTCACTAACGGGCATTGAGGGACTTTAACCGATGACGTGAATGAGAAAACTTAAAAAAACTACATTATTGAAAAAAGCGGATTGATTAAACATCGATCCAAATTTAAATTTGATATAAGTGAATATCTTGTGTACCCATATAACTGAGAAATAAAAAAAAAAAAAACAACATCTATTCCGTTTCATCAGTTTTACAGATTAATGGTCTTCAGTTTTTCACAGCTTAACCGCCTCCGGCATTTATTACTTAAAAAGTGAATGACTATCAATTGGAGGAAACATGTGATAAATTATTAAAGTATAGACGTGATGCGAATCAAAAGTGAGAAGTAAAAATGAAATATTAGGAGTAAGAGAAATAAATAAATAAAATAATAAACAAACATAATAATCAGCAAACAAACAGAATATTATATTCACTTAAAAAGCCTTCATTATATTTCTAATAATAATTCCCTATTGCTGATCTTGCAATTGAATTTTAGCTAAATTATAAAGTTCTCGGATCTTAGTTGTTTTGAGAAATAAACTAGCTGCAAAAAAAAAAAAACAAATCAAATAAAAATAATAATAATAAAATAAAATAGACCCTGAGAAAAGTTTTACCTCAGTAGTAGGGAACTGCCGGTTCTACCCCAAAGGGATGCCGACAATTTATGACCCCATTAAATTTTATTACCCTTTTTTCGACCCTTTGTTCTTTGACCCCTACAATTTTATAATTTATGACCTTTTTTTTCCCATGATCGTGTCCCTCCTTTGATTAGACTAGGGTGGAGAACAAAGAATTGACATTCCTAGGCCACAACTTTATCAGCATCATCTGTGACAATCAGTGCTCATAGGATCTGGAGTCAAGTGTGCACCTGTTAAACGTGCATTGCATTGTAAACCTGCAACACACGTCAAAAAATTTATGTTTATGATCATGAGTAGCAGTGTGCAAAGGAAGAAAGAATAGAGAATAGAGAAAAGTGAACGCTTGTTCGATGTACGTTGCATTGTTATGGTCAACAGGAACAACAAGAACATAAAGATTCGGGTTTCTGTGAACAAGGAATGAAAATTTTCCTACGCAGCAGCAGCAGCAGTAGCAGCGGCAGGATCAATACATTGATCTTTATGGCTGTGAGAATGACAGGATCAGGTTTAACTATTTAACCAATTATTGTTAGAGTCAAGTGTGCTCCTGTTTTTAAATACGTTGCTCTGCACACGTGCATTGTTATTGTCAACAACTACAACCTTCGTGGGGGGTTATGTGTGCAAGGATGGGAATTTTCTGTCGCAGCAGCAGCAGCAAGATCAACACATTGTTTTTAAACAAGAGTATTGATTCTTGTAGATTAAGATAATAAAGAGTTAGAGGGAGAAAGTGATAGAGGGAGAAGGTGTAAGAGGGGGAAAGGATAGAGGGGGAAAGTGTTAGAGGGAGAAGGTGTTAGAGGGAGAAAGTGTTAGAGGGGGAAAGTAGTAGAAGACTTAGAGACAAGTTTGTGCATGCTTGAAGTGCGCTAGTCAAAGGTCAAGTACATTACTTGACTAATGTGTTATAGATATCACCGTCCGTGAGGATCAGTGAGCCAAGTACATTGCCTTTGAAACTATTAAGGTTTCTTAGCTACAAGTTAGTAGATAAGAGCGAGAGAGTCAACTGTGCGCAGGTTTCTTAACTACGAATAAGTAGATAAGAGAGAGTCGACAGGGCGCCTGTTTGACGGGCGTTGCCTTGCACACCTGCAGGAAAAATATAAACAATTAATGCTTATGGTTATGAGGAGCAGTGTGCAAAGGAAGAAAGTATAGAGAATAAAGAAGAGCGAGCGCCTGTTCGATGTACGTTGCATTGTTATGGTCAACAGCAACAACAACAACAACCTTCCTGAGGGGTTATGTAAGCAAGGGATGGGAATTTTCCTACGCAGCAACAGCAGCAGCAGCAAGATCAACACATTGTTTTTAAACAAGAGTATTGATACTTGTAGATTAAGATTAAAATATGTTAGAGGAGGAAAGAGTTAGAGGGGGAAAGTGTTAGAAGGAGAATGTGTGTAAGAGGGGGAAAGAGTTAGAGGGGGAAAGTGTTAGAGGGAGGAAGGCTTAGAGACAAGCTTGTGCATGCTTGAAGTGCGCTTGTCAAAGGTCAAGTACATCAGTTGGCTAATATGTTATAGATATCACCGTCCGTGAGGATCAGTGAGCCAAGTACATTGCCTTTGAAACTATTAAGGTTTCTTAGCTACAAGTTAGTAGATAAGAGAGGGGAGTGAACTGTGCGCAGGTTTCTTAACTACGAATAAGTAGATAAGAGAGAGTCGAGAGGGCGCCTGTTTGAGGTGCGTTGCCTTGCACACCTGCAGGCAAAACATAAACAATGAATGTTTATGGTTGTGAAAACCAGAGATCCAAAGGATAAAAGGGTTGAGACAAGACTGTGCTTGTTTGAAGTACGCTAGTCAAAGGGCAGTACATTCGTAGGCCGCATTCTTATGATCAAAAGCAACACCAACAACAACATTCGTGAGGGTTATGTAAGCAAGGGATGGGAATTTTCTTTCGCAGCAGCAGCAGCAAGATCAAAACATTGTTTGCAAACAAGAGTATTGAGACTTGAAGATTTAGATTGGAATGTTAGAGGGGGAAGGTGTAAGAGGGGGAAAGTGTTAGAGGGAGAAAGAGAGAGTTAGTGTTAGTGTTAGAGAGAGTAAGTGTTAGAGGGTGAAAGTGTTATAGGGGGAAAGCGATCCTGCTTATATTACTATATTAAAACACGCTCCTTTATGCGATTCTATACACGAGCGTCTATGAAATGCAGGTGGTATGTTAATTGATTGTCCCTCCTTCTAACGCACACCCAACTTGTTCGCTACTTACGTTTCTAACCTTTATTTGCATACATCTGTTTTGATTTTTGTACTGACTTCTGTTACTTGTATAGAGCTAATTAGTATAACTTTTAAATTTTTATTACTTTGTTAATAAACTATCAAATTATGTTTTTCTTATAGGTATGTTTTAATTTTATTTTATTTATTTAATTTTTTTTTTTCATAGATTTAGTATTTTAAATTTGAGAATTATATTAAGCTTGTTCCGTTGAGGGATTAGGCAAACACAAACACCGAACATTTATATTAATGACATATAGTTATAGCCGGTAGAACACACAAGTCATACTCCATGATTTTGTATCGGCTTGATAAAAGCTTTTTTAAGTCTATATTATAAGCCTTAGTTCTAGTACTCACTATATACATATCTAAGAATGCTTTAATGTATGTCACTATTTTGAAAGCTTAAAGAAGTTCGTGTAGCTGGTATAATAAATCATGTTTTAACAAAATAATTTTGATCTAAATATTTATACTTCATCGTTCATTGAATTTATTATTATTTTTTTTTTTAATACCCATATATTCGATTCTGTTCTACCTCAGTAATAATTTATTTTGCTTTTACATTCTTTAAATTCTTTAAGGTAATCTTTTAGGCTTAACAAATAATCTTTTCCTTAACTTTCCGTCTGCTCGCTAAAAGATTTTCGTCAAATGACACTTTTCATATTTAAGATATCCGTCAAACTATTTCTTATACTCGACTAAAACTATTTCATCAAACTCACATATCAAATAAATTTCTAAAATAATGAAAATGAAAACAGTAAGATGTTCTAAGCAGCTGGATTGTTTTTTTTTATACAAACGGTTTTTACTATTCTCTTTCCCAGTATGTTACTTACGATAAAAATTTCTAAAGAATGTGTTTCGTACTCATTTACTGACTTCAAAAATTCTTCTATTGATGTTGTCTGATACCCTATCTTAATTTGTGTAATACTTAATCGTTTTCTTCAACTAAGTATTTTTTTGGTTTTTAAATCTTTTATGTTAAGAAGTTAGCTATTTGGACTAGGCTTTACGCTTAAAACGAGATAGATTGTGTTATTGTCCGTAAAACGTTAGCTTAATTTTAACAGGGAAATCGATCGGACATTGATTTTTCACTTTATAATTGATTGTTTTAATATATTTTAACTGTCAACCTATATACCTTTCTACTTTTTTAGTGATTATGTTAGATTTTTATATTTCCAAACTCATTGCTTAAACTAAGAAAATTTCGTTATTAATTTGGCAATATTTTATATCATTATTCTGACATTTTTTTTTGCATTTAATAAGGAAGTGCATTGAACTAGTTTAACAGTTCGAGATATGAGTCTTACACTGTTTCGAAAAGTATGCCTTCGTTAGCTGTTTTAATTTAAGGGTTAAGTATCTACTACTACTGTTCCTTAACTGTGATAGTTGCAGTTTTGTTACATCTCACTTCCATTTTTTCTTTCTTTTATTTTATTTATTTATTTATTTATTTTTTTTTTTGTAGGTGCTTTATTAATTTTAATAAGAACAAAACCTTTTTGTTCTAGATTCCATGTTATTAGGTTTTATTTTTTCATTTAATTATTATAATTATTTCTTAAAGAGATTCATTTTCTTTAGTGCTCAAAACTTATTGTCGCTAAAGGATTTGTTTTTCATTGATCTGAGATATTTCGTAAATTCATGAAACCATTGTAATGTGCTCTATTCTTCTTGAACCTTGCATTAATCTTGAATTTGGATGGGAAAATAAGGTTGTGATGTACTAAAGCTCGAGATGACGTAAAAGTCGGTATTTAACATAACGGGCATAAAATAATGTACGTTTACTATCACCGGATTGGTTTATACCCACTAAATATTGGTACTTTCCGTTTTTTTTTTTTTTTTCTTTGTTTTAATCGTTTTATACACCCTAGCTCTTGATCTTGTGTTTTGATTTTAGATTAGGGTCTGATTTTATTGTATACTGTTTGTGGAGGAGGCTCCAAAGAATAAGATTTGATTTGGTAATTGTATGGTATGATTTGTTCTTCTTTTTTTTTTGTGGTTGTATTGTAGAGCATTTCTTGTGTGTAAGTTAACGGTGGAGCATAGTGCTAACGCTGCACACAGGCCAGCGACCCAGCGGGCCCGCCGCTGACCAGACCGAAACGCGATATCTTGCACGAGGCGCAAGATCAGCAGTTTCGTATCCGGCGCAGCGGCCGCATAGCGACAACACATGCCGTTGTATAGCGGCAGCAAAGCGACAAGCTAGGGCTTTATAAGTAAACAACTTGTATCTTAGTTTTTAGTTCTTTATCGGCTCCTCATCAAGACGCCTCGTCTGATGTGAGAATAAATCAAATAATAACCCACACATTGTATTATTACTTGAACCATCGGCTGTTGTCCGATCAATATATGCAAAGCTAATTGCAAAACTGTCGCCCATCGTTTACGGAATCCACCGTGATACACCCAACATACAACACACAAGTGTAACAAATTAAATAAAAGTATTTGCAAAATAAAAAAAAATAATAAAAAATCTCAGTGCACCAGCAAACAATAATTCACAGAATATTGACAAATACAAAACAGCTTATGAACATCCACAAGTGCAAACAAAACTCAGTGCGTGAACAAAACGAGATAATTCACAAAATAATAAAAAAGTACATGAAATAAGTGCATGAATGAACAAATTATAAACATCCGCAAATGCAAACAAAAACTCAGTGCGTGAACAAAAATCATTCACAAAATATTAACAATTGAAAATAACGCAAAATAGTGCACAGAAGAAAAAACACGGAAGGCACAACACCTAACTCAAAGGAAGGAGGATCCACTAGCAGCACCAGGATTGATTTTAAGAAGACAAAAAAACAGCAACAAAAATGTAAGTGAAAATTTCATGCAAAATTTTTTCTCAAATCGTCATAAGTTGTCTCAGGCTTTTCAAATAAAAAATAAAAAAAAAATATTCAGCTATTAAGGCTGCTCAAAAGTTGCATTATAAATTCTTAGCGACCGAGCCAGTGTAACCCGATACGGTGCATAATTTGTAAGGCCACAATTTGGTCTTTTCATTGTCGTTATTTAGCGCACACATTGTGGCAACCAAAAGAATATCTTATTGCTTGCTATAAAAAACAAAAAAAAGATTAAATAAACAAAGTGTCGACAACGCCATATGTTTACAAACGACGAAAGCGACTCAGACAGCATTTCTGATTTATTGACTGACTTAGAAAAACTCAAGTTAGCTAACAACATGTCGAACATAGACGCACAGACTCTTACAGACCTCATAGGAGCAGCAGTAACCGCTGCACTCGACGCACAGAGAAAAGAGTTTAACGAAACAGTTCAGCAACTCGCGAATAGCGTTAAACAGGTACCAGTAAGCGAGCCGGTTGTCAAAACTTTTGAAGATGTTACTTGTACAAATACAACAGGCAACGAACCACTCGACGCCGCACAGTGGGGCCTTTCTCGGATAGCTTATCAAAAATAATTTTTCTCATGAACGCGTTTGGCAAAAGTGAAATATGTAATCGATAGAGAATACTTCAAAGATTATGGATCCAAAAGATTTTTTAAATCGGTTAATAATTATGGGTGGTAGAGCTCCTCAAAGTTGAGTAATTTTACGTGAGTACGAAAAAATGACAATTTTTACAGAAATTTACCACTTTCGAACTGAATATTGGGCGACGTACACAACCGATCTTCGATCTTTTTTCTTTATCTGAAAAGTATGTTCAATCTCAGTGTTTTTCTGTATACAGTTTAAATATAGCTGAAATACTTATTAAATTAGAATCGTTTAAAAAATACACTAAATTTTGGCATTTTTTGAACTTTCGTGGACTATAACAAAAAAGTAGCTCTCAGAGTCACGGTGGGACCACATGCATTTGAAAGCTATAATATATACCTTTCATATGTATATAGTCACAATCTGCGAAAATCTACATTTTGGAAACGCGAGCCAAAAAACTAGGGATACCTCGAGTTACAAAAAAACACGCGGCAGGTATAAGGAAGAAGAAGAGCGCATACAAATTTGGCTGTAGCGTGTGTGCTGTTTATTGACAACATTTCCAAATGTTGTATTATAAGTTCTACCTGTCTATATATATCCCTTCTAATCCTTTTTTCCTTCCTATCCTTTCTAATTACCTGAATGGAAAAGGTCTGAGGAGGCAGGTAAATATAATTGTAGTTGATGGAAAGTTGCGGTACTATAGGTTATTTTTTTTTTAATTTCTGTATTTCCCCGTTTACCTATTTTTAATGTAAATCAATACCTTAGGTATATATTGTTTTTTACCTAGCTAATTGGAAAAGGGTTAAACCAATTTTGCTTGCTTACCTAGCTAACTCAAAAATATGGTATAAAGTGCAAAATATGTCACTTGATGGCAACAGTTATTTCATAACTTCATAAGAGGAAACACTTGTTGTTTATTGCTGCGAACAATAAGAAATTTTCAGATTGAATAGTATTTTTCAATATAATTCACGAAATTTTGATAAATAAGCGCAATAATGGATTTAACAAATTCAAAGATTTTTGAACTTTTTCGTGCTTCTGAAAATATTAACGATTTTCAAGTGGCATTGCTTAAAGAGATTGGCGTACTCGAAAACGCTAGTTGTGCGCTTCAGACACAAATTAAATACGTTCACGCTAACTTGAAGCGAAAATGGAACTTGGTCCATAGAACCATGTCGGCTTTCATAAAAAAGCATGAAAATTGGTTGCAGGAATGTACAACATTCGGATATTCAGAACAGGAAGAAGTTTACCCATCGACTAGCCGAGGAAGAGGAAGGCCGCAAAAAAGTATGGAGGAGTGTTCATGTGTTACAAGGAAACGTAAGCTTGAGGATGCTACGGATAGCTTAACAGCTGAACATCTGTCGGAAGCACTTTCATCCAAGTATATGAAGGAACAAGAGAGGACAAGAGCGACAATTACGAAAGCTGTGCAGGTCGCCAGTCCTTTACGGCTGAATAGGATTAAAGAAAGTATTCCAACGCCACCAAACTCAGTCGCCATTAAGTACACTGATGAAGAAGCGTTTTCCCTATTTATGGACTTGGGACTGACTAAGGAGAAGTATGAAATTTTACGCAGCTCCTTAAAAAAACATAACGTCAAAGTTCTTCCCGGATATAAAAAAATTGTATTTGCCAAAAAGGAAGCAGTGCCACCTAATACAATAATAACAGAGACTGCTAGGCGTATAGTTGAAAGTTTGCCTGATGGAGAGGTCGAGCTTCTTCCTGAAAATCTGACTCTACTCAATAAGTGGGGATGTGATGGATCGTCTGGACAAAGCATATACAAACAAATTATACAGACAGATGACGAAACTATTTCTGATGAAAATATGTTTATGGCTTCTGTAGTTCCCTTACGCCTTAGGAGTGAAACTTCTGAACATTGGAAAAATCGCCGACCATCATCGATTCATTATTGTCGCCCTATTTTCTTCAAATATGCGAAGGAGTCGTCTGAATTGATTAAATCAACTGTAACCGACATACAAAATCAAATTAGCCAACTGAAGCCTACTGTTTTTCAAACCAAGAGTGGAAAAACATTCACGGTGAAGTTTGATTTCTTCCTGACAATGATTGATGGAAAAGTCTTAAATGAAATTACAAACACCTCCTCAACATTGAGGTGTCCCATTTGTAAAAAAAACTCAAAAAGACTTTCACAGTTTAGACGACTCAACGGGTGAGGAGAACTGCTACGAATATGGAATTTCTCCGTTGCATTGCAGAATAAAGTGTATGGAATTTATTCTGAAGCTCGCGTACACACTTCCTCGGCCAGGAGAAACAAAAACGGATAATACGCCTCGTGAGGATATACAGAGAAGAAAGGAAGTTATACAAGCTGAGTTCTCTCGGAAGCTAGGAATAAAAGTTGACTGTCCAAAGCACGGATACGGGAATACGAATGATGGAAATACTTCGAGGAGATTTTTTGAAAATGATCAAATAACAACTTTGATAACAGGTGTTCATAATGAGATCATTAAAAGGTTTGCTGTTATCCTAAATGTTATAAACGGCAAATAAATGATAGATGGTGCAAAATTTGGCGAATACGCATCAAAAACAGCTCAACTTTTGACTGGATTGTATCCTTAGAAAAAACTAACCCCCACGGTACATAGGATTTTGGCTCATGGAAAGGACTTAATAGAATATCAGTGCTTACCTATTGGAGAGCTGTCCGAAGAAGCACAGGAATGTAAAAACAAGGACTACAAGAGGTTCAGATACACTAATACGTGCAAAATTTCTCGGGTGCGACAAAATGGAGACCTTTTCAACATGCTGGCAGCCTCATCGGATCCACTTCTTGCATCGCTGAGACATGTGCGATCACGAAAGGATTTGGAAGATAGCAACTATAGTTCCGAAATATTGAGTTTATTAGATGTTAACCTTACTAGCATTAATGTTGATGATTATTTGGTTGAAAATCAGCCATCGATAGCAAATATTAAAAATTAACCTCAAAAAATCACCCAAAAATAAGAATTTAAATTTTATGTATTTAAGTTAGAAAATCGAATAAAAACAACAAAAAATGCGAAATAGTCATTGAAGTTATACAAAATTTTCAGTTATGATTAAAAACAAACGTTTTTAATTGGAATTTTACAGGTAAAATGTGCTGGAAATATTTCTTGACTTTGACCTTGAATATTTAAGCACCACGGATACCTAGCACTCTTGGCGAACATTCATTTTAAAGCTTAAAAGTCATCTATTAATTGCTTTTTAAATTTTTGAAATCGCTTTATTAGTTTAGAAGATATGATTTTTGATAAGCTAAATGAGCAAAGGCCCCACTGTGCGCCGTTAAATCTCTACCCGAGTTTAACGGAATACAGGAAGACTATGTCTCTTGGCGTCAAGCGGCCAAAGCCGCTTATAAGCTTTTCAAAAATCACCAAGGTAGCACCAGCCATTATCAGGCGGTGATCATAATCAGAAACAAAATTAGGGGCGTGGCAAACCGCACACTTTCATCTTTCAACACCAAACTTAATTTCGAAGCCATCATTGAAAGGCTAGACTTCACATACGCAGATAAACGCCCTGCACACCTTATTGAGCAAGAATTAGCAACTCTTAGGCAGGGTAACATGAGTCTTTTAGAGTTTTATGATGAGATTGAGAAAAAGCTCGCTCTCCTCACAAATAAATCTATAATGTCATATGACACAATGATAGCTAATCATATGAATGAAAAGTATCGTGCAGACGCATTGCGTGTCTTTATATCGGGACTCAGAAAGAACCTTACCGATGTAAATACCAGGTTGTATACTTAGATACTGTGCGGATTCACTTTGTAAACCCTTACATAAATTATTTAACTTGTCGGTTGACTCAACAGTGTTTCCTGCTATATGGAAGGAATCTTTTATTATTCCACTCCATAAAAATTCTTCTAAGTCTAACGTTAAAAATTATAGAGGCATATCCAAGTTGTCCGCCATTCCTAAAGTCTTTGAAAAAATAATATGTTCTCAACTGCAACACACATGTAGTTCAATTATATCGCCTTATCAACACGGTTTTGTTAGGCGTAGATCTACTACCACTAACCTTCTTGAATTCACTTCGCTTGTTATCAAAGGGTTTCAGGAAAAATGCAAACTGACGTTGTTTACACCGATTTTAGTAAGGCATTTGATTCTGTTAGTCATTCTCTGTTGCTTCAAAAATTAAATATTATTGGATTTCCATCAAAACTCGTATTGTGGCTTTCGGAGTACTTGTGTGGCCGAACACAAAAAGTTGTTTTTAAGTCGTCTGTATCTAAACCTATTTTAGTTACCTCTGGTGTTCCCCAAGGTAGTCACCTTGGTCCTTTGCTATTTAATTTGTTTATTAACGATCTTCCAGCTGTTATTACTAACTCTTTTGTTTATATGTTTGCTGATGATGTAAAACTATGTTTCACCTACAATGATGCTTCTCTGTGCAACTTACTACAGTCGGATTTATGTGCGCTGTCGGCCTGGTGTCGTTTTAACTTACTCAATTTAAACTGTTCAAAATGTAAAGTCATGTCTTTTGTAGAAGTACCCCTCATACTGCTCACTACTTGCTTGATGCTTCACCACTTGACCGCGTGTTTGAAATTAAAGATTTAGGCATTATTCTTGATCCTAAGCTTAAGTTTGACTCTCATATTTCTTCTATGGTTAATAAGGCCATTAATGTCTTTGGCTTCATCAAGCGGTGGTCGAAAGAGTTTAACGATCCCTACACCACTAAAACGCTTTATACATCCCTAGTACGTCCCATCCTGGAGTATGGATCTTGTGTGTGGTCCCCACAATACTCGATTCACCAGGATAGAATTGAATCTGTGCAGAAGAAATTTCTTCTATTTGCCCTTAGAAGTTTTAACTGGGTTCCTGGAGTAGACTTACCCCCGTATTCAAGTAGACTCCTTTTGATTAATCTTCCCTCCCTGTTAAACCGTAGAACTATGCATGGAGTATTATTTATTACTAACTTACTTAATGGTGAAATCGACTCATCAGTTCTTTTGAGTCGAATTAAATTTAATGTCCCAATTAGATCTTCACGTAACTTTTTACCCCTTAGCCTTGATCGTTGCTTCAGCAACTATTTAATTCATGAACCATTTCGTGTTATATGTTCTGACTATAACAAACTTTATTCTCTTGTCTCCTTGGAGGCCTCATCTCCAGTACTAAAAAGATCGATCCTTTTTGCTTTATCTAATCGTAACCACTAACCACTAATCAAATGCTGGTCTGATTGGGTTTTTCTGGGTTTTTCCCAATCCTCGCAACAAATGTTGGACTACTCAATTTTTATTGAATTTCCCAGAGCTTTAACGTTAACTTTTGATTATATTTTCAGATTTATATATTAATCTATATTTTTATTTTAAATTATTTTAACTATTTTTTAATTTAAATTAATTTTGATTTCATTTTAATGTCAGCTGCTCTTAGCTGACAATAAATAAATAAATAAATAAATAAATAAAATGTACTATTCTCAGCCCAACCAAAAAGTTTGCCAGCCGCCCTCGCTATGGCACAAGAAATTGAAGCCAACCACGAGAGGTACAACTTTGCGGCAAATTATGCAAGAAGTCTCGAGGAGAGAGAAAAACGGCAACAAGCCGAGCCAAAAGATAGGGGGCCTAACAGAGGCCAGGGTAAAAACCCACACTTCAAAAGGGACAGCCCTAACCAACCCCAAAACAAGCCTCGGACAGACAAACTTTCAGCGGCAAAGTCAAAATCAAAACCAACAATCTGCCCGCACAAACCCTAACCGTGCAAAACGGGCAAACAGTACAGAAAGGCAATCAGACCAAAGACGCCAAAGATTCAACCACCTTGCGCAAAACGACTCGCAAGAGGCGAAAAAAGCTTATGAAATCATAACCAACGCCGCAGTTGCTGACATCGAAGAATGTGCCGAAGACGATTACGTTTGCGACACTGTTCATTTTTTAGAGGACAGTCCCTGCTCGCGTTCATCGAACGCAAAGTCGCAGGGCAAACACTAAAACTCTTGCTTGACACAGGGGCTTCAAAAAACTACGTTCGATCTACCCTAGAGCTAGATCACAAGCTTCTTGTAAAAGAACTTTTCGATATCGGTACCATCCACGGGTCTAGCGATATCACGCATAAATACATTTTCAAAATTTTCGGACTTGAGAGTCTATTTTTCCTGCTACCAGGACTCACAAACTTTGATGGCATTATTGGCTTAGATTTTATACGCGAAGCCGGTATACTGCTCGATTTCCCTCAGGGCAAAATTTTTAAGAAAGACGGTTCATACGAAGAGACCGTCCAATTTGTAAAATGTAAAAATGTTAACTTTACAAAAAATCGGAGAGCTACAAGCTCCCGCACACGTCAGACAAGAATTTATTCAAATGCTAAAGAGCAATGTCAAAGCTTTCGCAGAACCAAATGAGTTACTGCCATTTAATACATCAGTTGTCGGAACTATTCGGACTGAAGATAACGAACCGGTTTACTCCAAGCTGTACCCATTTCCAATGGGCGCAGCAGACTTTGTCAAAAAAGAGATAAAAGACCTCTTAAAGAACGGAATAATCCGTCCTTCTAAGTCACCCTATAATAACCCCAGTCGTTAACAAAAAGGGAGTCGCCGACTCAGGAGCCCGAAAAAAAAGATTGGTTATCGATTGCAGAAAGCTCAACCAAAAAACTATCGCCGATAGATACCCCATGCCAAGTATAGCTATGATATTAGCAAACTTAGGGAAGGCCAGATTTTTTACAACACTGGACCTTAAATCTGGTTATCACCAGATCACCTTAGCAGAACAAGACCGTGAAAAGACGTCTTTTTCTGTTAACGGGGGAAAATACGAGTTCTGCCGACTGCCGTTCGGCCTAAAGAACGCAGGAAGTATTTTCCAGAGAGCAATTGATGACGTGCCACGAGAGCACATTGGCAAGACTTGTTATGTCTATGTCGATGATGTCATCATCTTCTCAAAAAACGAAAAGGACCACGTTCGAGACGTAGGCCAGATCTTAAGATGCCTTCATGAAGCAAATATGAAGGTCTCAAAAGAAAATTCACACTTCTTCAAAGAAAGTGTAGAATACTTAAGATTCATCGTGTCCAGTAGCGGCACAAAGACCAGTCCCGACAAAGTAAAAGCAATAAAAGAATTTGCTCAGAAGACAAATCTCTTCGCAGTTCGCTCATTCTTCGGATTGGCTAACAACTATAGGTGTTTCATCAAAGACTTTGCATCAATCGCAAAGCCGTTATCCGATATACTAAAAGGGGAAAAAGGGAAAGTTAGTAAACAAACTTCCAAAAAAATACCCATTGCCTTAAACGAAACACAATACCAGACCTTTGACAAGCTCAGAAATATTCTGGCTTCTGAAGAAATAATTCTTCGCTACCCTGACTTTAAAAAACCCTTTGATCTTACAACGGACGCCTCGTCCTCAGGCATAGGAGCTGTATTGTCCCAAGGCGGGAGACCCATTACCATGATCTCTAGGACCTTGAAAGATAGAGAAGCAAATTACGCAACAAACGCAAGAGAGTTGCTAGCGATAGTATGGGCCTTAAACACCCTGCGCCACTACCTGTATGGGGTCAACAACCTTAACATTTACACAGACCACCAGCCCTTAACATTCGCGGTATCTGACAAAAATCCCAACGCAAAAATTAAACGTTGGAAAGCCTTCATAGACGAACACGACGCCAAAATTTTTTATAAGCCCGGAAAAGAAAACCATGTGGCTGATGCCTTGTCCAGGCAAAATATAAACGCTCTAGAAAATCCTCCTCAGTCAGACGCAGCCACAGTACATAGCGAGGAATCACTTACCCACACGATCGAGTCAACCGACAAGCCGGTTAACTGTTTCCGAAACCAAATTATTCTAGAGGAAGCTGACAATCCTTCCAAGAGGACCTTCATACTCTTCGGAGAAAAAACTCGACATTTAATCAACTTCAGTAACTGGGATTCAATCATTGACACAGTAAAAGATGTGGTGAAACCCAATGTTGTAAACGCAATACATTGCGAGCTCCCCGTCCTTGGCCGCATACAACATGCCATAGTTGAAACATTCCCTTCAACAACATTTTGGTTCTGCAAGAACAGAGTAATGGACGTATTTAACAAAGATGAGCAAAAACAAGTTGTTACCATTGAGCTCAACCGTGCTCACAGAGCAGCGCAAGAGAATGTAAAGCAAATTTTGCGCGACTACTATTTCCCAAAAATGAACAAATTAGCTACCGAGGTAGCCACAGCATGCAGGATTTGTGCGCGATCAAAATACGATCGCCACCCTAAAAAACAGGAACTCGGTGTCACACCGATCCCTTCCTATGCTGGAGAAACAGTACATATAGATATTTACTCCCCCGTAGGGAAACATTTTCTGACAGCAATTGATAAATTTTTTTTTATAAATTTCCAAATTCGCAATAGTGCAACCAATTGCTTCACGCACAATTCTGGACATAAAGAGCCCTCTTTTACAAATTATAAATTTTTTCCCAAAAATTAAAACAATCTACTGCGATAATGAGGCAGCCTTTAACTCAGAAACAATCAAGTCCATGCTGAGAAATTTTTACAATATAGCAGTCGTATGTTGTCCGCCGTTACACAGCACATCAAATGGTCAAGTGGAGCGTTTCCACAGTACTTTGGGTGACATGGCAAGATGTCTTACAGAGGAAAGAGGTATTACCGATATAATAGAATTAATTCTACAAACAACAATAGAATATAACCGGTCAATCCACTCAGTAACGGACAAAACACCCATCAAGGTAATCCATTCGGCTCCCCCAGAATTAGAAGAGGACATACGGAACAGACTCAGTAAGGCACAAGAAACGCAGCTAGAAAGAAACAACCCAGCTAGGCAGAACAGAGTGTTCGAGGTAGGAGAAAGGGTATTGGTAAAAACTAATAGAAGGATAGGGAACAAGATCACCCCCTTGTATGTAGAAGAACGAATACAAGCTGATTTGGGGACAACTGTTCTCATTAACGGGAGGACGGTTCACAAGGATAACCTGCGAAAAAGCCCAAACACCAATCCCCAAACATAAAAAAAAAAAATCATAAAAAAAAAATAAAAACAATCATACAAAAAAAAAACAAAATTTTTATTACAAAAAAAACCACAAAAATATAAAATTAAACTAAGACCATTTTCATTTTCGCTCGATTAGGTATCTTTTCATTTTATTATGGGTTACAATGACGACCGCCAAACTAAGAGACTACACACACTCTAATTACATACCGATACTCGACGGGACTGCCATACTCTGGAACGAGACAAACTACCTACGCCACTCGACGAACCTCACCGAATACGACGGACTAGTACGAGAGACTGCGGACATGACAAACTTATTTCCCCAATCACACATGAGGAAAATACTCGACGCGGACATCGGACACTTGACAACACTACTATCGACGCTGGACGTGCATCACCGACATGCAAGAAGCTTAAACTTCTTAGGCTCTGCGCTAAAGGTGATAGCAGGGACGCCGGACTTTGACGACTTACAAGAGACGCGACAAACAGAAGCAGAATTAATAAAAGAAAACAATAGACAAATTGTAATTAACACAAAAACTCAAGAACAGATAAATAGTTTAACAGCTACAGTCAATGAAATTTTAAAGTTCACAAAAAAACAAGAAATCGATACGTCACATTTATACGAAACACTCCTAGCAAGGAATAGGATACTTACCTTACAACTAGAAAATTTAATTATCGCAATAGTACTGGCCGGCATAAACCTTACTAACCCCGCAATAATAAACAATGACGATTTGAAAATAATTCTGCGTGAAAGTTTCACGGGCGTTAATGTAGCCCAAATAATGAGCGTATCTAAGGTTAAGGTTTTAGCAGATAGCAATTCCATTCATTTTATCATTAAATATCCTAAACCTAAGTTAGTCTGTAATAAAGTTATTGTTTACCCTGTCGCTCACCGCGGGATAATCCTGCAACTACCAGAAAACGCAGTAGCGGAGTGCAACGACAAGATAGTGGCACTGCAATCCTGCAGCGCCTCAACAACAATGGCTTTCTGCAGGGAGGCATCCGGTCCTGCTTGCGCACAACAACTACACTCCGGTGGGACAGCGCACTGTAACACCCAGCCGAACCACCTGGCCCCAGTAGAGGCGATAGACGAAGGAGTAGTCATCATCAACGATAGCCCAGCCAGGGTAAGCCTCGATGAGGGACCAGAGATCAACATCAACGGTACTTACCTACTAACCTTCAACGAGGTGGCACACATAAACGGAAGAAGGTTTACCAACTATAACGGTAACCCCAAAAAGATTCCCAGTTCAGCAGCTTCGCCATCGCTCATCATAATTGAGCACCAAAACCTACTAAGCATGCCACTTCTTCATCAAATGAGCATCGAAAAATTGAGGCACATCGGCGTGCTACGGTCGCAGATGAAAACCAGGCCCATAGTAGCGTCTACAGTTGGTCTGATGCTGTGCGCCACGGCTGTCCTTATATCGTTATTTATCCGTTACAAGAGAAAGCAGCGATTCGTAACGTGATAAAAGATCTTACTGTTACCGAGGACGGCCCCAACTTGAAGGGGAGAGTAGTTAACGGTGGAGCATAGTGCTAACGCTGCACACAGGCCAGCGACCCAGCGGGCCCGCCGCTGACCAGACCGAAACGCGATATCTTGCACATGCCGTTGTATAGCGGCAGCAAAGCGACAAGCTAGGGCTTTATAAGTAAACAACTTGTATCTTAGTTTTTAGTTCTTTATCGGCTCCTCATCAAGACGCCTCGTCTGATGTGAGAATAAATCAAATAATAACCCACACATTGTATTATTACTTGAACCATCGGCTGTTGTCCGATCAATATATGCAAAGCTAATTGCAAAGCTTGTATGTTAAACTAATAAAAAGAGCGCAATCAAGTCATTTACAATAATTTTCACTAGCTTAGGATTCATGGTCTTAAGACCGTTTAGACTTCATGGTAAGAAGTTTATGCTAGGCTATTTTCTATTATGATTCTTGTGGGTTATAATTCGAACATTGAAAGAACGAGATAAAGTTGTTCTTGTTTAGGTCCACAATCTATTTTCTTGGTCCATTTTCCTTGGCATATAATACAGCAGGGAGTAAGATTTAAAAGTAGTATGTCATTCCATTCTGGTAATATTTTTATTTTGTTTTTATTATGTTGTTATTTCATTTTAAATTTTATTCTTTTATGTTATTTGTCTTTATATATTGCCTTTAAATTTAAGGGTTTTGCCTCTCAATTTTTGAACCGAGACATAATATTTTTATTTCTGTAATGCATAAACGAAAGCATCCT
Source organism: Scaptomyza montana (assembly GCA_018904305.1). NCBI lineage: Eukaryota > Metazoa > Arthropoda > Insecta > Diptera > Drosophilidae > Scaptomyza > Scaptomyza montana. The sequence continues at coordinate 546,349 of JAEIGR010000047.1, read as the reverse complement.
TGATCCCAGATAGTTGGGGTGTTCAACAGCTCCGTTTCATCGTTTCATGTTTCAAACTTGAAACGATTAGCTCGTGAACGGCATTTTGGGTGTCAATGCGTATCATGTTTGTGCAGTCAGCTGTTGTTTGTTTACATAATATTCTTAAATTTTTGTCACTGTTGCTGTTTACCGCGGTTATACTTTATTTTTAAAAAATGCCATTTATAAGTGCTAAAGATATGCTATGCGATGCTTTAGCAAAGCAAGTTATTAGAGAAATAGAGGATATTAAAGGTGAGAAGAGCTCGTTGTTTGAATTAGTTGCTCAATTATATGCAAATTTACTAAAAAGTACTGAACATCGATAGCAAATATCGACTTAATATTGTGCTCTTCCCATCTTTACTTTGTTGAAACTTGAAACACTTTTTGTATACATAGGCTGGGGTGTTTCAACGTTTCAAGAAATTTTCTATGTATGTATGTTGTTGTTGCGGGACGTTTCAACTTTGAAACGTGAAACGATGAAACGAGCTGTTGAACACCCTAATAGTATTTCGGAGTCGGTTGCCTGCAACGACTTCACATGTTCTTGCTTGTATTTGTGCGTTTCTTGACACTTTAGACGAAGGAATCACTGTGCTTTGACTAATAATTTTTTTTGTTTTTCCTTAGGCTATGCGTCGTCTTGGTACTATTGTCTGTAGGTTTTTTTTTTTAGACTCACGTACAAAGGCTATTGATGTTCATCCAACGGACACAGCTATCGAGGCAGTACAAAAACTTGCTGACAAGCTCAATTTGGTTTCAATTGAAGGTTGGGCTATTTTCCAATCACGCCCTGGCAGCGAAGAGCATATTAAAAGTTTCGAGTATTTATATGATGTTATTTCTGAGTGGGAGAGTAAGCAAACGACATCTAATAGCTACAAACGACTTCCCAATGGATCTACATATGGAGAAAACAGATTTGTGTTCAAAAAAAGACTGTTCAAGCCAACTCGAGAATTATCACAGGATCCAGTGGAAATAGGATTGCTGTATGCTCAAGCAGTCTATAGCATCGTAAAGGTAAGAAAATCCTGCATGAACCTTTTTTTATGTCTCCATATAAACCTTATCAAGTACTCACTTTCAGCACATAAGTAAGCTTGTGTAAAAATTGCGACTTTATATCTCTTACGGTTTTGGCTCCACGTTGATTTCCAATTAATTTATCAGTCAGGACTGATACATTTTTATTAACAAATCATTATTTTCTCATTATTTTTGACTGCTCTATTATAATTTACTTGGTATCAAGCCTCAAGCTAAATTATACTGAAATTACCATAGGCAATTTACGAACGTATACGACCTCAGCTTTTATTTTAGACACATAAATATCATTTTACCACGTCAGGTTAGAGGGAAAAATGAAACTGAAAACACTCCGAAATGCGTTTTTTCGGGTCCTTACCCCTAATTTTCTCAAAATTCTGACGTGAAAAACAAATTAAAAAACGACTCCAATATCTAAAACAAAAAAACATAAATGACTTTTATTATTATAATAAAACTATTATTTGCCAGCGGCGAAACCATTATTGCATATTAAGTCGAGGCGAATTTGGTTGCATAAGCGTATCCCAGCAGCACTTCTTCGACCCCGGGCTTGACACCTCACATGAGAAATTTTTTTTTTTGTATTTCTATTTAATTTTTATACTCGATACCGAAGGTAAAGAGTTTATTGAGTTTGTGCAATGTCCGTCATGGTGTCTGTCCTTCTGTCCGTCTGTATGAACGCAACTTTTTTCCACACCCTTCAAGCTAGAGATTGGCAACTTTCCAATTTTTTTTATCTATGGGATAGTAAATTAAAGTGTCAAGATGGGGGTTCTACGATAACTGGGGGGCTGGCAAATCGATAAATTCGATAACTCAACAACGATAAACCCACATATTTCGCACATCCTTACAGCTAGAACTACCAAATTTGATGAGAAGATAGCTACTAGCAAAAAACTGCATCAAAAATTTTGGAGCCACGCCCACCCATTCCGCCCCCAGACCCCCCCCCGCATTTAAAGTCAAAAAAGCCTATATCTCCCACAGTTTTTGAGCTAGAGTCACCAAATTTGGTGACAAGATAGGTAATGACGACCCCCAAAAAACTGCATCAAAAGATTGGATGCTGCGCCCACCAATACCGCCCTAGCCACCCCCATCTGCCCCAACGCTTCGTCAAAAACGGGAATGCGTGTTTCTTCCAGAGTTGTTGAGCTAGAGCCACCAAATTTGATAGGAAGATAGCTGGCAACGACCCCCAAAAATCTGCATCAAAGTTTTGGAGCCAAGCCCACCCATTCCGCCCCCCTTTCCGCAACATTTACAAACTTTGAGCTAGAGTCACCAAATTTGGTATGAAGATAGCAATTGACATTCCACAAAGATCTGCAACAAAAATTTTGATGCCACGCCCACCCAAACTGCCCCCAGCCCCCCTCTCCCACATGTTACAAACTTTGAGCTAGAGTCACCAAATTTGGTATGAAGATAGCAATTGACATCCCACATGGATCTGCAGCAAAAATTTTGATGCCACGCCCACCCATACCGCCCCCAGCATCCCTTTCCCAACATTTTACAAACTTTGAGCTAGAGTCACCAAATTTGGAAGGAAGATAGCTTGTGGCATTACCATCTGCATCGGAGAATCTTTAAGGCAGCGTACACCCCTGCCGCATCCGTACCCTGTTGCAATCAGGCCTCTTTTTACCGGTTTTAATACTTGTATCGAGTATACCGCAGTCGGTTGCGTCCGACTGCAACGTTTCCGCTTGTTTTTTATTTTAGTTTACTCCTTAAGAATCGATTTGCATATAAAGCGCACGGTATAAGAAAATCAATGAGTGTTGGAACTCACGGGCGATGTGTTAACACCTGTTTGTTGGTGTGTTTGTAACTATATTATTGCTATGAGCAAGTTTTCTTAAACAAAAATAATATTTTATTGAATTTGGGTTTACTTTTTGAATTTGGGTTCATCATTCGTCAGTTCATTCTCTTATTAACCCTCATCCTGTATTTTTTGCAAATTTTGCCCAAACGCGTTTATAGCTGTACGTATATGACGGATATTTAGCGATATCGGCATGAAACTTCTTGACAATTATTTATTTTGGTATATTTAACAGTGTTGTGAAAATTAATATTGTGGCTCCATTAGGCCCAATCTAATTTTCCGGTGTTTCCGAAAGCAACATAAAGACCAATGCTCGTCAAGTCAAATTATTATTATAAAGATGACAAATATTGAAGGTATTCACCATATTTTCGAAAACTGCACATTATAAACTTATTTATACATTACTAAATAGGTATAAAAGTGTTTGGAGAAGCTTGGGAGGAAATAAACCATGCTTCCTTGAATGCATATTTTGGATTGCTGCTATTAGCTGGCGTGTATCGCTCCTGTGGTGAAGCAATGGAATGTTTATGGGACAATCTGAAAGGAAGACCCATATTCAAAGCAACAATGTCGCTGCGTAGATTCCAAAACATAAGCATAGCTCTTCGATTTGACGATAAATCAGATAGGGCGGATCAGCGTCCATTTAGGCAATATATTCCTTAGAAACCAGCGAAATATGGCATTAAAATTTGGGCACTGTGCGACTCTAACACCAACTATGCCTGGTCTATGCAAGTGTATATCGGACGAAATTGTAATTGCGCTCCTCAAAAGAACCAAGGCATGCGAGTTTTACTATAACTTGCAGAAGAACTCAAAGGCCAGAATATAACTTGCGATAACTTTTTCACCTCATACGATCTTGCTGTTGAACTGCTGAAAAAGAAAATGACAATAGTTGGGACTGTCCGTAAAAATAAGTTATTTCTACCTCCACGTCTTTTGGACATAAGAAAAAAAAACCTGTCTTATACTCAGAGTTCCTTTTTGAACATAAATATAAAGTAACGTATGTATGTAGCTTATGTTCAAAAAAAAAAATATCGGTGTGTATATCTAATAAGCACATTGCTCCAAGACGCAAGAATACACGATAACCAGTCCAAAAACCAGCAATAATAGAGTATTATAACCATACAAAGGATGGGGTGAATACACTCGACTAACTGGTTGCCACATATAATTGCAAGCGGAAGACTAATAGATGGCTTGTAGCTCTTTTCGCAAATATGATAGATGTTTCTGCATGCAATGCTTTTGTGATTTGAACAGCAATAAATCCCGAGTGGAACAGATCAAAGCATTTTCGTAGCAGACTCTTTTTGGAAGAACTGGGATTAAAGCATTTGGAAGAGGAAAAGCAGGAGCGTAAGACACAGCCATATGGCACTGTCGCCAGAAAGCCAACTCACCCGCAAGAAGAGAAAAAAAAACAAAGAGAGCCCGTTGTCATTTCTGTGAAAACATGTCTAACAGCACTAAATACAATACAAAATGCAAGAACTGTAACTTTTTCGTGTGCAAAAATCATTCCATTACAGAAATTATATGCAATGCCTGCAACAAAATGTAATAAAACTAAAAAAAATTATATTTGGCAAAATTGGCCCAAAATACAAGATTCGTTGCTTTTTTTTACAGGATGAGGGTTAAAGAAGTCCGCTATGTTGGTCCGTAAGTGTGTGTGTGTGTGTGTGTGTGTGTATTCACAAACGAAGCAATACAGAATTGCACTAGACGAATGATAAATGTTGGATACTCTTATAATGTTGGAAGATGCTATGTTATGAAACTGTTTTTTGTGTGCTAACGCCAACCTTTGCTAATCAAAATAATCAAAATATGCAATTATTGCAAATATATTCTATAACTACATATCCACAATAGCACTTATATATTATTAGGTTATCCAATATTCATCATTCGTCTAGTGCATTTCTGTTTTGCTTCTTTTGTGCACAAAAACTCACACTTTTTAATATAGCTAAATTTAATTATTGCCCATTATTCTCTATTATAACTAAATATATTAATAATTGCCAACCCAGAAACCCTACTCCTACAAATAAATAAGCTTGTACGTAATAGTATTTTATATTGTGGCTGTTTGTGGGCATAACATAAACAGCAGAACCGCGTGACTCGACCGTCTCAGTCGGCTGCATCTCTGGTTCTAAGCACAAACAAAACAAAGGGAATGCAAATCAACAGACAGCGTTCGTTAATTTACGAGCGAGACTTCGTCTTTTACGGACACTTTTCTCTGCCGCAACACCAATACCATCATATTCGTTTACAAGCAGAGACAATTGTTGTACAACAACCACATACTATTTAAATTTTTTGACTTCCTAGCTGTGTGAGTTACAGCAGCGCAATGACGCAGCGAGGTATGCATGTGAGTAACGGCAGAGAAGTTTGATAGTGTGTGACTTTTAATAGTCACGCTAGCGTGCGTATAGATGTTAATACATGAAAAAAATATTAGGAGTAAAATCTTCTGACAACAATAGTCTTTGCCTGAAAATGAGTATGATGGTATTGGTGTAGCGGCAGCGAATAACTGTTAAAGACAAAGTGTTGCTACTCGTAATCTTATAAATTTTAACACGATGTGTCTGTTGCATTGCATTCGCTTTGTTATGCTTGCGCTTCAATGCAGAGAAGCAACCGAAAGAGGCAGTTGAGCCACACAGCAAAGCAAGAAAATACCTACGGTACTCACGCCACTTTGCTTAACGGGTTATCTGCTTATTGCTTATTTCTCCATCAACAAATTGTTCTGCCGAGAAATAAGCAAACTTAACCAACCCAGACGTTGCTCACAAAATTATCGAGTTATTTTTAAGCAATCAGTGTTCAAAGTTTGTCAAATAGTTCTGAAAATAACCTTTGGCTGGCAACAAGGGAGAAAACAAGGCCAACTATCAGTTGCCCCCCGATACAGAGTGCCAGTGGCTCTTGGTGCCGCTCTAGTGAGCAAAAAGCTCAAGAGTTTGCCGCGCACTTAGAACGGACATTTACCCCGTTCGAATTCAGCGACGCGTCTTCTAATGACGAAATACACAACTTCCTGGACATCCCATGCCAATTGGACCTCCCAATTACTGAAATAGTAGAGGACGAGGTTCAAGAGGAGATAAATTCGCTGTCGAACAAAAAAGCACCAGGCTATGACGGGATTAACGCACTTGCCATGAAGATGCTGCCACCTAACGTGATCAAACTGATCACTCTCGTCTTTAATGGGATCTTACGTCTTCACCATTTCCCCTCCCAATGGAAGTGCGCTACGATCATTATGATTCCTAAGCCTGGCAAACCTGTGCATATTGCCAGCTCTTATCGTCCAATTAGTCTCTTGGTGATCGTTTCCAAAATTTTCGGGAGAATATTTTTGCGTAGGCTTTTACCTATTTTGGAAGAGAAGCAGCTCATTCCGGATCACCAATTCGGTTTCAGAAGACATCATGGTACACCTGAGCAGTGCCACAGGGTCGCCAGCTATATCTCCAACGCACTGGAGAAGAAAATGTATTGTTCTGCAGTGTTTCTGGATGTCCGACAGGCATTTGACAGGGTATGGCACCCAGGACTCTTGTACAAGCTGAAAAAAAGTCTTCCTATGCCGTACTACCTGGTACTGAAGTCGTATTTGCATAATCGAAAATTTTTTGTCAGATTTAAATACGCTGAGTCGGATCTGTGCCCTATTCTGGCTGGTGTACCACAAGGCAGCGTGCTTGCGCCAATTCTTTACTCCTTGTTCACTGCCGACCTACCAGTAACAAACCCAGATCACGCCCTCATTGCTACGTATGCAGATGACACCGCTTTCCTGGCCTCAAACTCCAGCCCAACTGAAGCCTCTATTACTATTCAGACGCAGCTCTCAGCACTAGAGCCTTGGTTAAAAAAATGGAATAAAAGCATCAACAATGAAAAATCCGTGCAAGTTGTCTTTACTCTGCGGACTCTCTCATGCCCAGAAGTGCACCTCTTTGGACAGCTGCTTCCAACAGCGTCAAGTGCCAAGTACTTAGGCCTTACTTTGGACAGCAAACTGAATTGGAGAGCACACTTGGCAAACAAGAGAGCACAGCTCAATATACGTTTCAAAGGTCTGTACTGGCTGCTAAGACCCTCCTCTCGTCTCAGTCTAGTGAACAAAGTCCTTTTATACAAGGCGATTCTCAAGCCCATCTGGGGCTACGGTATTCAGATCTGGGGAACTGCAGCTGCCTCTAACATCCAAATCATTCAGCGATTCCAAAACAAAGTTCTGCGCACACTTGTGGGTGCACCGTACTTTGTTAGAAACAACGTAATTCATAATGACCTAAAGATGCCCACGGTACAAGAAACTATCACTAAATATTGCCAGAAATATATGATTAAACTCGAGAGCCACAGCAATGTATTGGCGCAACAGCTGCTGGACAACAGCTATCAGACCAGACGGCTCTCAAGATTCCATCCCCTTAACCTCCCTTTCCGATTCGACACGTCATAAATATAGTTAACGTCAGTGTTAAGTATACGTAACCATCAATCTCTCCACAAAATTAAGCCATTGTCAAAACATGACAGATCCTGAATAAAGATTGTTAAACCAAAAAAAAAAAAAAAGTTCTGTTAAATGTATAAAAAATACTTAACATACTGCTTTTTAACAGTGTGGCAGCACCATCATTTTAATTCGTTTACATTTGAGTATACGGAAAAAAGTATGTACAAAAGCAACATATAATGCATTTAAGTAATTGTAAACAAATATTTTAGTGGAATCTAATCAAGAACGTTAACGCAAGCGGGTAAACAAAACGAAGAAGTGAGATTGTAACAATTTTTGATTATATGCAAGTGCATAGGAATCATGAGGTATGTTTTGTATGCATGCTATAATTATAAGCAATTGCAATTAAAACCGCTAATCTTCTATTAGAAACTAACTGCTATGATATATTACACAAAAATGTTGGAGAAGACCAAAATGAATGCAAAATGGCATTTGGTGAAATGCAAGGAGCGCTCCCCTAAGGGATTGCCTCTTAAAGCAAATAAGTGGACACAATCGACCGGTGCAGGTATCTAAGATGGCGATGCCGAAAAAAATATAAATGGTTACACTTAACGAGGTTAAAATTTTTGGGAGCCTAATTTTTATACTCGATACCGAAGGTAAAGAGTATATTGAGTTTGTGCAATGTCCGTCATGGTGTCTGTCCGTCTGTCCGTCTGTATGAACGCAACTTTTTCCACACCCTTCAAGCTAGAGACTTGCAACTTTCCAATTTTTTTTATCTATGGGATAGTAAATTAAAGTGTCAAGATGAGGGTTCTACGATAACTGGGGGGCTGGCAAATCGATAAATTCGATAACTCAAAAACGATAAACCCACATATTTCGCACATCCTTACAGCTAGAACTACAAAATTTGGTGAGAAGATAGCTACTAGCAACCCCAAAAACTGCAACAAAAATTTTGGAGCCACGCCCCCCCATTCCGCCCCAGCCGACCGCATTTTCAGTCAAAAAAGCCTATATCTCCAACAGTTTTTGAGCTAGATCCACCAAATTTGGTGCCAAGATAGGTGATGATGACCCCCAAAAAACTGCATCAAAAGATTGGATGCTGCGCCCACCAATACCGCCCTAGCCACCCCCATCTGCCCCAACGCTTCGTCAAAAACGGGAATGCGTGTATCTTCCAGAGTTGTTGAGCTAGAGCCACCAAATTTGATAGGAAGATAGCTGGCAACGACCCCCAAAAATCTGCATCAAAGTTTTGGAGCCAAGCCCACCCATTCCGCCCCCCTTTCCGCAACATTTACAAACTTTGAGCTAGAGTCACCAAATTTGGTATGAAGATAGCAATTGACATTCCACAAAGATCTGCAACAAAAATTTTGATGCCACGCCCACCCAAACTGCCCCCAGCATCCCTTTCCCTACATTTTACAAACTTTGAGCTAGAGTCACCAAATTTGGTATGAAGATAGCAATTGACATTCCACAAAGATCTGCATCAAAAATTTGGATGCCACTACCACATTTACCGCCCCCAGCCCCCCTATACCCAGTTTTAACAAACTTCGAGCTAGATTCACCAAATTTGTTATGAAGATAGCAATTGACATTTCACAAAGATATGCATCATAAATGTTGATGCCACGCCCACCCATACCGCCCCCAGCATCCCTTTCCCTACATTGTACAAACTTTGAGCTAGAGTCACCAAATTTGGAAGGAAGATAGCTTGTGGCATCCCCATCTGCATCGGAAAATCTTTAAGGCAGCGTACACCCCTGCCGCATCCATACCCCTCTGCAATCAGGCATCTTTTTACCGCTCCGCATGCAACGTTTCCACTTGTTTATTTGTATTTTTAAGCATTCCTAAAGCTACAGCATTTCTGCTTTAACATTGTCGCGTTGGTCACAACATATTATATAATTAGACTTAAACATTATGGTTTTTATAGAAATTTTCAAGAACGTTTTAACAATAAACATTTACATTATTATAATTATTTTCTTAAAACATATGCATTTTGGTTTACCTAGTGTGTGCTTGATAGATATTTCTTAATTTTAACAACAAATTTAGGTGTTCTACTGATTGTTTTAATTTCGTGTGGGAGCTGGTTCCAAAACCGAACAGCATAGGAATAAAAGTGTCTATTGATAATTTTGCTCTAATCGAAATAATATTGTTGGTTCGCTGGGAGGAGGATGGTCTAATAAGTCATATAAATAGTCAGGTTGTTTTGTATAAATGATTTTATGGAAAAATTATAAGACTTTTAACTCTATCCATATCTTAAGGTTAAGTCGAAAGATCTTCTCGGCATAACATGTAACATAGTCAAATCTTCTTAAATTAAACACATAACGAGCTATACTATTAAACGCAACATTAAGTTTATTTTGGCTCGCAGCATCACAATTAGCAAAAATCTCAATTTCATAGAATAATACAGACGTTACACAGAGTTTTGCCACCATGAGACGGATGTGTGTGGGGAGGTATTGCTGGGTTAGTGATAATTTTCTTAGAATACCATGTGTCTTACCTACAGATTTATTGACATGATCTGACCATGAGAGGGTGTTATTTAAAGTAATACCCAAATATTCAGCCCTATGGACATACTCAATTTCTCTGCTTTCAATAGACAGTTTTGGTATGTTCCTGGTACAAAGATTCTTTTTATAAATAACAAGACATTTACACTTAGACGGATTTAAGCTAAGACCATTACTACCAGACCACTTACTAACACATGATAATTCATAATTACACATATTTACATATTCACTAATTTGACTCAACGGACAGCTAACATATAATTGAACATCATCTGCATACATATGAACTTCACAATTTGACAATACAGTTGGTAGATTGTTAATATACATGGTAAACAGTAAGGGTCCCAGGACAGAGCCCTGAGGAACACCACGCAACAAGGACACATAGTGCGACTTCTTATCATTAACAACAACTGCTTGCTACCTATTACTTAAAAACGCATAAGCTTCAGTGCAGTTTCTGAGAAGTTATATAGCAGACTTAATTTGGTCAAAAGAATTTCGTGGTTCACCGTGTCAAAAGCTTTGCTAAAGTCAAGAAGAGTCAACAACGTTACATGGCAATTATCTACATTACATCTAATATCTTCGACGACTTTAATAATGCTCGTAGTGCAGCTTCTGTTCTTCCTAAATCCTGATTGTTTTTTATACAAAATACAGCATTGGTCCAGAAATTTATTATTCTGGGCCACAATCAGATGCTCAAAAGTTTTGGACAGAAATGGTAAAATGCTAATTGGCCTAAAATCTCCATTTGATTTTGGGGTTGGAATAATTTTTGCTATTTTCCATTGATCTGGGAAGGTGGATGAGGTTACAGCTGCATTAATTATGTGTGTTATATGCCCAAAGATTTTCGGCTGTAGCATTTTTATGAATTTAGGGCTTACATCCTCCAGTCCTTCAGCATTAGACTTAATTTTAAGTATGGACTCTAAAACATCTCATTGATTGACACAGACAAATTTAAACATATTTTCACAATTATTTGACAGAACTGGACATACATACGAGCTAGTATTAGCTTCAGGTACATTAAGGTAAGTAAATTTAGTGTTAAGATCATTTATATCAATATCATCATTAATCCTTGTTACGTCATTGCCTATTCCTATGTTTTTAATTACTTTCCATGTCTGACTAGTATTTATTGCACTTTTGAACTTAGCAGAATAGTATCTTTGTTTAGCATGCCTTATTAAATCATTGACTTTTTGCCTAATTTTCTTGTACTGTTTGAAATAATAGTCAATTTTATAGCGTTTCCACTTGTGATAAATATTATCCCTTTGCTTAATTGCATTTTGTATGTGGGTATTAAACAACGATCTAGCAACTGGTTTAAAAATTTTAGTCTTAATTAGTACAAAAGTCTCATATACAGAGGTAGTCAAAAGCATGGTTGAATTATACATGGTTATGTCGAGAGAGAGAGCTCGCTCAATTTTTAGGAGCCTGTTGTTAGTCGAAAAGCAGCTGTCTTCAGTCGAGGTGTTGTTTTGAAAAATGTAAACAAAATCACACATCGTTCTATCTCTTTTTTGCAAACAAAAACAAGACGATAAAGCAATATCGAGAGAGCAATTATGCTATCTCTCTTGCACTCGCGTGGTCTTATCAACAGGCTCCTTCTGTTACGCATGACACAACCATGTATAATTCAACCATGGTCAAAAGTATTTACACAACGAGCTTTTTTTGCACATTCAATTGAAATAGCTTTGTTTCGGGTTGTTGTTGTTGCAGTGCAATAAATCCTATGTTTTTGTAAAGCTTGATCTATTCTTAAGCGATTGCAGTCAATTTCGTAAAGTTAACGGTACATAGGACAGAGAACAAAGCAAATGAACCAATGCTTATCAGTTGTCAAAAGTATTTACACACATTTTATTTGCGTCAAAAGTATTTACACACAACTCAATTTTATTTATTCAAGTTTAATATTCAATGGTAACAATGGATTTTTCTTATTAAACTAAAAAACATTACTAATATTTAGTTACACCACCTTTGGCATCAATGACAGCTTGCAGCCTGTCGGGTATTGATCTTACCAAAGTTTGTGCAAATTCTATGGTCAATTTGGACCAAATGTCCTCAATTTCAGCAAAGCAAATGAACCAATGCTTATCAGTTGTCAAAAGTATTTACACACATTTTACTTCCGTCAAAAGTATTTACACAATGCAAGTTCGTCTCAGTAATTGGTTTGCAGTCACAAGTGCAGGTTCTAACTGTTCCAGTTATCTTTATTAATTAACAGATAATTTAATTTAATTATTTAACCATTACAATTAATTACATAAATGCCAAAAATAAAGGAGTTAACCGTTGAGCGCCGGGCTGAAATTGTTGCTAGGTTTAAAACCGGTTCCACTGCAATCGAATTAGCTAAGTTGTATCAAATCTCGCGGAAAATGGTGTACAATTTAGTAAAAAAGAAGAATACAGTTGGAAGTTTAAGAAATCTAAAAAGAACAGGCCGAAAACCTGTGTTGGACCAAAGACAATGCAGGCACATACTAGGAGTTGTAGTTAAAAATCCAACTGCAAGTCCCGTTAAAGTTGCCGCAGAGTCAAAAAACATAATTGTAAAAAAATTAGTGAATCTACACTGCGTCGCAGGCTAAAGGATGCTGACTTTAATACCTATGTTGTCCGTAAAGTGATTGACATCACACCAACCAACCAGTCAAAACGTCTCGCATTTGCGTTGGAGTACAGCAAGAAGCCTCCTGACTTCTGGTTCAATGTTTTATGGATAGATGATGGTAATAGCAAGCATTTTATGCATTTTAAAAAAAATCAAAAGCGTTTGGCAGCCCAGCCAATTAATAGGTTTGGTGGTGGCACAATGGTGTTCTGGGGATGCCTTTCCTATTATGGATTCGGAGACTTGGTTAAAATAGAAGTGACATTAAACAAAACGGATACCTCCATATACTAAATGATCATACTTTCACATCAGGAAATAGACTTTTTCAACGTATGACTGGATTCTATAGCATGACAATGCTCCATGCCATAAGGGTAGGGTACCAACCAAATTTTTGAAAGACCTTAATCAGGCGGTTCTTCCGTGGCCCCCACAAAGCCCTGATCTGAATATCATTGAAAACGTTTGATAAAAATCGAAAACGCGAAGGAGCCATTGCTGAAATTGAAGACATTTGGTCCAAATTGACCATAGAATTTGCACAAACTTTGGTAAGATCAATACCCGACAGGCTGCAAGCTGTCATTGATGCCAAAGGTGGTGTAACTAAATATTAGTAATGTTTTTTAGTTTAATAAGAAAAATCCATTGTTACCATTGAATATTAAACTTGAATAAATAAAATTGAGTTGTGTGTAAATACTTTTGACGCAAATAAAATGTGTGTAAATACTTTTGACAACTGATAAGCATTGGTTCATTTGCTTTGTTCTCTGTCCTATGTACCGTTAACTTTACGAAATTGACTGCAATCGCTTAAGAATAGATCAAGCTTTACAAAAACATAGGATTTTGTTGCACTGCAACAACAACAACACGCAACAAAGCTATTTCAGTTGAATGTGCAAAAAAAAGCTCGTTGTGTAAATACTTTTGACTACCTCTGTAGATAGGTGTCGTTTTGCTGAAATATCTGAATGTTTTGGTCAACTGATGGCATAAAAAAAATCTCACTCCAGTAACACAGTCGGCATTCACTTAATAATATATCACAGTTAATATCCCAAAAATTTCTATACTTAATAACTTTATCTTTATAGTCAAGTTTTATATGAAAATTAAATCATGTTTTGAAAAAGCAGGTACTGATAGTTGATCATATAACATAATATTATTAGTACTACTTACCAGGATTATATCTAACAGTGTATTACTTGTTCTAGTAAAATGAGTGGGTACAACAGTATTAACCAGATGTAGGCCGAGTGATACCATCTCATCTGAAAAATTATTTTCAACTAAAATATTGCTGTTTAGGTCACCAGTAAGAATGATATCTGTATATCCTAATGAGAGATTACTTAGAACATCCACTAAGCAAGTGAAGTCAATATTTTTATTAGGCCTATAAATGCAGCCAACAAGCGTTTTATATTCATGCCCTAAATTTGAAATTTCAAGAAGAATATATTCAATTTCACTTCCATTTTGCTGTTTATGTAGAAGTTTGCATTTTAGTCTTGTGCTGACATAGATAGCAACACCACCAGCATGACTAATACGATCAGAACGAAAGGCATTATTTTTATTTATTTATTTGTTTATTGTCAACTATAATCAGCTGACAACAAATCTAAATTAGTTAAAATTAAAATAAAAATTTAAATTTGAAATTAAAATGAAGTAAAATAAAATTATATATAAATCTGAAAGTAAGTTTAGGTAAAAAAATTTATAAAGTTAACGTTAAAGCTCTGGGAAATTCAACAATAAAATTAGTGGTCCAACATTTGTTGCGTGGGAAAAACCCAGAAAAACCCAATCAGACCAGCGTTAGATAAGTAGTTAGTGGTTAGTGGTTACGATTAGATAAAGCAAAAAGGATCGATCTTTTAAATACTGGAATTGAGGACTCCAAGGATATAAGAGAATAAAGTTTGTTATAGTCAGAACATAAAACACGGAATGGTTCATGTATTAAATAGTTGCTCGAGCAACGATCAAGGCTAAGGGGTACAAAGTTACGTGAAGATCTAATTGGGACATTAAATTTAATTCGACTCAAAAGAACTGATGAGTCGATTTCACCATTAAGTAGGTTAGTAATAAATATTACTCCATGCATCGTTCTATGGTTTAACAGGGACGGAAGATTTATTAAAAGGTGTCTACTTGAATACGGGGGTAAGTCAACTCCAGGAATCCAGTTAAAACTTCTAAGGGCAAATAGAAGAAATTTCTTCGAATCGAGTACATTGGGGACCACACACAAGATCCATACTCCAGGATGGGACGTACTAGGGATGTATAAAGCGTATTAGTGGTGTAGGGATTGTTAAACTCCTTTGACCACCGCTTGATAAAGCCAATGACATAAATGGCCTTATTAACCATAGACGAAATATGAGAGTTAAAGTTTAGCTTAGGATCAAGAATAATGCCTAAATCTTTAATTTCAAACACGCGGTCAAGTGATGAAGCATCAAGCAAGTAGTGAGCAGTATGAGGGGTACTTCTACAAAAAGTCATGACTTTACATTTTGAACAATTTAAATTGAGTAAGTTAAAACGACACCAGGCCAACAGCGCACACAAATCCGACTGTAGTAAGTTGCACAGAGAAGCATCATTGTAGGTGAAACATAGTTTTACATCATCAGCAAACATATAAACAAAAGAGTTATTAATAACAGCTGGAAGATCGTTAATAAACAAATTAAATAGCAAAGGTCCAAGATGACTCCCCTGGGGAACACCAGAGGTAACTAAAATAGGTTTAGATACAGACGACTTAAAAACAACTTTTGACAACTTTCATAAACAATTAACGAGTCACATAAACCATGAACAAACCACGTTTCTGACACACATATAATATCAACATTAGACTTGACAAGGAGATATCTAAATTCTTCCATTTTATTTAAGAGACATTAAGCATTTATATAACATATATGTAGTCCATCATTTTGCTTTGCAAGTATTCTGATCATTGAATGGCTGTTCGCTTTGGATTGATTTAGATTAGATTGCATGATATTATGGGATGCAGTTTAGGAAATAAAAATAAATCCATCGGTCGCACACCAGTTTGAATAAGAGCTTTAAAAAAACACACACTAAGGTAAAGACAAACAAATAAGAGAGAAACAAAGAGCTTATTTGTAGCAGAAAACAAACAAAGAAACTTATAAAGAGAATTATAATAAGAGATTAAGTTACTAGCGAGAAAAGATCATTCGTCGCATAAACCACTGCAGAAGAGCTTTCAGCTTGCATGCTTAAAAGCTTTTGCATGTTATCAATGCAAGCAACCTTATCTGTCACGCTCCATGTAGTGCTTGCCTCAGAATTGTTTTTTTATGCCTAGAATTATGCGATTCAAATTATGTACGAGACAAGCTTTTCCCCTTAGGGAAAGCGCCCGTTTAGTAGCTCGCTCACTATTAAAAAACAACCCTTTTTTTTGAAGCCGAGATAGTTCGGCAAGATCGCACGATATCTCGAATGCTGGGGATTGGTTCGGCAAAGTAGAGAGTTTTTGGATCTCGTGGCGGCCAGACGGCGCGCCGAAAAAAAAAGTCGGGAGTCGTACAGTCTGAATATAGGAAAATTATAATAATCTCGACTCGCAAATTTTATAAAATCCGAAACCTTAGTCGGCTCATAATGTGTAACAAAAAGAACACACTATTGAGTCGCCGCTAACTAAATCCTCTGGGTGCCTGAAGAGGAGAAGGCAGTTATGCAGACCGAGGCTATGAGACCACGAAACCACGCGGAGTAGCGCAACATAACCTTACCTCCGTTTTCAATTGAGCGACGAGCCGTCCACAGCAGCCCCAGCAGTGACCAAGTGCCGATTTCTATTTCTTTATAACATCGAACTAAAGTAACAATTTAAAGCTACGCTATGTTAAATTACAAAAACCAAAGAAGTGATTAACTATGGCTACAAACTCGATTTTTCTTATTAAAATAAAGTTATAAAAACGTGCAAATAAAAAGACAACGAAAACCGAAAGACAAGTTATATAATATCACAGTGATATGCACAGCACAAAGACATACACTGCAACAAACATTTACTAAAACCGGATTGCACGTGGTGACTTTAAACACGCATCGTTTAAAACTTTATTATTATTTAAATAATATAGCAGACGTAAAAATAAAAGACAAAGATAAAATATTTATATTCCAGATGGAAAGTTAAAATGTTAAAACTAAGTTAAATAATTAAAATGAAAAAAAAAACACTTAGATACAAAAAAAAAAAAAGTGTCAATTTATCTTATATTCTAAATTCAGTCAAGTTCAAGCTAAAACAAAAGGTTACAACTAAACCAAATAAAAAGTTGAAATAAAAAAAAAAAAAAAATAGAACATTATTATCAAAACATCATACCCTATTCAACAAACCCCCACAGCTTAAGAAAGAATAAAATATTCTTGATGCAGCTCTCATCACGGCAAAAGATCTTTTGGACGTCGAGGAGAAAATGTAAGTGCATCCCTTAGACCCTCACTAACACCCTATTTATTATTTATCCATATAGCAAGTGATTAAGTGAAACGGTGATAATGAGAATTTAAATAAATATCGTAGTTAAAGAAAGAAAAAAAAGAAGTGTGCAAAGCCGCTCTCTTAAAACTATAAATAAGAGAAGCAAAATTTGAGAAGAGCTTTCAAGCTTGCGGTCGCGCCAAATGAAGTTGTGCTTAAGCTTTGCAGAATAAGCCAAGAAGTATGCCACCGAAAAAATCACTTAATCACCTGCAATGCTATGCAACATAAATATGAAATTAACTAATGGTTACAGCCTAAACTGAATATATATATAAAAAAAAAAAAAACATACATAAAACCAATCCATTAAATCAATTATTTGTTTATTTTTATTTTTATAGTTTTTTTATTTTAAATGAATTAAAATAAAGAAGGAAAATAAAAATTAACAAGAAAAATCAATAAAAGAAAATAAAAAATATAATCAAATAATTTATTAAATTAAATATTGAATTATTATCTTTTACTATGGATTAAAATTTTTACAAAAAAAAAATATATATATATTATTCTATTATGAACTAAAATAAATTTATTATTTCTATTGCGAATTAAAACCCACACAAAAAAAAAATAAATTAAACTAGGAGAATTGTTGAATTGAACTGAATTTGAATTTCGAATAAAAGATTTTTGAAACAAATAAAATAAATTTTAGATTAATGTAAAATTAAATAATTAGATGATAAAGTAAATGAATAAGAATTACATTACTAGGAATTAAGAACTAAATCATCATGCTTATTATAAATAAATTTATTGCTTATAACGTTTAGTAAAATGAATCTTTAAGTTCTTCTTTATTATGGGAATCATGTCGCGGCATAAGGGAAAGGAAACAATTTAGGTGATCGTTTGCTTAGGGATCATCAACTACATTGTATTGCCGGATTATGATGATCATGGAAGGGTGGGCAACAGCTGTGACAACAACACCGGTCCAGCACAGCCAAACGACAGCCCTAGAGTGTCGCCAATTATGAGAAATACCACATACCCTGTCCCTCTTTCTCCCCTTCTTTTCTTCTTAATTTAGCCGATATTACCTTGGTCCGCACGCGATTGAATGAAATTAATAGTAGCGCCGCGAGAAAGTAGTGCAAGGAAAAAAAAAAAAAAAATTGAACCTGCCCCATCTACCAACCATACAGCCGGAGCCAGCGCGTGCACCCCCTCCTTGATTACACATAACAGCCGCTCGTAGATCAACGTAACATGCTACATATATTAATTTTATTGGCGCCCAACGTGGGGCCCGAACGTTCGTTTAACGACGTTAGGTTAACCCCAACCTTAGGTAGAAAAAGTGCCCAACATCTGACACTGACCTTACCTTGGTAATTCAATACTCTTGCCTTTCTAACCCCTTTCTAAGTCTAACCTTTCCTTAGCTTTTGGGTAAATGCTTTGCATGAAGATATCTCAGTGATATCTTGATGTAGCGTTATATTCCGAATAGTATCTGTGACTAGACTAAGCCTTACTGGACGTGTTATGACTTTAAGTGGTTATAGCTCCGTTGTCATAGTCTAGTTTACAAGTCAATCCTTGTTATAATTAGATTGTTATATATATTGGAAGTTGATTATTGAATTCGCGGAGTATTGAGCTGCAGTCATGCCTTCTAACTATTTACAGTTACTTATAATTAAAACCCGAATGGTACACCTGTTTTAAGCAGTTACCAGCCTCCCTTTTTCTTCAAAAACTTAAGTAATTTTGCCTGGACAAGGATAACTTGTTGATAAAACATACATCCGCCGCGAATTAACAGACAGTTTAGAATTTTTTTTCTTCTTATCACAACCTCTGGTTTTAATAATTAGGTGGAGTGTTATAGGTAGGACATTGGATTTGCGGATTATTTAGCTGCAGCCATACCCTATAATTATTTGCATCTGAGTTTATCATAAACCAATCCAGTACTTCTGTATAGACAGGTACCAACGTTCGGTCTACCGGAAGCCTTAATTCATATTTGTTGGACAAGGACAAAGCCGTATTTTTTTGTAATCCGCCACAATATAAAAAGTAGGGCTCAAGATGACCTTCCTTTTTCCTTCTTTTTACTTATCTTAGGTATTTTCTCATATTGCTTTTGGGTAGAAGAGTTATTCCGACTCTTTGTTGTTCGCATGATTCCCAGACAATTATCGTTATTTTGATTACATAAAATTTTCTTGTCTTTATCTTTCATTTTGCATTTTTTTATCTATTGAGAACCGATACAATTTTATGATATAGCTCTCATTACTTGAACAAATAAATTTTCTTGTCTTTTTCGATATGGTTTTGTCCCATAGCGTCGAAAATTTATCAAGAACAAGCGACACTGGGAAACATTGCTGTATTTGCTCAGAAATAATCGTGTATCAAGCCCAATTATTGGCAACCTCGTGTAGACACAATTTTCACCGAGCGTGCTTCCACACCAAGGTCGGTAGAAGAAAAGTCTGCCCTGTCTGTCAAGAAAGTCTAGCACAACTGAGTTCGGCGTCAACTGAAAATCTTAGTCCTACAGGACCATCCACTTCAAATCCGAGGTGGCCCAGCACGTGTCAGTCCCTACAGACTAGATCGCAGGCGAGACGAGTTAAAAATTTTGAAGACTACGAAATGCGCAACTCCGAGGAAGCTAACCTGTCTCAGGGTTCAGCAAGCATACAGCAAGTCATTCCGAATATGGCAGAGTTGACCCAATCAATCACCGAAGCCTTGAGAGTGGCCATGCTGGAACAGTCTCGACTTATTGCTAGCACTTTAGCTGAGCAAACCAATAAAATAGTACAAGCTTTAGCAGTCAGTCCACGGGTCAGCCCAGCAGCAGATTTAGTTAATCTATCTCCATTGCAAGCGCAATCTTCGGTTGAAGCAGAGCCACAAGCTATGGAGCAATTTCTTCGGCTGCCAACGGCAATGCAGCCAACCGCTGGATCAATTCATAGTCAATCGGCAAGGATTCCCGAAGAGACCCATTATTCACCACCTTCGGCAAACCATATGCATGGTGATACTAGATCGTATTCCGCAGCACCAGCGCCTAGTAGGGGTGAAGTAGGTTCAAACATCCGACCAGATCGGGTTAGTCAAATAATGGCAAATTGGAAACTTAGGTTCACTGGGAAGGCTACCATGTCCATTGATGATTTTATATATCGGGTAAAGCTTTGACCAAGCAAACCTTGGATGGGAATTTTGATTTGACAGCCAGATATGCAAGTAATCTGTTCGACGGAAGCGCCAGTGAATGGTACTGGCGATATCACAAAAGCGTTTCAGAGGTTTACTGGCCAGAACTGTGCGTAGCTCTGCGTGGTCAATTTAAGGACGACCGTACTGATAGAAACATTCGAACCGAAATAGAACGCCGTAAACAGCTTCCAAACGAATCGTTTGACGATTTCTATGGTGTTATAGCTTCGCTTGCTGACAAACTGTCCGAGCCCATGTCCGAAAAATCTTTGGTAGAAACCTTGAGAGCTAATTTATTGAGTGAGGTGCAACATAATATATTGTACGAGCCGGCTAGCTCCGTAAAGGCTCTACGACATTTAGTGCGTACTCGAGAGATTTTCTTACAATCTTTACCTAAACCCAAACAGTCCGTACCTTCTTCTAGACTTATGCCTCGCCATGTCAATGCCATGTCAGAAACTGAATGTGAGGAGTTGTCTCACGTGAAAGACGAGCCTGATATGGAGTTTGATGTAGCAGCGGTAGATATATCGTGTTGGAATTGTGCTGAAAAAGGTCACCGGTATCAAGAGTGCATGGCAGAGCGCAGAGTATTTTGTTATGGTTGTGGGAAAGCAGACACTTACAAGCCTAGTTGCAGAAACTGTAGCTCAAACGCGTCAAAAAACTTGAGCCAGCGCGCACCGCAGAAAAGTGCACGCAGACAACTGGTCAGCAAAGCTACCAACACCGAATAAAGAATTTATTAACTGAAACTTTATTCCAACCAGACAGATCCCCTCACCCTGACTTAACTTTCAACACTAATGTTGAACAACCAAACTTCCGAAAAATCCGTTCAAAACGTCGCCAAACAGATTTTAAATGCAAGCGTCGGGTAGAACAAAATTCCATCTTAGCCTCGATAGTAGCAATTCCAAACGACTTACGCCCGCATGCTCAGGTGTTGCTTTTTGGAAGAACTATAGTTGGGTTAATGGACACTGGAGCTTCCATTAGCTGTATCGGTGGAAAACTTGCTGGTGAACTTCTGCTTGAAAATTTGAGTTATAAGCCAATGTTATCGAAAGTAAAAACAGCTGACGGAAAAAAGCAACAAATTATAGGTAAACTGGTTACAGAAGTAACGTACCGAGGTGAAACTAAAAATATATGTTTATATTTAGTGCCGTCTTTAGCAGCTGATCTTTACCTAGGTATTGATTTTTGGACAGTTTTTGATTTATTACCCGTACACCTTATGGCTCAAAATTTTGTTATATCTTCGCTTGAAAATCCTACAATGAAGGAAATCACGCCTGCTCAGCGCCAACAATTGCAAAGAACGATTGAGTTATTCCCTTCATTTGCCCAAAAAGGATTAGGTAGGACCTCATTAATCACCCATGCAATAGATGTAGCACACGCTAAGCCGATCAAACAACGTCACTATGCCGTGTCGCCTGCAACTGAGAAGCTTATGTACGAAGAGTTAGACAGGATGCTACAATTGGGAGTAATTCAAGAGTCTAATAGCTCATGGTCATCTCCTGTGGTATTAGTAAAGAAACCTGGAAAAGTCAGACTATGTATTGATAGCCGAAAGGTAAATGATGTAACTGTCAAAGACGCATATCCAATGCCTTTGATTGACGGTATTTTAAGCAGATTGCCGAAAGCGGAGTACGTGACAAGTCTGGATCTAAAGGATGCCTTCTGGCAAATTCCTCTCGATCCGAACTCTAGAGACAAGACTGCTTTTACAGTTCCAGGTCGCCCGTTATATGAGTTTGTTGTTATGCCATTTGGACTGACTAATGCTCCCCATACTATGTCTCGGCTTATGGACAAAATAGTCCCCGCGCATTTGCGCAATGAGGTCTTCATCTACTTGGATGACTTACTAATTATTTCAGATACCTTTGAGCGTCATCTCGAAGTCTTGTCGATTATGGCTACTCATTTTACTCGTGCCAATCTCACTCTTAATGTCGAAAAAAGCAAATTTTGCCGACGAGAAGTCAAATATTTAGGACACGTAATTGGCAATGGCCTCATTAGCACCGATCCCGAAAAAATATCTGCCGTTAAAGATTTTCCGATACCGCGATCAATGAAACAAGTCCGCAGGTTTCTTGGCATGACAGGCTGGTATCATAAATTTATCAGGAACTATGCCGCTATTTCTTCGCCACTGTCGGATACCCTTAAGTCCAAGCGAAAGTTTGAATGGACTGAAGACGCTCAACGGGCTTTCGAGTCTTTAAAAAGTCATATGTGTTCCGCTCCAGTATTGCATAGTCCTAATTTTTCTGAACCCTTTGCTATTCATTGTGATGCCAGTCATACCGGCGTTGGTGCAGTGTTAATGCAGACAAACAGCCAAGGTGATGACATACCGATTGCATTTATGTCAAAAAAACTCAATCGGTGCCAAAGGCAATATACGGTCACAGAAAAGGAGTGTTATGCTGCAGTTTTAGCGGTAAAAAAAATTTAGAGCTTATGTTGAAGGCCAGGAGTTTACTATTATTACTGATCATGCCTCTTTAAAATGGCTTATGACGCAGGCAGACCTCAGTTCGAGATTGGCTAGATGGTCTCTAAAACTACAAGGTTTTACATTTAAAATTCAGCACAAGAAAGGCAGTCAAAACATTGTGCCGGATGCACTATCGCGTACTTATACTGAAGATTTGTCGTCTATCTCACTTAATAGTCTTATAGTTGACTTAGATTCGCCCGAGTTTAAATCCCCTGAGTATACGGATCTCAAAAACAAAATTCGTCAGAACCATTCGTCCTTGCCAGATCTTAAAATCGAAAACGATTATATTTTTCGCAGAGCTGAACACACGGCTGACGTGAAAGTTGCCGATGATTTTTGCTGGAAACTTTGGGTTCCGCGAGCGTTAATATTGTCCGCTTTGAGAGCAGCTCATGATAGTGTCTTGCATGCGCACGGGGGAATAAATAAAACGTTAGAGAGACTCAGAAGGTACTATTATTGGCCTAACATGGTCACAGATGTTAAAAACTTCATTAATGCTTGTGACGTTTGCAAATCCACTAAGCATTCCAATAGATCAATGAAGCCACCATTGGGACACACAGGCCAGTCATTGAGATTCTTTCAGAAGTTGTATGTAGATTTTCTAGGACCATATCCGCGCAGTAAGTCTGGAAATATCGGAATAGTTGTCGTATTAGACCATATGTCAAAATTTCCATTCTTAAAGCCTGTCAAGAAATTTACTGCAGAAGCTGTCAGAAACTACATGGAAGAAGATCTTTTCCATTGTTTCGGAATTCCAGAAACTGTTGTCTCTGACAATGGAGTTCAATTTAAGTCAAAAATATTCAATTCCTTGTTAGAAAAATATAATATCTGTCATACATATACAGCGTTGTATTCACCTCAGGCTAATGCCTCTGAAAGAGTCAATAGATCTGTCCTTTCAGCCATAAAAGCTTATGTAAGTCAAGACCAACGTAACTGGGATGAAAAACTTAGTAGCATAAGTTGCGCACTTCGCTCAAGCTTCCATTTAGCTATTAATACCAGCCCTTACAAGCTAGCGTTTGGCCAGCATATGATCACAAACGGAAAAAGTTACAAACTACTAAGAACCTTAGGTATGTTGGACGATCGAGGCATTCAGTTTAGTCGGGAAGATTCATTTGATCTGTTGCGTAGCCAGGCAACCACTACGATGCAGACACAGTATGCCCGCAATGAAAAGGCTTACAACTTGAGAGCTAACGAAGTATCCTTTAAAGTGGGGCAAGAAGTTTTTAGGCGAAACTTTCAGCAAAGCGACTTTAAAAAAGGTTACAGTGCGAAATTAGCACCAAACTTTGTAAAAGCCCGAGTGCGAAAAAGAGTTGGGAAGCTATACTACGAGCTCGAAGACCATCAAGGACGCCTTGTTGGCATCTTCCACGCCAAAGATATTAAACAATAATCCTTGACGTGCAAGCGTGTATCCCGCTCGCTGTGTTCCACATCAAGCGTGATTTTAGTGGGGGGGAAAATGTAGTGCGCTTGCCTCAGAATTGTTTTTTTTTATGCCTAGAATTATGCGATTCAAATTATGTACGAGACAAGCTAAGCTTTTGGCTAGCGCCACCTATAGGGAAAGCAGCCCGTTTAGTAGCTCGCTCACTATTAGAAAAATGCAACTCTTGCATTTTTTTTGAAGCCGAGATAGTTCGGCAAGATCGGACGATATCTCGAATGCTGGGGATTGGTTCGGCAAAGCAGAGAGTTTTTGGATCTCGTGGCGGCCAGACGGCGCGCCGAAGAAAAAAAAAGTCGGGAGTCGTACAGTCTGAATATAGGAAAATTATAATAATCTCGACTCGCAAATTTTATAAAATCCGAAACCTTAGTCGGCTCATAATGTGTAACAAAAAGAACACACTATTGAGTCGCCGCTAACTAAATCCTCTGGGTGCCTGAAGAGGAGAAGGCAGTTATGCAGACCGAGGCTATGAGACCACGAAACCACGCGGAGTAGCGCAACATAACCTTACCTCCGTTTTCAATTGAGCGACGAGCCGTCCACAGCAGCCCCAGCAGTGACCAAGTGCCGATTTCTATTTCTTTTATAACATCGAACTAAAGTAACAATTTAAAGCTACGCTATGTTAAATTACAAAAACCAAAGAAGTGATTAACTATGGCTACAAACTCGATTTTTCTTATTAAAATAAAGTTATAAAAACGTGCAAATAAAAAGACAACGAAAACCGAAAGACAAGTTATATAATATCACAGTGATATGCACAGCACAAAGACATACACTGCAACAAACATTTACTAAAACCGGATTGCACGTGGTGACTTTAAACACGCATCGTTTAAAACTTTATTATTAATTAAATAATATAGCAGACGTAAAATAAAAGACAAAGATAAAATATTTATATTCCAGATGGAAAGTTAAAATGTTAAAACTAAGTTAAATTAATTAAAATGAAAAAAAAAACACTTAGATACAAAAAAAAAAAAAAAGGTGTCAATTTATCTTATATTCTAAATTCAGTCAAGTTCAAGCTAAAACAAAAGGTTACAACTAAACCAAATAAAAGTTGAAATAAAAAAAAAAACAAAATATAGAACATTATTATCAAAACATCATACCCTATTCAACAAACCCCCACAGCTTAAGAAAGAATAAAATATTCTTGATGCAGCTCTCATCACGGCAAAAGATCTTTTGGACGTCGAGGAGAAAATGTAAGTGCATCCCTTAGACCCTTACTAACACCCTATTTATTATTTATCCATATAGCAAGTGATTAAGTGAAACGGTGATAATGAGAATTTAAATAAATATCGTAGTTAAAGAAAGAAAGAAAAGAAGTGTGCAAAGCCGCTCTCTTAAAACTATAAATAAGAGAAGCAAAATTTGAGAAGAGCTTTCAAGCTTGCGGTCGCGCCAAATGAAGTTGTGCTTAAGCTTTGCAGAATAAGCCAAGAAGTATGCCACCGAGAAAAATCACTTAATCACCTGCAATGCTATGCAAAATAAATATGAAATTAACTAATGGTTACAGCCTAAACTGAATATATATATAAAAAAAAAAAAAAAACATACATAAAACCAATCCATTAAATCAATTATTGGTTTATTTTTATTTTTATAGTTTTTTTTATTTTAAATGAATTAAAATAAAGAAGGAAAATAAAAATTAACAAGAAAAATCAATAAAAGAAAATAAAAATATAATCAAATAATTTATTAAATTAAATATTGAATTATTATCTTTTACTATGGATTAAAATTTATACAAAAAAAAATATATATATATATTATTCTATTATGAACTAAAATAAATTTATTATTTCTATTACGAATTAAAACCCACACAAAAAAAAAAAAATAAATTAAACTAGGAGAATTGTTGAATTGAACTGAATTTGAATTTCGAATAAAAGATTTTTGAAACAAATAAAATAAATTTTAGATTAATGTAAAATTAAATAATTAGATGATAAAGTAAATGAATAAGAATTACATTACTAGGAATTAAGAACTAAATCATCATGCTTATTATAAATAAATTTATTGCTTATAACGTTTAGTAAAATGAATCTTTAAGTTCTTCTTTACTATGGGAATCATGTCGCGGCATAAGGGAAAGAAAACAATTTAGGTGATCGTTTGCTTAGGGATCATCAACTACATTGTATTGCCGGATTATGATGACCATGGAAGGGTGGGCAACAGCTGTGACAACAACACCGGTCCAGCACAGCCAAACGACAGCCCTAGAGTGTCGCCAATTATGAGAAATACCACATACCCTGTCCCTCTTTCTCCCCTTCTTTTTCTTCTTAATTTAGCCGATATTACCTTGGTCCGCACGCGATTGAATGAAATTAATAGTAGCGCCGCGAGAAAGTAGTGCAAGGAAAAAAAAAAAAAAAAAAAATTGAACCTGCCCCATCTACCAACCATACAGCCGGAGCCAGCGCGTGCACCCCCTCCTTGATTACACATAACAGCCGCTCGTAGATCAACGTAACATGCTACATCCATTTGACGTGAACTAACGCACGACGGCAAAAAACTGCTGATAAAAGCTTTTTTCTCTTCATCTGCATTGCTTCTTTGCAAATTAGATAATTCTCTCTACTAAGCTGCTCATTAAGGTATATTGGGAGATCCACACGTGTTTCAAAGGCTAACATATGCAGAGACAGTTGAGCTTTGTGTGTCCGTCGGTAATCAGCAGCTGCTCGCTGAATGTTTATTTTATCTCGTAAATTATCAAATTTAATCAAGATTACCGGGTCAACAACTGTGTTAGAACCTGCACGTTGTTTGACTCTGTAAAATTCCTTGAGTCTGGGCGCCTGAGTGACCCCCAAAGTAACCGCAAGTGAGTTAAACATTGTACGAAGCTGCTCACCCTCGACAACCGGCACTCCGTATAGGCGCACATCATTTGCTGCACTGGCGTTAGCTTGTTGGGCTATTTTGGCCTCCAAAGTCTCCACACGAGCCTGAAGTGCAGCTGACTCAGGAGTAGACTGCTCCAACTTACAGACGCACTGCACAAGGTTTTGGAGCTCACTTTCAAGACCATTCAACTTATCCTGTAACAAGGCCATCAAGTTTTCCTCATATTCCTTCATTTTTGTTTCGATCAGTGCAGCTTGTTCATAAAATTTTTAATTGATCAGCTGGGTAAGCGCAGCCAGATCACTCCCTTTGCCAACCTTGAGTTCTCCAGCAGAGTTTTCACGCAAGCGCTTCGGTATCAGTGCCATGATATGTTGTATAGTATTATTGAGTGATTTCGCTTGACGGCCTGTTATTGTGTATTGTTTGGCGCGTTATTACTCGTATGTGTGTGTTAAAATAGATGAAAAAGTTGCAGTTTGCTGTTGTTTTTGCTCAAATTTGCTTATTTCACGTTTAAATTATACTTCACGACTATTTGTAATGAGTGGTTTTAGTAATGCAAAGTCAAAGTATCCCTTTTTCGGTATTTATTCACGAATATAATAATAAAATTAAACAATGAGCAGAGTTGCCAATTTTCAAACTTCAGTCGATTAAATTCTATATCTCCGGTGTTTCTTAACCGATTTTTACGAAATTTTAAGAATTGTTATCTATTATTTCAACCCTCATTTTAATTTTAAGTATGGACTCTAAAACATCTCATTGATTGACACAGACAAATTTAAACATATTTTCACAATTATTTGACAGAACTGGACATACATACGAGCTAGTATTAGCTTCAGGTACATTAAGGTAAGTAAATTTAGTGTTAAGATCATTTATATCAATATCATCATTAATCCTTGTTACGTCATTGCCTATTCCTATGTTTTTAATTACTTTCCATGTCTGACTAGTATTTATTGCACTTTTGAACTTAGCAGAATAGTATCTTTGTTTAGCATGCCTTATTAAATCATTGACTTTTTGCCTAATTTTCTTGTACTGTTTGAAATAATAGTCAATTTTATAGCGTTTCCACTTGTGATAAATATTATCCCTTTGTTTAAAATTTGTATGTGGGTATTAAACAACGACTAGCAACTTGTTTAAAAATTTTAGTCTTAATTAGTACAAAAGTCTCATATACAGAGGTAGTCAAAAGCATGGTTGAATTATACATGGTTATGTCGAGAGAGAGAGCTCGCTCAATTTTTAGGAGCCTGTTGTTAGTCGAAAAGCAGCTGTCTTCAGTCGAGGTGTTGTTTTGAAAAATGTAAACAAAATCACACATCGTTCTATCTCTTTTTTGCAAACAAAAACAAGACGATAAAGCAATATCGAGAGAGCAATTATGCTATCGCTCTTGCACTCGCGTGGTCTTATCAACAGGCTCCTTCTGTTACGCATGACACAACCATGTATAATTCAACCCTGGTCAAAAGTATTTACACAACGAGCTTTTTTTGCACATTCAATTGAAATAGCTTTGTTTCGGGTTGTTGTTGTTGCAGTGCAATAAATCCTATGTTTTTGTAAAGCTTGATCTATTCTTAAGCGATTGCAGTCAATTTCGTAAAGTTAACGGTACATAGGACAGAGAACAAAGCAAATGAACCAATGCTTATCAGTTGTCAAAAGTATTTACACACATTTTATTTGCGTCAAAAGTATTTACACACAACTCAATTTTATTTATTCAAGTTTAATATTCAATGGTAACAATGGATTTTTCTTATTAAACTAAAAAACATTACTAATATTTAGTTACACCACCTTTGGCATCAATGACAGCTTGCAGCCTGTCGGGTATTGATCTTACCAAAGTTTGTGCAAATTCTATGGTCAATTTGGACCAAATGTCCTCAATTTCAGCAAAGCAAATGAACCAATGCTTATCAGTTGTCAAAAGTATTTACACACATTTTACTTCCGTCAAAAGTATTTACACAATGCAAGTTCGTCTCAGTAATTGGTTTGCAGTCACAAGTGCAGGTTCTAACTGTTCCAGTTATCTTTATTAATTAACAGATAATTTAATTTAATTATTTAACCATTACAATTAATTACATAAATGCCAAAAATAAAGGAGTTAACCGTTGAGCGCCGGGCTGAAATTGTTGCTAGGTTTAAAACCGGTTCCACTGCAATCGAATTAGCTAAGTTGTATCAAATCTCGCGGAAAATGGTGTACAATTTAGTAAAAAAGAAGAATACAGTTGGAAGTTTAAGAAATCTAAAAAGAACAGGCCGAAAACCTGTGTTGGACCAAAGACAATGCAGGCACATACTAGGAGTTGTAGTTAAAAATCCAACTGCAAGTCCCGTTAAAGTTGCCGCAGAGTCAAAAAACATAATTGTAAAAAAATTAGTGAATCTACACTGCGTCGCAGGCTAAAGGATGCTGACTTTAATACCTATGTTGTCCGTAAAGTGATTGACATCACACCAACCAACCAGTCAAAACGTCTCGCATTTGCGTTGGAGTACAGCAAGAAGCCTCCTGACTTCTGGTTCAATGTTTTATGGATAGATGAGGCTGCATTTCAGTTCCAGGGGTAATAGCAAGCATTTTATGCATTTAAAAAAAAATCAAAAGCGTTTGGCAGCCCAGCCAATTAATAGGTTTGGTGGTGGCACAATGGTGTTCTGGGGATGCCTTTCCTATTATGGATTCGGAGACTTGGTTAAAATAGAAGTGACATTAAACAAAAACGGATACCTCCATATACTAAATGATCATACTTTCACATCAGGAAATAGACTTTTTTCAACGTATGACTGGATTCTATAGCATGACAATGCTCCATGCCATAAGGGTAGGGTACCAACCAAATTTTTGAAAGACCTTAATCAGGCGGTTCTTCCGTGGCCCCCACAAAGCCCTGATCTGAATATCATTGAAAACGTTTGATAAAAATCGAAAACGCGAAGGAGCCATTGCTGAAATTGAAGACATTTGGTCCAAATTGACCATAGAATTTGCACAAACTTTGGTAAGATCAATACCCGACAGGCTGCAAGCTGTCATTGATGCCAAAGGTGGTGTAACTAAATATTAGTAATGTTTTTTAGTTTAATAAGAAAAATCCATTGTTACCATTGAATATTAAACTTGAATAAATAAAATTGAGTTGTGTGTAAATACTTTTGACGCAAATAAAATGTGTGTAAATACTTTTGACAACTGATAAGCATTGGTTCATTTGCTTTGTTCTCTGTCCTATGTACCGTTAACTTTACGAAATTGACTGCAATCGCTTAAGAATAGATCAAGCTTTACAAAAAACATAGGATTTTGTTGCACTGCAACAACAACAACACGCAACAAAGCTATTTCAGTTGAATGTGCAAAAAAAAGCTCGTTGTGTAAATACTTTTGACTACCTCTGTAGATAGGTGTCGTTTTGCTGAAATATCTGAATGTTTTGGTCAACTGATGGCATAAAAAAAAATCTCACTCCAGTAACACAGTCGGCATTCACTTAATAATATATCACAGTTAATATCCCAAAAATTTCTATACTTAATAACTTTATCTTTATAGTCAAGTTTTATATGAAAATTAAATCATGTTTTGAAAAAGCAGGTACTGATAGTTGATCATATAACATAATATTATTAGTACTACTTACCAGGATTATATCTAACAGTGTATTACTTGTTCTAGTAAAATGAGTGGGTACAACAGTATTAACCAGATGTAGGCCGAGTGATACCATCTCATCTGAAAAATTATTTTCAACTAAAATATTGCTGTTTAGGTCACCAGTAAGAATGATATCTGTATATCCTAATGAGAGATTACTTAGAACATCCACTAAGCAAGTGAAGTCAATATTTTTATTAGGCCTATAAATGCAGCCAACAAGCGTTTTATATTCATGCCCTAAATTTGAAATTTCAAGAAGAATATATTCAATTTCACTTCCATTTTGCTGTTTATGTAGAAGCTTGCATTTTAGTCTTGTGCTGACATAGATAGCAACACCACCAGCATGACTAATACGATCAGAACGAAAGGCATTATTTTTATTTATTTATTTGTTTATTGTCAACTATAATCAGCTGACAACAAATCTAAATTAGTTAAAATTAAAATAAAAATTTAAATTTGAAATTAAAATGAAGTAAAATAAAATTATATATAAATCTGAAAGTAAGTTTAGGTAAAAAAATTTATAAAGTTAACGTTAAAGCTCTGGGAAATTCAACAATAAAATTAGTGGTCCAACATTTGTTGCGTGGGAAAAACCCAGAAAAACCCAATCAGACCAGCGTTAGATAAGTAGTTAGTGGTTAGTGGTTACGATTAGATAAAGCAAAAAGGATCGATCTTTTAAATACTGGAATTGAGGACTCCAAGGATATAAGAGAATAAAGTTTGTTATAGTCAGAACATAAAACACGGAATGGTTCATGTATTAAATAGTTGCTCGAGCAACGATCAAGGCTAAGGGGTACAAAGTTACGTGAAGATCTAATTGGGACATTAAATTTAATTCGACTCAAAAGAACTGATGAGTCGATTTCACCATTAAGTAGGTTAGTAATAAATATTACTCCATGCATCGTTCTATGGTTTAACAGGGACGGAAGATTTATTAAAAGGTGTCTACTTGAATACGGGGGTAAGTCAACTCCAGGAATCCAGTTAAAACTTCTAAGGGCAAATAGAAGAAATTTCTTCGAATCGAGTACATTGGGGACCACACACAAGATCCATACTCCAGGATGGGACGTACTAGGGATGTATAAAGCGTATTAGTGGTGTAGGGATTGTTAAACTCCTTTGACCACCGCTTGATAAAGCCAATGACATAAATGGCCTTATTAACCATAGACGAAATATGAGAGTTAAAGTTTAGCTTAGGATCAAGAATAATGCCTAAATCTTTAATTTCAAACACGCGGTCAAGTGATGAAGCATCAAGCAAGTAGTGAGCAGTATGAGGGGTACTTCTACAAAAAGTCATGACTTTACATTTTGAACAATTTAAATTGAGTAAGTTAAAACGACACCAGGCCAACAGCGCACACAAATCCGACTGTAGTAAGTTGCACAGAGAAGCATCATTGTAGGTGAAACATAGTTTTACATCATCAGCAAACATATAAACAAAAGAGTTATTAATAACAGCTGGAAGATCGTTAATAAACAAATTAAATAGCAAAGGTCCAAGATGACTCCCCTGGGGAACACCAGAGGTAACTAAAATAGGTTTAGATACAGACGACTTAAAAACAACTTTTGACAACTTTCATAAACAATTAACGAGTCACATAAACCATGAACAAACCACGTTTCTGACACACATATAATATCAACATTAGACTTGACAAGGAGATATCTAAATTCTTCCATTTTATTTAAGAGACATTAAGCATTTATATAACATATATGTAGTCCATCATTTTGCTTTGCAAGTATTCTGATCATTGAATGGCTGTTCGCTTTGGATTGATTTAGATTAGATTGCATGATATTATGGGATGCAGTTTAGGAAATAAAAATAAATCCATCGGTCGCACACCAGTTTGAATAAGAGCTTTAAAAAAACACACACTAAGGTAAAGACAAACAAATAAGAGAGAAACAAAGAGCTTATTTGTAGCAGAAAACAAACAAAGAAACTTATAAAGAGAATTATAATAAGAGATTAAGTTACTAGCGAAAAAGATCATTCGTCGCATAAACCACTGCAGAAGAGCTTTCAGCTTGCATGCTTAAAAGCTTTTGCATGTTATCAATGCAAGCAACCTCATCTGTCACGCTCCATTTGACGTGAACTAACGCACGACGGCAAAAAACTGCTGATAAAAGCTTTTTTCTCTTCATCTGCATTGCTTCTTTGCAAATTAGATAATTCTCTCTACTAAGCTGCTCATTAAGGTATATTGGGAGATCCACACGTGTTTCAAAGGCTAACATATGCAGAGACAGTTGAGCTTTGTGTGTCCGTCGGTAATCAGCAGCTGCTCGCTGAATGTTTATTTTATCTCGTAAATTATCAAATTTAATCAAGATTACCGGGTCAACAACTGTGTTAGAACCTGCACGTTGTTTGACTCTGTAAAATTCCTTGAGTCTGGGCGCCTGAGTGACCCCCAAAGTAACCGCAAGTGAGTTAAACATTGTACGAAGCTGCTCACCCTCGACAACCGGCACTCCGTATAGGCGCACATCATTTGCTGCACTGGCGTTAGCTTGTTGGGCTATTTTGGCCTCCAAAGTCTCCACACGAGCCTGAAGTGCAGCTGACTCAGGAGTAGACTGCTCCAACTTACAGACGCACTGCACAAGGTTTTGGAGCTCACTTTCAAGACCATTCAACTTATCCTGTAACAAGGCCATCAAGTTTTCCTCATATTCCTTCATTTTTGTTTCGATCAGAGCAGCTTGTTCATAAAATTTTTAATTGATCAGCTGGGTAAGCGCAGCCAGATCACTCCCTTTGCCAACCTTGAGTTCTCCAGCAGAGTTTTCACGCAAGCGCTTCGGTATCAGTGCCATGATATGTTGTATAGTATTATTGAGTGATTTCGCTTGACGGCCTGTTATTGTGTATTGTTTGGCGCGTTATTACTCGTATGTGTGTGTTAAAATAGATGAAAAAGTTGCAGTTTGCTGTTGTTTTTGCTCAAATTTGCTTATTTCACGTTTAAATTATACTTCACGACTATTTGTAATGAGTGGTTTTAGTAATGCAAAGTCAAAGTATCCCTTTTTCGGTATTTATTCACGAATATAATAATAAAATTAAACAATGAGCAGAGTTGCCAATTTTCAAACTTCAGTCGATTAAATTCTATATCTCCGGTGTTTCTTAACCGATTTTTACGAAATTTTAAGAATTGTTATCTATTATTTCAACCCTCATTTTTACATTTTCCAAATTCGATATTTTTTTGTTATCGATTCCATGTGTATATCGGAAATCAGAATAGTTATCGATTATTTGAAGCAAATTTGTTCTGCTCATGGTATAGGAGAACTTATATACAAAATCTGAAGTCTCTAGCTCTTGTAGTCTCTGAGATCCACGCGTTCATACAGAAGGACAGACGGACAGACGGTCAGACGGACTGACGGACATGGTTATATCGACTTTGCTGTTGATGCTGATCAAAAATATATATACTTTATAGGGTCGGAGATGCTTCCTTCTGCCTGTTACATACTTTTGCACAAAACCATTATACCCTTTTTTACCCATTTTATGCGTTAAGGGTATAAATAGCGGCTAATAAAAAACCTGTTTTTTGAAAACCATAAAAATCAAAAATAACAGCAAAACAACAAGCTGTTTCTGAAAAACACCAAAAACAACAGCAAAACAACAAGCTGTTGCTGAAAAAACACCAAAAATAACAGCAGAACAAAAAACTGTTTCTGAAAAACATAAAAAATAACATCAAAATAGCCCCCGGTTTTTAAAACTGAAAAAAAATAACAGATCCCTGTTTTAAACAGCAAAACAATTACCTGTTCCTAAAACCGAAAAACCTGCTTTAACTGCAAAACTGCCACCTGTTCTATGTTTCCTGGGCTTACCTCTTTTCAAGGTTATTGGGTGGGTTCTAGAATTGGAGTTGAAAGAGAAAATATCTGCCTGGAAACGCCAGTTGGCCACCGCTGCGTCACTTTGCAAGCAGTACTTTACTCTGTTCAATAGCGTTCTTTTAAGTCCCGGTTTTTTATCGACACGATTGGGGACTTGTTCTTTCATTTAAATGTTAAATTAAAGTTAAAGTAAGAAACGCAGCAGTATTGCGTCAGTACTTTCGTTCGCTTTCGGAGAAAAAAAAAAAAAAACAAGTGCCGCATAGTTAATTTTGGCTATGCCAAGACTATGATACCCTTCACACATGGATAATTTTTCTTTTTACATAATTTTCAATAAATTGAATTTGAATTTATTATTTTTTAACAATTGTTGTGGTTTGGCTGTTATTGTCAGCTAGACGTTAGACAGTCAGCCAAATCAATGCTCCCCCCTCTTATTTATGTTTCTGTGCAGTTGTTGGTAAATTTTCTCTCCTATTTTTACTCTTGAGCGTCATTTACTTGTTCAAGAGCGACAACAATTTGACAATTTTTTGCGTTATACCACTTTTGAAGCAAATGAGCTATATGTAGGGACTTGAAAGTTGACAGCAACAACAATTGATAGTACGATATGGTCAATTTGTATGGTGACTATGTCGTAGAATGCTCCGATCGGGATGAAATTTCATAGTGAACAAACCCGACATGATCTAAGCAATCTGTGAAAGTTTCATCAAGATCGGTTCAGCAGTTTGGCCGGAAATCGTGTTGAAACAGACAGACGGACGGACGGACACGCGGAAATCAATTCCTGAGCTCGTCCTGATCATTTTGATATATAGTCTTCCATCATTCCTTTAAAGCGTTACAGATTCATGACAAACTCAATATACCCTGTTTCACATGTGTGAAGGGTATAAAAATTGATGGCACTCTTAAAAAAACAAAAGATTC
Organism: Scaptomyza montana; assembly: GCA_018904305.1. Lineage (NCBI taxonomy): Eukaryota > Metazoa > Arthropoda > Insecta > Diptera > Drosophilidae > Scaptomyza > Scaptomyza montana. Next base: position 510,448 of record JAEIGR010000047.1, on the reverse strand, counting down.
GGTTTTCAGAAATTTTTTCGAAAAAAAAATCACAAATTTACATTGCTGAAGTAAACTACTTTGTACAGAAAAAACGGATGGGAATTTTCTTTCGCAGCAGCAGCAGGAGCAAGATCAACAAATTGTTTTTAAACAAGAGTATTCATACTTGTAGATTAAGATTATATAGAGTTAGAGGTAGAAATTGATTGAGGGAGAAGGTGTAAGAGGGGGATTGTTAGAGTGAGAAGTTGTAAGAGGGGGAAAGTGTTTGAGGGAGAAGGTGTTAGAGGGAGAAAGTGTTAGAGGGAGAAAGTGTTAGAAGGAGAATGTGTGTAAAGGGGGGAAATAGTTAGAGGGGAAAAGTGTTACAAGGAGGAAGACTTAGACTTAAGTTTGTGCATGCTTGAAGTGCGCTAGTCAAAGGTCAAGTACATTAGTTGGCTAATGTGTTATAGATATCACCGTCCGTGAGGATCAGTGAGCAAAGTACATTGCCTATGAAACTTTTAAGTGCTAGAGTCAAGTGTGCACAGGTTTCTTAGCTACAAATTAGTAAATAAGAGAGGGAGTCAACTGTGCGCAGGTTTCTTAGCTACGAATAAGTAGATAACAGAGAGTCGAGAAGGCGCCTGTTTGACGTGCGTTGCCTTGCACACCTGCAGGCAAAACATAAACAATGAATGTTTATGGTTGTGAAAGCCAGTGATCAAAGGATGAAAGGATTGAGACAAGATTGTGCTTGTGTGAAGTACGCTAGTCAAAGGGCAGTACATTCGTAGGCCGCATTGTTATGATCAACAGCAACACCAACAACAACCTTCGTGGGGGGTTATCTGTGCAAGGGATGGGAATTTTCTTCCGCAGCAGCAGCAGCAAGATCAACACATTTTTTTTAAACAAAAGTATTGAGACTTGCAGATTTAGATTGGAATGTTAGAGGGGGAAGGTGCAAGAGGGGGAAAGTGTTAGAGGGAGAAAAAGAGAGTTAGTGTAAGAGAGAGTAAGTGTTAAAAGGAGAAAGTGTCAAAGGGGGAAAGTTTTACAACTAGTAGCGAATTTAGAGTTTCTGCACTTAAAGAGCTTCGTCGCTCGCTTAGGATGTAATGAAGCGCTGAAAAGTCCCTCTCAACAGACACCTGAGTCGCCGGTGTAGCCAGTACACTTTTTTGTTGTGATCGCGTCCCATTTTTGGCACAAAAATTAAAACACTCCAAACGCACCGAATCCACAAAAGCAAGTGTGATTTACAAGTAGACTGATCATTCGCATATACACTCATACAAATGCAAAAGACTTTTATTTTCTTAGCTCGTTGCAAAACGGTCAGCGAATAAGCAGAGCAAAAGGGAAACACGAAATTGGTTTTTGGTTGAGCACAGACCGTTCGTTCAAGAGACACTGGTGAACGGCTCTTGTCTGACTTTTTGCACAAGTGGTGCGCAAAAAACAGTTTTTTGGTGACTGCAAGAAACGGTCAACTGTTATTTGCGAGCTCTGGTTTGAAAACACGCCCCCTTATGCGATTCTATACACGAGCGTCTATGAAATGCAGGTGGTATGTTAACTTGTTCGCTTCTTACGTTTCTAACCTTTATTTGCATATATCTGTTTTTATTATTGCACTGACTTCTGTTACTTTTATTGAGCTAATTAGTATAACTTTTTAGTAAGCCAATGAAAATTTTTTAAATTGGTGTACTTTGTTCATAAATTATCAAATTATGTTTTTCTTATAGGTATGTTTTAATATTATTTATTTATTTATTTATTTTTATAGATTTTTGCATTATGTCAAATTTGAGATTTTTACTAAGTCATACTCCATGATTTTGTTTCGGCTTTATAAAAAGCTTTTTTAAGTCAATATTATAAGCCTAAGTTCTAGTACTCACTGTATACATACCTAATAATGCTTTTATGTATGTCACTATTTAGAAAGCTTAAAGAAGTTCGTGTAGCTGGTATAATAAATCATGTTTTAACAAAATAATTTATATCTTAATATTTATACTTCATCGTTTATTGAGATTATTATTATTATTTTTTTTTTAATGCCCATATATTCGATTCTGTTCTATCTCAGTGATAATTTATTTTGCTTTTACATTCTTTAAATTCTTTAAGGTAATCTTTAAGGCTTAACAAATAATCTTTTCCTAAACTTTCCCTCTGCTCGCTAAAAGATTTTCGTCAAATGACACTTTTCATATTTAAGATATCCGTCAAACTATTTGTTATACTCGGCTAAAATTATTTCATCAAACTCACATATCAAATCAATTTCTAAAATAAAGAAAATGAAAACAGTAAGATGTTCTTAGCAGCTTGATTGTTTTTTTTTTTATACAAACGGTTTTTACTATTTTCTTTCCCAGTATGTTACTTACGATAAAAATATTTAAAGAATGTGTTATAATGAAAGGCGAGAGCTTGACTGTGAGTGATTTATTATGGACTCAGCGTCCGTATTTATAGCAAAAGTTTACATGTGTTCTTATGGCTAGGTAAAGTAAACATAGGTGTGAAGAGTTACTTATCTAGTTCTTAAGCATAACTTATTTAACGGTGAATAGGATTGTCAGTGTAACTCTGACGCATTGGTTTAGTTGTGCGTGCAAGCTTAGATTAGCTTAAACTTGGAGGATTAAAAGCTCCTAACTGTATTTGACACGTGTGAGTACTTAAGCTTGAAAGCTAAAAGCTTTGGCACCGTGGGTTTACGTTTATTTGCCTAAGGCCAATTCTATTACTATATTATTGTATATTTATATTACACCTCCTTTCTTTTGGAAAAAAAAAAATATACAGTGGATAACATTAATATTCGGTTTTTTTTTTCAACTTCAAACACGAATAAAATGATTAAAACCAAGAATAATGAAAATTGCAAAAATGGTAAATTATAGCTTGTTAAATCAGCTTTTCATAGAGGTATATATATCTAGACTTTGTTTTGAACTAATAAAGAAAATATGCATAAACAAAAAAAAGGCCAAAATTTGCGCAACATTAATATTCGGTTTTTTTATAAAAGTAAAAAAAATCTGTTTTATCTAAGAAAAAAACTTAATCTAATATTTGGTATGATACCCATTATATTGTATGGTATCACCTAGGCATTTTGGAAAAGTTTTTAGAATTTTTTGGGTATATTCATGCCCAGTTTAAGCCTACTGTTCCTGAAGCTGTTCTTCTAATACGGATAAGGACGATATTGGCGTTCTGTGCACACGGCGGACCAGCTCACTCCACAAATTTTCAACAGGATTTAGATCTGGCGATATGGGTGCCTTTTCCAAGATTTTTGGGCAGTTGTATAACAACCCAGCCATTTAATAGGCGTTATGCTTTGGGTTATTGTCCTGATATAACTTGAACGAGCTGCCAATACCCAATATCTCCACCGAAGGCTTCAAATTTTGGTTCAAAATTTTCAAATAATGGTCTTAAATCATTTTGCCATCAATGAAAATGAGATTCCCCGCTCCTTTTGTGAAAATCGGGCCTATCCCAATACACTACCCTCGCCTTGGTTCGCGGTTGGTCTTAAGTAATTCTTCTGCAGCTCAGTATCCGGCTTCCGCAGCACCATGACCTGGTTGGATGATTTTATTTTCGCTGACGAAAGCAAATTCAACCTATTAGGCAGTGGTGGCAAGTCCATGGTGCTGCGGAAGCAGCAAAATGAACTAAGACCATTATTTTTAAATTTTTAACCAAAATTTGAAGCCTTCGGTGGAGATATTGGGTATTGGCAACTCGTTCAAGTTATATCAGGACAATAACCCAAAGCATAACGCCTATAAAATAAAGGCTGGGCTGTTATACAACTGCCCAAAAATCTTGGAAAAGGCACCCATATCGCCAGATCTAAATCCTGTTGAAAATTTGTGGAGTGAGCTGGTCCGCCGTGTGCACAGAACGCCAATATCGTCCTTATCCGTATTAGAAGAACAGCTTCAGGAACAGTGGGCTTAAACTGGGCATGAATATACCCAAAAAATTCTAAAAACTTTTCCAAAATGCCTAGGTGATACCATACAATATAATGGGTATCATACCAAATATTAGATTAAGTTTTTTTCTTAGATAAAACAGATATTTTTTACTTTTATAAAAAAAACCGAATATTAATGTTGCGCAAATTTTGGCCTTTTTTTTTTGTTTATGCATATTTTCTTTATTAGTTCAAAATAAAGTCTAGATCTATATACCTCTATGAAAAGCTGATTTAACAAGCTATAATTTACGATTTTTGCAATTTTCATTATTCTTGGTTTTAATCATTTTATTCATGTTTGAAGTTGAAAAAACAAAACCGAATATTAATGTTATCCACTGTATATAATTAAATATTCAATATATATATAGTAAGATATCCAATATGCACACATATTCATATCTCAAATATGTTACACATAGAACGCACCCCAGCAAGTAGTAGGGAACTGCCGGTTCTGGAACAGGATGTAGCTGTCACTTTTATTACCCCACTTGAGAATTAGCGATCCCTTTTTTACACTTCTATTACCCACTTGAGAATCAGTGATCATAGGATCTGGTTTCAAGTGTGTTCCTGTTTTAAGTGCATTGCCTTGCACACATACAAGCAGGCAACAGCATGCATTGTTTTTTGTCAAAAGCAGCAACATAAAAGATTCAAGTGGGTTATATGATCATAGGATCTGGTGTCAAGGATGCGCCTGTTAAACGAGCAAGCCATAAACATTGAGCATAGTTATTGGGAAAATCAGTTTTGGCTATTTAACCATTTATTATTAGAGTCAAATACAGGCTAAGCCACAGCATGCATTGTTTTTTGTCAAAAGCAGCAACATAAAAACATTCAAGTGGGTTATATGATCATAGGATCTGGTGTCAAGGATGCGCCTGTTAAACGAGCAAGCCATAAACATTGAGCATAGTTATTGGGAAAATCAGTTTTGGCTATTTAACCATTTATTATTAGAGTCAAATACAGGCTAAGCCACAGCATGCATTGTTTTTTGTCAAAAGCAGCAACATAAAAACATTCAAGTGGGTTATATGATCATAGGATCTGGTGTCAAGGATGCACACATGTGACATGTACGCTGTCTGTAAACAAGTCAGAACATGCAATGATTTTTGTAAACACCAGTAACAACAACAACATTCATGTGGGTTATGTGGTGTTAGAGGGAGAGGGTGTTAGAGTGTGAAGGTGGAAGAGGGGGAGAAGGATAGAGGGGACAAGTGTCTATGAAAAGCAGATGAGAATGCTAATTCATTGGTCCCCTTCATCCTTAAGTTGAATACTATCATCCAATCATATAGGCTGGTCATTTAAATGTTTAGCGCCATCCCTTTCTAACCTTTGTTTTTATATATATAGATGTTTTGAAAATTAGTCAAGTGCTAGAAAAATCTTATATCCTGCACTGACTTCAAAATCAATAAAAGAGGCATTTTTGGTCAAATAAACGATCAGTAGCTCTCGAAGTTTTCAAGTGTGACTTTTATAAATTTATCCTCCGTGTTTTTCAAACGTTTTTTGATTTGGAATTTTAAAGCAAAACCAAAAAAAAAAAAAAAACAAATTAAAAAAAATATTAATATGTCGTCAAACGCGAGTAAAAAATTTGTGTACACCACCGAGGTAGCGAATCTCTTAACAGAGATTTGCGGGGTTGATACAAACCCCCCAAAGGAAGTTAATTGGAGCGATGTCATCAACGAACCCTTCGCCACCACCTACAACAACACATACTACACCGCCACCTACAACAACGAACCCTTTGCCACACCCTACAACAACACAGCCTACGCCGCTACCTACAACAATACACCCTACACCACCACCTACAACAACGCACCTTTCGCCGCCACATACAACAACACAGCCTACGGTACCACCTACAACAACACAGCCTACGCCGCTACCTACAACAATACGCCCTACGCCACCACATACAACAACACACCCTACGCCACCACATACAACAACACAGCCTACGACAACACATACAACAACACAGCCTACGACACCACCTTCAACAACACAGCCTACGCCGCTACCTACAACAATGCACCCTACGCCACCACATACAACAACACAGCCTACGACACCACTTTCAACAACACAGCCTGCACCAACACCACCTACAACAATACACCCTACGCCGCCACCCCCAATGCGACGACAAAGTGGTGTGACTCATGTAAGGTTAATGTACTTATTTCAAAGTGGAATGGACATTTAAGGTCCAATACCCACAAAATGCGTGTTTTTATACCTCTGAATAGTGCTGTTAAGCAGATTTCAGGAGGATTTAAAAACCGCATTCTCACATTATCGTTTGAGAATAGGCGTGAGGAAATTCTTGATCCCCAGGAATTCCTCACTGATGCCTCATCGGAGTTTATTCCAATAATTACCAATGTTTTGTCTTTACACACATCGTGTAAGATAAACTTTGAGTTATTTGCGGAATACATAAAATTCCAGCAAGACGAGATGGTGATGCAAGTCAAGTCACATCAAACACCTATGTCTGTTCTAACTGGTGGAAGAATTATAGAAGAAGTCTATAATCAGCATGCTGAAATCATCCGACAAAAAATGGATGAGTTCCAGGAAAGGGACAGCGGATGGACTATGTCCCAAATATTAAGACTGGAGTGCAATATTAACAAATACACTCCACTTAAAGTTTCAAATTATATTGAAACTCCAAAGGTGCTGAAGGCTAAAAAGGCGATTGTGAATGTGCAAAACCAAGATGAATATTGTTTTAAATGGGCTTTAATATCAGCCCTGAAAGCCCCACTCAACACCAGCCTTCCTCAGAGATCTTCGAGTTATAATTTGAATATAAATAGCTCAAGAATCAATGTAAGTGATACACTTACATTAGATTTTGAGGAGCTGGAGTTTCCGCTTCCGCTTACACAAATCAAAGTGTTCGAAAGACGGAACTCCACTATTAGTATCAACGTTTTTGGGTTCGACGAAGAAAAAGGAAAAGTGGTGGGCCCGCTGTATTTAACGGAGATCGAAAGAGAACGGCATATAAGTTTATTGCTTTTGGAGAGCGATGGACGGGCGCATTTTGTGTGGATAAAAAGTTTATCAAGGTATGTAAAAATTTCAATTTTCTTAATACTTAGTACTTACTAATACATTTTGTTTTGTTTTGTTTTAAAATTTACAGACTGGTTAGCTCACAGGTGACCGGTAACGCGCATCAGCTTTTCTTTTGCAACACCTGCCTCAACTTCTCACACAGCGAGAAGTTATCGATGGAACATCGGATGAATTGCGGAAAAATGGTTTCGACGCTTCCATCAATTGAAAAAGCAAGTCTTAAATTTAAGAATTTTAATCGTAGTTTAGATGTACCTTTTGTAGTGTATGCAGACTTCGAGTGCATACTAACCCCCCTCAATTCGAAAGTGAGCGAAAATGTTACAGCTACATCATTGCATGTGCCTATAGCATTCTCGTACTACATTAAGTGCTCCTTTGACCCATCCTTAGACAAGTTTGTTTTAGAGACTGGTAAAGATGCAGGTGTCAAATTTGTCACATCTCTCATCAGAGATGTAAGTGAAATTTACACGACTTACCTCTCTAATATTAAACCTATGACAATGAGTGCAGAGGAGGAAACCAGTTTTCGAAAAGCAGTTAATTGCCATATCTGCAAGAAAATTCTGGGGACCGACCGAGTACGTGATCATTGCCATTTAACGGGCCAGTATAGGGGTCCAGCCCATAATGTTTGTAATATTAATTTTCAAATTGCACCTTTTGTCCCCGTATTCTTTCATAATTTTTCGCGGTATGACTCCCATCTTTTCGTTAGAGAACTTAATAAAGTGGAGGGTGATATTAAAGTACTACCACTAAATAAGGAGCTGTACATATCACTCTCCAAATTTACATACATAGCGTCCCATGAAAAAAATTAGAAATTCGATTTTTAGACACGTTTCGCTTTATGGCAACCAGCTTAGATGCTTTAAGTAGTAATCTGAGTACTGAATGTTTTGAGAGCGTTAAACGTTTTTATCCCTCTGAGGAGAAGTTTAACTTATTACGTAGAAAGGGAGTTTTTCCATACGAGTTTTTAGATTCGGAAACCCGACTGTCCGAAACCTGTCTGCCTCCAAGGGAGAACTTCTTTAATAGTTTAACTAATAAGGAATGTTCGACTGAGGACTATTTACATGCACAGCATGTATGGAAAGTTTTCAACTGCCAATCATTAAAAGAATATATGGAGCTTTACCTAAAAACAGATGTTCTTTTATTGACAGACGTTTTTCAAAATTTTCGAGCAATATGCAAGAAAATTTATTCTCTAGATCCTGCACATTATTACACCACACCCGGTCTGTCATGGGATGCTATGCTCAAAACAACTGAAATAGAGTTAGATCTGCTTACCGATATTGACATGTATAGGTTAATTCAAAGTGGAATTAGGGGTGGTTTGGTTCAGTGCTGTAAACGGTACTCCAAAGCCAATCATATGTATATGGATGCGTATGACGCAAGCAAACCATCCGAATATTTGATGTATTTGGATGCAAATAATTTGTATGGTTGGGCAATGTCTCAAAGTCTGCCATACAGCGGTTTTCAGTGGATGAGTGACGTTGAGATTGCATCATTAGATGTAACTCAAATAGTAGGAAATTCTGAGTATGGCTACATTTTAGAAGTAGACCTTATATATCCTGATACCTTACATGATTATCATAATGATCTACCCTTTTGTCCGCTCAACCAAAAACCCACACCAGAAGCAAAGGTGTGTAAACTTGTTGCTGACCTTAGGTCAAAAACTAAATACCCGATTCATTACAAAAACCTTCAGCAATGTTTACGTAATGGTTTAATATTGTCAAAAAAAAAAAAAATTTAAACAGGCTCCTTGGCTAAAAAAATAAATTGATCTTAACACTTCCCATAGAACTGTAGCGAAAAATAATTTTGAAAAGGACTTTTTTAAACTGTTGAATAACGCGGTCTATGGGAAGACAATGGAGAACGTAAAGATGTAAAAATTGTTACTTCGTGGGAAACCACGTCATGCAATCGTTTAGGTGCACGTTCGCTTATTGCAAAGGCTAGTTTTCACAGCTCTGCGCAATTTGCTGAAGACATGTATGCTATTCAAATGCAGCGGCTCCATAATGTTTATGATAAGCCAATGTATTTAGGGTTTACAGTTTTAGAACTCTCCAAATGGCAGATGTACGATTTTCATTACGATTATATTAAACCTAAATTCCAGGAAAAAGTCACATTGAATTATATGGATACAGACTCATTCATATATTCAATACAGACAAAAGACTTTTATGCAGATATTGCTGAAGACGTAGAAATGAAGTTTGACACGTCTGAATACCCTGAGGAGTTAGCAAAGTTATACGGGATAAAAAGGTGTAATAAAAAGGTCTTGGGTATGATGAAGGATGAGAACTGTGGCAAACGAATGTTAGAGTTTGTTGGTCTCAGAGCGAAAATGTATTCACTGTCTCTTGAGGGGGATGGATGCATTAAAAAATCAAAGGGTGTAAAGAAGTCTGCATTAGATAAGCTTTCTTTAAATAGCTATAAAGAATGCCTTTTTAATAATAAAATATTTAATGATGAAATGATGTTGTTTAGATCTAAGATCCACAACTTGTATACACTGTAATATATATAAGTCATCTTTGTCATAGCTCTAAGCTTTCCAGCCCAAGCTGAACTTGAGCTTATACGCACTGCTTGCACGCACTACTTATACGCACTGCTTGCACTGCTTAAACGCAAAGCTCACACGCACCACTTACACGCACTGCTAATTAGGTGCATTAGAATAAGACAGCATAAATGACAACAACAGTTACATTAGCTTTACATTAAACTTAGATAAGCTGCTCCTCACACCACTATTAACCTTACCTAGCCATAAGACCACATGTAAATATTTACTATAAATACGGACGCTGAGTCCAGAATAAATCACTCAAGATCTAGCTCTTCGCCTTTTATTATATGGCGATCCTGCCAGCTTAGTGCCAAATATAAAAACGGCAAAAGCTGAAAAAAAAAAAAAATAAGGATAAAATGAGCAAACATCTACAAAAAATACAGGAAGCAATTAAAAGTTGCCCAACGGCTGGACCAAAGCCGATAACAATTGAGGAGTATAAAAGGCGCCTACCAAGCACGATAGCGGCCCGTGCCAAAAAGGACAAGGAAGAGGCACTCCTGACGAGGATACCCGTCATAGTAAAACCCAAAAGGAGAGGAGGAGCTCTCGCCAATTTTAGGCGACAAAGGGCAGCATTAATAGCCCAAGTCAACAGCGACCCCCCACCGCATTGGAAAGTGGCCAGCGAAATTTGGCTACGGATAGCCACACTGGAGGAACAAGAAACCAAGCGGAAGCAGCGTCAGCAGGAGAAGGACAGCCAACAGCCAAAAGACGAGAGGACCAGCATGATCAGCAATAAGTAATAAAAATTAAACATTAAATAAGAGTGCATTTTTTTAATGCACCTTAGTGGCAAACGGCGTGGACCGCCACCACACTAAAAACAAAAAAAAATTTTTTAAAAAAAAAAAAAAAATATAACAAAAAATTTTTTGTTTTAAAAATAAAATGAATCTGCAAAATTAACAAAACGTATCATACTATAGTAGTTAGAATTTAGAAAAACAAAACCTAAAGTTAAAATTAATTTTTGCCAGTGTACAAAACCACATGTCTAAAACGCATGCTTCTAGCATCACAACTAAAAGCTTACGGTTTGTGTCACCACTAAAAACTCAATTGCATAAAGGTTAGCGCCGACACTTGAAGATCAATTGTATTAAGGTTTGTGTCATCACTACAAATTAGTAAAGTACTTATAAAACCAATCTACACATGGACAAAAACATTACAGAACTAAAAATTATAAAAGAAAATTTTTATAAATCTTACAAATGCATCAATAAGTCCATTTACATTCAAACAAATACTATAAATAAACACTTAAGAATAATTTTCAATAGCTACAATAACATCAAAAAACTATTATATGTAAACCAAACTAATTGGGAATTAGAAACAAAAAACAAGTTTGAATACAACATAGAAAAATTAAAAAATTGCATAATTACAATAGCTAATAAATACGACCTAGAAATTACATTACCATTAGAACTAAAAGAAAACGCTACATTTACAGAATTACATATGACAGAAGAAGAAAAACATAAAGCACCAGACACAGGTTCGAAAGAAAAAGAAAACATGGAGCAAACAAATATTGAATTTATAAACTCAGCTTCAAAGCTAGTCCAAGAGTTTGACGGGAGAAGTGAAAACTTACAAAGTTTTATTGACTCACTTGAATTATTAGAAGACATAAAGGGTACACATGAAACAATTGCTATTAAAATAATAAGAGCAAAATTGAAAGGGGACGCTAGACTATTAATTACCAACGAAACAACAATAAATAGTATAATAAAAACATTGCAAAACAATATAAAAGGTGAAACAGTAGCAGTTATTGAGGCAAAACTAATGAATTTAAAGCAAAATGAAAAATCAGCAAACGAATATGCAACAGAAATAGAAAACTTAACAAAAGCTCTAAGACGAGCTTACATTATAGACACGCTAAATACAGATACGGCCCAAAAGTATGCTACAAAAACAGCAGTGAAATCAATAACAAAAAATTGCACGAACGAGAGAGTGCGCACTATAATGGAAGCAGGCCAATTTAATGACATGAATGAGGTTATAGCTAAATTTGTAAGCACCAACACAAACATAGAACAAGAAAAAAATGTATTTCTAATGAATCAAAACAATTATAGAAACAATAGGAATAATTACAATAACAGAAACTATAACCAAAACTACCAAAACAATAACAGAAACAGTAGAAACTCCAACAATAACACAAATAGGAATTATAGTCGACAAAACTACCAAAATGGTAATAGAAACAATCAAAACAATAGACCGTTTAACAACAACAACAATCAAAACAATTATAATAGAGATGGTGACAGATTTAATAACAACAACAACATAAGAATAACAAACGACAATACACAGCCGGAAAACTACGAGAGTCCCCTGATCGTAGAACAATAATTAATAACATATATAGCGTTAACCTTAACATAACTAGTTTCGTAAGGATGGATTTCGGCAAATACAATAATACTAAACTATTGATTGATACAGGAGCGGACGTATCCATTATAAAACTAAACGCAGTACCAGAAATACAAAGAATAAATAAAGAGAAGAAGACACGACTTAACGGCATAGGAAAAGATATACTATACACTATAGGGGAGGTTATACTGAAATTTACCAATCACCCATTGCAACACGCATTTCAGGTAGTACATAACGACTTCCCAATTCCTTGCGATGGGATAATAGGGCTTGATTTCATAAAAAAATTCAATTGCACGATTGATTACCAAAAGAACGGGTTAGCAATAAAACCAAACTGTATAAATTACATCATTAAAATACCCATTGACACACAACATAACAATAGAATACTAACTATACCAGCACGAACGGAAACTATAGAGAAAATACACATAAAAAAACACACAGATGTATTTATACCAAACCAAGAGCTTCAACCAGGGGTTTTCGTAGCAAATACAATCCTGTCAAAACTTAGTCCATATGTAAAAATAATCAACACTAATACTACAGAAGCCCACATTACAAAAGTCAACTTAGTACACGAAAATATGTCAAATTATGATACAGTCCCGCTAGAAAACATAACCAGAAGCACGGTAAATAAAGAAATTATAATGAAAAAACTAAAGAAAAACTTTCCAAAATTCATAGAAACAGAACTTTCGGAGCTATGCGAAGAATTTATCGAAATATTCGCAATAGAAACAGACAAGATATCAGCAAATAATTTTTACAAACAAAAACTAAGACTAAAAAATCCAAACCCAGTTTACATAAAAAACTACAGAATCCCGCACGGTCAAAAGGAGGAAATTAATAAACAAGTGGACAAATTGATCGATGATGATATTATTGAACCATCCATATCTGAGTACAATAGTCCAATTTTATTAGTTCCAAAAAAACCTTACCGGGAAACACAGAAAAAAGGTGGAGATTGGTAGTAGATTATAGAAAAATTAACAAGCAACTGTTCGCAGATAAATTCCCTCTGCCAAGAATGGATGATATATTAGATCAATTAGGACGAGCAAAATTCTTTTCGTGTTTAGATTTAATGTCAGGTTTTCATCAGGTAGAATTAGAAGAAAGTTCACGAGATATCACGTCATTTTCAACCGACAAGGGGTCATATAGATTTAAAAGATTGCCATATGGCCTCAAAATAGCACCAAATTCATTTCAACGAATGATGTCTCTAGCCTTTGCAGGCCTAACACCCTCTCAAGCATTTCTTTACATGGACGACCTTATAATACTGGGTTGCTCCGAAAATCACATGTTAGATAATCTAAAAGACGTTTTCACTACATGCAAAAATACAATTTAAAATTGCATCCAGAAAAATGCACGTTCTTCAAACACGAAGTAACCTTTCTGGGCCACCAATGCACAAACAGGGGGATACTACCAGATGAAACCAAATTTAAAGTAATTAAAGATTATCCCATACCCAAAAACGGAGATGAAGCCAAAAGGTTCATTGCTTTTTGTAACTACTATCGTAGATTTATCCCTAACTTTGCTGAAATAGCTCAATGCATTAATAAACTATCACGAAAAAATGTAACCTTTAACTGGGACAACAACTGCCAAACCGCATTTGAATATTTAAAAAAGCAATTACTTAGCCCAACAATTCTACAATACCCGGACTTTGAAAAAGAATTTTGCATTACCACGGATGCAAGTAAAATAGGCTGCGGTGCAGTCCTAAGTCAAAAACATGGAGAAAAGCAATTACCAATTGCTTATGCTTCTAAAACCTTCACCACGGGTGAAAGCAACAAGTCTACAATCGAACAAGAATTGACCGCAATACATTGGGCAATCAAACATTTTAAGCCATACATATACGGGAAAAAATTCTTAGTACAAACAGACCATAAACCATTAGTTTACTTGTTTTCGCTAAAAAATCCTACCTCGAAACTTTTTAGAATAAGATTAGAATTAGACGAATACGATTTCACTATACAGCACATCAGGGGACAAGAAAATACGGCAGCAGACGCATTATCACGAATAGAATTTAAGGACATAAAAAAACTAGCTAGCAATAATAACAATATACTTAAAGTTACCACGCGATCATCAGCAAAGAAATATATAAACAAACCCGAACATAGCAAGGGAGAACAGGAAGACATACCAAGAGTATTTGAAGCAGTAAGTTCATATGAGATAAAAAAGTATCCACTACTTACTTTCAATAAAAAAACATGTTCAATAAAACAGGGGAAGTTAAGAATAAAAACGTTCAAAATACACGACATTATCATTAATGGGATAATAAATCTAGATTTATTCTTTCCAAGGCTTGAAAAGGAAGCCGGTGATATCAATGTCAACAAGTTACAAATACGAACGGACGAAAAATTTTTAAATTAATAGAATCAAAAGATTTCAGGAATAAGGGCAATGAACATTTAAAAACAATTAGCATCGCAACCATACCACCTGTAAAATATTTAGATAAAAATGACCCGAAAATAGGCGATATCTTAAAGAGATACCATGACAATCCCATAGAGGGGGGCCACAGTGGAATTAATAGAATGACGGGAAAAATTAAAAGAGAATTCCGTTGGAAAAACATGACAAAAGACGTCACTGAGTACGTAAAAACATGCGAACAATGTCAGTTAGCAAAGGTTCTCAAACACCCCAAAAACCCAACAGTTCTAACACCAACTCCTGCTACAGCATTCGACATAACAATAATTGACACTATAGGACCTCTACCTAGAACAGAAAATGGCTATGAGTACGCAGTCACGATCATATGCGACTTAACTAAATATCTGGTATCAATCCCAATTCCAAACAAAAATGCCAAAACTGTAGCAAGAGCCATTTTTGAAAAATTTGTACTAATTTTTGGACCAATGAATACAATTTTAACAGACATGGGAACAGAATATATGAATTCGGTTTTAACAGAACTATGTAAAATATGCGACATAAAGAAACATAACTCCACTGCTCATCATCATCAAACTCTTGGAACAGTGGAAAGAAGCCACAGAACATTTAACGAATACGTAAGATCATACATATCCACACAAAAAGACAATTGGGATGAATATATACAATACTTTACTTACTGTTTTAACGTAACGCCATCAACAGCCCATGGCTATTGCCCTTTCGAACTTGTGTTTGGAAAACAACCAAAAAGTTTTGCATTCTCAACCAGCATAATAGACCCAATATATAACATAGATGACTACAATAAAGAGTTAAAATACAAAATACAAATTGCTAATCACAAAGCAAAACAGTTAGTAGAACTATTTAAAATTAAACAACAAGAAAAGCTAAATATATGTGCAAACAAACCAGAACTAAAAATAGGTCAAGAAATATTAATAAGAAATGATACAGCACACAAGTTGGAAAACAGATATACAGGAAAATATAATATAATTACTTTAGATAATAAGAATAATGTAACAGTAGCTGATAAGAGAAATAAAAAACAAACTGTACACTTAGATAGGATAAAACCACTGCATACCCAATGAAAAAAAAAAAAAAAAAATTTTTGTTTTTAATTATAAACAAAAAATTTTTTTTTTTTTCCCAAAAGAAAGGAGGTGTAATATATATAAGTCATCTTTGTCATAGCTCTAAGCTTTCCAGCCCAAGCTGAACTTGAGCTTATACGCACTGCTTGCACGCACTACTTATACGCACTGCTTGCACTGCTTAAACGCAAAGCTCACACGCACCACTTACACGCACTGCTAATTAGGTGCATTAGAATAAGACAGCATAAATGACAACAACAGTTACATTAGCTTTACATTAAACTTAGATAAGCTGCTCCTCACACCACTATTAACCTTACCTAGCCATAAGACCACATGTAAATATTTACTATAAATACGGACGCTGAGTCCAGAATAAATCACTCAGAAAAACTACTTTAAGCTCTAATGACGACAAAAGAAAAATAAGGCCTGACGGTATAAATACCTATGCCTGGGGTCATTATAAAATTGAATCCCAAACAGCTTGAATGTACCTGTATTATGAATAAAAAATAAAAATTATCTAGCTAACACACACACACACCCACACACACACACTCACACACAAAAGAAAAATAAAAACATGTGATAAAATGCATTGTACATACAATCTTTATTAAAAAAATAAAATAAAAAAAAGACCTTTATACCCTATAAAACCTGAAAATCCTGTAAATAATAACAAGAAAACCTGTAAAAAAAAAAAAAAAACAAAAAACATTTATAGCCTATAAAACCTGAAAATCCTGTAAATAATAATAAGAAAACCTGTAAAAAAAAAAAAAAAAAACATTTATACCCTATAAAACCCTTAAAACCTGTAAAAAATAATAATAATAATAATATAAAATAAAATAAAAAACATTTGATATATGATAACAAAAATTTATTCTTTATTTATTCTTTATTTAAAAAAAAAAAAATGTATCTAATTTTATAAAATTTGTTAAACCTGAAAATAATAATAATTGTTAGGTTAAAACAAAAAAAATAAAATAAAATAAAATAAATAAAAAAATCAAGCGATAATATATTTTTTTAAAAATTGTTTTTAATAAATTTTGTTCAAAAGTTTTACAAGAAAAAAAATTTAATTTTTATAAATTATTAAAAAACGAGTCGCAGCTCATCTCGTTGAGCATACCCTCCAGCGAATCGATCGAATGAAATAATTCATTCCTCTCCAGTGTGGGAGGACTATACCTCAAGTCTGTGAGGCCTAAGTCCGTGATTGGTGATGTTGATCGCTCATCCTGGCTATAGATAGGCGTGTTTATCACCTCTACCGATGCTCTCGGCTTCCTCCAGGGTGCATCGAAAGGTGCAGGCGACGCTAGCCGTATGACCCACCGGGCCATTCCGGGAAACCGGCGGCGGCATCGCCGGTTTCTTCCCTGGTTGATGGGATCATAAAAGTCCATCGGCGCCGGCATCCTCTCCGGCACACCAATGAGCTGCACTGCTGGTATTGGGATAACCCAGCCTATGAGGGTGTTCCTCTGAACACTGCTAGTCTTCATTGATTTTTTTAACGTAGCCTTTGTCATTTTGATTGTCTTTTTCTTTTTTTTTTGTTACTTTGGTATTTCCCAATGTTTGTTCTCAAAGGAGACGATTTTGACTGAATGAGCTCTGTTCTGGACTGCTTTATATACCCATCAGAACACACCACCCGCAGCGAATTATCCTGCTTACCCTAAAAAAAAAAATGGCTAAAGAAATAAAAAAAAGGATATGTGTCACATATGTGTTTATAGTACATCCTTTATGTCTATCCAAGAGTTTTGCTCATTCGAGAACCCTAACCATTTAACTAGCACTCGACTGTTTCTTCGTTCTATTATTTTTTCAACGAGAAAAACATGTGGAAATTTTGTTTTTTGTAGTTCCTCTTTGTAAAATCCACCTTTTACTTCAGCACCCTGATAGTCTCTCAATATGTAGGTAGTAGGATATGTATTTTGTATTTTTTTAATTTGAAAAATTTCCGTTGTCCAGTTTGGGGTGTACCCTTTCTCAAATAAATGTTTATGTTTACTTATACGCACATGATCATTTACTTTGAATTTGCTACCAATAAAGATTTTTAAGTGACTGTATACAGTATTTAACAACATCTTTTCATTTGAGGAATTTACTTTTATAGGTGCCGTTTTAATGGTTCTATGATATTGATTATTGTACTCTTTTATCAACTGCTTATACATTTCGATCCAATTATAAGTTCCATTGAAGCTTAACTCTCTCCACATCATTTCCTTTAAAGTTCTATTAAAACGCTCAACAATCGATGCCTTAAGAACACTATAGCTCGAATAATGATTAATGTTGTACTTTGTACACAAGTTTTTGAAATCAGTGTTAAAAAATTCTTTGCCATGGTCCGTTTGTAAATTCTTAGGAATTCTCTTCCCTTTAAAAATGCCCGCGAATGCTTTTGTAACTTCTTTTCCAGATTTGTTTTTCAATGCTACTCCCCACGCGTATTTGGAAAACGTATCAATGATTGTCAATAAAAATGTATATCCTTGATTAGATGAGGAGTCCTTTCCCATTTCCACTAGGTCTGCCTGCCAATGGTCATCGATCCCTTTCATTACAACTCTTCTTCGTTTAAACTTTTTACGTGCAGGAGCATGTAATTCTTTCATTAATTCCCGTTTACTCATATTGAAATGAAGCACATTGTCCTGATTCAGGTTTTTTTTTTATTATATTTTTTTTTTATATATATATATATATATATTTATTTATTTATTTTTACTTTATAAAGTAGTACGAGGTTGTTGGTGACGTCTTTTTGTATTATGACGAGAGAAAATTTTGGAGATCCACACATTTTTCTTTAAAAAGGTTGTCCACATTTTCAACACAGGTGTCTTCTCTATCAATATCGTGACACATACTGTCCATATACACTTCCAAGATTCTGAACTCATGTTTCTTAGTTTAGTAACAAACAAAAGAGCTAGAACCATCCGTTATGGTAGTCAATCAGCTTTTAACAAGCACTGATAACTAACATTTACTTATATAGCATTTTTTAATTAGCTTATATGTTCTAAAATTTTATTTTGTAGGGTAAAGGCATCTCATCTACTCTTATTATTTCTTTTTTTAAATGTGAAGATGAAGGTGTAATAATAGAGTTAAAAATGTTTTCCTCAATAGACCCGATCGCAAATGTATAATTATAAAGTTTTTCTTCTAAATTTTCTATCCTCTTTTTAGCGTCATTAATATTCTTTTTTAATAAATCATCTTTGGGATTTCTTTGTTTTAATGATAAAAGTGAAATTGTGTTAGATATATCATTTTTCGCTTGATTTATCAATTCATCAACGTATTCTTTTGTAGCCAAGTCATTCGCATCCTTCGGTTGTATACAACTTATGACTCTTTTTTTCCGAATATTCAAATTTCCGTCTTTGTCAATGGGAAAACCCACTAGTCTTTTGCTATTTCTGTTTAAGTACTCCAAATGTTCTTTATCGTTTGAATAATGCCCAAACTTGTCAATTGACATAATAAATCAACGTTAATTCAATTTTTATATGGATATTTAATGGTTACGCTTTCTTGGCGTGCAAATGGTCCCTTTTTATAAATAGTTACTGATGTTTCATCGGTCTCTGATTTCACAATTGGTTTTTTTTCTTGTAAGTGGTTCAACACAAATTCATTAGTATTTTTTATACTTGAAACAAGCTCGCTGCTAACTTCATTTACATTGTCTATTAGCTTAGTTATTTCATTCATTTTACTTTCCAGATCTTTTAACTTGTTATTTCTTTTCTCTACTAACTGAGAGATAAATGCCGCTTGACTTTTTTCAAATCGAATACTTTAGCATCGACGTATTCTTTTATTACCAAATCATCATTATTTATGGGATTGATTGAATTTTTGATGCGTTTGCTTTGAGCATTTAGATTACCATCCTCATCAATGTGAATCCCTCTTACAGTTTTAATTCCCCTTTTTAACTTCTCCGAGCGTTCTTTATCGTTGGAGAAATGACCAAACTTGTCAAGAGACATATTAATAATAAGAATATTTAATTTTTGCACACCATATTTATTAGAATATTATGTTTGCCTCTCGCAACTCTTCAATTATCGATACAATTTCATTATTATGACTACTGTTACCAGCTGCCTGTGAAGCGATCAAAAGCTTAAGTCTATCAACAATTTCATTAGGATTATCCCAGTATACATAATTTGGTTTATGTTTGTTGAGCATCATAAGAGTTCCGCCTTTATGTGTGGATTTTTTATTATTAAAAGGTGTAGACATTGCACTTGGCTCAACAACTTTCGGGAAGAGTTTTTTTATTATTTCAGTATACTTTCTGGAGCGATTACCCTTTAGTGCTTCATTAGGCTTGTGATTTTTCCTATGAGCATTTGTTTTTACCAAGATTTCCTGATATGCATCCAGGTCCATTTGGTTATATTCATGTGGATTTTTTAAAAGATTAAAGAATATAATCCAGGAGTAAGATTCCACTTTTCACCCGTTTCCAGTTCTAGTCTTTTATAGTTTACATGTATTTTAGAGCTACCTAATTTAGTTTCTCCTTTATTTTTAGTTGGTCCAAATGCTTTATCTAACTGTCCCCTCTCGCTCTAACTCATTTAGACTGAGATTAAAAATATCATCACTTACTACATTTGACTGATTATAATCTTTATTGCCTACTATAGCGGAGTTGGTATAGCTTTGTTCACTCGATATAAGCGAATCGTGGAATGACTGTTTTTCATCAATTTCCCCATCTATTGCGTCATAAAATGCACTAGTATTATTTCCATTCTCTGCCACCTCATTTACACTTTTATCTTTTTCTTCCTTTTTGATTCGGGAGTATGGCTTAATTTCTTTATTTCCTTTAATTATCTTTTTGAGTGGTTCTGTTATCGGCTTAAATGTTTCCTCCAACTGATATTCATCCGCAGCTTTACCCAATTTAATACTTCGAAATTTTCTTTTCAACGCGTTTCTTGTTTTTGTTAGTTCCTTTAGTATACGCTCATTCATTTTAATATATTTATGTTATTAAACCAATAAACTTGATCAGCGAGAGTAAAAGAGGGTGGTTCTAATAACAGCTTGTTGTTTTGCGGTTATTTTTTGATGTTTATTTTTTTAGTAACAGCTTGTTGCTTTGCGGTTATTTTTGATGTTTATTTTTTAGTAACAGCTTGTTGTTTTGTTGTTATTTTGATGTTTGAGGTTTTCAAGAAACAGGGGTCTGCTATATGTGAACTAATCAGATACTCCAATCAAACTGAGATAGTTTAAAGACAATATTTATATATATACTCAAAAATAATAAATTTTGTTTTTTCTTATTTATTAAACCATTTAAATGTAAAGTATTTATTTTGATTGATATAAAATTTAATTTAAAAAAGATTTTGTGGTGAGCATTAAAAACTTAAGACATAAGTGACCGCAGTTAAATGTACCAAATCGCTGTACTTGATTGTAATTGTATTGGATGTTCTCGCCCAAATATCTTATAAGTTCTATAGGGGGTGGTAAATTTCCAAAACTATCAAAATATCTACATTCCTTTTCCGCCTTATAGTAAGCTACCCAATGAGTTCCACCTCCGGTTGACGAGTCCAAGTTAACGATGCCGCTTTCTCTTTTTCTTACATGTTTCGGTAAGGAGTTTCTCATATAAACCCCTCTGAAATGAGGGATATGTTTGCGTGCGAAGTTTATAATATCAATGTTCGAAAGCGGTTTATTGGGCAGCTCATTCATAAAAATTAATTTTTTTTTATTTGTGGTTATACCAAAACCTTTTTGATACGGTTTTAAATAGAGACCACTACCTAAAGCAATGGCTTCCATTTTTCTATTATGACGTTTATTCTCTTCTAGCTCTTTTTTAGCATTCTTGGCATTATTGATGCTTTTAGCAATAGCTGCTCCACCAGATGCCATTCCTCCTAATGCACTGAGCGCTGTCAAGATTGGGACAAGTGGTAAAAAACCTCCAATTTTAGGAACGTTGATTACTCTAGGAATTACAACTGAATTTTTCTTATTTCCAATGGTTTTGAACAAAGCTTTTCTGGCTACTTTAATCGCACTTTGAATGTCAAGTGGTTTTTCTTTCTTTAGCACTTTGGTTGCGCCTCGAACGATAGTCATAAAATTTTTTTTATTTTTACATGGTTTACGTTTCTTTTGCTTTTGTAGAAGTCCCATACCAAATTTTTTCTTTGCTTTCATTGCGTTGGTTACGAAATATGCAGAGGATTTTTCTCCGAGAGTACTATCAGAGGCTTTTACACGCTCCCACGCTCTTTCAGCTAGTATAGAGTCAGCTATATGACGATTTACCAAATCTTTATGTTTAGAATAGGCTATATCGTGCTCTCTACAAGCGGCATACAAGGGATTTATTCCTTTGTCTCCACGTTCTAAACGTGCTTTAAGCTTTGTACCTGGACCACAAAACTGATATCCCGGTATGTGTAGCTCAACTGGTAGGGAGTTTATAGCCTTATTAAGAATACCTCTGCCTAGATAGAGGGATGGTCTCTTACTAAATGTTTTATAAAAGCGCAGCACCATTTTATTTGGTGTTTATTCTTCAAAGAGGTTTAAGCTAGTAACGGTCTATTTAAAAGAGTTGCATTAATATGCGTTTATTAAAACAAAAAACTGATATAGAAGTAAAAAATATCGATTATAAAAATGGTGATCTCAAACAACTTAGACATAGTAGGTTGTTACCCAATTCAATAAGAGCTCTAATTGTCGGACCTTCAAATTGTGGAAAAACCAATGTTATGATTAGTTTGATTGAAAGTCCTAACGGATTAAAATTTGAGAATATTTACTTATATTCGAAGTCATTACATCAACCTAAATATGAATACCTAAAAACTCTTATAAGGCCAATAAAAGGAATGGGCTATTTTACGTTTTCTGAGAATGAAAATGTTGTTGCACCAAGCGATGCCAAAAAGAACTCTATAATGATTTTCGATGACGTAGCATGTGAAAAACAGAATAATATTCGAGCATACTTCTGTATGGGTAGACATAATAATATAGATGCGTTCTATTTGTGTCAAACGTATACACGCATCCCAAAGCATCTTGTGCGTGACAATGCAAATCTAATTATTATGTTTAAACAGGATGAAGTAAATATGAAACATGTGTACCAAGACCATGTGGGCGTAGACATGACGCTTGATGCATTTAAGAAAATTTGTCAATTTTGCTGGAGAGAAAAATATGGATTTTTATTAATAAGTAAAGATGATCCACTTGAAAATGGACGTTATAGAAGGGGGTTTGCTGATTTTATTCGAATTTGAAATAAAATAAAATAAAATAAAAGAAACAAGTATTTTTAATTCACTTATCAATAATCTCTCAGAATGGCAACAACACTAACGTTAACGGGTAACAACTCGATTTTAATGGCAAATTATCATCCGCCCATAGAGTTAAGTGGAAGTTATGAGTGTGCACTAATTGATTTCCATATGTACAACTCAATTCCAAATGTGGATCATGATAATAATTTATTCCATATTGGAAAGCATATTTTCGAGATACCTGTGGGATCTTATGAGCTTAGTGACATAAGTGAAATTATTAGCGAGAAAATGACGGAAATAGAGCCAAATAAATTAAAGCACCCTCTAATCGAGAGCAATAATAATACCCTTCAAGTTGAGATTTCATCTAAAGAAGATCCAATATATTTTAACAAAGCGCGTTCTATTGGTCAACTATTTGGATTTAATAAAAAAGAACTAAAACCTAATGGATTGCATATATCTGATCAACCTGTAGACATCTTGAAAGTTAATACGATTCGTTTGGAATGTAATATTGTTAGCGGGTCATATGTAAATGAGGTATCAAGTCATGCACTACATGAGTTTGCACTCAATGTTCCACCAGGCTATAAATTGAGTGAGAAACCCAATAATCTTATTTATTTGCCAGTTAGCACGAGAGAGATACAGTCGTTAATAATACGGATTACTGATCAGAACGGAAACTTGGTTAATTTAAGAAAAGAGGCTGTGACACTTCGCTTACACTTGAGGCGACGAGAATGATTATTTATAATAAAAACGCGTGCTATCCGCCCCCAGCGAACACTTTAAGTTCTACTATAGAAGGATACAGATCGACGAAAAAAGTACTTACAGCCGAGAACAAATTATTTTTAAAATCTTTGGGTCTAAAAATAAGAACATAATGAGTAGTGTATTGAATGTTCGAAAGAAAGCCTATTCGGATGAGAGTATAATCAAAAAAGAATATCACACTTATTCTCCTTATCTACAAACATTTAAAAGCAATGATGAAGTTAGAATTACTATTCAGAATCAGGACTTATATGTATTGCCTTGTGAGAGTTTTATTAATGTTGAGGGCACAATTTGTTTGGCGGATAACTCGCTTGCTGTAGATGGAAAACTTAAAAACAATTGTATGAGTTATCTCTTTGATGAAGTTCGATATGAGTTAAATGGAATTGAAATTGACCGTACTCGATTTGTTGGTATTTCAACAACCTTAAAAAACTATGCTTCCTTAAACAAAACGGAGAGCAGTATGCTAGAGAATTCTGGTTGGTTCAATGGAGATGATAGAGAGTTGGCAAATGGATATTTTAATTTTTCTATCCCTCTTAAATACTTACTTGGATTTGCTGAAGATTATAACAAGGTTTTATTAAATTGTAAACATGAATTAATATTACTCATGACTAAAAATATGGATAATGTGTATCACACTAAAATTGCAACTAAGGAGTATAAATTAAATATTTCTAACATTGTATGGAAAATACCACATGTAACTCTAAGCGATGAGAAGAAATTGCAAATGTTTAGTTTAACTAAGGCTGGAGGTTCACTGCCACTTGCATTCCGCAGTTGGGATTGTTATCTGAATCCAACATTGCCAGAAGGTACACAACATGTTTGGAACGTTAAGCTTGCAGCTAATAGAGAACGCCCCCGATTTGCGATAATAGCTTTTGTAGTGGACGATAAACTAACACATAATCATTTGAGGAATTTAAAAGTGTACCTTAACTCGGAGAACTTTCCGTACGATGATATGAATATAAATTTTAAGCGAGAACGATATGCAAGTTTGTATGATATGTATACAGGATTTCAATCAAGCTACTATGTGAAGGAATCTGAACCATTACTAACACCCCAAGAGTTTAAAGAGAAAGCACCAATGGTTGTTGTAGACTTGTCACATCAGAATGAAACAGTTAAAACAGGGCCAATCGATGTAAGAGTTTCAATTGATCTCGATAGTGTTAGTGTGAGGAATACTAAGGTATATTGCCTGCTTATACATGATCGAATGGTTGAGTATTCACCTTTGACTGGATTAGTTCAACGCATCGTTTAAAACCAATTTAAAACAGAATAAAGTTGTGTTTGATATTCATTCAAATTTATAATTTAAAATAATATGTACCCCCATTAATTAATAAATAAAAAACATGATGAAATTTATATAAAAAATAACTTTTATTTTATTCAAGTATATTAGTATAAATATTTTCATTTTCAGATACCTCAAACTGAGAGTTTTCTAATATTATAAGTAACTTAATTAAATTTTTAGTGCGAAGTCAATACCTAAAATATCATGGATATTCTAATTTTATGTATAGTATGAAATTATAAAAAAAAAAAAAGATGGCTAAGGAAATAAAAAAAGAGATGGCAATACTTTAATATCACCATTTCACAAGAATGTTACACTTAATAAAAATGAAATGCATCGAGGAAAGTGAAAAAAAACCTATAAGTCAGTCTTAAGTAAACGTTTGTTGAGTAAACTATAAAAAAATGGAGCAGATTTCTGGTATTGGATTTAAAACAATTGTGAAGAAAATCGATGGCTTTTTAAAAGAGTTTGGCGAAATGATTTTTCCCGAACATCATGAATTGCTTGTGGAATATCGTGAATTTTTCTTGGGATATGAAAACTGTCAACTAGTAAATTCCAAATATGGCGAACATCTTTCAGCGTGCAGCTGGTCATCTGATCTATCTACAGAGGGAGTTGATACATGTGGTTGCTTTCACTACAGCATGCGTCTGACAAGAGTAGAACGTTTAATTACAAAATATAGAAATTTAAACAAAAGAATGAACAAAAACGTTAAAGTCAATAAGGAATCAAATGTTTAAATACTAGATTTAAAAATAAACATGTAATATCTTATATATATTTATGTAGATATGTAGAATTTATGAATTTAATTGAAAAAAAAAAATAATAAAATAAAATAAACTCTACAACTTAAACCAAAAATGCCTCTTTTATTGATTTTGAAGTCAGTGCAGGATATAAGATTTTTCTAGCACTTGACTAATTTTCAAAACATATATATATATAAAAACAAAGGTTAGAAAGGGATGGCGCTAAACATTTAAATGACCAGCCTATATGATTGGATGATAGTATTCAACTTAAGGATGAAGGGGACCAATGAATTAGCATTCTCATCTGCTTTTCATAGACACTTGTCCCCTCTATCCTTCTCCCCCCTCTTCCACCTTCACACTCTAACACCCTCTCCCTCTAACACCACATAACCCACATGAATGTTGTTGTTGTTACTGGTGTTTACAAAAATCATTGCATGTTCTGACTTGTTTACAGACAGCGTACACTGTCACATGTGTGCATCCTTGACACCAGATCCTATGATCATATAACCCACTTGAATGTTTTTATGTTGCTGCTTTTGACAAAAAAACAATGCATGCTGTGGCTTAGCCTGTATTTGACTCTAATAATAAATGGTTAAATAGCCAAAACTGATTTTCCCAATAACTATGCTCAATGTTTATGGCTTGCTCGTTTAACAGGCGCATCCTTGACACCAGATCCTATGATCATATAACCCACTTGAATGTTTTTATGTTGCTGCTTTTGACAAAAAACAATGCATGCTGTGGCTTAGCCTGTATTTGACTCTAATAATAAATGGTTAAATAGCCAAAACTGATTTTCCCAATAACTATGCTCAATGTTTATGGCTTGCTCGTTTAACAGGCGCATCCTTGACACCAGATCCTATGATCATATAACCCACTTGAATGTTTTTATGTTGCTGCTTTTGACAAAAAACAATGCATGCTGTTGCCTGCTTGTATGTGTGCAAGGCAATGCACTTAAAACAGGAACACACTTGAAACCAGATCCTATGATCACTGATTCTCAAGTGGGTAATAGAAGTGTAAAAAAGGGATCGCTAATTCTCAAGTGGGGTAATAAAAGTGACAGCTACATCCTGTTCCAGAACCGGCAGTTCCCTACTACTCCAGCACATAGCACACAGCCCAACAATAAGATATCACATTACACCCTAAAACCCCAACACAGGAAGCATATTAGACATAAACATAAAATATAAACATATTTCTAAGATCACGCCACAAGCGTGAGACATAAACATATTTCCAAAATCACGCCACAAGCGTGAGATCGCCGAATTGGCACTTTTTGATAAAAGCTTAAAATTATCAAAGCTTAGAAGCTTTGACAATAAGAAAAGCTCTCAACGGAGGTTTGCTCTGCGCAGCAAGAACAATTGAAGTTCAGTTCGGAGTAAGATCAGAAAGAAGATAGACTTAAGTGAGGAAGTGTTTTGTATCTTTTAAAATTAGTTCAACACAATAAAGAAATAACCTAAAGACAAATGTCTTTTTATTTTTTTTAATTCCCACTTGGTCGTGAACTCATAATTGGCGCAGCCGATAGGATTAGTGAAAAATAAGTGCAACAATAATAAATTGCGATACTTCATAAAAACTAATCCGCCAAAGAACTTTCGTGCAACTAACACATTTAATGGTGTTTAATTGATTAATGAAAAATAAGTGCAAAAATCAAAACATTGCAATACTTAATAAAAGCTAATCGTGCAACTTACACAATTAATGGTGTTTAATTAATTTAAGAAAACCAAAAACAATACAATCAACAACAAATCAACCTAAAACCATATAATCAACAACACATCATATCGATTTGATCAACATGGCAGTCGTTTTAAGTGATGCAGAACTTAACCAGGCATTGTCACAAATCCGACAAGTGCCCCAGTTCTCGGGAAACAAACAGGAGCTAAGCGCCTTCATCAGGAGGACAGAATTCTTACTACAATTATACCCTACCACAAACCCAAGGCAACAAAGTATAATATACGGTGCGATCGAACTACAAGTCATCGGAGAAGCGCAAAGGATTTCGCAGCTATCACATGCCAACAATTGGGGAGAATTAAAAAGAGCACTCATCGAGGAATACACCACCCAGACTCCAGTAGAAGAATTACTACGACAACTTTACAACACCAGCTATCAAGGAAATCTCCGTAAGTTCATAGAAGAACTAGAGCACAAATCTTATATTATAACCAATAAGCTAACACTAGAAAAATTCAAGATAAAATTTTCATGATTCTAGCTAGGTATGATATTACCACTAGCCATCTGTTAAAAGTAGCAGCTCAAAAGGAGGGTTTATTTGAAAATAGTGTGGTTGAAAAACCCAAAGATAACAAATACAATAATTCAAATAAAAACAATTCGAGTAAAAGGTATCAGGAAAATTTTAACCAAAGTTCAACATATAACCCCAGTTATCAAGCACAACACAATCCTAACTACCAAACAAATTACAACACAACTAACTCCCATAAGAATCAACAAGAACATAGGCAGACATATGCCGAATTTCAGCAAAAGTTGCAGCAAGGCAGACAACAGAATCCCATGAACTATTCACAAAATAGAAACTATAATGCACAAGCATCATCTTATAATAACCAACCTCAAAAGCGACAAAGAGAAAGTAACAGCGGGGTGTCAAAAATGGACACATCCGAAAATTTTCAAGCAATTGCCTCGGAACAGGAAGAAACAATAACCCATTCATAATTGTTATTATGAATGATAACCCGCTTAAGTGTGTAATAGACACCGGGTCAACAATAAATTTAATGAATAAAAATTACCTATAATTTCCAATAAAAAACACTGAACTTAACGTTCATACCATTAACGGTAACATTAAATTAACATCAAGCATAACAATAGGAGCATGTAAATTATGTCCATCCAAACAGGAGTTCTTTATACATGAATTTTCAAATCGATATGATTTGTTGTTAGGCAGACATTATTTAGAAGCTTGTAAGGCAAAAATAAATTACGAAGAAGGAGCCGTAACTTTAGGAGAATATACATTCTTATTTAAGTACGACCCCAATATAAATGTAGAAGAAGAAACGGCACCAGAGTGTCTAGACCCACCTTCGTCGGAAGACTTAGAATTCAATTTCGTGATAAACGAAGAATTAAAAGAGTCCAACGAATTTCGCTTAGATCATCTTAACGATGAAGAGAAAAGGTTTGTGTCAAAAATTCTTCACAAATATCGAGACATACAGTACCATGAAGGTGACAATTTGACTTTCACTAGTGTTGTTAAACATTCGATAATTACAAAACATGAGGACTCGATTTACAAGAGACCCTACAAGTATTCCCAAATTCAACACGACGAAATAGACAGACAAGTAAAAGAAATGTTAGAGCAAGGGATAATAAGGAAATCTCAGTCTCCATATAATTCGCCTGTATTAGTAATCCCAAAGAAGTTAGATGCATCAGGAAAACAAAAATATAGAGTAGTAATAGACTACAGATTTCTAAACGAAATCACTATTGATGACAAATTTCCTATTCCAATAATGGATGAAATTTTAGATAAACTTGGCCGATGCCAATATTTCACAACTCTTGATTTAGCAAAAGGCTATCACCAGATCCAGATGGATCCGAAATCAATACCTAAGACAGCATTTTCCACTAAACATGGCCACTACGAATATACACGTATGCCGTTTGGTCTAAAAAATGCACCAGCAACGTTTCAACGTTGCATGAACAATTTATTGGAAGATTTAATCTACAAAGATTGTTTAGTCTACTTAGATGACATAATAGTGTACTCCACTTCATTGGAAGAACACATTTTGTCATTGAATAAGGTATTTGACAAACTAATTGAAGCCAACTTAAAATTGCAACTAGACAAGTGTGAATTTCTAAAAAAGGAAACAGAATTTCTAGGACACATAGTGACAACAGAAGGATTAAAACCTAATCCAAATAAAATTGAAGCAGTAATGAAATATCCTATTCCAAAGACTCCAAAAGAGATAAAGAAATTTTTAGGTTTGTGTGGATTTTATAGAAAATTCATTCCAAATTTCGCAAACATCGTCAAACCCATGACACTTAAGTTAAAAAAAGGAGCAAAAGTAGACATAAAGGATACATCATATATCTCAGCATTCGAGAAATTAAAATTACTGATCACTTCTGATCCAATTCTTACTCATCCAGATTATGATAAACCATTTTGTCTCACAACAGATGCAAGTAATGTAGCTCTAGGAGCAGTATTGACACAAAATCACAAGCCTATTTGTTTTGCCAGCAGAACTCTAAACAAACATGAAATAAATTATTCAGCTATAGAGAAAGAACTATTAGCAGTAGTGTGGGCAACAAAAACTTATAGAAGCTATCTATATGGTAGAAAATTCGAAATACTAAGCGATCACAAACCATTAGTATGGTTAAATAATATAAAAGAACCGAATATGAAACTCCAACGATGGAAGATGAAGTTAAATAAATTTGATTATACAATCAAATACTTACCGGGTAAAGAAAACCATGTCGCAGACGCACTATCACGTGTGCAAATACAAGAAAATCTATTGGGAGAAGAAATGAGTCAAGCAACATGTGCTACCATTCATAGTGCCCAAGAAGATAACCAAAGTTACATTCAAATAACTGAAAGACCATTAAGCTATTATAACAGACAAATCGAACTCATAAAAGGAAACGACAATAATATACAAGTTACTAATTATTTTCATAAAAAAAACATAAAGATAACTTATACCGAAATGACTTTTGCTAAAGCTAAAGAAATAATAAAAGAATATTTATGTTCAAAAATAGTGTTATATATTTCCACAACAACTCCGATTTTCCGATTTTCCAAAACGCATTTGTAGAAATAATAAACCCAGAAAGTAAAATAAAAGTAATGAAAAGCTCATCAAAATTAACAGACTTACAAACGTACGCAGAATTCAAAGAACAAATACTAAAAAGACATAACGAACTATTACACCCAGGGATAGAAAAGACAATACAGTGGTTCAAAGAAAAATTTTATTATCCAGGTTACCAGAATCTTATACAAAACATAATAAATGAATGTCACACTTGCAACATTTCAAAAACAGAACACAGAAGCACCAAATTAGTATATGAAGTAACCCCAGAAACAAACTACATTAGGGACAAATATGTAATGGATTTTTATTTAGTTGACCATAAACAATTTCTATCATGTATAGACGTTTATTCAAAATTTGCAACATTAATTGAAGTTAACAGCCGAGACTGGTTAGAAACAAAAAGAGCCATATTAAAAGTTTTTGATTTAATGGGAAAACCAGCAGAAATCAAAGCAGATAAAGATTCAGCATTCATATGTGCTGCACTACAACAATGGTTAATAACTGAGAACGTAAAAATCAATATAACAACAAGTAAAAATGGGATAGCAGATATAGAGAGATTTCACAAAACAATCAACGAAAAATTACGAATTATAAGCAGTGACTCTAACATAGAAAACAAACAAACCAGATTTGAAATAATATTATACACTTATAATCACAAAACTAAACACAACACAACAAACAGAACACCCGCAGATATATTTATGTACGCAGGGACACCAAAGTATGAGACACAAGATAAGAAAAAGAAACAAATTGAAAAACTAAATGAATCAAGAGAAGAATTTGAAATAGATACAAAATATAGATCTTCACCATTAGTTAAATCAAAAATAACCAATCCATTCAAAAAGACAGGTCAGGTAAGACAACTAGACGAAAAACACTTTGAAGAAACCAATAGAGGTAGAAAAGTCACCCATTACAAATCAAAGTTCAAGAAGAAAAAGAAAACTAATATAAGTAAATACATTAATTATAGAGAACCAACTAATGAAGGGAATTCTAATAATAATAACAACGCTAACGGTGACAATTAACGGACAAAGTATCGAAATAAACCCCATAAAAGCAAACAACGGCTACCTAATATTTAAAACAGGAACACTGGACATACCAACAAATTTTGAATACCCATTATTTAACTGTAAATTTAACAAAAATAGAAAAGGTCTACAATAACCTATTAATACAAGCCAAGGATTTCGAAAATTCAACTAAAATAAATTACCTTATTGAAAAACTAAACAGGGAAATGAACGGGATAACAATCATCAAAAGACAAAAGAGAAGACTAATAAATTTAGTAGGAAAAACATATAAATACTTATTCGGAACATTAGATACAGATGACAGAGACGAACTAGAACAGAAGATAAGTAACTTAGCCGAGAACAGCGTTCAAGTTAGTGAACTAAACCAAATAATCGAAACAATTAACAAAGCAATTGAGACCATTAACACATTTAAAACAAAAGAAGAAAAGAACAAGAAACTTGATTTATTAATTTTCAATTTAGAACATTTCACCGAATACATAGAAGACATAGAGATGGGAATGCAACTAACTAGGTTAGGCATATTCAACCCTAAATTACTAAAGCACGATTACTTATTGCATGTTACACCAGAGAAAATTCTTAATATTAAAACATCAACTTGGTTAAAAACTGATACAAAAGAAATTTATATAATATCCCATATTCCACAAGAAATTAGCAAAACACCTATTTCCGAAATAATACCCTACCCAGATGAGAACGATAATATTGTAACAGAAAATATTCAAGAAAAATATTTTATAAATAATAATACAGTATATGGCACAATTACTAAGAAACAAATAATGAATAATTGCATAGTAGGCATTGTAAAACAAATCAAAACAGAATGTAAATACACCAAAACAATTAAAAACTTTCAAACAAATTATATAGAACCAAACATAATCTTAACATGGAATTTGCCAGAAACCATTGTAAATCAAAACTGTATGAACAATGAAATTAAAATAAAAGGAAACAATATTATAAAAATCTATAATTGTGAAGTACAAATCAACGAAATATCAATATCAAATTCAATACTAGATTTTACACAAAACATTTATGTCAGTAATAACGTAACAAAACTCGAACCATTGTCATATATTCAAACTAAGAAATTAATTTTGGAACATACAAAATATTATAATACATTTCAAATAATAACATTGACATCATTAACCATTACCATATTAAGCATATTATTGTACTTAATTTATAAGTTCAAAAGTTTACCCAAAACACTTATTGTTAAGTATAGAAAACCTAAAGAACAAGAAATAAACAACGATAAAATAGAATTACCAATAGTTGAACAAGATCAACCCGCACTGTATCCCAAGATAGAAGCAGTCTAACGTAACGCAAATTTTTTAAGTGTGGGCGAGTAAGATATCCAATATGCACACATATTCATATCTCAAATATGTTACACATAGAACGCACCCCAGCACATAGCACACAGCCCAACAATAAGATATCACATTACACCCTAA
This sequence comes from Scaptomyza montana, assembly GCA_018904305.1. Classification (NCBI taxonomy): domain Eukaryota; kingdom Metazoa; phylum Arthropoda; class Insecta; order Diptera; family Drosophilidae; genus Scaptomyza; species Scaptomyza montana. The sequence continues at coordinate 477,022 of JAEIGR010000047.1, read as the reverse complement.
AACCCCAACACAGGAAGCATATTAGACATAAACATAAAATATAAACATATTTCTAAGATCACGCCACAAGCGTGAGACATAAACATATTTCCAAAATCACGCCACAAGCGTGAGATCGCCGAATTGGCACTTTTTGATAAAAGCTTAAAATTATCAAAGCTTAGAAGCTTTGACAATAAGAAAAGCTCTCAACGGAGGTTTGCTCTGCGCAGCAAGAACAATTGAAGTTCAGTTCGGAGTAAGATCAGAAAGAAGATAGACTTAAGTGAGGAAGTGTTTTGTATCTTTTAAAATTAGTTCAACACAATAAAGAAATAACCTAAAGACAATTTTTTTTTTTTTTTTTTTTTTTTTTTTTTTTTTTTTTTTTTTTTTTTTTTTTTTTTTTTTTTTTTTTTTTTTTTTTTTTTTTTTTTTTTTTTTTTTTTTTTTTTTTTTTTTTTTTTTTTTTTTTTTTTTTTTTTTTTTTTTTTTTTTTTTTTTTTTTTTTTTTTTTTTTTTTTTTTTTTTTTTTTTTTTTTTTTTTTTTTTTTTTTTTTTTTTTTTTTTTTTTTTTTTTTTTTTTTTTTTTTTTTTTTTTTTTTTTTTTTTTTTTTTTTTTTTTTTTTTTTTTTTTTTTTTTTTTTTTTTTTTTTTTTTTTTTTTTTTTTTTTTTTTTTTTTTTTTTTTTTTTTTTTTTTTTTTTTATTTTTTTTTTTTTTTTTTTTTTTTTTTTTTTTTATTTTTTTTTTTTTTTTTTTTTTTTTTTTTTTTTTTTTTTTTTTAAAAAATTATTTTTAAATTTTCAAAAGGGTTGGTGGTTTGGGGTTATTTTAGTTGTTTTATTTTTTTTTTTTTTTTTTTTTTTTTTTTTTTTTTTTTTTTTTTTTTTTATATTTTTTTTTTTTTTTTTTTTTTTTTTTTTTTTTTTTTTTTTTTTTTTTTTTTTTTTTTTTTTTTGTTGTTGAGTTTTTTTTTTTTTTTTTTTATATTTTTTTTTTATTTTTTTTTTTTAATTTTTAATTTTTTTTTTCTTTTTTTTTTTTTGTTTATTTTTTTTTTGTTCGTTTGTAAATTATTATTTTTTTATTTATTTTTTTTTTTTTTTTTTTTTTTTTTTTTTGGGTTGGGTTTTGAATTTAAATTTTTTGGTAAGGTGGTTTATAATTTTTTTTTCTTTTTTGTGGCCTTTTTCTGTTCTAGGTAGGGGTCCTATATTTGTCAACTATTTTGATGTCAAAGGCTGTAGCTGGGGTTGGTGTTATGATTGTTGTAGTTTTTGGATGTCTAAGGACCTTAGCCTTAAGGCATTTTTCGCATGTCTTTATGTAATTGGTAATGTCTTTTGTCATGTTTTTCCAGTAAAACTCCATTTTTATTTTATTCAACATTCTGTTAATGCCACTATGGCCTCCCTCTATAGGGCTATCATGGTATCTTTTTAAGATTTCGCGTATTTTTGGGTCTTTTTTTTCTAAATGAATTACGGGCGGTATAATAGCTAAATTAATTGTTTTTAAATGTTCATTGCCCTTACTTTTGAAGTCTATTGCTTTTATTGTTTTAAAAATTTTTTCATCTGTGCGTACTTGTAGTTTGTTGACATTGGAGTCACCGGCTTCTTTTTCAAGCCTTGGAAAGAATAAATCTAGATCTATTATCCCATTAATGACTATGTCGTTAATTTTAAATGTTGTTAACCTTGCTTTTCCTTGTTTTATTAAACATGACTTTTTATTAAAAGTGAGTTGTGGATACTTTTTTTATCTCGTACGGGCTTACTGCTTCGAACACCCTTGGTATATCTTCTATTTCGTTTTTGTTTTGTGTTGATTTGCTTATGTCCTTTTTTGATGTCGATCTTGTGGTAACCTTAAGTATATTATTTTTATTGTTATTGTTAGCTAGGTTTTATATGTCCTTAAATTCTATTCGTGATAATGCGTCTGCTGTCGTATTTTCTAGTCCCTTGATGTGCTGAATTGTAAAATCATATTCATCTAATTCTAATCTTATTCTAAATAGTTTTGATGTTGGATTTTTTTAGCGAAAATAGGTAAACTAATGGTAGATGGTCTGTTTGTATGAGAAATTTTTTTCCATATATGTATGGCTTAAAGTGTTGAATTGCCCAATGTATTGCAGTTAACTCTTGTTCGATTGTTGATTTATTGCTTTCACCAGGTGTGAAAGTTTTAGATGCGTAAGCGATTGGCAATTGTTTGTCTCCATGTTTTTGGCTTAGGACTGCTCCGCAACCTATTTTACTTGCGTCAGTGGCAATACAGAATTATTTTTCGAAATCAGGGTATTGTAGGATCCTTGGACTGAGTAACTGCTTTTTCAAGTATTCAAATGCGGTCTGACAGTTGTTGTCCCAGTTAAAGATTATGTTTTTCCTGGATAGTCTATTTATACAATGTGCCGTTTCGGCAAAATTTGGGATAAATCTACGATAATAGTAACAGAACGCGATAAACCTTTTAGCTTCATCCCCGTTTTTGGGTATGGGGTAATCTTTAATTGTTTTGAACTTGGTTTCGTCTGGTAGTATCCCTTTGTTTGTACACTGGTGGCCTAGAAACGTCTGGGTGTAGTTTTAAATTATACTTTTTGCATGTGGTAAACACGTCTCTTAAATTATGCAACATGTGTTTCTCGGAACATCCTAATATTATCAGGTCGTCCATGTAAAAGAATGCTTGAGAAGGTGTTAGGCCTGCGAAGGCTAGGGACATCATTCGTTGGAATGAGTTTGGCGCTACTTTGAGGCCATATGGTAACCTTTTGAATCTAAATGAGCCTTTGTCCGTAAAAAATGACGTTACATTGCGTGAACTTTCTTCTAACTCTACTTGGTGAAATCCTGACATTAAATCTAAACAGGAGAAGAATTTTGCCCGTCCTAACTGATCTAGTATGTCATCCATTCTGGGAAGAGGAAACTTATCTGCAACTAACTGTTTGATAATTTTTCTATAATCTACTACCAGTTGCCACCTTTTTTCTGTGCTTCCTGGTAAGGATTTTTTTGGAACTAATAAAATTGGACTATTGTACTCAGATATAGATGGTTCAATAATATCATGATCGATCAATTTGTCCACTTGTTTATTAATTTCTTCTTTTTGACTGTGTGGGATTCTATAGTTTTTAATGTATACCGGGTTAGGATTGGTTAGTCTTAGTTTTTGTTTGTAGAAATTGTTTGTTGAAATCTGGTCTGTTTCTATTGCGAATATTTCGTGAAATTCTTCGCATAGTTGAGAAAGTTTTTGTTCTATAAACTTTGGAAAATTTTTCCTTAATTTTTCCATTATAATTTCTTTATTTCCTGTATTTATGATTTTTGGTTTTATAGGAACTATATTGTAGTTTGACAAGTTTTCGTGTACTAGGTGGATTTTGGTAATATGTGCCTCCGTAGTGTTTGTGTTGATGATTCTTTCGTATGGGGAAAGTTTTGATATGATGGTATTTGCTATAAAAACTTTTTTGAGTGAGCAGTTCCCTAGCCTCCAAGCTCAAGATGGGAGCTCTCCTTGCGGTCGTGAGACCAGCTTGGTGAGGGGTTGGTGTAGCCTGCCGAGCTGCTTCAGCGATTGTAGATGCGAAGTAGTCGACATACGCTTCCAGTCTACTGCAAGTGTCGATGGGAATGTTAAGTTCAACGGTGGCCTCGATATGATCCTTAAAAACTGCAGTGTTTGCGTGCGGTGCCAGCATTTTTGTGACACCATTAAATGACTGGGCGTCTTCGTCTAGCTCAAAGAGCAAAGGCAGGTGGTCGGATGACAACTCTGTCAGCACTTGCACCTTGATTTGCTGCTGTCTAAAGCCTTTCGAGATCCCGAAATCAATGGCACTTGGAGTGGCACCTGCACGATAGGGGTGGCAAGTAGCTGCTCCCGTTGCAACGATGTCAATTCCTTCTTCCGCCAGTGCAGAGAACAGCACCCTGCCTCTGGTACACATCCTGTAGTTTCCCCACCATCTGTGTTTTGCGTTCCAGTCTCCAGCCGCAAGAAACTTTGTGCCGAATTGAGCGATGAACGGCGCAACGACAGCTTCCGTCCACCTGAAGGCAGGAGGGCAGTATACTGACGCAATAATAAAATTTCCTCTGCTTGCAGTCAGCTGGATAACTGTTGCCTGAATATGATTTTCGGACAGAGTGGAGTACGGCTGATGGGAGATGGTTGATCTAACTAGGATCGCCGCGCCTCCGTGTTGGCTGTCATCCGGGTGATTGGCAGTATGTAGGGTAAAACCAAATACCCTGAAGGTGGACCGAGAGGAGAAGTGGGTTTCCGACAATAGGAGGATGTCGATGTCGTGCAACTCAATGAAGGCGAGGATCTCGTTGGTCTTCGAGGAAGCCCCATTGGCATTCCAGTCTGCTATCTTAAGAGGACCCATTTAGAACAGCAGAAGGGAATGTGCGCGTCTGCAGAAGCAGTTGCATTAACGTTTCGACTAACGACATCATCCTGTCAAGCCTAGTAAAAAGCTGCTCCAGCTTGCAATCCAGGTTGGCGCTTTCATTAGGGGCACTAGTGGCAGGGGGGGTCTGTACCTTTTTTAAAGGCTGTATAACGGGCTGGTTACCTCTGATGACGCTTGCATATGATGGCATTCCAACGCTGTAGGTGGGTGGTCTAGGTTGATGTGTGCTTTTTGGGGGAGCTGTAGCAGTGGGTTCGTTGACCTTCCGTTTGTGCTTACGGTTTGAAGCCTCTCGCAGGAACTTTTTGCAACCTTTAAAATTAGCTGCATGGGGCTCGTTGCAATGATAGCAGCGTCTGGCATCATCTTGTTCGAGCTTGCACTCGAGGGTGGGGTGATTGTCTCCACATTCTTTGCATATAAAGTGCCGAGAACAGTATGCCTTGGTGTGACCGTAGCCTTGACACCTGTGGCATTGTACAGGCTCAGATTGATTTTGTGGTTTCTCCCAGGTCGCTCTATGCCTGCAGACAACAAGAATGTTGTTAACAAGCTTATTGTTGTCCGCCTTTTTTAAATCAATGAACCTCATATTTAGAGGGAGTGAGGTCGCCTTTTTGCGCGGGGTATATATCCGTACTACGCTATGGCCTTTATTCTGTAGGGACTCGATGATATCCTCTGATGGAACTCCGTGGTGGATGTTGCGCATAACAATTCTGTAAGGCCGGTCTTCCGGTAGCTGATGATGATTGAACAAAGTTCCTTTCTCCAGAAAATGCTTTGCCATCAGCCTGTAGTTATCTGAACTGCTACATTGAACAGCGCAATCTCCCGAATTCAGTGTCTTAATCATGTAGGAGTCACCTACAAGGGCGTCTAGCTCGCTGCGAAAAGCAGTAAAATTTACCACATTGGGAAACAGCATTCTGGGTACCTTGGAGTGAGGGCTTGGTTTCGGGGCGGCGGGGGCAACTTGGTTAGCACCTGCCGGCTGTTGGTTTGATCTCGCTTTCCTTGCGGCACGACTAAGAGCAGTTTTCGACGAACAGGGCTCGTCGTCGTCACTCGAGTATACATCGCCAAAGTCCATATCTTCTTCGTCACTTAGGGGCTGGAAACGGTTTGTTGTATTGATCACAGGCTGATCAGTTGCCGCCTTCTTAGCCATTTTGGAGGAGAAGACTAAGCCTGCTCTCTTTTTCATTCCTCCTTTACCATATTTAAATGAGACATCCTGCCAGACGGAGGCCGATTGAGGCTTTGCAATTGAGCTGACGAGTGCACTACTGTGAGTCGTGCTGGCAGAAGTAGAACATACAGTGCCACTCAAAGAGGAAGTGGATATGTACGGGGACGAGATAGATGAACTTGTAGAAGTCAGTGTGTGGGTTGTGCTGCAAAAAGTATTTGAAATGGTAGTGGTAGGAAAGGTTGAATCTTCACGAGGCCAGCCCTTGAGCAGTTGCTCACGAATCTCTTTTGGGTCCGCGCCAGCAATTTCCTTCATCGACTCATAGTCGATCGATTTGTGCTGTGGACCATTATTTTCCATTTTTCCTTTTGGTTGTAAGTGCACTCGTTGCCGCTGTTTAGTAGTCAGCTGCTTTACAATAAGTCCGGATTTAACAGCCCGCCTATAAGTATGCATCACATACATATGCATCATATTTCACATTCTAAGTCTTTGGATACTGTCTCGTACAGTGTCGGCAGTTGGAAAACAACAAAATATATCTGTAGTGCGGACAGACTTGTTTCTTTGCCCGTCTGGGCAGCACATCACCTTAGTGCGCAAAATGAACTCTCAGTTCAGAAATAAGCAGATTGCTCGCGGAAAAATATTCTCAACAGCAGGTAAATCACCTTATGAAATTAAGCGCATTTCATGCAATACGACCGAAAGCAGTAGCCCCACCACAACAACTGCAACAACAACTAAGATTAAGAACAAAGCGATTCTTGGCGAGGCACTAAGCAAAGCCGTCAATGAACCCACAGCTAGTGAGATGAACGGTGCAGCTGGAATTGCCGCAACTACATCGACATTTGCAACAGGTGCCTTCTCAAGCGTCAACGGAGCCTCAGCTGAGACCCCCACAAGCAACCAAAACTCTGCCTCAGGTGACGTAGCTTTGCGTTTTCAAAAAATTAAAATTAAGCGCAAGATGGGCTTAGCCGCTTCTCCGAAGCTATTGAGGAAAAAATCGAACCTTGTCCAGAATGGTGGTAACTTTCCCTCACTACAAGCTAGTTACAACGGCAGCTCAAACCGCTTCGGATCACTTGCGCAAACTCCTGCTGACATGGACGCCGAAAATGAAATTGAAGCGCTGTGCGAGCAGCCAAGCACCAGCCACCAAGCTGCTACTGCTGACATAGCTGGGAGCTCTGATACTCCCGTCAAAACACAGCCCAAGCCACCACCAATAGTGATGGAGGGAATAAATGACGTAAATTTGCTAATGGAAAGCATTAAAAGAATTACTGACGTGAGCAAGGTAGAGGCAAGGGCTTCTCTGGGTGGTGTCATGAGGCTTTACACGGCCGATGCTGCCACATTCCGCAGTATTGTCAACTGGCTCGAGTCTGAGCAGTATGAGTTTCACTGCTACCAGCTAAAAGAAGACAGACCATACAGAGTCTGCGTAAAAGGCTTGCACCACAGCACGTTGCTTAGCCAGATCAAAGCCGAACTGGAGAAAATTGGCCACAAGGTGATCGATGCCCATACGCCCAAGAGGCGCAGCGAGCCAGGTACCCCAAAAGACAATCCAGTCAATATGTTTTTCCTGAATATTGCTGCAGCGGCCAACAACAAGGCGATCCTGGCTGTCAAAACATTATGCCATATGAGAGTTGTTATTGAACCACTCCGCAAGCGCACTGCTATCGTGCAATGCCATAGATGCCAGCAGTTTGGTCACACTGCTAAATATTGTCGCAAGGCGCACATTTGTGTTAAATGTGCCGGAGAACACCCTGCCAGAGATTGTACTCGACCACGCAACGAGCTATGCACTTGCTATAACTGTGGTGAACAGCACCCTGCCAACTACTCAGGCTGCAATAAATATCAAGCGTTCCTACAACGCTCCAGGCCCAGAAGCGGACTGGGCGGTAGAAGCATGAGCAACGAGCGCTCTATGCTACGGAGTACCTCTGGTGGTAGGCCGATTGCCACTCTTCGAAGCGGCGTCTCCTATGCGGATGTAGCAAAGCAGCAACAGCAGCAGGACCAACAACAACACCAACATCAGCAACAGTCTAACAACAGGAGCCGCAGCCGTCAAAGGACGACGAGGGATCCACATCAGCAGTCGATGGGAGCCAGCAGCACCATCGAAACAATTCTGCAATCGCTTAGTGAAAGCATTAACTCTCTGCGCTCGTTCCAAGAGAAGCAGATGGAATTAATGATGATGATGCTGAAGCAGCAACAACAACAGACAAAGCAGCAGGGGCAGATTCTTAATCTGCTCACTGCTCTCCAAGCGCAGAAGACACCATAATGATGCCGCTGCGCATCCTTGTGTGGAACGCCGACGGCGTTTCCACGAAGCTGCCCGAAGTAGAGTGCTTTGTGCGGCGACATGATATAGATGTCTTGCTTCTCAGCGAGACACACTGCAAAGGGTCAGAGGCACCCAAACTATTTGGGTATGAGGCCTATACTGCCAATGATCCCAGCGCTGGCAACGCTAAAGGTGGTGCAGCGATCATGATCAGGTCAAGCCTGGTCCACTTCCCGCTAGTGCCAACAGCCACTAACAAAGTGCAACTAGCGTCAGCAGCTATCGAGACGGCACTCGGATATATAAATTTTGGAGCGGTATACTGTCCCCCGAGGTTTATATGGACAACGGATGAATTTAAGTCGATTTTGGAACAGCATCGTTCCAAATTCATCGTTGCGGGCGACTGGAATGCGTCCCACTGGCTATGGGGAGCAGGAAGGTGCAACCAAAGAGGTCATGCGCTTGCAAATCTCGTCCTGTATTCGGAGATAAACTCGCTAGCAACAGGAGGCCCAACGAGATACCCGTACGGCAGCAGAGGCTCACCAGGCTATATTGATTTTGCGTTGACTAGGGGGATCATGGGCATTCATGCTGATATACGGCCGGTTGTTGAGCTCAGCTCCGACCATCTACCCCTTGTCATTACGCTGAATGCGTCAGCAATATCTTACCCCAAGACGGAGCGGCTAATCACCAGGCGTACTAACTTGGAATGGTTCCAAGAGCACCTCGAATCCTCACTGCAACTTAACTCTGCGATTCACACCGAAAAGGACATCGATGACGCTATCGACTCGTTCACCCACTCAGTCCAGGCAGCAGCTAGAATGGCTACTCGCACTGCATCTCGGAGGCCCGCAGCAGATAGGATACCGTTAACCGGGGAGATTCTTCTTCTCATCACTGAGAAGAGGCGCTTACGCGCGAGGTGGATGAGGTCTCGCCATCCGTTGGACAAAGCCGATTGGAACAGAGCGCAGAGTAGGCTCCGTCGTGCACTAGTGGAGCACAAATCTGCATGGTTTGACGAAAGGCTAGCCAACACTGGGGTTGCAAGCGAAGCGACGCACTCACTCTGGAAAGCCACGCGCGCTATTAAAAGGCGTTGCGCAAAAAAAGCGCCACTGGTGGACATTAACGGGACATGGTGTCGTACTGACTTGGAGCAAGCGGAGGTGTTTGCTGTGCACCTTGCCGAGCGCTTTCAGCCGTTTAATCTTGCAAGTCTGCAGCATGTTGAGGAGACACACGACCAGCTGACTCAAGCTCTTCAAATGGACCTGCCTATCAAGCCATTTGCCCCTAGTGAGATAGCTGATGTCATTGCAAGCCAGACAATAAAAAGAGCGCCAGGTCATGACGCCATCTGCAATGCTACTTTGAAGGCACTGCCCAGCCGTGCGATTCGCTACATAGCGCTGGTGTTCAACGCTATTGTGAGGCTGCAATACTTCCCTCCTCAGTGGAAGCTCGGGATAATCTCCATGATCCACAAATCAGGCAAACCGGAAAGGGAACCCGCTTCCTACAGGCCGATAAGCCTCCTCCCTTCGATCTCAAAAGTGTTTGAAAGACTGATTGCCGCCCGGATGGCCAGGATCATGGAAGCTAAGGGGATTATTCCTGAGCATCAGTTCGGGTTCCGCGCTGGCCATAGTACTGTCGAACAGCTTCATCGGGTTGTCGAGCAAATTCTGACGGCCTACGACAATAAGGAATACTGCAACGCCCTCTATCTGGATATCCGGGAAGCGTTTGACCGAGTTTGGCACACCGGAATTCTGCTAAAAATTAAGCATACGCTGCCTGCGCCATATTTCGGCCTACTTAAGTCATACCTCGAGGGAAGGAGATTCGCGGTCCGTTTTCATTCGGCACTCTCTACCCAACATGATGTGGCAGCTGGAGTACCACAGGGAAGTGTCCTTGGCCCCCTGCTTTACTGCTTGTATAGCTACGATATGCCGATACCAGATTATAGCCTGTACGGGACATCAATGATAGCCACATTTGCTGATGATGTGTGCGTCACCTACACGTCCCGATGCGAATACGATGCAGCCGATGGCATCCAGGACTACGCATCAAAGTTTGCGGAATGGGCAAGGCGCTGGAATATTGGCATCAATAGCGACAAATCGAGCAATGTTTGCTACACCCTCAAGCGGAGAACGCCACCGGCCGTGTCTGTGGAAGGGGCCCCTGTACCGCAGTCGAATACAGCAAAATATCTTGGAGTAATCCTGGATCGCAGACTCACTTTCTCTAAGCAAGTGACTGCCATCAAAACGCGCATACGTGCTTCAGTAAAAAAGCATTATTGGCTTCTCTGCTCGCGAAGTAAATTGTCACTCTCCAATAAAATGACAATTTATAAGCAGATCGTGGCACCAATCTGGAAATACGGGTGCCAAATCTGGGGCCTGGCATGCGAAAGCCAAATCCAAAGAGTGCAGGTCGTCCAGAATAAAGCATTGAGGATAGTTACTGGTTGCGAGTGGTTTATCCGGAACACCACGCTACACAGAGACCTGAAACTGACCACTGTCTTCGACACAATCAACCAGCACTCGAGTCGTTACCATGATAGGCTAGAGCGACACCGAAATCGGCTAGCAAACGGACTCACCAGATATCGCCCACCTAGGAGGCTCAACCGGCGACAACCGAGGGACCTAATACTTCGATCTCCTGTGACGAGGGTCAGAAGAAGCTGACGCATCTTTGCAGCATTTGTATATCTGTGATATTTGTTATTTTATTGTTATTGTTATTATATTGTTACTGTTATTATAATTGTTTTAGCTAACTTATGTTAGCCGGCGCGGCCAAATGGGCTGAATGAATAGACACCAAGGACACAAAGGGGCTCCTGGATTGCCCTGTATGCCTTAATAAATAACAAGAAAAAAAAAAAAAAAAAAAAAAAAAAAAAAAAAGTAGTCAGCTGCTTTACAATAAGTCCGGATTTAACAGCCCGCCTATAAGTATGCATCTAATTTTCCAAGATCCTAGTAAAGATTAGATCCTACCTAAGGCTAGAACCTTGAGAAAGGGTAGAAGCTCAAAGCTTCACTGACGTGAGCTTTTAATAAATGTATTGGAATGACGTGGTCGCTGGGCAGCGGAGCCCCGTTTTGGGAAAATGCACTCTTAGTTAAATAAGAACGCTGCACTTTCACGTTTTCACTAATAGCGACTTGATGGTCACTAAACACGAATTGTGCCACTATTGTGGGCTTGTCTAAATGTTAGCGGCGAAAATGTAATTTTTCACGGCTGGCTTCACTAAAACACGTGCGTTGCTAACAGAGTTGCATTCGATACTGTATCCATACAAAGGCTATCTAAGATCTTACATCTTTTTAGAGCTTTGGTTAAATTGTCTATTTCTGTTGCATACGCGCTGGCTGACTTTTCGTTTTGTTTTAGATTCATTAATTTTGCTTCAATAACCGCTACCGTTTCGCCTTTTATATTGTTCTGCAGAGTTTTGATTATACAGCTGATTTTGTTTTCATTAGTAATTAGAAGTCTAGCGTCACCTTTTAACTTTGTTTTAATTATTTTAATTGCTATTGTTTCGTGTGTGTCTTTTATGTCATCTAATAGTTCTAGCGAGTCGATGAAACTTTGCAAGTTTTCGCTCCTTCCGTCAAACTCTTGGACCAGTTTTGAAGCTGAGTTCATGAATTCTATACTTGTTTGCCCCATGTTGTGATCTTTTTTCAAACGTGTGTTTTGTTCTGTCTTATTTTCTTCTTTTTCTGTCATTGGTGTAAACGTGGCTTTTGTTTCAAGTTCTGTTGGTAATGTGTATTCTAGATTGTATTTACTAGCGATTATGTTGATTTTATCTTCCAAGTATTTAATGTCTTCAATATATTTTGTTTTTGTTTCTAAGTCAAAGTTATTTTGGTTTGAGTGGAAAAATTGTTTAATATAATTAAAATTATAAAAAATTATTTCTAAGTGTTTATTCGTAGTATGTGTTTGAATATTAATTGACTTATTAATGCATTTGTATGATTTAAAAAAAAATTCTTTTCTAATTTTTAACTCATTTAAATTTTTATCCATATATGTCTATATTTCATAAGTACCCTGTGAAGTAGGCCGCATCGGCCCCTTCACAAAGAGTTATATTTATTAGATTATTGGATTTATTTTAATTTATCATATTATATTTATAGTTTAAAGTCGCAAGGGGGCGCATTGTTGATTTAATTTATATTCCTTATTTAATTTACATTTTTGGTATTATATTTATAAACCGCAAGAAGCGCATTATAGTTATAAGTTTAAGTCGCAAGAAGCGCATCGGTTGGTTAAGCCATAGTTAGAAGTTTTGTTAGACGCAAGGAGCGCGCAGTAGTTCTATTTAATAAACACCCAACGTTCGAAATATTGTTAGAATTTAAATGTAACCGCCCCAAAACGCAGGGTCGCAAGAGGCAGCGCGCCAGCTGCGATCATCAAATCCACCACGGTCATGAGCAAGTGTGGGGAGTGGGGAAATCTGCTACGCGGGCCGAAGCCGTAGCGTGGGCGAAGGAGTTGTGATTAGCCTCCGCGAGTGAGCAGACGCGTACGCGGCAGAGAGAAAGAAAATGGTTAGGTTATAAGAACAAAAAGAGAGGCAGCGTGTTCGCAGCAAAGGTATAGGGTTAGAATTTGGAAGAAGGATAAGGTAAGAGGGGATAGTTCGCCATAGTTCATCCATACGAGTTTATATATATGTAATTAGGTTTAGGTTTACTCGTGCATATAATCTTTAATATAATCTGAATAAATTGGTCGCCGGTAAGTCCGCGACTCAGTGGAGTGCAATTGCTGTGTGTTTGCTTTCTTTCTATTTCTTCGATTTAGGTTTTTTTTGTACACGCGCGTACGCGAGTCAAGCTGAGTCGGTTTATACTCTGGCCGCTGGTGTCGACGCTGGCATTTCCCCTTCCAACTTGTAAAACCCCGCGCGTTAAAGTCTCACTAAAAAATATATATAAATATTCTTGTGAGGTATACCTGGCCTCTCAGACTGAGTTTATACCCTGGCTAAATTACTCCTTTACAACCCACTACTTTGTAGTGTATTATGTATGTTTAAACCTATAAATTTTTTTTTTTTTTTTTTTTTTTAGCTATTTATTCCTATAAGCATACTTTCTATAATTGCTTAATTTTGGGTGAAATAAGAATATATACTTTTTGTTGTTTTTTTTTTCGTGCGTATTCAAAATTAATTTTGATATATATTTTTTCTTGTCATATTAGTATGGTGGCGGTCTACGCCTTTTACCACTAAGGTGCATTTTTTGAGCACTCTTATTTATTGTTTATGTTTAAATTGCCTTGGTTATCGACTTCTTTTGTTTGGACCGATGTTCGCTCATATTTGTATATGTACCTTTTGTTTAGCTTTGCCGTTTAGATTTGGCAATAGCTAGCAGGATCAGCTTTGCCGTTTGTATTTTTGGCAAGAGCTGGCAGGATCGCCATATAATGAAAGGCGAGAGCTTGACTGTGAGTGATTTATTATGGACTCAGCGTCCGTATTTATAGCAAAAGTTTACATGTGTTCTTATGGCTAGGTAAAGTAAACATAGGTGTGAAGAGTTACTTATCTAGTTCTTAAGCATAACTTATTTAACGGTGAATAGGATTGTCAGTGTAACTCTTACGCATTGGTTTAGTTGTGCGTGCAAGCTTAGATTAGCTTAAGCTTGGAGGATTAAAAGCTCCTAACTGTATTTGACACGTGTGGGTACTTAAGCTTGAAAGCTAAAAGCTTTGGCACCTATTACTATATTATTGTATATTTATATTACAGTGTTTTGTACTCATTTACTGACTTCAAAAACTCTTCTATTGATGTTGTCTGATACCCTATCTTAATTTGTGTAATACTTAATCGTTTTCTTCAACTTAGTATTCTTTTGATTTTTAAAAATTTTATTTTATGTAGTTAGCTATTTTCACTAGACTTTACGCTTAAAACGAGATAGATTGTGTTATTGTCCTTAACACGTTAGCTTAATTTTAACAGGGAAATCGATCGGACATTGATTTTTCACTTTATAATTGATTGCTTTAATATATTTTAACTGTCAACCTATATACCTTTCTACTTTTTTAGTGATTATATTAGATTTTGATATTTCCCAACTCATTGCTTAAACTAAGAAAATTTCGTTATTAATTTCTTATAATTGATGGATGGTAATATTTTATTTCATTATTCTCCCCATTTTTGTTGCATTTAATGAGGAAGTGTATTGAACTAGCATCACAGTTCGAGACATGAGTCCTACACTGTTTCGAAAAGTATGACTTCATAATCTGTTTTAATTTAAGGGTTAAGTATCTACTACTACTGTTCCTTAACTGTGATAGTTGCAGTTAGGTTACATCTCACTTCCATTTTTATACCCTTAACCCATAAAATGGGTAAATAAGGGTATAATGGTTTTGTGCAAAAGTATGTAACAGGCAGAAGGAAGCATCTCCGACCCCATAAAGTATATATATTCTTGATCAGCATCAACAGCTGAGACGATATAGCCATGTCCGTCTGTCCGTCCGTCTGTCCGTCTGTATGAACGCGTGGACCTCAGAGACTACAAGAGCTAGAGACTTCAGATTTTGTATATAAGTTCTCCTATACCATGAGCAGAACAAGTTTGCTTCAAATTATCGATAACTATTCTGGTTTCCAATATACACATGGGATCGATAACAAAAAAATATCGAATTTGGAAAATGTAAAAATGAGGGTTGAAAGAATGAGTAACGATAGATCTTTTCTGAAATTTTCGTCCAAATCGGTTAAGAAACACCGGCGATATCGAATTTAATCGATTGAAGTAAAGTCAGTATACCAAAGTCTTATATAAATTAAATTTATTTATTGCAACTGTGTTCAGGGTATCTTCTAGTCGGGCTATCCCGACTAGAGCCTTCTTACTTGTTGTTCTTTAATTTTTATTTTTATTTTTTTTTTTTTTGGGTGCTTTATTAATTTTAATAAGAACAAAACCTTTTTGTTCTAGATGCCATGTTATTAGGGCTTAATTTTTCATTTAATTATTATAATTATTTCTTAAGGAGACTTATTTTCTTTAGTGCTCAAAACATATTGTCGCTAAAGGATTTTTTTTTCCTAGATCTGAGATATTTCCTCAATTCATGACACCATTGCAGGGACCGCAAATAAGAGTTATGGAGTTGAAAAAAATCAAAGCGAAATATAGGGATAAGGTTAATGCGAAAACAACCATATACTATTTTTTTTGCTGGGAATCCAAAAATCGAATAAACATTTATTTTCAATTTATATCAATAAATTAATCAACAACTCTTATTTTTGGACTTAAATTAATAAATTATTATTTAATTATTAAATTACAATTTTTTATAAAAAATTGTGAAATAACTCTTATTTTTCAATCTTTATTATAAAAATTAAAAATAAGAGTTTCTTTTCAATTTTTATTTTAGCAATCAAAAATAAGAGTTATTTTTCCAATTTTTATTTTAAAAGTTGAAAATAAAAATTGATTTTAAATATCTTTTGAACCGAGCAGCATAGCACAAAAGTTGATATAT
Source organism: Scaptomyza montana (assembly GCA_018904305.1). Lineage (NCBI taxonomy): Eukaryota > Metazoa > Arthropoda > Insecta > Diptera > Drosophilidae > Scaptomyza > Scaptomyza montana. Next base: position 461,474 of record JAEIGR010000047.1, on the reverse strand, counting down.
ATTTATGATCTACACTTAAATACCTTTCCATTGATATATCACATGTCCTTCAAGGATCAATACTAAGGAACAAATTTATATGTTGTCTTTATTTATGGACAAAAGAAGAAAGAAAACGCTTTGTGGCTACGTATGAGAAATTAAAAACATCCATAACAAAAATTTTTTTTATGCATTATTTATTTAACTTCAGAAACAATAACTTTTTGATCGACTCTGAAGATAAGTTGCACCTCAGGTCGGAAAGAACCATTTTTAAAGCGGAAAAAGCTCTTTCGACTGAAAGGCACTGATTCCAATATTGCAAAAGGCATCTTCTCTTCGGTTACCAATTGCACGCACGCATCTTGCACTTCATTCTCCGTTAAAGCAATTGAAAAATTTTTTTTTTTTGTGGTGTAACGTGTTTGTTTTGATCATCCATTTCACTTTTATATTGTTCATTGTGACACTCTTGCAAGTGTCTTCTTAAATTGGTGAAATATCCTCCTTGAAATGAACGACTACATAGCTTGCATTTTCTTTTGTTTTCACTGCTGTTCAAGGTGAAAAAATTTCGCACTACTAAGTCACACTTACGGCCCATCGCGATCAACACTCTAATGAACCACAAAACTTTGCAGAGATAAGCTCATGCCAGACAAGCATGCAGCTTTGACTATTTGTTACTGCAAGCCAAATTTTTCTAATGTAGTTTTGTCGAGATCTTGACATGAAGATACCCTATACGTCTTTTTAACCTATTATTAAAATATTCAGACTAAGAACATTGCACAAAAACTCATTGCATTAAAATTATTCATTTTTTTTTACTTTAACTTTTGCTAAATTTCAATATACCCTTTTAATAATATATGTATGTGTATATATGGTATGTGTATATATGTGTATATGTATATAAATATATATGTATATCTATATATACAAATTGATTATTTTCAATTGTATTTCTAATTGCATTATTATTATATTATTATTCACAGGTAAATATACCCTATTCACCATGTTTTTTAGTGGGGGGTATAAAAATATAGCTGTAATAGCTGATAAGAATTTCTTCGAATGCTGTTTAAAGTAAACAATGACCAATTTTATTGTAAGACGTTTTACAATAAATAATAAATAAATAAATAAAATATATATCAACTTTTGTGCTATGCTGCTCGGTTAAAAAGATATTTAAAATCAATTTTTATTTTCAACTTTTAAAATAAAAATTGGAAAATAACTCTTATTTTTGATTGCTAAAATAAAAATTGAAAAGAAACTCTTATTTTTAATTTTTATAATAAAGATTGAAAAATAAGAGTTATTTCACAATTTTTTATAAAAAATTGTAATTTAATAATTAAATAATAATTTATTCATTTAAGTCCAAAAATAAGAGTTACTGATTAAGTTAAATAAAAAATATTGGAAAATAATTCTTATTGTTCAATTTTTAATATAAAAATTATAATCGTTACAGTCCCTGCACCATTGTAATGTGCTCTGTTCTTCTTGAACCTTGCATTAATCTTGAATTTGGATGGCAAAATAAGGTTGTGATGTACTAAAGCTCGAGATGACGTAAAAGTCGGTATTTTGCATAACGGGCGGTAAAGTACTTAAAATTTTTAATTGTAGTGTGTTTTTAAAATAATGTACGTCCGGATTTGTTTATACCCACCATATATTTGTAATTTCAGTTCTTTTTCTTTCTTTGTATTAAGCGTTTTATACACCCTAGCTCTTGATCTTTGGTTTTGATTTTAGATTAGGGTCTGATTTTATTGTATACTGTTTGTGGAGGAGGCTCCAAAGAATAAGATTTGATTTGCTAATTGTATGGTATGATTTGTTCTTCTTTTTTTTGTGGTTGTATTGTTGAGCACTTCTTGTGTGTATGTTAAACTAATAAAAAGAGCGCAATCAAGTCATTTTCAATAATTTTCACTAGTTTAGGATTCATGGTCTTAAGACCGTTTAGACTTCATGGTAAGTAGTTTTTGCTAGGCTATATTCTATTATGATTTTTGTGGGCTATAATTCGTATATTGAAAGAGCGAGATAAAGTTGTTCTTGTTTAGGTCCACAATCTATTTTCTGTCTCCATTTTCCTTGGCATATAATACAGCAGGGAGTAAGATTTAAAAGTAGTGTAAAGGAGTAATTTAGCCAGGGTATGAACTCAGTCTGGCCAGGTACACCTCACAAGAATATTTATCTATTTTTGGTGAGACTTTACTGTGCGCGGTTTTACAAGTCGGAAGGCACACTCAGCGGCCAGGGTATAAAACGACTCAGCTTGACTCGCGTACGCGCGTGTACAAAAAAAACCCTAGAATGCCCTTTAAGAGTGGAAGACGGGCGGATAGTCGCTACTTGGTCCCCGACTCTTACAGTAGCGACTATCCGCCCGTCTTCCACTCTTAAAGGGTATTCTAGGTTCAGGACTGGTTCACGTCGCACAGTGGCGCCCGTAGAACAAGTCAAGTGTCAAAAATCAAAAATTGCATGTGCCTCTAAAAAATATTGAATGAACCTTCTTTATAGGAAATTTTCCAGCGATTTCAAATCTGCAATCCATAATGTAACCGGATTTTTTTGTTTAGAAGATATAGCTTTTCAAAGTTGTCTGATTTTTTGTGTTACATAAAAATCACAATTTTAAGGTAATTTGGTCGGCTTTGAGATACAATATCTCAAAAACTAAGTTACGGATCGTCATCACTTTTGGTTCTATTGATAGATCTATTTATTAAGAAAAGAATAAAAAAAAAAATAATACTGTTTGCTTTGCGTTTGGCCAGGCAATTCAATATTTACCAACTATCTAAAAAAAAAAAAAAAATTATATCACATTATATCGGCTATTTTTTTAAATTAATTTCTTTGATTATTTCTCTATTAAATGCAAAAGTTTCATGTGCCCGTTTTTGCCCCTTTTTTTTAAATGTAAAAAAAGTGAAAAAAGTCATAGGAAAAAAATGAGTTGCATGCATTTTTGGGCAATTTATGACATATAACCGTGAAAACCCATTTTTTGTTGTTGTTGTTACGTTCGTTATTGTGAAGATACTTGACTTTTGTTTTTCATTCTGTAATGCTTACCTGAGATCATTTGTCAAATCCTGGTCCCTAAATTCAGGTGCAGTTACAGGATATACAAATAAATGACCAGGTACGCACCAAATACAGAAATTGCGTTAGCGTACAACTAGTCACACATCCCAATCAGGTAGGCACAAATCTTATTCGGACACGTGCGAAGTCCCCAAATTGCATAAATTGACCTTATTGACCTGGACTTATACAAACAAACATACAAACGTTAAGAGATTGGGAACTATCTTAAATGTTTTGAACTGCAAGGAAAAAGTTGATTCTGCCAAATATGGAGAATATGCTTCAAAAACAGCATCACTTTTAGCAGAATTATATCCGCAGAAAAAGTTGACCCCGACAGTCCATAAAATATTGGCGCATGGCAAGGATATAATTGAGTATCAGTCTTTGCCAATTGGAGAGCTCTCTGAAGAAGCACAAGAGTCCCTTAATAAGTTTTATAAAAAATACAGATTGCTAAACACTTTCAAAGCTTCAAGGGTGAGACAAAATGAGGACCTCTTCAACATGTTAGCAGCATCTTCAGATCCACTAATTTCATCACTGAGGCATGTTAAGTCACGAAAAGAATTAGAAAATACTTATAGTTCAGAGATGATTTCTCTTTTAGATATACCATCTTTTACGGATTGTGATGAATATTTTACAAAAAATTAATAAAAAAAAAAAAAAAAAAAAAATTATTTTTAATTATCATAATATTAATTTTAGATTATAAAAACCATTAAAACGAAACAATAAAAATCAAAAAATTTAAAAAATATTTTTTTCCTTCCCGTAAAGTTGATTTTTCCACAAATTTCAACTTTGCATACCCATAAATAGGCACAGAAAAATCGTAGAATTCATTTCAAACGCTCATTTTTTAGGTTGATTAATTATCTATCATATGCTTTTTAAATTGTTTGATTATCTCATTTGGTTCAAAAGTTATGATTTTTGATATGAAAAAACTCAAATGGCCCCACTGTGCGTCGGCCCCCATTGACCCCCTTGGTCCCGCACTGCCGACAAAACTGTACTCGTGGATTGGGACACTTCTTGGCAAAATGACCCTCCTGCGAACAGTTGTAGCATAGACTCTTCCCGCCTAGAGCCCTCGACTGCTCTTGGCTGATCATCCCGTTTGAGATTACTCCCGTATGCCCGAACTGTGGCGTATTCCCCGTATTACCGCTTGACCCTGCCTGTGGTTGCGTCCGGAAAGGATTAACATGTTTGGCGGGAGCTACCTCACCGGCTAATCCATCCGAATACCTATTAACCCTGGTCCTACCCCGTGCTGCACGCTCGCGGCTTTGTTGACTCACGTTCTCGTACTCGGCTGCCATTTGAGTTAGCTGCGCCAGAGAGGAGAAGTCCCCTCTACGAATGTACAAACGGTACTCTGGTGCCAAATTCTCATATATCCTATGCAATTCTTGTTCTGCCCTGTACCCTGCGTGGTACATCATACCCCGCAGCTCGAGCAAGTAGTCCTTGAACGGCTCGTTATCATGCTGCCGTCGTGCCCGGATCCCGTCTTCTAACCTGTCGAAATACTGGGGCGGTAGAAAGAACTCCAAGAACTCGGCTTTAAATGCCGCCCAAGTCGCGTCCCTTAGCCTACTTATAGATAGCCACCGCGCTGCCTTACCCGTTAGAGCCTCGCTCATTGCCCTCGGCAACCGGTCTAAGCCTATATCGTATGACAACGCCCTGTCCTCAATTGTCTCCAGAAAAACTAGTGGATCGGTGCATCCATCGAACCTGATACCCCACTTCCGGACCAGTTCGGGGACGACCATCCCGTTCCTATGGGTACTATAACTATCGCTAGAATTAAGATGGGGATTCACCTGTCTCACCGGGGTATCTTCCCCGGATGCTAGAGGCGACCCTACTCGTATATCGGGGATACACGCTGTATTCTGTGGGGAAAATTCATTATAAATCGTACTGTTGGAGGGCGGACGCAACTGTTCCGTGCCACCGGTCTGCATTGATGGGATTGCCGCATCGGATTCAGACTTCTGCCTGGGTCGTATTCCTCCAACAGAAGCGGCAGTCCGGGTAGGCGACACTGGGATCTTTGCGAACCGCAACTCCCATTCCGCTAACCGGGCCCATATATCGGTGGTATGACCACCCTGTCTTATAAAAGTACATACCAGCTTCCGGTAGTCAGTTACCGTGGCACACTTTTCCAATCCGAGCTCCCGGACGATATCCTCTAGATCCTCCTTATGGCAGTGGTAGACCCATTGCACACCCACACCGGGGTTGCTGCTTTCTACGACCTCCACTCGGGCGGGCTCGATAGTCTTGGGTTTCTCCATTTAACCGACAAAAAACGAACGCAAAAAAAAATTCCGTCTTGAGCCGTATATGTCCCGCTTCGCAAAAATTTGTACTCTTAATCTGGTACGGTTTATCGCGGTAACCGTTTTGTTACGAAATTAAAAAAAAATTTTTCGAAAAATTTTTTTTCCGGTGTAAAAACTTTTAACTTGTCACTGTCTGTCGCGGTTATTCTTTTTATTACTAAGAAAAAATTTTTGTCCACGGTATTACGAATTTTCTGTATTTTTTTTGCAGTGTAATAAAAAAAAATTTTCCTTGTTAACTGGTCACTGTTTATTGCGGTTATTTAACTTTATTGCGAAATTAATTTAATATTTTTTTTTGCAGTGTAATAAAACTTTTCTGTTAACTGGTCACTGTTTATTGCGATTGTTTTTTTTTTATTGCGAAAATAAAAAGAAAAATTTTTTTTTCGATCCACGGTATCACGAATTTTTTTTCCGGTGTATAAAAAAATTTTGTTAGCAAGTCACTGTTTATCACGGTTACTCTATATTTTTTTCACAAAAAAAATCATTTCATTTATTTTTTCCCACTGTACGTTTATACGGTCGCGGCCCACTGTACGGCGACTTCCCATTAGTCCGATACTCGACCAGAACCGATGGGACAACTCCGCACTCAGAACAATAGTCAGTTTTAATTTGCTGATTTTCGCGGTAGAAGCCCACTGTGCGAAGCGACCGCGACTTTGCAGCTGCCTGTACCAGCTACTGTCACGCCGTTCGTTGACCGCTCACGCACTTTGCCAGCACTTTCGTTGCGCCGCAGGTGTTCACTTATGCCCAGCCTTCGAACGCGAACCGCTAGTTTGATCGGTGAGTCTTTTTCCACCGTCAATTTCGTTGCGCCGCAAATGTTGCTAAGGCAATGCTTCTCGAACGCAAACAGTTATTCTTATCCGCACTTGCCTTACGCCGTCACTTTCGTTGTGCCGCGACGATTGCACAAAACCACGCTCGAAAACCGTTCTCGCTGGCCACTTGTAAAGCAGGGTATCGCCGGGTATACCCGCACTTCACTTTTATGCACTTCACTTCCACACTTGTTGGTGGTATTTCTGGGGCTTTAATTCCAGCTTATACCACACCTTTGCACTTTAAAGTCCCTGCTCGGGCGCCACTTGTAAAGGAGTAATTTAGCCAGGGTATGAACTCAGTCTGGCCAGGTACACCTCACAAGAATATTTATCTATTTTTGGTGAGACTTTACTGTGCGCGGTTTTACAAGTCGGAAGGCACACTCAGCGGCCAGGGTATAAAACGACTCAGCTTGACTCGCGCACGCGCGTTTACAAAAAAAACCCAAAGCGAAGAAATAGAATGAAAGAAAAACACACACAGCAATTGCACTCCACTGGGTCGCGGACTTACCGGCGACCAATTTATTCCGTTTCTATTAAAGATTATAAGCACAAGCAAACCTAAACCTAATTACATATATATATACTTATATGTATGAACTAGAGCGAACTATCCCCTCTTACCTTATCTTTATCCCAAACTCTATCTCCTTGCTATCTACGAACACACTACTTCGCTTTTCTGTTCTTTCCGTTTGACTCTTATCTAAGCGCGTACGCGTCCGCTCACTTTCGTATGTCAATCGCAACTCCCCTGCCCACGCTTTGACTTCGGCCCAAGTTGCAGATTTTGTCGCTCCCCACACTTGCTCGCGACCGTGGTGGATTTAGTGATCGCAGCTGGCGCGCTGCATCTTGCGACTCTGCGTTCTGGGGCGGTTATATTTAAATTCTTAGACGTTAAGCGTCAATCAAAAATATGTACATTCAATACATCTAAATCTTTTACGCTCCTTGCGTTTATCAACTATCCATACTGCGCACTCCTTGTGTCTAACAAAACTATACCTACAATTTAAACAAACGATGCGCTTCTTGCGACTAAACAATTATAAATCTAATACAAATATAACTCTTTGTGAAGGGGCCGATGCGGCCTACTTCACAGTAGTATGTCGTTCCATTCTAGTAATATTTTTAATTTGTTTTTATTATTGCAACGAACCTCATTAAGAGTTGCATCGGCAGGACCCCTGTTTACTAATTTTGACGACTTTGCTCAGGGAAAGTGGGGCGGGTTTTGGTGCTGCTTCATACAAATGTGTTACATATAAGAAAAATCGTAGACAGTGGCGGGAAAAGATGGAAAAGTAGGTACTTCATACAAGAAGAATTGACCAGTGCGCTATCAGTGAATTGAGAAACTCAGATGTACTTGTTCCTCTGATCTATACCCTCCCTACCTTTAACAATAACTTGACTTAGTCAATGATACCCTTTTTATACTCGTTACCGAAGGTAAAGAGTATATTGGTTTTGTGCAATGTCCGTAATGGTGTCTGTCCGTCTGTCCGTCCGTATGAACGCAACTTTTTTCCACACCCTTCAAGCTAGAGACTTGCAGCTTTCCAATTCTGTTTATCTGTGGGATAGTAAATTAAAGTGTCAAGATGAGGGTTCTACGATAACTGTGGGGCTGGCAAAATTGATAAATTCGATAACTCAAAACCGATAAACCCACATATTTCACACATCCTTACAGCTAGAACTACCAAATTTGGTAAGAAGATAGCTACTAGCAACCCCCAAAAAACTGCATCAAAAATTTTGGAGCCAGCCCCCCCGCATTTTAAAGTCAAAAAAGCCTATATGTGCCACAGTTTTTGAGCTATAGCCACCAAATTTGGTGCCAAGGTAGGTGATGATGACCCCCCAAAATCTGCATCAAAGTTTTGGAGCCCCCTTTCCACACCTTTTACAAACTTTGAGCTAGAGTCACCAAATTTGGTATGAAGATAGCAATTGACATTCCACAAAAATCTGCAGCAAAAATTTGGATGCCACACCTACCCATACCACCCCCAGCCCCCCTCTCCCTACATTTTACAAACTTTGAGCTAGAGTCACAAAAATTGGTATGAAGATAGCAATTGACATTCCACAAAGATCTGCAGCAAAAATTTCGATGCCACTCCCACCCATACCGCCTCCAGCCCCCCTTTCCAAACCTTTTACAAACTTTGAGCTAGAGTTACCAAATTTGGAAGGAAGGTAGCTGGTGGCATCCCCATCTGCATCGGAGAATCTTTAAGGCAGCGTACACCCCTACGGCATCCGTACCCCTTTGCAATCAGGCCTCTTTTTACCGGTTTTAATGCTGGTAACGAGTATACCGCAGTCGGTTGCGTCCGACTGCAACGTTTCCACTTGTTTTAACTGGTGGTGATTAGAGACTTCCGGTGCCCATTAATTAGAATAAATTAATCCATATTCAGAATATTTATAATTGAAGAGTGTTCTTAACTGTTATTATTATTTTCTGACAATTCATATTTGTTTGTAGATAGTTTTTATCGGAATAAAAGGCCGTTGTTGTTTTTAATGGTGTTTTGTTTATTAACCCATCAATTCTCTCCTACGTCGTTTCGGCTTATATTAAGCCTTTTTCAGGGAGCCTGCATAATATTTTGTGTTTTTATAATTAAAATACAAAAACAAATGTAAAAACAACCACTTATGAATACACGTATATGTCGGATTTGAGATATTATCAGTATTCATAATTATAAACTTATTTATTCTTTAGTAGCACAGCAAGTTCTGTTCGTGTCAATGCCGCTTTCTAAACTGCCCTCTGCAAAACCACAACGCACCATCGTCGCGCTTTACTTGTGATTTTACTCAAAGTGCCTAACGGCACCTCTCAGTTCGCGAAATACGATCAGACCTCACTCAGTAACAGTCGCTCCATTGCTGCTACTATGCTAACTCGCTCTTAATTGCGCATTTGCAGACCAAGGCAGCGCCGCATATGCGTCGCCTACTTTATATGACGCTCTAATACATACACTGGTCTACAAAACATTAGCACTTCTGACACATGCATATACACTAATCTACAAAGTACATGTACTAGCGCTCCGACACGGCCTTCCTGACAACTCACACGTCCTCGTGTGTTGACTTTAAATCACAATATTCTCAAACGTCAGTTATTATTGATTTTTATTGTTTACAAACATTTCATTAGTTTTTCTTCATATAAAATTTGAGACATTCAGACAAAATAAGCAAAGTAGTTTCTTAACAACATATTATAAATTCTTTTCATTACATTTTCTTCTTAACCATACTTAACAATTCATACTAAGCTAATAAGCTTCATTCATTGGTGTATTTCCTTTTACACCCATTGGCCGACCCCCGCCATAACATGTCCTTCTGTTATGGTGCGGTCACCACAGACCCCCGCCATAACATGTCTCTTGGGATTTCAATGCACCTACCGTGCCATCCATATCTTTTTTCCCCACTTGGGAATCCAAGGCACTTACTGTACCATCATTATCTTTATTTCCCACTTGGGCAACAGACGCATCTTCTCTAAAATCTTCCAAATTTTCATCTACTTCATTACTTATTTGTCTATTCGGCAATGCCCTCAAATATTCGTGCGCATACTTATAAGTTCTTTTGCTAGTTAATGACTTTAAAATGTAACGATCTCCATCTAGTAGTTCGATTATTTCAAACGGACCTTTAAATTTTGGGTCAAGCTTCGTTTGGTGACGCTCTTCGTTTTTCAGCAACACATGGTCTCCTACATTATATTTTATTATTTTTGCCTTGTTCTTATCAAACCTACGTTTGTCGTAATGAGCATTAGCTTCCATGTTTCCCTTAGCTAGTTTTCTTAATGATTCCCTATCAATCAAATTTTCCTCTTCTTCGCCGATTGGCAATAAACCGAAAGGTCGAGCGTCCCGACCGATTAGCATTTCCAATGGGCTGACTTTGGTGACCCGATTGGTCGTGCAATTCATTGCCAACTGTACTTCGTTTAAGGCATCTTGCCACGACCTCTGACTAGTCTCGACGGCGGTCAACATACTCTTAAGCGTGCTCATTATACGTTCTACTTGGCCGTTTGCCCTGCTCGCGCCTGTAGCAATTAAGTGTAACTCAATTTTTTGTGAAGAACAAAATTCACGAAATCCTGTGCTTGCAAAGTTACGACCCTGATCCGCTATAATTCGTGTAGGCACACCAAACAAACACACGACGGCTTTAACGGCTTTTATAGAGCTTTCTGTGTCAATGTTTAAGGTGTGATGAAAATAAACAAATTTTGTGAACGCGTCTACCAAAACAATTACGTACTCCTTTAAATCGTTCTTCCCACTCATTTTACCCGTTATATCTATATGCACTGTGTGCCATGGAATATCTACCTTAGGAATCGGATGTAATTCGGCCTGTATTTTTCCAACTGGTGGCTTGGCCAATTTACAGGTGATGCAATTTTCAACAAATCTACGAACGTACTTCGACATATTTTCGAACCAATAAAATCCATAAACTTTATCCAACGTTTTTTCCCAACCTAAATGCATAATGGATTCGTGGACGTGATTAATCACTGCCCATCTAAATGCCCTAGGGATTACGGGTAAACATTTGGTTTTACCGTTTCTTTGTATTTTTTTATATAAAACTCCTTTTCTCAATTCATACGTTTTATCTAAATTTTCCGGCAATTCGTTATTTTTTAGCTTAGCTGACAACTCTGCTACCTCAGGATCACGTTGTTGCTCAGAAAGTATCCAGTTATCAGTTACCTCAGTCAATTCAACCCGTTTTTCAACTATTTTTTCCACACTCCTACATTCTTTAATCAGCGGATTCCTTGATAAAAAATCGACGTGTGCCATTCGATCTGCTTTTGTATATTGGATATCAAAAACAAATGACTGTAGAAAAGCCCACCATCGATGCACCCTCGGTAATAGGTCCGATTTAGTACGACTGGCTTTCAGCGAATTGCAATCAGTAAATACAACAAACTTACGCCCCTGCAAATAATGACGAAAATATTTAATGGCATTGACGAGTGCCAAAGTTTCAAGTTCCTACGAGCAGTATTTCGATTCCGCAGGTGACGTACATTTACTATAATATTCAACAACATGAGGCGTTTTATCTATTTTATGTAGTAATATTGCCCCATAGCCAATTGAGCTGGCATTTGTGTGTAATTCTATCGAATGTTGAGGGTTGAATATGGTAAGCACCGGCTCCTGGGTTAAAATAGAAATTATTTTCGAGCGAATTCTTTCATGCTCTACCAGCCAAACGAAATCTGAATTGTTCTTTGAGGTGAGCGAATACAATGGTTTTAAAGTCTCTGAAAATTTTGGCACAAACTGCCGAAAGTAAGAAGCTAGCCCTATAAATTGTCTCAATTGCGTTACCGTTTTTGGAGGTGGTAATTCTGTCAACGCTTGAATTTTGCGTGAATTAGGGCGAACTTTTCCATTGCTTACTTCATATCCAAGATATTCCACTTTAGTTTTGAGAAAAGAACACTTTGTTACATTAAATGAAAATCCAGCCTTACTCAAAGTTTCTAGCACAACCTGCAATCGGTCTAAAGCCTCATCCTTAGTTTCTGCCGCAATCAAAACATCATCGATGTACACGATGACGTATGTGTATGCCAGATTACCCAATGCTTTAATTATAGCGCGCTGAAACACAGATGGAGCGTTTTTTAAGCCAAAAGGCATAGCCAGAAATTCGTATTGTCCTTCGGGCGTGACAAAAGCGGTGCGCTCAATCGAATCTGGATGCACCGGTATTTGATAGAAACCGCTAGCCATATCAAGACATGAAAAATAGCTTGCCCCACGTAACCGAGCAATTTGATCTGAAATTAGAGGCAATGGGTACTTGTCTGCGACTGTGTTCTCATTCAAAGCACGGTAATCCACACAAAGACGATCACTACCATTCTTCTTCTTAACGAGCATCATTGGACTAGCGAAAGGCGAACAGCTGGTACGAATAATATTATATTTCAGAAGCTCATCGATTTTATGACGTACATGCTCTTTCTCGTCATCGCTAAGTCTATATGGCCTGCGCTGCACTGTCTTTTGTGAATCTATCAACTTTATCTCCAAATGCCCTGTTGTTACGCGAGTCTGTGGTATTCCGTCTATAAATCGATCAGAATAGCGATATAAAATGTTTTTTAATGCCATCTTATCGGAGTCATTCAGGTCACCATCGGAATCTACAAGATTTTCGTAATTAACAAAAGTTACGACATCAACTCTTTTTGTTTTGGAAATACTGAATTTTTGGCGTCTATTGTTACACTATAGCCCTGGCTTAATATTTCGCGGCCAATTAAAACATCATAATTCAGGTATTTGTCCATTACAACGTGCAATAAAGTCTCAAGGCAATACTGTTCAATGTTTATATTAGAAAGAATTTGCATCGTACTGCAGATGGAGTCGTCACCTATGCCATTTAGTTTTACAATATTGTTTAATCGTTTTCCCTTAAACTTAGCTGCAACACTTTCCTTAACCAATGAACATTCAGCTCCGGAGTCGAAGCAAAATGGAATGGACTCACCGGATACAGTTATTATTCCCTTTGGCGGGGCTACAGTGCAAAGGTCAACACGCTTCTCGAAGATCTTCTGGTTCCCGCTGGTTTTAGGACATGATGTAGCGTAATGGCCAATTTCGTTGCACTTGAAACATCGTATATTGGAACGATCTTTCACTCCAGAACTACTGCTTCCGTGCTGATTGTTTCCTTTTGCGTTCTTTTCTCTTTCCAGACGACTACGGCATTCGGCAAATTTATGCCCAATCTTACCGCAATAGTGACAGTTCACTTGGAACTTTGACTTCTTGCGCTCTGGGCCAGTTGAATATGCATCCTCTCCAGTGTTACGCTTCTTAAAAGCGTGAGCCTGCAGTTGTTGTTGTAACTCATTGCGGCTTGCAACGTTGGTGGTATATACCCAGCGTAACAAACTGTTGTCGATTTGCGCCAGGTGTGCCAACGCTACCGACACTGCGATTTCCTCCACGTCTTTAGCTTTCCACTTGGACATAAGGGACGTTACAATTCGACTGCCATATTCTGCGAATCCCTCACCAGATTTAGGGCGACTATTCAAAACGTTCAGTAGAATCGCTGAAGTTGTCTCCACTCCCACGAAGCGTTGAATAAACAGCTCTTTAAACTGTGTCCAGGTTATGCCTGCGAAACATACCTGGGATAACCATTGTGATGCGCTGCCGTCTAGCGCCTTGCTTAACGCTATCACAAGTGCGCCGCCTTCTAGGATGTTTTCAGCAAAAATCAAGTCCACCGTGTTACACCATGCAGAGGCGTCTGTTCCAACCCAATCGGGATTAAATTTTGGCAAAGCAACGTGGACAAGCCTTGCATCTGCTACCGGCCTTGGAATATTCATGGACGTGATTATATCCATTAAATTCCGGTTCTGTGCTTCAAGGACTGCGAGGGTATGGCCCGAAACTTGATGTATAGGCTCAGCCGATCCCACTTCTGATGTCGGATTTGAGATATTATCAGTATTCATAATTATAAACTTATTTATTCTTTAGTAGCACAGCAAGTTCTGTTCGTGTCAATGCCGCTTTCTAAACTGCCCTCTGCAAAACCACAACGCACCATCGTCGCGCTTTACTTGTGATTTTACTCAAAGTGCCTAACGGCACCTCTCAGTTCGCGAAATACGATCAGACCTCACTCAGTAACAGTCGCTCCATTGCTGCTACTATGCTAACTCGCTCTTAATTGCGCATTTGCAGACCAAGGCAGCGCCGCATATGCGTCGCCTACTTTATATGACGCTCTAATACATACACTGGTCTACAAAACATTAGCACTTCTGACACATGCATATACACTAATCTACAAAGTACATGTACTAGCGCTCCGACATATACATACATCTTTTTCACTTAAAACATTACAGCATTGTCATCACATTTAAATTAAAATTAAAATTGCACTACTTTCTATCGACGTTGGTCATTTTTGTCCGTTATGTATGTTTGCTGCTGTAGTCATCTGTTATTACTGCCGAATAAATGTTATTTGTGTCAATAGAATTCAAATTATATTATATCAGTATTCAATCGCTTTAAAAATTATTAGATGTACATATATACATATAACCTAAGGGTGTATATCCTTAAGCAACTATTTACTTATTGTTTAATTATCGAATTACGGATGATTCTATTTAAACATAGGTTATTATTAAGGCGTGACAAGAGCCAAAGATATGATGAAAAGCTTTTGGGCTACAGTGGTGAGTATAATAGTCGGCATGCTTATAAAAGCGGATAATGGTCGAGCGTTATTTTTAAATTTTATCCGCACCCTCACATTATTTTGTTATTTAATTTTTAATTTTATTCTTTAATGATATTTGAATTTATATATTGCCTTTAAATTTAAGGGTTTTGCCCCTCAATTTTTTAACCGAGACATAGTCCTTTTTTTTTTTGTACTGCATAAACGAAAGCATCTTTGATCCCAGTTAGTATGTTTATTCCTGATAGTTTTTTAGATCAACACCGTAGGCTTCCTAGATCTGTGTGTCTGTATCTATGCAAACTATTTTATCAGCTTTAAGGTATCGAGATTAAATGTTGCTCAGAATCTAATCGCTGCCTTAAACACATGAGTGTTACAACTTTCACACTTAAGGAGCATCAGATCTTTTCGTTTCAAAGAGTTTACTATTTGACGCTTTTAAGAACAATTTTCTTGCCTGAGCTTGGTAGGTTATACAGTTAAAACAATTAGTGGAAAGATGGAACTGTCTTATAGAATTTCTTATACATTATTAGTTGGTTCTTTCCCTATCGCTTATTCTCACGCACTTTGAGATTACAACATTACTTAATGGAATGTGCTGTATGTTCCTGATTGATTGCTGATTATTGTTGTTAATTATTTTTATTTACATCTCATATAGTATTTTTCTCTTATGCTTCTTTTTTCGCTTCACTTCTATACTTACTTCAATAATTTATCATATGTTTCCTACAATTTAAATTCAATCGCCCTTTAATTGACAAAAATTGGGTGGCGGTAAGCTGTTAAAAAATTGAAGGCAATAATAAATAATATAATAATAATAATAAAGGCAATAATAAATAATATAATAATAATAATAAATAATAATTATAAAACTAATGGAACGGAATAGTTGTGATTATTTTTCATTTAAAAATAAAAGTAGGCTGTTATACGGGTACGCAAAATATTTACTTATATCAAATTAAAATTTGAATTGATTTTTAATAAACCGGCTTTTTTTTTAAAATGTAGTTATTAAAAGAATATATTAAGCTCATAAAATATTTATTTAGATTTTCACATTGAGGTAACATCAGTTCAAGTCCCTCAACATCCGATAGTGAGCTGCCGTTTACAGACGGTGAAGTAAACGGGGATGCCGCTTTGTCTTTTCTCATAATCACAATTAAGCTGCCCGACGAAGAAAATTAGTTCCTTTACGATTTACGTACTGTCACTGTTTGCAGCAGCCAAATCATCATCATTTGCCCCCTACGGCGAAGCGATCGTCACCTGGACCATCACTCGTACACACATAAGTAACTTTTACCTAGATTAGGTACGGTTTGCGTGTAGCTGTCTTATTTGAATAGTTCTGCCGTACAGCCCCGTACAGTATAAATAATTTTTTTGGGTTTAAAGAAAAATTTTTAAAAATTTTATTTTTTTGGGTGTGGGGTTTTTTTTTTTTGTAAATAAATCGGAAATGCAACTGTGTTTTGTACACTCGTTACACACATAATGATTCGCGCGCTACTTTTACGTTTGAGATTAGGTAACGCCTTGCTTCTAATAATCTATACCCTGCCATAGATCAGTGGCAGTACAATCCAGTTTATATGTTATTTAAATTGTATCTTATTAATTAATAAATATATTTTTATTCATTACTTCTTGCGCAGCATTGACTGCCAAAACAATAAGTATGGCTCTATTGGAGCCAGAATTAAGTCAACTTTGTTAATATTATCCGAAAATGTATAAGCCGGCTCTTGCCCGACATGTTGTTGCATTTTTACAACCGTAAATAGCTGCTGAAAGCTATTTACTGCCCGTAGCATTTTAACATAACATTTTAACATTTTCATTGTTCAACACTACCGTACCAGCAGTAGCTAACAGAACTGCAGACCTTAAATGTACGTACTGTACTGAAGCTGTACGGGACCATTTTTTTTATATGAAGTTTTTGCTGTACGGGAGCTGTACAGGCGTCTGCGTACAGGCCTTATGCACACAAAAAATTAACACGTGCGCGAGAAAGAAGTGTGAGAAGTGATCCGATTAAAGAGAGAAGGTTATGACTTAGACTTGACGATCTTATCAGCGATGACGTCTGTACCCGTGAAGAGTTAGTCGGCGACTGCAAATTAAAATTATCCTTCATAAATGTGAGAAATTATTGATTTGTTGGACCTTTGACATTTATATTCAGATCACCGGCGAGAATAATTTGTAGTTTATCATAATTCCGTTCTGCGATCACTTTAAATAGGCCAGCAGCTTTATGGCTATATGCCATCAAATGCAACTGAAGGAAATGACGAATAACCTTTTGGCTTGTCCCTGAAGTTATGTAAGCAGAAACGATTAAGAATCGATATGCATTTATGTTTACTTCAAATAAACATATATCTCCCATTGTAATAGATTGTATTAATGCTCGTTACCTAAGGTAAAGAGTATATTGGGTTTTGTGCAATAACTTTTTTTGACGTTTATAACTTGTCTTTCGTTGGTGACGGTCGTGTTTTTGCGTGCTCTTGATTATTTATTGTTCTCTTGTGTTTGTGAACGGTTTTTTTACTCTGTTTAATCTGGTAAATAGTTTTAGCAGTGATTGCAAATATATGTTGTATATATTTACGTTTGCATAAATGAGTTTGCCGAGCTTATACTCACTTTAATTTGCAGTTTAACTGAGACTGCTCTGTCTCAACATAAAGAAAACATAAAGTAAACATACGTACATACTTACATACATATATTTACATTTGCATATTTGCATATTCTGTGTGATTACTAACAACAAACAGCTTGTCAGTTTTTTTGCTCTCGCTTTACAGCTCTCCCGCTCTTATCCGCTATTATCCGTCGCACTTGCGGTTCTATCTGCCTACGCGCTTACGCTCTCTCATTTAAGCGCTCATTTGATATTTACTGTTTTATATTGCTCTTGCAGTGATACGTTTTACTTATACATACCGTTGCCTTACTTTGTTTTGTGCTAGCATATTAGTTGCCAGATAAAACCTTAAAACAATTTGAAAATGTTTGCATGCTGTAGCACCAATTGCAAAGTGGTTGGAACCACCAACCAAGATTTTATTTTGTGCGGATTGTGTGACAACACGATCCACATGAAATGTGCTGGCTTTACTGCCAAAATCAGGGACTGCTTAATCGCAGATACAGGCCTTAAATGATACTGCGAGCCCTGCAATTTAGCTGTTAAAGATTCGACCAAATTCATGAGGCAGACTCATGCTGGCTTTTAAGCTATGCATGTAGCTTTTAATAATCTGCAAGCGTCGTTCAACGAGCTTGAGCTTAACTTCAAAAATGGCAAGGTGATTACCGAATCTCCGAAGCGTAAAAAGACTTCGGGTCCTAATCCACTCATTGCCCCACCTGTTCTGCCAACCAAACACCTTCTAGTGCCTAATACTAATCCTTCAATTGGTTCCAATGCTAACTCACTAATGTTATTTAACTCCCCTGCTAGAAATCCTATCATCAACCTAGCCACTTTATCTTCCGAACCTTTTGCATGAGCCCTCTGGTTCAGCAGCTCGTGTGCCTATTAATCCTAATATAGGTACAACTGGGGCTCACAAGCCTCTGGTTGTTGTACCACTCAATAAATTTGTTTTTGTTTCTAGGCTGGCATCCATTACGTCATCGGATGATGTTGCAGCATATGTAAAGAGTCAAATCGATTCCCCACTTATTGTTGTTGAAAAGTTTAAATTTAAACATGCCAGAAGTATATCTTCTTTCAAGTTGGGTGTACCGCCTGAACTTTTCTCGACAATTTGCTCTGAAAAGTTTTGGCCGCCGCAGCTTGTCGTTAAGGAGTATACAAATAGGCGAATTAACAACAATAATGGTATAAGGATTAATAGCACACCGCCTGTTAGCCAACCTGTTGCCTCCACCTCGGCGGCAAAAAACTAACAGAAGTAATTAGCTTGGCCTATCAAAATGTTAGAGGCCTTAACACTAAACTGGCTAAATTATATATTAACAGCTTATCTTTTGATTCTCAAATAATTGCACTCACTGAAACCTGGTTAAAACCTGATATTTCTGATTATTCCATTTTTCCTTCTAAATATAACTTGTACAGATGCGATCTCACTTCCCGCAAGGGGGGTGGTGTTCTCATTGCTGTTGACTCCTGTATTTCCTCTGAACAGATTCTTTCTCAGCATCTTCCGGACATAGAGTTTTTATGTGTTAAAATATTACTAAACGGCCGTTCACTTTATGTTACTTGCTCTTATATTCCTCCTCAATCTGATATTAACATTTACTCATCCCATCTGAGTGCCCTGCAACTTGTTTCGTCATTTTTGACAGATATGGATAATCTGATAGTGGTTGGTGATTTTAATCTGCCACATGTTGCATGGTCTGTGAATGACACATCTTCGGCGGTGTTACCAGTCACTTCTGATTATTTTATCGATGGCCTACTGGAGTTAGGCCTATCGCAAGTTAACAGGGTGCATAACTGTAGTGGTAGAATGTTGGACTTAATATTTGTTTCTGACTCCGATTGCAGTAATACTAGTAGAATACCCCCTCTAGTGCTTCCGGAAGATACTTACCATCCAACCTTAGAACTATCCATTGAAATTCTTAACCCTATTTCAGTATCTAAAAATACTTTAAAAACCCGTTGCTTTCGTAAAACTAACTTTACTAAATTAAATTATCTTCTTCAACATACTAATTGGTCGCGCCTTTATTCTTGTAGTGATATAGAAACTGCCATAGCCATATTTTATAGGACCTTGAATTCGCTTTGGATATTTGTGTTCCCCTCACTTGTTCTTCAAGTGATAATGAACCACCTTGGTTTACGAGAGAACTATCGAAATTGAAAAACGCAAAGACAAGATCATATAAAAAATTTAAAAAATCGGGAACTACTTTAGATTTATCTTCGTATTTAGTAGCAAAATCTAGTTTCATTTCCGTTAACACATCTTGTTATAATAATTATCTTAATCGTTGTAGACTAAACTTTTCACGTGACCCTAAACAGTTTTATAAATTTGTTAACTCTAAACGTAAGACTTCTTGCTTGCCATCCTCAGTATACCTAGATGATACAAAAGCAAGTTCTGATCAGGCAGTAGCCGATCTATTTGCTGAGTATTTTCAATCAGTATACTCATCGAATATGTATAGTAGTAGTAATTCTTATCCTTTTCAAGTTCAAACGTCAAATTGCATATATGTCCCAGTAGTTACTGAGTCTACGCTCCTGAGTGAATTTAACTCTGTTAAACCTGGTTACTTGCCTGGTCCTGATGGAGTGCCAGGTTGTATTCTTAGATACTGCGCGGATTCTCTTTGTGCGCCATTAAATAAATTATTTAACTTGTCTGTTGATTCAAACGTGTTCCCTGATATATGGAAGGAATCTTTTATAATTCCACTCCATAAAAATTCTTCAAAATCAAACGTTAAAAATTATAGGGGCATATCCAAGTTGTCTGCCATACCAAAAGTCTTTGAAAAAATTATATGTTCTCAACTGCAACACGAATGTAGTTCGATTATATCGCCTTATCAACACGGTTTTGTTAGGCGTAGATCTACTACCACTAACCTTCATGAATTCACTTCGCTTGTTATCAAAGGGTTTCAGGAAAAAATGCAAACTGACGTTGTTTACACCGATTTTAGTAAGGCATTTGATTCTGTAAGTCATTCTCTGTTGCTTCATAAATAAAATATTATTGGAATTCCATCTAAACTATTATTGTGGCTTTCGGAGTACTTGTGTGGCCGAACACAAAAAGTTGTTTTTAAATCGTCTGTATCTAAACCTATTTTTGTTACCTCTGGCGTTCCCCAGGGTAGTCATCTTGGTCCTTTGCTATTTAATATGTTTATTAACGATCTCCCAGCTGTTATTACTAACTCTTTTGTGTATATGTTTGCTGATGATGTAAAGCTTTGTTTCACCTATGATGACGCTTCCCTGTGTAATTTACTACAGTCGGATTTGGGTGCTTTGTCAGCCTGGTGCCGTACTAACTTACTAAATTTAAATTGTTCAAAATGTAAAGTCATGTATTTTTGTAGAAGTACCCCTCATACTGCTCACTACTTGCTTGATGCTTCACCACTTGACCGCGTGTTTGAAATTAAAGATTTAGGCATTATTCTTGATCCTAAATTAAAGTTTGACGCTCATATTTCGTATATGTTCAATAAGGCCATTAATGTCCTTGGCTTCATCAAGCGGTGGTCGAAGGAGTTTAATGATCCGTACACCACTAAAACGCTTTATACATCCTTAGTTCGTCCCATTCTGGAGTATGGATCTTGTGTGTGGTCCCCACAATACTCGATTCACCAGGACAGAATTGAATCTGTGCAGAAGAAATTTCTTCTATTTGCCCTTAGAAGTTTTAACTGGGTTGCTGGAGTTGACTTACCCCCGTATTCTAGTAGACTCTTTTTAATAAATCTTCCCTCACTGTTAAACCGTAGAACTATGCATGGAGTATTATTTATTACTAACCTACTTAATGGTGAAATCGACTCATCAGTTCTTTTGAGTCGAATTAAATTTAATGTCCCAATTAGATCTTCACGTAACTTTTTACCCCTTAGCCTTGATCGTTGCTTCAGCAACTATTTAATTCATGAACCATTTCAAGTTATATGTTCTGACTATAACAAACTTTATTCTCTTGTCTCCTTGGAGGTCTCAACTCCAGTACTAAAAAGATCGATCCTTTTTGCTTTATATAATCGTAACCACTAATTACTAATCTATCGCTGGTCTGATTGGGCTTTTCTGGGTTTTTCCCAATCCTCGCAACAAATGTAGGACTGCTCAATTTATTATTGAATTTCCCAGAGCTTTAACGTTAACTTTTAAATATATTTTCAGATTTATATATTATTCTATATTTTACTTAATTTAATTATTTTAACTATTTTTAATTTAAATTAAATTTTGATTCATTTGAATGTCAGCTGCTCTTAGCTGACTATAAATAAATAAATAAATAAATAAATAAATACCCGTCATGGTTTCTGTCCGTCTGCCCGTCCATCTGTATGAACGCAACTTTTTTCCACTTCCTTCAAGCTAGAGACTTGAAACTTTCCAAATATTTTTATCTAAGGCAGGGACAGATAAAGTGTCAAGATTGGGGCTCTACGATAACTGGGGGCTGGCAAATCAGTAGTAGGGAACTGGCGGTTCTAACTCAATTTATGACTTTTCATTTTTGACATTTTAATTACCCCCCATTAAATTTTATGACCCTTTTTGACAACAACAAAAACAACATTCAAGTGGGTTTGTGAGCAAGGGATCGGGTGTCAAGTTGTGAAAATCAGTGTTCACACTATCAGTTTTGGCTATGTAACCAATTTGTATTAGAGTCAAGTGTGCTCCTGTTTGTCAAGCAGGCCATAAGCATTGATCTTTATGGTTGTGATAATGACAGGATCAGTTTTAGCTATTTAACCATTTAGTGCTAGAGTCAAGTGTGCTTCAGTTTTAAATACGTTGCTCTGCACACGTGCATTGTAATTGTCAACAACATCAACTACAACCTTCGTGGGGGGTTATGTGTGCAAGGATGGGAATTTTCTGTCGCAGCAGCAGCAGCAAGATCAACACATTGTTTTTAAACATGAGTATTGATTCTTGTAGATTAAGATTATAAAGAGTTAGAGGGAGAAAGTGATAGAGGGTGAAGGTGAAAGAGGGGGAAAGTGTTGGAGAGAGAAGGTGTTAGAAGGAGAAAATGTTAGAGGGGAAAGTGATCCTTCTTGTACTAATTTAATAAGCCACGCCCCTTATACTATTTTATACATGAGCGTCTATGAAACGCAGATGGAAATGTTAATTGTTTTGCCCCCTTCATCCTTAAGATGAATGCTTAGCGCCATCCTTTTCTAACCTCTGTTTTTTTATATATCTGTTTTGATTATTAGTCAAGTGCTAGGAAATCTTATATCCTGCATTGACTTCAAAACGAATAAAAGAGGTAGTTTTGGTTTAAGTTGTAGAGTTTATTTATTATAATTTTCAATGTAATTCTTAAGTTCATTTAAATATATAAGATATTACATTTATTTTTTAAATATAGTATTCAAATATTTGATTCCTTATTGACTTAAACGTTTTTTGTTCATTCTTTCGTTTAAATTTATTGGGATAGCCCTCAACACCTCTAAACACCGGCCTCACTAAGGACCCTTTAGCGGTCTATGTGTGGCGCTCCCCCTGGGAGTGCCAGCCGGCATAACCTAACCTAACCTTTGTTTAAATTTCTATATTTTGCCATTAGGCGTTCTAGTCTTGTCAGACACATGCTATAGTAAAAGCATCCACATGTATTAACTCCCTCTGTAGCTATATCGGATGACCAGTTACACGCCGAAAGATGTTCGCCAAATTTTGATGTAACTAGATGACAGTTTTCGTACGCCAAGAAAAATTCTCGGTAATCTTCAAGCAATTCATGATGTTCGGGAAAAATCATTTCTTCAAACTCATTTAAAAAATCATAGATTTTCTTAACAATTGTTTTAAATCCAAAGTTAGAAGTCAGCTTCATTTTGTAGTATACTCGGCAAACGTTTATGTAAGACTGACTTAAATGATTGTTTTCTCTTTCCTTGAAGCATTTCAGTTTTTATTTAGTTTCACATTCTGATGAAATTGTGTCCTAAAAGTATTGACATCTCTTTTTATTTCTTAACCCATCTTTTTTGATATTTCAAACAGTAAACGAGTGAGATCAATTTCTGACTCATAATCATAAGTTGTTTCTAAATCTGAAAGTTGTATACTATATTTACGCATCGCTGAACACTTTGGAATAACGTAATTATAATATATATTCTTTATTTGATTTTTTAATAATGTGTTCCAACACAAAAATGTTGTTAGATAAATTCCTAATCTTATAAGCGTTCTCCATGAGTCGCTATCAAATTCAACTCTATTACCATACTGATTAAGTATTAATATTCGTTGCTTATCCGATTTTCGAACTTTAAAATGACACTTAACAGTCTCAAGCATTGGATGTTCAATAATTGTATCTGGCATTAAGAAGTCAAAGTGCTCCAGTTTCATTTGGATGTACTCCTTAAACGTTAATAATTGAATCCATTCCTCTTTTCCTAAGCCAATAAAATTACGTTTATGTTGTTGCAGCCAAACCATAGGAGTGAAATCTCTACTCGTAGAAAACCCACACTTTAGTTTAGACTAACAAAATGCTCAAATCCAAAAATTATTTCATGATCTTGAATTATCCTTGAATTTTTCGTTTTTTCAAGTGAAGCGTATCGATCCTGTCTTAAGTGCTTTTTCAAACTAAACATAAAATTAGATAGGCCATGGTATTTAAGGAATTGATTTCCGCCTAGTTTATCAGTACAGCATTAACATAAGAGACAAAATGGTTATTCTAGATAGAAATTCATGTATTCTAGTTGACTTTCAATATGTATTTGGAAACGAAAGGCAGATGTTTGTCAAATAATTCGCATTTATGCAAGCTGGGTCCGTCACACCCAATTTTTTCCACTTTAAGCCGCCCTATCACATAAAGGAGCTAAATGAAGTGACTAGAAAAACCTTAAAGATTACCAAACAGTATGTTGACGGCTTGGATTGGTCTGAAGGTGACATCTCTTATCTAAGTCTTGATGACATACTAAAGCCATTGAATAGTTACGCAACTGTAATAGTAAGAGGAAGAGTTAAAAAAGAGTTCTTAACTAAATTTTTACATACAAAAATAATAGATTTAAATCTTGAACAGAGTTAAGCGCAGTATCCAAACTTCTTTACAAATTGTAGAATACATAAGAAAATAGTAAATCAATGTGCATTAAATAATTTGTTTAAATTGTTTTTAATCTTAGAAAACTCTCAGTTTGAGGTATCTGAAAATGAATATTTTTATACTCTACTTGAATAAAATAAAAATTATTTTCTTATGAATTTCATATGTTTATTTATTAATTAAGAGGGGGTACATAATATTTTAAATTATAAATTTGAATGAATATCAACTACAACTTGAATCTCCATTAAATTGGTTTTAAACGATGCGTTGAACTATTCCAGTCAAAGGCGAATACTCTGCTAATCGATCATGCATAAGCAGGCAATATACCTTAGTATTTTTTACACTAACAGTTTCTAGATCGAACGAAACTCTTACATCGATTGGTCCCGTTTTGACTGTTTCATTCTGATGTGACAAGTCTACAACAACCATTGGTGCTTTCACTTTAAGCTCTATAGGTGTTAGTAATGGCTCAGATTCCTTCATAAAGTAGCTTGATTGAAATCCTGTATACATATCATACAAACTTGCATATCGTTCATGCTTAAAATTTATATTCATGTCATCGTACGGAAAGTTCTCTGAGTTGAGGTACACTTTTAAATTTCTCAAATGATTATGTGTTAGTTTATCATCCACTACAAAAGCTATTGTCGCAAATCGAGGGCGTTCTCTATTAGCTGCCAGCTTAACATTCCAAACATGTTGTGTGCCTTCGGGTAATGTTGGATTCAGATAACAATCCCAACTGCGGAATGCAAGTGGAAGTGAACCTCCACTCTTAGTCAGACTAAACATTTGTAACTTATATTCATCACTCAGAGTTACATGTGGTATTTTCCATACAATGTTAGAAATATTTAGCTTATACTCCT
Organism: Scaptomyza montana; assembly: GCA_018904305.1. Lineage (NCBI taxonomy): Eukaryota > Metazoa > Arthropoda > Insecta > Diptera > Drosophilidae > Scaptomyza > Scaptomyza montana. The sequence goes on along the minus strand of JAEIGR010000047.1, from coordinate 436,131 downwards.
TAGTTCCAATTTTAGTATAATATACATCTTCCATATTTTTTGTCATGAGTAATATCAATTCATGCTTACAATTTAGTAAGACCTTGTTATAATCTTCAGCAAATCCAAGTATTTGAGAGGGATAGAAAAATTAAAGTATCCGTTCGACAGCTCTCTATCATTTCCATTGAACCAGCCAGAATTCTCTAACATGCAGCTCTCCGTTTTGTTTAAGGAAGCGTAGTTTTTTAAGGTTGTTGAAATATCAACAAATCGAGTACGGTAAATTTCAATTCCATTTAATTCATAACGAACCTCGTCAAAGAAATAACTCATACAATTGTTTTTAAGTTTTCCATCTACAGCAAGCGAGTTATCCGCCAAACAAATTGTGCCCTCAACATTAATAAAACTCTCACTAGGTAATACATATAAGTCCTGATTCTGAATAGTAATCCTAACTTCGTCATTGCTTTTAAATGCTTGTAGATAGGGAGAGTAACTATGATATTCTTTCTTGATTATACTCTCATCCGAATAGGCTTTCTCTCGAACATTCAATACACTACTCATCATTTTTTTTATTTTTAGACCCAGAGATTTTAAAAATAATTTCTTCTCAGGTGTTAGTACTATTTTCATCGACCTGTATCCTTCTGAAGTAGAACTCAAAGTGCTCGCTGGGGGTGGATAGCGCACGTTTTTATTATTATAAATAATCATTATCGGCGCCTCAAGTGTAAGCGAAGTGTCACAACCTCTTTTTTTAAATTAACCAATTTTCCGTTCTGATCAACGATCCGTATTATTAATGACTGTATCTCGCTCGTATTAACTGGCAAATAAATAAGATTATTTGGTTTCTCACTCAATTTATAGCCTGGCGGAACGTTGAGTGCAAACTCATGCAGAGCATGACTTGATACCTCATTTACATATGAACCGCTTACAATGTTACATTCCAGACGAATCGTATTTACTTTTAAAATGTCAACCGGTTGATCTGATATATGCGTTGTATTTGGTTTTAGTTCTCTTTTATTAAATCCAAATAATTGGCCAATAGAACGCTCTTTGTTAAAATATATTGAATCTTTTTTAGATGAAATCACTACTTGAAGGGTATTATTATTGCTCTCGATTAGCGGGTGCTTTAATTCATTGGGCTCTATTTTCTTCATTTTCTCTTTAATAAATTCACTTATATCACTAAGCTCATATGATCCCACAGGTATCTCGAAAATATGCTCCCCAATATGGAATAAATTATTATCGTAGTCCACATTTGGAACCGAGTTGTACATATGGAAATCAATTAGTGCACATTCATAGCTCCCGCATAACTCTATGGGAGGATGATAATTAGCTACTAAAATCTGTTAGTATCGTTGAAAAGCTTGTTCAATTGCGCATCGATTGGTATAAGGCATTATACACATTTCATTCATGTTTAATGATATATTTCACATTTAATGAAAAAACTCAAAATCACGATTTTCAAAAAAGTGCCCCGAAGTTGGACACCCCCTTTTATCTTGTGAAAATGCAGCCAATAAAATAAAATAAAATGCCAAATCATTGTTTTTATGTAAGATTTTGTTTTTTATGCAATTAAACAATGAAAATCAAACGAATTTATTATTTTATTAATTATTATTACTCGTAATGAGCAGTATCGCAAGTAATGCATCGATATATCGATTGATGTATCGATCTATGCATCGCACGCTCATCATTGCTCACATACCTTATTAATATGGCGCGAAATATGTAAACAAACTAATAATTCTTTTTTTTTGGGTTTTTTTCATCAAAACCATTTATTATGAAATTATTATTCAATTAACTATGAAATTCAATATAACCAATTTAATCGCGGCCAACAAATTTTGTTGCGAATGTACGTCTTCTCGTTGCGCGCTCATTTTGATACATGTATATGAAGATGACACGATCATCGATACAATTGAATGAAAATATCGATTACAATTAATCGTGTTCAATTGTGAAACATCAACAGTGTCCAGATTAGAAGAAAGCACGGTTTTAACATTTTTGAATGTAAAACCCAAAATATTGAAGAAAAAAATGTTTGATTGCAGAATATGAAAGAGCATGATGAAACGAATAAGAAAAAATGTATTAACCTTTGCTGAATCGTGGAATTATTCAATTACATAAGCGTTGAAATTTTAAAAAGTTTAGGTCGGAATATCGGTATTTTTATTTTTGTCTCGGAATTAGCCAAAACTAGGTATTAACACCTGTAGACCATGTCAAAAGAAAGCCGGCACTGAAAGCTATCTGTCACAGTAATTAGACCGCGCTAGCATCGAAACTCGCAAAATAAAGGGGGGTGTCCGACTTCTGTACAGTGTCCGAGATTGGGGCTTCTCCCTTACTAGTTTCTTGTATTTTATTTTATTTTAAATTTGAATAAAATCAGCAAACCCCCTTCTATAACGTCCATTTTCTAGCGGGTCATCTTTACTTATTAATAAAAATCCATATTTTTCTATCCAACAAAATTGACAAATATTCTTAAATGAGTCAAGCGTCATATCCACGCCCACATGATCCTGGTAGACATGTTTCATATTTACTTCATCCTGTCTAAACATAGAAATTAGGTTTGCATTATCACGCACAAGATGTTTTGGGATGCGTGTATACTTTTGACACAAATAGAACGCATCTATACTCTTATGTCTGCCCATGCAGAAGTATGCTCGAATATTATCCTGTTTTTCACATGCTACGTCTGCAACAACATTTTCACTCTCAGAAAATGTAAAATAACCCATTCCTTTTATTGGTTTTATAAGTGTTTTTAAGTATTCATATTTAGGCTGATATAATGACTTTGAATATAAGTAAATATTCTCAAATTTTAATCCGTTAGGGCTTTCAATCAAACTAATCATAACATTGGTTTTTCCACAATTTAAAGGTCCAACAATTAGAGCTCTTATTGAATTGGGTAACAAGCTACTATGTCTAAGTTGTTTGATATCACCATTTTTACAATCGATATTTTTTACTTATATGTCATTTTTTTGTTTGATTAAACGCATATTAATCTAATTTTTTTGAGTAGATCGTTACTTGCAAAAATCCCATTGAAGAATAAACAACAAATAAAATGGTGTTGCTCTTTTATAAAACTACTAGTAACAAACCACCACTCTACCTAGGAAGAGGTATTGTCAATAAAATAATAAACTCCCTACCAGTTGAGCTGCACATACCGAGATATCAGTTTTGTGGTCCAGGAACAAAGCTTAAAGCTCGTTTAGCACGTGGTGACAAAGGAATAAATCCCTTGGATGCCGCTTGTAGAGAGCACGATATAGCCTATTCTAAATATAAAGATCTGGAAAATCGACATAAAGCTGACTCAATACTAGCTGAAAGAGCGTGGGAGCGTGTAAAAGCAAGCAGTAAACTTGTGCTAATCTTGACAGCGCTCAGTGCATTAGGAGGAATGGCATCTGGTGGAGCAGCTATTGCTAAAAGCATTAATAGTGCTGAGAATGCAAAAAAAGAGTTAGAAGAGAATAAACGTCATAATAGAAAAATGGAGGCCATTGCTTTAGGTAGTGGTCTCTATTTAAAACCGTATCAAAAAGGTTTTGGTATAGCCACAAATAAAAAAATTAATTTTTTATGAATGAGCTGCCCAATAAACCGCTTTCGAACATTGATATTATAAACTTCGCACGCAAACATATCCCACATTTTAGAGGGGTTTATATGAGAAACTCCTTACCGAAAAATGTTAGAAAAAGAGAATGCGGTATCGTTAATTTGGACTCGTCAACTGGTGCTGGAACTCATTGGGTAGCTTACTATAAGGCGGATCAGGAATGCAGATATTTTGATAGTTTTGGAAATTTGCCACCCCCTATAGAACTTATAAGATATTTGGGCGAGAACATTCAATACAATTATAATCAAGAACAACAATTTGGTACTTTTAACTGCGGTCACTTATGTCTTAAGTTTTTAATGCTCACCTCAAAATCTTTTTTAAAATAATTTTTATATCAAAATAAATACTTTACATTTAAATGGTTTAATAAAGAAGAAAAAAAAGATTTATCATTTATGAGTATATATATATAAATATTGTCTGTAAACTATCTCAGTTTGTTTGGAGTATCTGATTAGTTCACATATAGCAGGCCCCCTGTTTCTTGAAAACCAAAAACATCAAAAATAAGAGCAAAACAACAAGCTGTATCTGAAAAACATAAAAAATAACAGCAAAACAACACCTTGATTCTGAAAAAAAATAACAACAAAACAAAAAGCTGTTTCTGAAAAAAAAAATAACATCAAAACAACACCTTGTTTATGAAAAACTACAACAATATAACAGTAAAACAAGGACAGAACAACCTGTTATTAAAACCACCCTCTTTTACGCTCGCTGATCAAGTTTATTGGTTTACTAACATAAATATATTACAATGAATGAGCGTATACTAAAGGAACTAACAAAAACAAGAAACGCGCTAAAAAGAAAATTTTGAAGTATTAAATTAGGTAAAGCCGCAAATGAATACCAGTTGGAGGAAACATTTAAGCCGATAACAGAACCACTCAAAAAGATTATTAAAGGAAATAAAGAAATTAAGCCATATCCCCGAGTCAAAAACGAAGAAAAAGATAATAGTGTAAATGAGGTGCTAGAGAATGAAAATAATACTAGCGAATTTTATAATGCAATAGATTGGGAAATTGATGAAAAACAGTCAATCCATGATTCGCTTATATCGAGTGAACAAAGCTATATTAACGCCGCTACAGTAGGCAATAAAGATTATAATCAGTCAAATGTAGTAAGTGATGATAGTTTTAATCTTAGTCTAAATGAGTTAGAGCGAGAGGGACAGTTAGATAAAGCATTTGGACCAACTAAAAATAAAGGAGAAACTAAATTAGGCAGCTCTAAAATAAACGTGAACAACAAAAAACTAGAACTGGAAACGGGTGAAAAGTGGAATCTTACTCCTGGATTGTATTCTTTAATCTTTTTAAAAAATCCACATGCTTATAACCAATTGGATCTGGATACATATAAGGAAATCTTGGTAAAAACAAATGCTCATAGGAAAAATCACAAGCCTAATGAAGCACTAAAGGGTAATCGCTCCAGAAAGTATACTGAAATAATAAAAAAACTTTTCCCGAAAGTTGTTGAACCAAGTGCAGTGTCTACACCTTTGAATAATAAAAAATCTACACATAAAGGCGGAACTCTTATGATGCTCAACAAGCATAAACCAAATTATGTATACTGGGATAATCCTAATGAAATTGTAAATAGACTTAAGTTTTTGATCGCTTCACAGGCAGCTGGTAACAGTAGTCATAATAATGAAATTGTATCGATAATTGAAGAGTTGCGAGAGGCAAACATAATTTTTTAATAAATATGATATACACTCATTAAATATTCTTATTATTAATATGTCTCTTGACAAGTTTGGTCATTTCTCGAACGATAAAGAACGCTCGGAGAAGTTAAAAAGGGGGATTGAAGCTGTGAGTGGGATTCATATTGATGAGGATGGTAACCTAAATGCCCAAAACAAACGCATTAAAAATTCAATCAGTCCAATAAATAACGATGATTTGGTAATCAAAGAATATGTTGATGTTAAAGTATTTGAATTAAAAATAAGTCAAACGGCTTATATTACTCAGTTAGTTGAACAAAGAAATAATAAGTTAAAGGATATGGAAAGCAAAATGAATGAAATAACTAACGAAGTAACTAAGTTATTAGATGATGTTAACAAAGTTAGCAATGAAATCATTTCAAGAATAAACAGTAATAATGAGTTTGTAAGCAAGCAGTTACATCAAGAAAAAAACCAATTGTGAAATCAGATCGATGTTAAGTCAATATGACTCTAGATAAGTTTGGACACTACTCAAGCGATAGGAAACATTTGGAGTATTTACACAGAAATGGAAAAAGATTAGTGGCTTTTATCGTTGATGAGGATGGAAATTTAAATATACAGAAAAAACGAATCATATGTTGTATACAACCGCAGGAGGCGAATGACTTGGTTATAAAAGAATACGTTGATCGAGTATTAATTCTAGTGAAAAATGATATAGAGCACACCATCTCATTATTATTAATAAGACAGAGAAACCAAAAAATTGATTTCTTTCAAGAGAACTTAAACAATATTATAAAGAGTATCGAAAATTTAAAAGAAATACTTGATAAATATTTTACATTTGTAATTGGCTGTTTTGAGAATCCTACCATTTTAAAAATAAATAATAACAGCGGATGAGGTGCCTGTACCCCTACAACACAAATATTACAGAAAAATAATGATAAATAAAAATGATATAAAAGTCAATGTAAATTATCCAAATCTGTTAAATGCTGATTGACCCCCACCACGGTTGGTTATATCTCATTTGGTTATTATTATATCAAGAAACATGAGTTTTAAATCGTGGAAGTGTATATGGGTAGTATGGATAACGATACTGATGGAGAAGGCACCTATGATGAAAAAGATGTGGTTCTCAAAATTTTTCTCTCGAGACAATTGAAAAAGACGTCGTCAACAACAACCTTGTACTACGTTTTAAGAGAAATAAATAAAATATATAAAAATATACAAAAATAAATAAAACCAACAAGACGTGCTACATTCCAATATGAGCAAACGGGAATTAGTGAAAGAGTTACATGCTCCTGCACGTAAAAAGTTTAAACGAAGAAGAGTTGTAATGAAGGGAATCGATGATCATTGGCAGGCAGACTTAGTAGAAATGGGAAAGTACTCCTCATGTAATAAGGGATATCGATTTCTATTGACAATCATTGATACGTTTTCCAAATATGCGTGGGGAGTAGCATTGAAATCAAAATCTGGAAAAGAAGTTACACAAGCGTGCGCGGGCATTTTTAAAGGGAATAGAATTCCTAAGAATTTACAAACGGATGATGGAAAAGAATTTTTTAATACTGATTTTAAAAACTTGTGTAAAAAAAATAACATTAATCATTACTCAAGCTATAGTGTTATTAAAGCATCAATTGTTGAGCGTTTTAATAGAACTTTAAAGGAAATGATGTGGAGAGAGTTTAGCTTCAATGGAACATATAATTGGATCGAAATGTATAAGCGGCTGATGAAAGAGTACAATAATCAATATCATAGAACAATTAAAATGCCACCTATAAAAGTGAATTCCTCAAATGAAGAGATGTTATTAAATACTGTTTACAGTCACTTAAAAATATTTGGTGGTAGCAAATTCAAAGTAAATGACTATGTGCGTGTAAGTAAACATAAACATTTATTTGAGAAAGGGTATACCCCAAACTGGACAAGTGAAATTTTTCAAGTTAAAAAAATACAAAATACATACCCTACTACATACATATTGAAAGACTATCAGGGTACCGAAGTAAAAGGTGGATTTTACAAAGAGGAACTACAAAAAACAAAGTTCCCACACACTTATCTCGTTGAAAAAATTATAGAACGACGAAACAGTCGAGTGCTAGTTAAATGGTTAGGGTTCTCGCATGACCACAACTCTTGGATAGATAAAAATGATGTCCTATAAATAGCAACAGATGGTTGCAGCTGGTATTGGTGACACTTGTCCTTTTTTTTTTTTTTTTTTGGTTTTGTTTTAACGATGAGCAAGATAATTCGTTGCGTGTGGTGTGTTCTGGTGGATATACAAAGCAGTGCAGAGCAGAGCTCATTCAGTCAAAATATTGTCCTTGAGCTGTGAATTTCAAAATTTAAAACAAAATAAACATCAAAAATGCCCAAGGTAAACAAGAAGACAAATAAGCAGCAGCAGAAAAACACCCTTCTACACTGGTTAAAGCCGGCAGTGGAGTGGTTGGGGGGCGAGGATATAAAGATGCCTCTCCCAATAATAAAAGAGGACGATATCGAAACAGTGATTTTTCAATTGAGGCGGCGTTTCACGACGATGGACGATTGGGTGCAAAGCAGGGATTCTCCTGCGCCAATTGAGCAGAGGAACTGGGAACGGATACCATCACCGTTAACGGAATTGAATCTTGACGATTCAATATGGAATGCTTCCACACTGGAAGCCGCCTACGAAGAACTGATGTCCAAATCTGTGGACTCACTGCACAATATGCTGGATGACTTGGTCGCATCGCTATAATAAAATTCAATTTGTAGACATTTAATATTAATTCATTTCAATAAAAGAACAATTTTTAAATTTTAATATCATTTGTGTGTTTTTATTTTTGATTCAATACATTATTTTTTACAGGTTTTTTATTTTTGTATAGGTTTTTATTTAACAGGTTTTTTATTTTACAGGTTTTGATATAATTGAACAGGTTTTTATGTTACAAATTTTTTTTTTTTTTTTTTTTTATTTAACAGGTTTTTGGTTTTTATTTTACAGGGTTTTAAGATTATACATATTGTACTCGATATTGTTGATTAAATAAAGAACAATTTTTTATCTTTAATATCATTTTTTGTGTTTTTATTTTTGATTCAATAAATTATTATTATTTTATTTTACAGGTTTTATAAATATGTATTAGTATAGTAAAACTATAACATGATGCTAAAAATAAAGAAAGTTTTTAAACTAAAATAACAATTATTATTATCTATAAATAAAAATATCAATATGTGTGGGAATCAATTTTATAATGACCCCAGGCATATGTATTTATACCGTCAGACCTTATTTTTCTTTTATCGTCATTAGAGCTTAAAGTAGTTTTTTTATCTTATGTGTATACAAGTTGTGGATCTTAGATCTAAACAACATCATTTCATCGTTAAAAATCTTATTATTAAAAAGGCATTCTTTATAACTATTTATAGTAAGCTTATCTAATGCAGACTTCTTTACACCCTTTGATTTTTTAACACAGCCACCCTCCTCAAGAGATAATGAATACATTTTCGCTCTGAGACCAACAAACTCCAGCATTCGTTTGCCACAGTTCTCATCCTTCATCATACCCAAGACTTTTTTATTGCAACTCTTAATCCCATATAACTTTGCCAACTCTTCGGGGTATTCGGACGTATCAAACTTCATTTCTACACCTTCAGCAATATCTGCATAAAAATCTCTAGTCTGTATCGAATATATGAACGAGTCTGTATCCATATAATTCAATGTGACTTTTTCTTGAAATTTTGGTTTAATATAATCGTAATGAAAATCATACATCTGCCATTTGGACAGTTCTAAAACTGTAAACCCTAAGTACATTGGCTTGTCATAAACATTATGGAGCCGCTTCATTTGAATAGCATACATGTCTTCAGCAAACTGCGCGGAGCTGTGAAAACTAGCCTTTGCAATAAGCGGACGTGCACCTAAACGATTGCATGATGTGGTTTCCCACGAAGTAACAATTTTTACATCTTAACGTTTTTCGACGTTCTCCATTGTCTTCCCATAGACTGCGTTATTAAGCAGTTTAAAAAAGTCTTTTTCAAAGTTGTTTTTCGCTAGTGTTCTATGGGAAGTGTTTAGATCAATATACTTTTTAAGCCAAGGTGCCTGTTTAAATTTTAAAACTCTATGTACTTTCGACAATATCAAACCATTACGTAAACATTGCTGAAGGTTTTTGTAATGTATAGGATATTTATTTTTGGACCTAAGGTCAGCAACAAGTTTACACACCTTTGCTTCTGGTGTGGGTTTTTGGTTTAACGGACAAAAATTTAGATCATTATGATAGTCATGAAGTGAATCTGGATATATAAGGTCTCCTTCTAAAATATAGCCATACTCAGAATTTGCGTCTATTTGAGCAACATCTAGTGACGCAATCTCATCATCATTCATCCACTGAAAACCGGTGTAAGGCAGACTTTGAGACATTGCCCAACCATATAAATTATTTGCATCCAAATACATCAAATATTCGCATGGTTTACTTGCGTCATACGCATCCATATACATATGATTGGCTTTAGAGTACCGTTTACAGCACTGAACCAAACCACCCCTAATTCCACTTTGAATAAACCTATACATGTCAATATCCGTAAGCAGATCTAACTCTACTTAGCATACTTAAAGCATCTAAGCTGGTTGCCATAAAGCGATACGTGTCTAAAAATCGAATTTCTAAATTTTTGTCATGGGACGCTATGTATGTAAATTTGGAGAGTGATATATACAGCTCCTTATTTAGTGGGAGTTCTTTAATATCACCCTCCACTTTGTTTAGTTCCCTAACAAAGAGATGGGAGTCATACCGCGAAAAATTGTGAAAGAATACGGGGACAAAAGGTGCAATTTGAAATTTAATGTTACAAACATTATGGGCTGGACCCCTATACTGGCCCGTTAAATGGCAATGATCACGTACTCGGTCGGCCCCCAGAATTTTCTTACAGATATGGCAATTAACTGCATCTTGAAAACTGGTTTCCTCCTCTGTACTCATTGTCATAGGTTTAATATTAGAGAGGTAGGTCGTGTAAATTTCACTTACATCTCTGATGAGAGATGTGACAAATTTGACACCTGCATCCTTACCAGTCTCTAAAACAAACTTATCTAAGGATGGGTCAAAGGAGCACTTAATATAATATGAGAATGCTATAGGCACATGCAATGATGTAGCTGTAACATTCTCACTCACTTTTGAATTGAGGGGGGCTAGAATGCATTCGAAGTCTGCATATACTACAAAAGGAACATCTAAACTACGATTAAAATTCTTAAATTTAAGACTTGCTTTGTCAATTGTGGGAAGCGTTGAAACCATTTTTCCGCAATTCATCCGATGTTCCATCGATAACTTCTCGCTGTGGGAGAAGTTGAAGCAGGTGTTGCAAAAGAAAAGGTTGTGATCGTGTCTGGTTACCTGTGAGCGAACCAGTCTAAAAGTTAAAAAAAGAAGTATATTTATTAGTACTGTAACTTAACAAAAATTATTTTAAATTATCAATCTTACCTTGATAAATTCTTGATCCATACAAAATAAGCCCGTCCATCGCTCTCCAAAAGCAATAAACTTATATGCTTTTCGCGTTCAACCTCTGTTAAATATAGCAGGCCAACCACTTTTCCCTTTTCCTCATCGAATCCAAAAGGTTAATACTGATAGTGGAGTTCCGTCTTTCGAACACTTTAATTTGTGAAAGTGGAAGCGGAAACTCCAGCTCCTCAAAATCTAATGTAAGTGTATCACTTAAATCGATTCTTGAGATATTAATATTGATTTCGTAGCTCGAACACCTCTCAGTATTTTTGTCTAATGCTTTAAAGGCTGATATTAAAGCCCATTTAAAACAATATTCATCCCTATTTTGCACATTCACAATCGCCTTTTTCACTCTCAACACCTTTGGAGTTTCAATATAATTTGAAACTTTTAAAGGAGTGTATTTATTAATATTACACTCTTATCTTATAATCTGGGACATAGTCCATCCGCTGTCCCTTTCCTGGAACTCATCCATTTTTTGACGGATGAGTTCAGCATGCTGATGATCCGCAAATAACTCAAAGTTTATCCTACACGATGTGTGTAAAGACAAAACATTGGTTATTATTGGAATAAGCTCCGATGAGGCATCAGTGAGGAATTCCTGGGGATCGAGAATTACTCACGCCTATTTTCAAATGCTAGAGTAATAATGCGGTTCTTAAATCCCCCTGAAATCTGCTTAACAGCACTATTTAGGGGTATGAAATCACGCATTTTATGTGTACTGGACCTTAAATGTCCATTCCACTTTGAAAAAAGTACATTAACCTTACATGTGTTGCACCACTTTGTCGTCACATTGGAAGTGGCGGTGATGATGTTTGTGGCGGCGTAGGGTGTATTGTTGTATGTGGTGGCGAATGGTGCGTTGTTGAAGGTGGTGGCGATGGGTGTGTTGGTGTAAGTGGCATTGCTGGGCGTGTTGACGTAAGTGGTGTTGAAGGGTGTGTTGGGGAAGGCGGCGTTAAACATCTTCATGAGGGTGGTGGCTTTGTTAGTGATCGTGGAGGTGGCGGTAGTGGTTTGCGATCCTGGAGTGTGGGGTCTTGTTTCGGTGCCGAAAATCTCGGCTAAGTCGTTCGCTGCGGCGGTGGTATAGACAACGTTGTTGTTTACGTTGTTTACGTTTGAAGACATTTTTTTATTTATTTTATATTTTCAAAATTTTAAAACACAGACGTTTTAAAACACGGAAGAAATATTTTAAAAGTTACACTTGTAATTTTCGAGAGCTACTGATGGTTTACTTAACCAAAACTACCTCTTTTATTCGTTTTGAAGTCAATGCAGGATATAAGATTTCCTAGCACTTGACTAATAATCAAAACAGATATATAAAAAAACAGAGGTTAGAAAAGGATGGCGCTAAGCATTCATCTTAAGGATGAAGGGGGCAAAACAATTAACATTCCCATCTGCGTTTCATAGACGCTCATGTATAAAATAGTATAAGGGGCGTGGCTTATTAAATTAGTACAAGAAGGATCACTTTCCCCTCTAACATTTTCTCCTTCTAACACCTTCTCTCTCCAACACTTTCTCCCTATATCCTTTCCCCCTCTCACACCTTCTCCCTCTAACACTTTCCCCCTCTTTCACCTTCACCCTCTATCACTTTCTCCCTCTAACTCTTTATAATCTTATTCTACAAGAATCAATACTCATGTTTAAAAACAATGTTTTGATCTTGCTGCTGCTGCTGCGACAGAAAATTCCCATCCTTGCACACATAACCCCCCACGAAGGTTGTAGTTGATGTTGTTGACAATTACAATGCACGTGTGCAGAGCAACGTATTTAAAACTGAAGCACACTTGACTCTAGCACTAAATGGTTAAATAGCTAAAACTGATCCTGTCATTATCACAACCATAAAGATCAATGCTTATGGCCTGCTTGTCAAACAGGAGCACACTTGACTCTAATACAAATTGGTTACATAGCCAAAACTGATAGTGTGAACACTGATTTTCACAACTTGACACCCGATCCCTTGCTCACAAACCCACATGAATGTTGTTGTTGTTGTTGTTGGCAAAAACAATGTATGTTGTGGCTTGGTTGCAACGCACTTAAAACAGGAGCACACTTGACACCAGATCCTATGATCACTGATTCTCAAGGATGCTGTTGTTGATGCTGCTCTTGACAATAACAATGCATGTTGTGGCTTGCTTGCAGGGGGTAAAAGACAACGCACGTGCAAACAGATGTACAGTTGACACCAGATTCTATGATCACTGATTCTCGCAACCATAACAATGCGGTCTAGGAATGTCATGCCTTTGTCCTTAATACGTAGTCTAATTAAAGCGGGTACGATCATGGGGAAAAAAGGGTCATAAATTATAGTATTGGGGGGTAATTAAACTGTCAAAAATGAAAAGTCATAAATTGAGTTAGAACCGCCAGTTCCCTACTACTCAAATCGATAAATTCGATAACTCAAAACCGATAAATCCACATATTTCGCACATCCTTTAAGTTTGAACTGACAATTTCGGAAAGAAGATAGCTACTAGCAACCCCCAAAAAACTGCATAAAAAATTTTGGAGCCACGCCCACCCATTCATCCCTTAACTCTAGCTTATCTATTGCTGAGTTTGTAAGACTCAGCGTTGGTCTATTAATATTATTATCCTATCGCTGTGTTTGTAAGGTACAGCGTGCATATGGCTATTAAAGATAACAAACATGTGTCCCTATTTTTACTGCACTCTCAGTTCGTCTACCTGTTGGACCTTGAGAGCGCACAAGGCATGTTTGTTATCTTATCTTGTTACTAGTGAGTGGCCCGCTTACTTCGCTGCGCGGATAGTTTATATAAATTTTAGCAATAGAAGATAGATACAAAATAAATAAATTAGAAAATATTTCACAAAATATTAAAGCAAAGTATTTAATATTCTCTTTTCCACTCCACCATTGAGGTAGAGAATCAGGCGCGTCATTTTTTATTGTGGTTATTAACAACTTTTAAGAGCTTCTTTATAAACGACATTGGTTGTTTTTCCGTCAGGTGCTAATACAAATAAACTTTTTGGTGAACTGACTCTTGAGCAGGCTACATAAAATCGTGTCTTTAGTCTAGTCCGGCTAATTTAAGAGTTTGTCCCTGTGATTTATTGATTGTTATGGCAAAGCAAACTTTTAAAGGAAATTGCAATCTTTTAAATTGAAATGGCAATTCAGAATCAGAAGGTATTAATGGAATTCTCGGTATAAAAACCGTTTCCCCTATACCATTGCCAGTAAAGATAATTACTTCGACAACATTCTTATGAAGGACTTTAACTTGCAATCTTGTACCATTGCACAGTTTTGGCGGTTTCAAGTTGCAAATCAACATTACAGGTGAACCAATATTTAAAGTTAATTTATGTTGAGGCAGGCCTGCCGGATTTAATGAATTAAGAAACTCGACGGGGTAATAACTGCATCTTCGATTTCAGTCACAGAATCAATAGAGTTATATGTCATTCCTTCACTTTGAAATGATTTTAATAAAAACTCGATTATTTCCAATGCATTGTCATTTCTCGCAGTCAAAACAGCACGTTCTGAAAACCATTCGAGTGATTTTTGAGAGATATTTGTAATATCCTGAAATTTTTGTAGAGTTAGCTCTTCAATACTTTTCACAACATGACACAAAGTTGATGGTAAAGTTATTTTGCCTAATGGGTTGGAAATAATCCATTTCCTATTTGAAGAAGCATTTCTGCAAATTCACCAGCTATGCTATCACCTTTTAAGTGCACTCGCATATTCTTCGTTAATGCAATTTTCTGTATTTTGGGCCACAAAATTGAAGACTTTAAGCACGCATTTATTTCATCTGCTCTTGTTCCTCTGGGGATCACTGGAAGAGTTTGTCGAAAATCACCAGCTAAGAGAACAGTTATGCCACCCATTAAGTATTCACTATCTCGAATGTCTTTCAAAGATCGATCTACAGCTTCAAAAGCACCTTTATGGCCCATAGTACACTCATCCCAAACAATAAGCTTGCAATCTTTGAGAACAGCAGCAATATTAGATTGCTTTGAAATTGAGCAATGTGGTGTTTCTAAATGAATCAAATCAAATGGAATCTTAAGTGTAGAATGCGCTGTGCGACCACCTGTGAAGGAGCTATTTAACTCCTCCACATCATTTGGTTCTTTGTTATCTTTTTAGTATTAATTAGCCATGAAGGTATTTTAGTTTAAGGCCAAGAAGGCACCCTGAGTACAATAATAATAAGTAAGCTGACAAAAACACGAATATTTATATTTAAGACACGGGGAACTGGGTACAGGTTCACGAACCAGAAATGATCAGCACTGACAGCGATGAGCAGCACTGATTGCTAACGGCCGAAGCAACAGCAAAAGAAAGGGCAACAAAGACAGCCGCGAAGTGTCGCAGCGTAAGCGGCGATAGCAGACGCCTCAGCGGCAGAGGATAGCCGGCGCTGAAAATGCAGCCGCACTGGCTTACTAACAAAGCAACAGCAAAAGAAACAACAGCAGCCGCGAAGTGTCGCAGCGTAAGCGGCGATAGCAGAGGCCTCAGCGGCAGAGGATAGCCGGCGCTAAGAATGCAGCCGCACTGGTTGCAGCCGCACTGGTTGCTAACAGCCGAAGCAACAGCAGAGAAACATCACACACAACAGCAGCCGCGAAAAATCGTAGCGAGAGCGGCTACAGCCGAAGCCACAGCAGAGAAACATCACACACACCTGCAGCCGCGAAAAGCCGTAGAGAGAGAGAGCGGCTACAGCCGAAGCCAGAGCAGAGGCCTCAGCGGCAGAGGATAGCCCGTGCCGAAAATGCAAAACGCCGGCAAGTTAGTCACGATCGGGCCGCGCTCAGAAACGCAAGTGCGAACATTGCGTGCGGAAGCCAAAAGGCAACACAGCTGCAGCGACAACGAGAGTGACAGCGGTAAGCGACAACGTGCACAACGCAACAACCAACAAACAGCAACGAGCCGTAAGCGGAATATAAGGATGGAGCAGGGGTAAGCTGACCTTCGGTCTGCGGGGATTTAACTGGGCGGGCAATTGTCTTTGTTGCGGTGTGGTATTAGGTTTTTTTTACATGTGAAATAAAATTACTAAACGGATATGACCAAAGAATTCGAAATATAAAAACAAGTGCGTTTTGCAAGTGCCCCCCCCCCGCTTCTCTGATAAAAGGCGTGCCGTATGGCCGCAGCACGTGTTCCGAGCGTTTCTCTGCGCGTGTTGCGATTATTCGGCATCGCACGGGGCACCACGAGACCCAACACAGCGCATTCCGAGGGTTCTCTGCGCGTTGTGGTGGGTTTGGTAGGTGTTCTACAGTCCCGTCCATAGGTATTTGTTTCACTAGATGACTAGAGGCGTGCCGTATGGCCGTAACACGTGTTCCGAGCGTTTCTCTGCACGTTTTGCGGCTATCCAGCATCGCACGGGGCCCCACGAGACACAACACAGCGCGTTCCGAGGGTTTCTCTGCGCGTAGTGGTGGGTCTGGTAGGTGTCCTACAGTCCCATCCGTAGGTATTTGTTTCGCTAGACGGCTAGAGGCATGCCGTATGGCCGCAACACGTGTTCCGAGCGTTTCTCTGCACGTTTTGCGGTTACCCGGCATCGCACGGGGCACCACGAGACCCAACATAGCACGTTCCGAGGGTTTCTCTGCGCGTAGTGGTGGGTCTGGTAGGTGTCCACAGTCCCGTCCGTAGGTTTTTGTTTCGCTAGACGGCTAGAGGCGTGCCATATGGCCGCAACACGTGTTCCGAGGGTTTCTCTGCGCGTTGTGGTGAGTCTTGTAGGTGTCCTATCGCCTACTCTTGGGCATCTCTCGAGCGTTTCTCGAGGTGCGTAGGTTTGGATTTGTATGAGGGTTGCCGAAATGCTCTCTGAGTCTCGATATTTTATAAATTTTATTGTAAAATGATCCTGGTCTGAGCTGAGCCCTACCCCAGCCTTAGATCGCTACTTTACAGTTGGCGCCCGAGCAGGGACTCTGAGATTTAGGTATTTCGGGCATATCATATTTATTTTTAACTAGTAGGAGCGAGCATTTCATCCCCAAATCAAAAAAAAAAAATATATAAATCAAAATAATAAATAAATTTGTTTTTTTTTTGTAAAATTGAACCACGCGTCTAGCGACTAGTTTTTTTGTTTTTGTGTGTGTTGTTTTTTTGCTGGCCATAACGCTACGCGGTATTCTGGGTACAGTCGGTCATTTTTTTCTTTTTGTTGTTTTTGTTTTGCTAACCAGACCGCACGAGAGAACTGTCCCAACCATTTACTCTCCAAAGTACAGTAGGATCCAGCTTCCCTTTAACCATTTTTTTTTTGCCGATGCCCAAATATTTTTCTGCGAGAGCACAGCAAAAGCCGACACAGCCGAGCCCTACCGCTGCCGATCACCGCCACCGCGTCTCGGTCGCTACAGCAGCAGCTACAACACTACAGAGCAGATCCGCAGGCGACTTATTCTCCGAGCCGAGGAGTAACCACTCAGTGACAGAGCCGTATCCCAACGACACCGACTGCAGAAGCGCGGGCAGCGCGATCTCGCTGCCTATATAAGGCGGACCCCGGGACCTGAGTAAGCAGTCATCGACACGGAGCCACCGAGGCAACAGCTAAGACAACGCGACCAATAAAATCCTTCAAAAAATAAAACAAAGTTACAGTCCTTTGAAAAATAAAATCCTTGGGAAAATAAAACCACAATCCTGTGGAAAAAGGAAAACAAATATAACATCCTTAAAAAAAAAAAAAAAAAAATAAAAATCCTGAAAAGAAAAATAAAAAAAAAAAATAAAAATAAAACAATAATAATTAATATATATAATAATCCTGCGACACTAACGGATAAAGCTAATCAGAAAATACAACAAGCGCAGCGATCAGCTTTTAACATGGGCGTAAAATGGATTTCCTTCCGTCGCAAAGACGAGTTGCAGTGCCTAGCTGAGGAGTTCAGCCTGGGAACCACGGGTACCGTCGAGGACCTGCGTGCTCGAATCTCCGCCTTCGTATCCAGGGGAGAGCATTCGAAAGAAATGCGGGACCGCTTGCACGAGTTGGAAGTGAGCTATGTGGACGCAGCCACCCCCTGGGATGCCCGCTCACCAGCTGCGTCTCCCGGTCCGACCGACAAAGTGCACAAGGAGGAGTACCAACTCCAAGTGCCCGTGCCGACTCAGCCGATGGTAACCCAGGTACCCACGCCTACAGGCACCCAGGCACCCCTCAACCAGGCAAGCAGTAACAGCATCGGTGCCGGAGCTCAGAGGATAGGCCGCGAAGAGATTTCGTGCTCAATGCTGGCCGACAAGCTACGCAGCTGGGGTATCGGGTATGATGGCAACTCGGACCCGCTCAGCTTCATGGAGAAACTGGAGGAGCGCGTAACCTCATACCGGGTGAGTGTTGACCAGCTGCCGCGAGCCATATCCGGTCTCTTTACCGGCCGGGCTGAAGGATGGTTCCGGACCTATAGGATGCAGGATGAGCCTTGGGAGTCAGTCAAGAGGGATTTCCTAGATTTCTTCTTGCCCCCACGCTACTTTCAATGGTTGGAGAGTACCATCCAGAATCGTTTACAGCGGCCGGGCGAACCTTTCAGTTATTACCTGATCAAACTGCGGCTGATGATGCAGCGTGCGCAATACCCACCGGAACGGGAGCTGGAGAGGATATACGAGCACCTGTTGCCGGAGTATCAACTGTTCACACGACGGCACGAATTTGAAACGTTGGCCGCATTGACCCAGCTGGTCACAAGCTACGAAACGGTCCGGGACCGCGACCCTCGGGGCTACGCAGCATTGTTGCCGGCAAGCGGGCCGACAAAACTGGACCAGGGCCATAACGTCGGAAGCCACGGCCAGGGTAACCAGGAGCCTAGGGGTTACGCAACGTTGGTGCCGGCAAGCGCGCCAGCAACACCGGTATCAAAGCATAACACCAGAGACCGCGAACAAGGTAACCGGGACCTGACGGTTCCCACAAGGAACACCGAAGCAACGACGTTTAAAAAAAAAAGGTTTTAAAAGTTTTTTATAATTAAAAATTAAAACTTGTGAACTCTTATTGATATGATTATCATTACTACTCCAAAAAAAAAAATAATTTTTTTTTTTTTTTTTTTTTTTTTTTTAATAAAAAAAAAAAATTTTTTTTTTTTTTAAAAAAAAAAAAAAAAATTTTTTTATAAAAAAAGTGGGGTTGTTATTTAAAATATTTTTATAAAGCTTTTTAAAAAGAATTTAGGAAAAATTTTTAAAAATTATTTAAGCGCTTGTTCACGGGCGAAGCCATTGACGTGAAGCGAGCATGTCGGAACTGCGGAGACATCGGGCACTTCTCTAAGTACTGTCGCAATCCCCAGCTGTTATTCTGCTGGGACTGTGGCCGTCGTGGGGTCCGCACCATTGGATGCTGCCGCGTCGCCAGATCGGGAAACGGGCAGCGCCTCCGTCCAACCGAGGACAGGTCGGAGAGCAGCAGCGACTGGAGCCCTCGTCAGTAGCTCACCCGTTACGCTTGGAGGAGGGGAGGATCGCAGCTCTGGTGACCATAGGGGACACCCCGGTAGAAGCAACACTGGACACCGGAGCCACGCGGTCGTTCATCAGTGAACGGTTGGCAAGGATGGTCGGGACAAAGGATAACATTCGGGATATGCGGGTGAGAATAATCCTGGCAGATGGCTCACCAAAGGAGATAACCAGAGAAGTAATGGTGAGGATAAAGCTCGACGAACGGGAGGCAGTAGTGCCTCTGCTGGTGATGCCAACAATCTTGGATGACGTTATTCTAGGCATTGACTTTTTGTGTGGGATACGCGCAAAAATTCAGTGCGGCCGAGCCTCCTTACAACTGGCACAGACGCCCAATTCTCAAACGTACCCGATGCTGACGACCCCGTTCCACACAACGAGTCACACAACAACGCAGGACGTAAGCAGCACCGAGCCGGCCGACTTCGTAGAGACAGGGCAGGCAACAGGATTGACAACGCAGGATGCACACGACAGCGGGGTAGCAAATCTCGTCGAGACAGCGCAGGCTGGCGCTGCAACAACGCAGGACGCAAGCAGCACCGAGCCGGCCGACTTCGTAGAGACAAGGGCAACAGGATTGACAACGCAGGATGCACACGACAGCGGGGTATCAAATCTCGTCGAGACAGCGCAGGCTGGCGCTGCAACAACGCAGGACGCAAGCAGCACCAAGCCGGCCGACTTCATAGAGACAGGGCAGGCAACAGGATTGACAACGCAGGATGCACACGACAGCGGGGTGGCAAATCTCCTCGAGACAGCGCAGGCTGGCGCTGCAACAACGCAGGATGCAAGCAGCACCGAGCCAGCCGACTTCGTAGAGACCGTGCAGGCAACAAGATCGTCAACGCCGGAGGCACACGACACTAAGCTAGCCGACTTCGTAGAAACAGTGCAGGCAACCGGATCAGCAGCGCAGGAGGCACAACGACGACAACCAGTCTACAAAGGGTACACCTTGGAACCATTGGCCGATGCTTGCAAGGCCCGACGAACGAACCCGTTTCGGACACAGCCCCGCACACTACCGAACATCAGGGAAGAACAGGAACCGGAGCAACGAGAAGTTCCCATCAGCCTGGCTACTGTCGCAACTGACACAGGAGGCGAAAAACAGGCAACCGAAGTACATGCAACGGAACCGGAATTGCCCACCTGGGTCTGTGACTTCTTGGCGAGGCAGCTCGATAAGTTCGAGAACCTGAGGGGAGTATCCAACATTGCCGAGCATTCCATAATTTTGAAGGATGACAAGCCAGTAAAGCAACGATACTTCCCCAAAAACCCGGCAATGCAGAAGATCATAAACGACCAAGTCGACGAGCTATTGGAGAACGGCCAGATCGAACCATCGAAAAGCCCACACAGCGCACCCATCGTGCTGGTGCGTAAGAAAACGGGTGAGATGCGAATGTGCGTAGACTTTCGGCAGTTGAATGCTCGGTCGGTGCCAGACGCGTACCCCTTGCCGCAAATCAACCACATATTGGAGCGCCTGCGAAATGTTAAATACATTTCCACGTTGGATTGAAAAAGCGGATATTGGCAAATTCCAATGGCAAAAGGGAGCCGAGAGTACACCACATTCATCGTCCCAAGGAGAGGTCTTTTCCAGTGGAAAGTCATGCCTTTTGGACTTCACTCAGCCCTCGCAACGTTCCAACGTGCCTTGGACAGCGTCATAGGACCGGCAATGGAACCCTACGCTTTCGCGTACTTAGATGACATCATAGTCGTCGGGGCTACCTTGGAAGAACACGTGGATAACCTGCGTGAGGTTTTCCGCCGACTACGGGTCGCGAACTTAAGGTTAAATCAGAAAGCTGGTGTACTTAGGACACATGATAAGCGAAACGGGAATACACACGGATCCGGCCAAAATCGCAGCAGTGCAACGCTTAACGCCACCAACAACAACAAAAGAACTGCGACGGTGCATAGGATTGGCAACCTGGTATCGCCGTTTCGTTCCTAACTTCGCCACCATCACTCAACCAATGACGAACCTCCTACGAAAGAACAAGAAGTGGATATGGGGCGAAAAACAGCAAGCGGCATTCGAAGATTTGAAGGACATGCTAACAAAAGCGCCGGTCTTGGCGTGCCCCGACTTTACGCAAAAGTTTACACTTCAAACGGACGCCAGCGACTACGGACTCGGGGCCGTGCTGACACAAAGCTTGCCGGAAGGAGAACGAGTGATAGCGTATGCAAGTTGTCGTCTTCTTCGAGCCGAGGAGAATTACTCAGCTACGGAGAAGGAGTGCTTAGCAATTGTCTGGGCAATCAGGGAGTTACGCTGCTACCTGGAGGGCTATCATTTCGAAGTCATCACGGATCACCTCGCGTTGAAGTGGCTGAACTCGATCGACAATCCAACTGGAAGAATCGCGCGCTGGGCGCTGGAGTTGCAGCAGTACCAGTTCGATGTAACGTACAGACGAGGCAGATACAACGTAGTCGCAGACGCGCTTTCCAGACAACCGTTGGAAACCTTGCAGCGAGTACAGGAAGAAGCCCCGAAGTGCCCATGGTTGCTTCGGATAAGCAGGAGAATGAAACAGACACCCGAGAAGTTCGCAGAGTACATACACGAGAACGGGCAGATCTACCGACAAACGGGACAACGGCCTCCCGAGGAAGAACACGTGATTTGGAAACTTTGCGTCGCCATCGACAACAGACAGCGGGTTTTGGAAGAATGCCATGATCACCCGACAGCAGGACATCTGGGAATTCGGAAGACGGTGACACGGATAGCCCAACGATACTACTGGCCAGGCATTTTTCGCGACGTGACAAGGTACATCAGGAGGTGCGCCCAGTGCCAGAAGTTCAAAGTGAGTCAGACCAAGCCAGCGGGACACATGCACACGAGACAAGCTCAGGGACCGTTCGACATACTTTGCGCGGATTTCATGGGGCCACTCCCGAGATCTAAACACGGAAACACCAGCCTCTTGGTCTTCTTCGATATGTTCTCCAAATGGGTAGAGCTAATACCCTTACGGAAGGCTACAACCGCCCAGCTGGAAAAGGCGTTTAGGGAAAGGATACTCTGTCGATTTGGCGTACCGCGGAAATTTGTGTGTGATAACGGCACACAATTCACAAGTCAATCGTTCAAGAAGTTCTGCAAGACGGCAGGAATGATATTGGAACACACGGCCCCGTACACCCCGCAACAGAGCCCCACGGAGAGAGCAAACAGAACCATAAAGACAATGGTAGCGCAGTACATAGATGGAGACCAAAGCATTTGGGACGAACTACTGCCGGAACTGAGCCTAGCAATCAAAAGCAGCACATCCGACACCACAGGCTTTAGCCCCGCTTTTCTCGTCCATGGCCGAGAGCCCAGGCTACCGGGAAACCTCTACGAGGAAGTCACGCCCGGACTAGCAGAACACACGGAAGACCCGACCGCGAAGGCAGAAAAACTCAAGGACATTTTCGAAGTAGTGCGCCAGAACATACAACGGGCTTCACTAGAACAAAGCAAATGTTACAACCTCCGAATGCGAGAATGGAAACCGACTCTCGGCGCACAAGTGCTGATACGACAACATCACCTCTCTAAGGCCACCGAGGGATTCGCAGCAAAGCTGGCCGCCAAATTCGACGGGCCATAATAGGTAGTCAAGTTCATCTCACCGAACATAGTGCGATTACAAAGCTTGACCGGCCGACGACGGAAAACAGCGAGCCTGGCCGATCTCAAGGAATTCCATCCAGACGAAAACAACACCAGCGACAACGACAACAGGAACAACTAACCGGCAAGTAACAAAGTACCAGAGCCACTTCTACTGGTGAACGTACCAGCCCACCCCCCCCTAAAGGGGGGAACCCACGAACTAACCATAAGATAGCTAGTAAGAACAAGATTTGTAATACACCACACCTCAGGGCTAAGTCATGGGGTTAGATAAATAGTCAAGAGTACACAATATACCTTTACTCCCTAAATCTAGCACAAATAGCACCAAGTCTTTGGAAGACGAGCCGGACGCACGACCCTTGGGGGCAAAGGACGTAGCGATGGGACGTCCCTGGGGTCAGCCGTTGCGGGAAGAACATCTGCGTAGACTTATCGCAGGAGAGAACTGGCACCCGGAGCCAGTACCCTTGGGGGTACGAATGTACGGCGTGCAAGGCTGGGTCGACAACAACTGCCAGTACAACACGGACGTGATTTCCCTCAGCTCGGAGTCGGATGTCGCACCTGATGGCCGGTTTGGAACACGTGGAGTGAGAGCCCCCCTTAACTGGGACTTGACAGAGCTAAACCGCCGTAGAGAGGAGGATGATCGAAGCACCGTACCACGCTCGCCAGGCACGATCGATGATGGATCTTTAGGCGAGGTGTACCCCGAGAGCCAGGAAAGCCCGATAGCTGCCAACCCAGAGGGATCCACAGCGAGCACCATGAGCTCGGCGGCATATCGACTCGCCGTACGCTACGGCGATATGGGCTACCCGCCACCATACCCATGCAGCCCGCAACCAGCATACGGGTCATGGGCACTGGACGACCAGGGGATCATGCGGGCGAGGAATAGGTCCGATGTTACCTCGGTAGCTCCCGACACAAACACAGAAGCAGCAGAAGAGCCCAGCAGCGAACCACAGGTTGAGATCACCCAAGAACACGACGACGAGGAAAGCATAGCCACCCACGTGCCACTCGATGGGGAGGTTGCCGATCGGCTAATGCTAGTATTGGAGGAGCACCCAACCGTCGGCGAGGTTCTGGTCAACCAAATGGCCAAAGTAACTCCTGATGAGCACCCAGGAACTGGTGAAGAGTGGACCACGGCACCGGAGGATTGGCGAGTCGGCCCGGAACCCCGTCAGCTGCCGTCACAAGTCATCAACTTCGTGAGGACATACCTCAGCCAACCCGACGCACGATTGGGAGTCCAAAATCTTAAGAAGATCGGTCCCCACACCTTCCGCTAAAGCGTCAACAGGTCGCGACAGGTGACGATAACCCCGAGGAAGGGAGGGAGTGTGGAGGTGCAATTTAAGTCCTCCACATCATTTGATTCTTTGTTATCTTTTTAGTATTAATTAGCCATGAAGGTATTTTAGTTTAAGGCCAAGAAGGCACCCTGAGTACAATAATAATAAGTAAGCTGACAAAAACACGAATATTTATATTTAAGACACGGGGAACTGGGTACAGGTTCACGAACCAGAAATGATCAGCACTGACAGCGATGAGCAGCACTGATTGCTAACGGCCGAAGCAACAGCAAAAGAAAGGGCAACAAAAACAGCCGCGAAGTGTCGCAGCGTAAGCGGCGATAGCAGACGCCTCAGCGGCAGAGGATAGCCGGCGCTGAAAATGCAGCCGCACTGGCTACTAACAAAGCAACAGCAAAAGAAACAACAGCAACTGCGAAGTGTCGCAGCGTAAGCGGCGATAGCAGAGGCCTCAGCGGCAGAGGATAGCCGGCGCTAAGAATGCAGCCGCACTGGTTGCTAACAGCCGAAGCAACAGCAGAGAAACATCACACACAACAGCAGCCGCGAAAAATCGTAGCGAGAGCGGCTACAGCCGAAGCCACAGCAGAGAAACATCACACACACCAGCAGCCGCGAAAAGCCGTAGAGAGAGAGAGCGGCTACAGCCGAAGCCAGAGCAGAGGCCTCAGCGGCAGAGGATAGCCCGTGCCGAAAATGCAAAACGCCGGCAAGTTAGTCACGATCGGGCCGCGCTCAGAAACGCAAGTGCGAACATTGCGTGCGGAAGCCAAAAGGCAACACAGCTGCAGCGACAACGAGAGTGACAGCGGTAAGCGACAACGTGCACAACGCAACAACCAACAAACAGCAACGAGCCGTAAGCGGAATATAAGGATGGAGCAGGGGTAAGCTGACCTTCGGTCTGCGGGGATTTAACTGGGCGGGCAATTGTCTTTGTTGCGGTGTGGTATTAGGTTTTTTTTAAATGTGAAATAAAATTACTAAACGGATATGACCAAAGAATTCGAAATATATAAACAAGTGCGTTTTGCAAGTGCCCCCCCCGCTTCTCTGATAAAAGGCGTGCCGTATGGCCGCAGCACGTGTTCCGAGCGTTTCTCTGCGCGTGTTGCGATTATTCGGCATCGCACGGGGCACCACGAGACCCAACACAGCGCATTCCGAGGGTTCTCTGCGCGTTGTGGTGGGTTTGGTAGGTGTTCTACAGTCCCGTCCGTAGGTATTTGTTTCACTAGATGACTAGAGGCGTGCCGTATGGCCGTAACACGTGTTCCGAGCGTTTCTCTGCACGTTTTGCGGCTATCCGGCATCGCACGGGGCCCCACGAGACACAACACAGCGCGTTCCGAGGGTTTCTCTGCGCGTTGTGGTGAGTCTGGTAGGTGTCCCACAGTCCCGTCCGTAGGTATTTGTTTCGCTAGACGGCTAGAGGCATGCCGTATGGCCGCAACACGTGTTCCGAGCGTTTCTCTGCACGTTTGCGGCTACCCGGCATCGCACGGGGCACCACGAGACCCAACACAGCACGTTCCGAGGGTTTCTCTGCGCGTGGTGGTGGGTCTGGTAGGTGTCCTACAGTCCCGTCCGTAGGTATTTGTTTCGCTAGACGGCTAGAGGCGTGCCATATGGCCGCAACACGTGTTCCGAGCGTTTCTCTGCACGTTTTGCGGTTATCCGGCATCGCCCGGGGCACCCCGAGACCCAACATAGCGCGTTCCGAGGGTTTCTCTGCGCGTTGTGGTGAGTCTTGTAGGTGTCCTATCGCCTACTCTTGGGCATCTCTCGAGCGTTTCTCGAGGTGCGTAGGTTTGGATTTGTATGAGGGTTGCCGAAATGCTCTCTGAGTCTCGGTATTTTATAAATTTTCTTGTAAAATGATCCTGGTCTGAGCTGAGCCCTACCCCAGCCTTAGATCGCTTCTTTACACACCATTAAGTAAGTGGCTGCGATACCGGAAGGAGCAACGGCCAATGCAATTTTTTTACTTTGCCGTACCTTTGCCAATAATAAATTTAAAAGATACGTTTTACCTGTTCCACCAGGTGCATCTAAAAAATAGATTTCTCCCTTTTCTGCTTCAACGCTATGCAGTATCTTTTCGTATACTTGTTTTTGCTCAGCAGTAAGGAGTAGCTCATTATTAACAACAATTTATCGCAATTTTCATAATTTGTTTCTCTATGATATTCAATATTTGGAACAATTTCCTCGGATCTAATTGGTAGTGGAAGTCCATAATAAGTCAAGTTTTGACCGCCAATAGACAGTACAATATCTTCAATGTAAATAAGACATTTATTTAATACATTATTCACAATACTTTCATCAATATTTCTGTCTTGTGAAAAATGAAAGGCTCTTAAAATATCTTCTGATAAACTCTCTTTATAAGTATTCCAAAGTTTAAGAGCATCTGAAATTTGACAGAATACTAACATTATTGCAAAAAGTTATCTCAGTTTTGTAGGATTTTGACATATGACAGCTTCGGCTATAGTTGAATCCCAGTGCTTATCATCTTCTAGTAATCCTAGAGCTTTACACGCCAATTGAAATGATGCGTATGCTATAACATTAACGGTTTTTAAATTTAAAAATGAAGTTGGGCCCCTTACAAAATGTAATAAAAGTCTTAAATAAAAACATTCTGTATTATTGGGATGAATAGTGTAAACTCTTCCCAAAGCTGAATCTCTTTTAACTCCAGGAAAATTTGGAACATCATGCCCTCGTTTTCTTCTTTGAAATTCTTTATTGTTCAATGTAAAATACGATGGAACACAATATAAAAGCGTTCTTGCAAACTCATCACGTGTGCATAGCTCAAAGAAGGCTAGCAAAGTGGTTTTGGGTGTAGTGCTTAATCTGTCAAGTAATTGTTGCAGATTATTGGGGTTAAAATATATGCGTTGACCATTTTCTAAATGAAAAGCTAAGTGTGTAATAGCCGGAAAACGTACATGTATGGGAAATGCAAGGATTCTCCATAGCGCTTCTGAGCTACTTATATAACGGCCATTTTCGTACATATTAATTTCATTACGTTGGTCTTCAAGAGTAAATAATGCTTGATCACTGCCCTTGTTAACATATTTACAAATGTATTTAATAGACTTTACTGAACTACAATACTCAACATTTATGTGAGCTTCAAATGTTCTCAATAGTACACAGTTATAAGGCACAACCCAACGATTATCTATGCAATTACCATTTATATTAATTGCATTACCACCATCTTTTATCGCTCTTCTACGATATAGAGAGTAACTATCTTTTCTAGTCACAGTTTCTTTAAGTAATTGTCGAGGAAACCTTTTGGTACATTTTCCATTTTTCATGCATGGCGATTTATTCTTCAATGCACCGCAAGGACCATGAATCATATTTGACTTAACAATGTTAAATAAAAAAGGATCCTCATCTGCGTTTGGTATTTCAGCACAGATAATTTTATCGATTTTATCTGGTCTTATTTTATTTTCTAACCAAAGTAGAATATGTATATGTGGTAAGCCCCGCTTTTGCCATTCCACAGAGTACATGAAACATTGCACGCTTCCAAACAAAGAACCTTTTGTCAATAGTGACATTAACGCTTTAACTTTTAAATGAAAAACTCGAGCTATAATATCGTGACGATCATGCGGTTTTTGACCCGGTAACAAAACACTTTTTATGTCATACCATTGTGGATTGCATGTGAATGTTATGCAAAGATCTGGTCGCTCATAATGGCGAACATAAGTCATAGCATCTTGAGTTTTTTCATGCATATCTCGTGCAGAGCTTGTAAAAGAAGATGGTAAAATTACCATCTGACCAAGTTGAGCTGCGACAACATCTTGTTGGCCTATTGCATCTTGTAGATGTATATAGCTATCTAATCTGAGTTTCGCTTGATTGTAGCGAATATAATTTAACCTTTCTGTTTAAATTTTAGCATACATATCAACCAAAAACTGACTAAAAAGGGAACGACAATAAATTAAATGATTTATCTCAGATTGACGAATCATTATTTTATAGCTGTAAAAGCTTAACGCAGATATCATTTTTTTTGGTTCCTCCTTTTTATACCCTTAACCCATAAAATGGGTAAATAAGGGTATAATGGTTTTGTGCAAAAGTATGTAACAGGCAGAAGGAAGCATCTCCGACCCTATAAAGTATATATATTCTTGATCAGCATCAATAGCCGAGTCGATTTAGCCATGTCCGTCTGTCTGTCCGTCTGTCCGTCTGTCCGTCTGTCTGTCTGTCTGTCCGTCTGTCCGTCTGTATGAACGCGTGGATCTCAGAGACTACAAGAGCTAGAGACTTCAGATTTGGGATATAAGTTCTCCTATACCATGAGCAGAACAAGTTTGCTTCAAATTATCGATAACTATTCTGGTTTCCGATATACACATGGAATCGATAACAAAAAAATATCGAATTTGGAAAATGTAAAAATGAGGTTTGAAAGAATGGGTAACGATAGATCTATTCTGAAAATTTCGTCCAAATCGGTTAAGAAACACCGGAGATATCGAATTTAATCGATTGAAGTTAAGTCAGTATACCAAAGTCTTATATAAATTTAATTTATTTTTTGCAACTGGGTTCAGGGTATCTTCTAGTCGGGCTGTCCCGACTAGAGCCTTCTTACTTGTTTAATAATGAATTCCATTCTTGTATATCCACTGAATAGCCATCTTCGCCATAAGGAAATAGCAAAGGGTACTGCAAGGCATCGTATGATCGATGCACCTCACTTATACGATGTAATTTATTATTATGGCTTTCAATAATAATATCGCGCTGTTCAAATTGCTGACCAACAATAACTAAAGCTACTTCGCTTGATTGAGGTACATTGTAAAGCCCTTTGTGAGCACCAGCGGGTGTTCGATCAGCATGTATAATCAATTTATAGTCTTTAGTACTTGTTGGTATTTTATTGAGAGCCATTTTTGAATCTTTAACATAACGATTATGCTGATGAAACATACATTGAAGATCCTTTACTACGCTACAATCAACATTTGAAATATTTTTGCAACGTAGTTGAGCTTCCTTTTCATCATCACCAACAAAATAAATTTGAAGAAACTGCATTTCTTCATTTGGCAAAGGTCGGACACTACCAATTAAGTGATACACTTGTCCTTGGACTTTAAAGGTTGACCAACTTTCATTTATAGTTTTTGTACTTCCAAAAGAAGTCATTTGAAAGCAGCTGTTATACTTTCTTATACAATGAAATGATCATGCTTGGGATGTCCACCAATTATTAAGCTATTAAGTGGATCAGGCAAACTTTCATTTGGGAAAGCTTAACTTTTCCTGCCTTGCAACAGATACCCAAAGTCTCATTTTTCCATTTTAAAGCATTACAATGTTTGCATATCAAATTCATACTACCAAGTTGAGTAACTTTATCTGACTTGTAAACTATTTCAAAATCATAGTTTAAGCCAGACATGGCTTTAACACTCCATGCACGCAAACGCCTTTCTTGACGTGCATCAGGATTATTAGCCTGATGTCTTCTCACTGCAACTCTATGAGCTTCAGGATTATTAGCCTGATCTCTTCTCACTACAACTCTAATAACATCCGGATTATTAACACGATATCTTTTTGATGCTTCTATGCGCTTACCCCTATTGGTATCACTATTTTTACCTTTTTTTCTGTTTTGGCGGTGAATCGACTACGTCTTTTAACAGGATTTTTAACATTTTCAGTTATACATTCACTTGACGTATCAGAATCTTGAGTTAATACTTCCTCTAAAGGAATATAAACATCAAAATGTCCATTCATTAATGGACCGGTAAAACGCAATCTTTTTACAGGATGCATATGTATTATTTCCAAATGCTTGTAATAAATTTCCATTTTGAAAAACTTGAAAATTTACAGCATTAATTTCTGCTGCTGCTTGAAGCTCACATGCAGTACCATAAGTATTTGAATTTGACATATCGCACTCATATTGTTCAGAAGAGCTATAACATTCTCCATTTAAGCTTATTCTGAAGCAAGCAAAAGTTTGCCAGTTGGTTACAACATGTTCAACAATATTTTGGCGTATGGTGCCATGGAAGCCTTGCCTACCAAATAAAAGTTAGGAAATAGATCTAAAATGGCAGGCTCCATCCAATTGACTTCACTGTAAAACGATTGTTACAACGTTACAGCGTCTAATCATAAGTATAAAATTCAATAAAATTGAATATACCAACTTATACTTTTAATAGAATATTCAGACTGCTTAGTTTTATTTGATTTTTAAATGCACTTAAGCAGCGTCTATATAACTATTATATAATATGCAAAATATAAGACGACTATATATAATGTTGCTTCAATTATTATGTAGAAAATCTACTTTATTTTCTTGGTTTAAAAAAAAAAAAAATAAAAAAATAAATTTAAATACGTTGATCGTTAAATATTTTTTATAACTTATCATTAAATACGAATTTTAAATGAACGTATATACATACGTATTTTAAATGAATGTATATTTATATATATATAATACGAAAATCAGAATATTAAAAAACTCACTGATCCAAAAAGCAACTTTCGTTGTTATTTTCCTTATCCTTAATATAAACAATATAAAAAAATTCACTGAAACGAAAAGTAACTTTCTTTGTTCACATTTAATATGAACTAAAATGCATAACCAATTCCCTTACCATTGTATGTAAAAACGTAATGTTGGAAAGAGCATTACAGTTATTCCTCTAAGCAGCAGATCCCGAGCTCAGACATACAACGCTTGCACTTAAGAGCTATGTATTGGTGGTGTAAATTAGGCAATGCAATTCCCTTAACTGCAGCCTCTTAGTTATGGTTAGCTTAGCTTAGTGAGTGTGGAGGAGATAGGGAGATTAAGATTTATGTTTGACATGCAAAGCGCGCATAAACAAAAGAGTGAGCGTAAATGGGCAACAACAAAGATGCATGATTGCATTCAAATTATGTTATATCTAGCGGCATTCATAAGAGAGACGCGCGCGCTGATCAAGCTTTAGGCAGCGTTTACAATGTCAGCGTTAGATTGGAAAATGTTTTGTTCCTGTCTGACACACATATTTTTCACATAAGTTTGTCTCCCTCATTTCCAATCTGTAACCGGTCTCGCTTGCATCTCAGCTTGGAGTGGAAAAAAGCTATTCAAAAATTGAGTTTTAAAAGCTGTCAATAGGTGTCGCATTTTCGAAATTAGCAACTATTTTACTCAAAATGGCTATCAATAGGTGTCGCATCTTCGTAAGCTCCAATGTTTTTACCACTATTTTACTCAATACAGAGGTAAATGTTAATATAATTCACTATTTAATATTTATTTAGTACATATTAACGCATATATAACAATAAAATCATTGTTTTGTAAGAAAAGCAAATCGTTTAATTTTCGCGCCATTGCAAATGTGTTAGCTGAGTCGAATCAGCTGATTGCATTGTTCACGCTGACATTGTAAACTACCAGCGTGGATTTCAGATTTTTAAAAGCTTCAATCCAAGCTAAGCTGACATTGTAAACCCTCCTTTATGCCGCTCTTTGTGTTGCAGCATATATTCGCTCAGCTGTGCATGCTGCTTGCAGTGAGTTCCATTTACAGTTATATTTCTTCTTCTTTTATCTTCTCTCTGTTATCTGTGGCAACGAAATATAAGAAAACTTTGTTTTGAAAGCATATATTACATTATTTTTATACCCTGAACCCATAAAATGGTTAAAAAAAAGTATAATTGATTTGTGCAAAAGTATGTAACAGGCAGAAAGAAGCATCTCCAACCACATAAATCAGCTTCGACAGCCGAGTCCACATAGCTATGTCTGTTAGTTAGAAAATGTAAAAATAGGAGTTAAAACTATGGATAACTTTATAACTTCTGTGAAAATTAATAATCCAAATCGGTTACGAAACACAGGAGATTTTTTATATTAAAATGAAGTCAAGAACAACTCACTTCTGCAAGTCATTTTAATACACGGGTTCAGGTTTCTTTTAGTCGGGATTTCTCGACTAAAGCCTTCTTACTTGTTTTCAGATTCGCTCATTCTCGTGTTTTGCTGATAGTCGGCAATTCAACACCTGCATCATGAATTGAGCGCTGTTGGTCCAAAACCCAAAGAGGCAGCTTAAAACTTGAACACGCTCGCGCATCGCTCTTCATGTTCGGCGCTAGATGACAAAATATTTTTAAATCTCGCTCCGATCATGCGCCTTCGTTGTTGTCTTTTTCGGCTAACTCTCTTATGTATGCGCGCGCTCTGCAAGTCAAACAAAGAGCACGCATTGAATCAACGCTAAACATATCTAAGAGGCTGCAGTTAAGTGAATTGTATATTGCCTTTAGCTTTAATTAAGTGTGTGTGCGGAGGAGGTAGGGTTATTAAACCTTACGATTGACATGCAAAGCGCGCACATAAAATAGAAAGTGACGTAAATGAGCAACAACAAAGGAGCATGATCGGAGCGAGATTTCAAATTATCTGATTATCATAAGAGCAACACGCGCGCTTATGTGAACGCCCTTTGCTTATTCGAAATTGTATATCAATAATATATCAATAATGTTAGTGTGTTAAGGATGGTTTACAATGTCAGCTTAGCTTGGATTGAAGCTTTTAAAAATCTGAAATGTACGCTGATAGTTTACAATGTCAGCGTGAACAATGCAATCAGCTGATTCGAGCTCAGCTAACACATTTGCAATGGCGCAAAAATTAACGAATTTTTTTTTTTTTTCATTTAACAATGATTTTATTGTTATATATTCGTTAATATGTACCAAATAAATATAAAAAAGTGAATTCTATTATCATTTACCTCAGTTTTGAGCAAAATAGAGGCAAAAACCTAACTAATTTCGATAATACGCCATCTATTGACAGCTTTTAAAACAAAATTTTTGAATAGCTTTTTTCCACTCCAAGCTGAGATGCAAGCGAAAGCGGTTACAGATTGAGAGTGAGTGAGACGAACTTATGTGAAAAATATGTGTGGCAGACAGAAGCAAAACATTTTCCAATCTCACGCTGACATTGTAAACCTTGCTTTACCTTTTGTCTAAGTTATATAAGCAGCAAGTAGGCGAATCCACCCCCATAACATATTCTGGTGTGGGAAATTTTTCTAGACGCACCAAGTTTTGTTATGTTGTTGTTGTTTTTTTAAATCAATGTCACCAACACAAAGTTGCAGTGCGGGCCCAACAACAACACTTACAACAACAACAAACGCTACGTGGGTCGTAAATCAATTGTCAAAGGCGCACAAATTTGAAAAAAAAAAGTGTGCACTGTGCGAAGTGAAACACGTACATAAAATTATGATATTTAAATTGTGCATTCTTCACTTACTTGTGTAAGCACTTATTCATTAAGAAGCGGAAATCCGTTTCTTTTTTGCAAGTGTACGAACCTTTTTTTATGACTTTGTTTTGTTTTTGTATTCTCGCTCGCGATCAAACTCTCAGCTTGTGCGACAATCAGGCGACAGTAGTGGAATGGGTACTTGTTGTAATTGTAATTTGTTTTTTAAAATGGGTAAAAAGTGCTCCAAATCGTATGGGAGGTACTTGAAGGAGTTGTCCAAATAAAAAACAGCTAGCAACTGCTGCCTCTGGTTTTGCTTTTTCTTAACATAAATGAAAATTACAACTATTATTATTACTGTTAATGCTAAGGAAATATGACCATTCATGGTGTGAAATGCCAGATCCTCAATGGCACTTTTTGCCTGTGTAGATCCTTTATGTTTTGCTGTAGTCGCTGTAGTTCCACTGAGCTATTTACTACAATGTGGTGGATTGGTGTCGGCACCCATGTGTTGTTGTGGTTAAGTACTTTAAGGAAGAGTGGAGAGTACCTTGCTGTATCTGTTGATGTGACTTCCTGCTGTGTTATGATGGTGGTTTTACCTATCGTGGCTGTACATCCAGCAAATAGCTCTATTATGCCTTGGTTAGGCAAAAGGGTCATCTCCTGGTAGTTTCCGCAAATTATGTGAGCTGACGTGTTTTCAAATATTTTAAACAGCCACCGGTTTTTATACTCGATACCGAAGGTAAAGAGTATGTTGAGTTTGTGCAATGTCTGTCATGGTGTCTGTCCGTCTGTATGAACGCAACTTTTTTCCACACCCTTCAAGCTAGAGACTTGCAACTTTCCAATTGGCTGGCAAATCGATAAATTCGATAACTCAAAACCGATAAACCCACATATTTCGCACATCCTTACAGCTAGAACTACCAAATTTGGTGAGAAGATAGCTACTAGCAACCCCCAAAAAACTGCATCAAATTTTGGAGCCACGCCCACCCATTCCGCCCCTAGCCCCCCCACATTTTTCAGTCAAAAAAGCCTATATCTCCAACAAATTTTGAGCTAGAGTAATGATGACCCCCAAAAAACTGCATCAAAAGATTGGATGCCACGCCCACCAATACCGCCCTAGCCACCCCCATCTGCCCAAACGCTTCGTCAAAAACGGGAATGCGTGTATCTTCCAGAGTTGTTGAGCTAGAGCCACCAAATTTGATAGGAAGATAGCTGGCAACGACCCCCAAAAATCTGCATCAAAGTTTTGGAGCCAAGCCCACCCATTCCGCCCCCCTTTCCACAACATTTACAAACTTTGAGCTAGAGTCACCAAATTTGGTATGAAGATAGCAATTGACATTCCACAAAGATCTGCATCAAAAATTTGGATGCCACGCCCACCAATACCGCCCCAGCCCCCACTTTCCACGATATACAAACTTTGAGCTAGAGTCACCAAATTTGGTATGAAGATAGCAATTGACATTCCACAAAGATATGCATCAAAAATTTGGATGCCTCGCCCACCCATACCGCCCCCAGCCATCCATTCCCCACATATTACAAACTTTGAGCTAGAGTCACCAAATTTGGTATGAAGATAGCAATTGACATCCCACATGGATCTGCAGCAAAAATTTGGATGCCACGCCCACCCGTACCGCCCCAGCCCCCCCTTTCCCCACATTTTACAAACTTCGAGCTAGAGTCACCAAATTTGGTATGAAGATAGCAATTTACATTACACAAAGATCTGCATCAAAAATTTTGATGCCACGCCCACCCAAACCGCCCCTAGCCCTCCTTTCCCTACATTTTACAAACTTTGAGCTAGAGTCACCAAATTTGCAACGAAGACAGCTGGTGGCATCCCCATCTGCATCGGAGAATCTTTAAGGCAGCGTACACCCCTGCCGCATCCGTACCCTGTTGCAATCAGGCCTCTTTTTACCGGTTTTAATACTGGTATCGAGTATACCGCAGTCGGTTGCGTCCGACTGCAACGTTTCCACTTTTTTCCATCCATCTTTTGTAAGAAGGTATCCTCCTCGTACTCGACCATGTTGCACGGCTGCTTGTTGCTTGGCTTGATGGGTGATATTTCACAGCTCTGATCGTCGGCATCTTTCCAGGCCCAACTTCCCTCGCCTAGGCAAGTGTCCTCGTCTTCGTGGCGACAACGATTTACTTCAGCTTCGTTCATTGAGTGGTATGCATTTATCTCGTTATTGAAGATAAGGAAATCCGTTCTAATTTTAGGAATTACCCTTCTTCCATTGAGTTCCAGCGGTATTGGAATTGTTTTGAAGAGGCTGGCATGTTGATTGATGTATATGGGCATCCTTGCATCGATGATTAGCATGTTGTCCTTAAATATAATTTGTGCCTTCATTAGTTTGTATACTAATTGTAATCGATGTGGGGAATTGCCACCGGGAAGAAGTTGATTTTTTTGCAAACTTTTTTGAATTTCATTCAGCTCGGCTAACATTTTATTTGGTTCAACAAGCGAGGGATGAACTTTTCCTTGGTTAACATCCGTTACAAGCGCAATGACTGTTTATTGGAGATCTTCGGATTCATCAATCCAGTTACGTACTTGAGTAATTAACATGAAGAATTTTATGGATTCCTTGTAGACGAAAAAGTTATCTATTGTGAACAAGATCATTTCCTTTGATACTTCTTGAAAGCTTTTATTTATATCTTCTGTAGTTGAGCGTACCAAGTTTGACGTTGCGTTGATAATCGAAGTCTGGTTGCTGATTGAGGCGTTTCTCGTTCTGGATTATGGTTTGCATATTTTCTTTAATTCTATTAGCTGTACCAATGTCGAAAAACATTATAAACCTTTTTTTCCTTTCCGATGCTTGAGTGATGATTTTATTTTTATCCTGTATATTGTTTATTTTGTTGTTCAGCATTCTTTAAATTCACCTAATTTCTCGCAAATGGCATCCGTTTTCCTCATGACCTCATCAGCTTGTTTCAAGACTTTGAAATATGCTTGCATGTTGTAGTAAAACAACAATTGCCAGCTTGACGAGACGACTTCCACTTTTCCACTTGTCCATTAGCATTGCTGTTTGCTGATCCATGTTCTGGATTCTCAGCCTGCTTGTATTTGCGGCAGGTATCGTTGAAGTACTTGCTATCTGTAGAATCATTAGCAGGCTGACAATCGTTGCTTTTACCGGCATTATTTTAGCTGCTCTTATGTTGATCAGCTTTCTGGAGTTGTGGGCTTGCTCATCTTTATCCTGAGTTGGTAGTAGACAGATCTTATTTATTGATCTTTTTACTTCACCCGTGTTTGTTTTCACAGTCACTACTCGAACTTTATCATCTTGTTCTTTATTAGTTTTAGTTATTTTTCCCATAGGCCATCTACCCGGGTGCGTGTTTTCTTGTTTTAATAAAACAAGTTGGCCTTCCCTGGGGTTTGACTTTCCTTGTCGCCATTTGGTTCGCTGTTGCAATGACGCCAAGTATTCTTCTTTCCACTTCCTCCAGAATTCACCTCTAATGCGCTGCATGTGTCTCCATCTGTCTAAAGACCCAATTTTCTGATTGTCTTCAAAGTGTTCTGGAGCTCCAATAAGTGGTCTTCCCACAATAAAATGACCTGGAGTCAAAATGTCATCCCCATCTGTGTCATTATCCAAGGTGACTAAGGGGCGTGAGTTTAACACTGCTTCAACTTGGCAGAGCAGTGTTGTAAATTCTTCAAATGTGAAGCTGTTATCGCCGATGACCCGCTTGAGATGGTGTTTTACAGATTTTGCTCAAGCTTCCCATATTCCTCCCATGTGGGGGCTTGCCGGCGGAATAAAGTGCCACTTGATGCCTTCTTTTTCAACCAACAGTGCCAGACTGCTATTGCCTTTTATAGCGGTGACCAGATCCTTGTCAAGTATTCTAGCTGCACCCACAAAGTATGTTCACTTTTGCCGCGTCTGGCAAAAAATCGGCGCAGAGCCTCTAAAAACTTATCTTATGATAAGTCGTTGACGGTTTCCAGGTGTATTGCTCCATCAGTTGACTGGCCATTTCTTGTCTATACCTAATGCAGGTAACACATTGGCGTACATATTTTTTTAAGAATTCCGAAGACCAAAGATCCAGAATTCTCGTTGAATTATGTTCCTCATCAGTTTCATTCCGCCATGTAAAGTTTCCTTATGAGCGTTGTGTATGAATAGAAAAGCCAAGTTTGATTTTCCAACTATAATTGGGTGCTTCACGTCATATGGCACCATTGCATTTTGAAGACGGCCTCCCACACGTAATACTCCATCTCCATCCAGAAAAGGGTTGAGCGGCTGCAATTTACTCTTTACTTCTAGAGATTTTCCAGCTGTCAGCAAATTGATTTCTTGCCCAAAATCAAGCTGTTGTTGTAATTTCACAACGGCTATTTTGGCTTTCTTTAACTCGTCAACGGTGAGGTAGGTCGACTGCTGTTGCTTCCCTCGTAGTTTTGCTATAAAGCGTAATACATAGGCCATTACGCTTTTTAGCTTGTTAAGCGACGAAAATTTTGTCAATAGTGGGATGAGGCAGTTTTCTTTTTTTGTTAGAGTTGCTACTATAAATGACTCAGGTTCTTCAAATTGTGGCCACTGGTTTGACGGTATCGTCAGCCACTCGGGTCCTTTCCACCATATTTCGCATGCTTTTAATTGGTCTGGTGAAAATCCTCTTGAGGCGAAATCTGCTGGGTTGTCTGCTCATTTAACGTAACTCCATTCATCATGAGGCAATTTTTTGTTTATTTCATCTACTCTGGTTTGGACGAATTAATCTTTGCTGCGCTTGTTCTTTATCCAAGCTAGCGTAATCTGTGAATCACTCCATGCTTGCGTTTTGGTGTGATTTCCTACTATTTCTTGGACTTTAGCTAATAGTTTGGCTAATAAGTGAGCTGCGCATAGCTCTAGCTTAGGAATTGTTTTTTTGTTTTTAATTAGATTTACCTTGCTTTTTCGCTGTCAGCAAAGTGATTTTATTTCCAATTTTGGTATACACCACTGCTGCATACGCTTTTTCTGATGCATCGCAAAATCCATGGAGCTCCGTAGCCTCAGTGCTCGATTTTCCAGACCAACGTGGTATTATAATTTTTTCTAAGTCCGGCAATGCACTCGCATATTTTTGCCAATATTTGCAAGACTGGGCTCCAGCTCGGCGTCCCAAGTAAGCGGCAATTTCCATAGCTCCTGAATAAAGCATTTTCCCTGCAGTGTAGCTGGTGTAAGCCATCCCAGTGTATCGAAGATTCGTGCTAATTGAGATAAAATTAGGCGCTTTGCGATGCGCACTAATTTTGGACAGTCGACGAAAAATGTAAATACATCCTTTTTGGGATCCCATTGCAGACCGAGAGTTTTTACCGACTCGTCATTGTTTATTATTATTTTTTCGGTTGAGTCTCCTCCTTGAATTCCAGCGATGATTCTGTCATCATTTGATACCCATTTTCTCAAATGCATGCCAGCCTTTTCCAAGACGCTTCTAATATCCGTTTGTTTTTTGATGCAGTCGTCAATTGAGTCGCCACCAGTGATTAGATCATCCATGTAAAAGTCTTCCTTTATTGCTGTCATCAGTTTGGTGTTGCCTTGGCAGTGCTGACTTGCTAGTTTCTGTAGACAGCGGACTGCTAAAAATGGCGCAGCTACGTTACCGTAGTTAGCTTGAACTCCATAATTGGCAAGTTTTGGTCGTCTCTCCAGAGGATATATTGATATTCCTGATCGTCTTTGGCGACTTTAATTTGACGGTACATCTTTTCAATGTCAGCTGTCATTACGAACTTCCATAGTCGCCATTTGATTAGTATATCAAATATGTCCTTTTGTATTTTGGGACCAACTAACATCACGTCATTTAGACTTAATCCGTTGGACGTTTTTGCCGATGCGTCAAACACTACTCTTAGTTTAGTAGTAAGACTGTTTGGCCTGATCACTGCTTGGTGTGGCATATAATATTTGCCTTGGCCGATTGTGTCCACCGGTTCCATGTGACCCAGTTTCAAATATTCCCTCATGAACGTTTTGTATTCATTGAATATTTGTGGGTGTTTCTTGAACTTGATTTCCATTTGCAGTAGTCGTGCCATTGCCTGTTTCCGAGAGTTGCCTAACTCAAAGTTTTTACGGAATGGTATTGAGACTACCAGCCGTCCATTTTTATCCTGCGTAGTGTTGTCTTTCGAGTCGCTGGAGTCGCTTTCAAGCTCCCAGAAGCGGTCCAGATCGTCCAGGCAAATTGTTGTTGATGCACTGATCACTTTATTGCTGGACGATCTAGCTATGTTGCTGGAGACAATCCATCCAAGTTCGGTTTTTGGACCCAGATTTTCATTGATTTTCTTAACTTGTCCTAGCATAATTAAAGGAAGTAAGTCAACGCCGATTATGACATCAATTAGGCTGGGCTCATTGAAGTGTAGGTCTGCTAGCTCGCAGCCGTGGTAGAGCTGTGGTACATTCTATGAAAAAAGAAGACGTATAAAGCTCTTTTGACTCAAAAAGCTTTCAAGCAAGAGCTTTAAGCTTTACAATGGTCACTTCGATAAAGAGCTTTGAGAAAATACACGACAAAATCAAAACAAAACATTGTAAACATTGTGCTATATATTAAGTGAAATTTACATATAATATTACATATCTGGTAACACTAAATAATATAAACAGGTAAATATGGCTTATTTTATATTACAATGAATGCACTAAACAGAACTCCGTTTAATTACCGAAATAGAAACGCACAAATTCAAACGGAATGCAATCAGATCGGGAGGAGTTGCTATCTATCAAAATGAATCAGAAATACACCTTCAGTCAAAAAACAAGATAAGCTGGGCTATAATTAACAAGTGGAAACGTTGGAGTCGGACGCAACCGACTGCGGTATACTCGTTACCACTATTAAAACCGGTAAAAAGAGACCTGATTGCAAAGGGGTACGGATGCGGCAGGGGTGTACGCTGCCTTAAAGATTCTCCGATCAAATTTGGTGACTAGCTCAAAGTTTGTAAAAGGCGGTGGAAGGGGGGCTGGGAACGGTACGGGTGGGTGTGTCATCAAAATGTTTGATGAAGATTGTTCAAGCATGAACATACTTACATAATAACAAGATAAGATAACAAACATGCCTTGTGCGCTCTCAAGGTCCAACAGGTAGACGAACTGAGAGTGCTGTAAAAATAGGGACACATGTTTGTTATCTTAAATAGCCATATGCACGGTGTACCTTACAAACACAGCGATAGGATAATAATATTAATAGACCAACGCTGAGTCTTACAAACTCAGAAATAGATAAGTTAGAATTAAGGGATGAAATATGCATGAGTTGGGTATAAGGAGCCTGGCTCATGAAAATAAAGATCAGTGTAAAAAAGTACAGCACCACCAGTACATACTCAACACAGATCTTTGTGGTATGTCACTTGCTATCTTCTTACCAAATTTGGTGAGTCTAGCCCAAAGTTTTTAAAAGGTGGGGGAAGGGGGGCTGGGGGCAATATGGGTGGGTGTGGCATCCACATTTTTGATGCAGATCTTTGTGGAATGTCAATTGCTATCTGCATACCAAATTTGGTGACTCTAGCTCAAAGTTAGTAAATGTCGTTGCGTAAATGCAATTGTCGTTCCACAAAAGATAATAGCATCTTTGTCTTTAGGAAAACCCACATTCTGAAAGTAAACGTATAATGATTTAAAGTAAAAAGGCGGCAGTTTAGACACAAAGTTTTAATAATATATTTAATTTAATTTGTATTTTAATTTTTTTTTTTTGTAATTTTTAATTTTCTTCAATATTAATTTTTTGTAATTCATTTCGCAGGTTGTTAATTTAATTTTTATATTCATTTCTTAATTCTATTTTTAAAGTATTTAATTTTTTTTCGTTTTGTAATTCTATCATCTTCTGTTTTTTAATAATAATTTCCAATTTTTGGCTGTGCAGCTTGTTGACGGTATGTTGCTGGCGCAGCTTTGCCTTCTAAAAATGTTGTTGTTGTTGTGTCTGACGTATATGCTGCCGCCAGTGTGGCTGAAACAGCCGCTGGTGCTGCGGCTGAAGCTGCTGCTGGTGCTGCGGCTGAAACTGCAGCGACTAACGGCTGCGGTTGAAAATGCTGTTGCGGCTGCTGCTGATACAGGTGCTGAAACTGTGGCTGCAGCGGCTGCATATAATAGTGTGGCAGGGCCACAGCAGGCAAATCACCCCAATAATTTTGTGCTTTCATTCTTGTATGTATAACGTTTGGAAATTAAATCAAGCAATACGCAAATGGCACACTAAAGTAAAAATTGTTAAATTCCCTGAGAGTGAAAGAGTTACAGTTATTTATGTGAATTGATCTCATCTACAGAATAATATCACATTTTCATGCTCTTAAGCCAATCGCATTCCTCTTAGTCCTCCCTTGTTGTTTCAAATTCGTGTGTGCATACAACGGCTTATAATAAGCCTGAAGCAATAGACAAAAACAGCAACAACAAATCTTTTGCATTCACAGTTATATTTATACCCTGAAATGGGTAAAAAAGGGTATAATTGTTTTGTGCAAAAGTATGTAACAGGCAAAAAGAGCATCTCCGACCCCATATAAAGTATATATATTCTTGATCAGCATCAACAGCCGAGTCGATACAGCCATGTGCGTCTGTTCTTCTGTCCGTCTGTCCGTCTGTCCGTCCGTATGTATGCACTATAAGAGCTAAGAGACTTCAATTTTGGAACATAGCTACTTTCAAACTATCGGTAACTATTCTGGTTTCCGATATACATCTGGAATCGATAACGAAAAAATCTCGAATTAAGAAAATGTAAAAATAGGAGTTAAAACTATGGATAGATTCTTTGAATATTCGTTCCAAATCGGTAAAGAAACACCGGAGATATTTTATATCAAAATTAAGTCAAGAAAAACTGCACTACAGCAAGTCATTTTAATACACGAGTTCAGGGTATCTTTTAGTCGGGATTTCTCGACTGAAGCTTTCTTACTTGTTTTCAGATTCGCTCATTCTCGTGTTGTGTTGACAGTCCGCATATGTACACCTGCATCATGAATTGAGCGCTGTTGGTCCCAAACCCAAAGAGGCAGCTTAAAACTTGAACACGCTCGCGCATCGCTCTTCATGTTCGGCGCTGGATGACAAATTATTTTTAAATCTCGTTTCGATCATGTGCCTTCGCTGTTTCCTATTTCGGCTTACTCTCTTATGTATGCGCGCGCTCTGCAAGTCAAACAAAGAGCGTAGTATCGCTACCTTCTTCGCACTCA
The DNA here is from genome assembly GCA_018904305.1 of Scaptomyza montana. NCBI lineage: Eukaryota > Metazoa > Arthropoda > Insecta > Diptera > Drosophilidae > Scaptomyza > Scaptomyza montana. Next base: position 392,939 of record JAEIGR010000047.1, on the reverse strand, counting down.
CTGAATCAAAGCAAAACATATCTAAGAGGCTGCAGTTTAGTGAATTGCATAACCTAAACTCACACGTACTTTATCCTTTAGCTTTGGTTTAGTGTGTGGTTATAAAACTTTACGATTGACATGCAGAGCGCGTATATAAAATAGAGAGTGAAGGTAAATGAGCAAGGTAAATGAGCAACAACAAAGGAGCATGATCGGAGCGAGATTTCAAATTATCTAATTACCATTAGAGCGACGGGCGCTCTGTTAAGTTTTAAGCAGCTCTTTGAGTTTGGGACGAAGAGCGTGATTCACACGTACGACGCAAGTTTGCATAGATTTGTTTACAAACTAATGTGAACGCCCTTTGCTTGTTCAAAATTGTGTATCAATAATGTTAGAGTGTTACGTTTTGTCTAAGTTATATAAGCAGAAAGTAGGCAAATCCACCCCCATAACATATTCTGGTGTGCAAAAGTTTTCTAGACGCTCCAAGTTTTATTTTGTTTTTGTTTTTTTAAATCAATGACACAAACAAAAATTAGCAGTGCGGGCCCAACAACATCACTTACAAGAACAACAAACGCTATTTGGGTCGTAAATCAATTGTCAAAGGCACACAAATTTGAAAAAAAAAATGTGCCACTGTGCGCAAGTGCACATTTGTACATACATGTACATAAAATTATGAAATTTCAATTTTCAAGCGCATTATTCACTTATTTGTGTATGCACTTATTCATTAAGAAGCGGAAATCCGTTTCTTTTTTGCAGGTGCTTGAACCTTTTTTTATGACTTTGCTTGTGCGACGCGAAGGCGTCACTACGCATTTGTTTTTTTTTTTTTTTGTGTAAGCTCGCTCGCGATCAAAACCTCACTTTGTGCGACAATCAGGCGCAAGTAGTGGAATGGGTTATGTGTTTTGTTTTTGTATTCTCAGTAGTGGAATGGGTCAAAGTGCTCCAGGATGTAAGGGAGGCACTCGAAGGAGTTGTCCAAAATAAAATTCCTTTCTTAGTGCTCACTTACTACCTGCATAGAATATTGTGTGAAAATTTCAGCCCTCAAGCTCTTTTCGTTTAGGCTGTGGCAATGTAGACCATCAGGACAAACTCTTTTATATATCACCAATGGTGGAAACTATGCCTAAGTCGGACACCCCCCCCTATTTCGGGGAGTTTTGATGCCAGCACGCTCTAACTACTGTGATTGGTACCTCTCAGTGCCGGTTTGCTTTTTATGTGGTCTACAGCTGTTAATTACCAGTTTTGGATACTCCTGCACAATAATAAAAATGTCGATTTTCGATCTAAACTTTTAATTTTTCAACAAGCTTGCAATTGTTTTATTCCAAGTTTCAGCAAATACATGTTTTCCTATTCGTCTTTTCATGTTTTTTTATATTCTGCATTAAAACAACTTTTTTGTTCAATATTTTGGGTTTTACACTCAAAAATGTCAAAACAATGTTTTTTCCTAAAGGCCTGTACGCATGAGCCCCGTACAGCTCCCGTACCGTATACATGAGTTTTACGGACCTTAACGAGCAGTGTTAAAAAATGCACATATTGTGGCGGTAGGCTAATAACTTTCTCTTAATAAATCGGAAATGCAGCTGTGTTTTGTATACTTAAATTCAAAATAATGATTCACGACCAAAGCGCGCTTCTTTTGTGTTTGAGTACAACTAAAGCCCTGCTGCTGGCGATTGTGAAAAAAGCAGGCTGCAAAACCAAAAAGCATTTTAGTGAACCCATATTTCATGGGCAGAGCTGAGATTACCAAAGATTATGCTAAACATAACTGAAACCACTCAAAAGACTCAAAGCAAATTCACCTTACTAATCTATACCCTATAATAGATCAGTGGCAGTACAATCCAGTTTATATATTATTTACATTGTATCTTATTAATTAATTAATATATATTTTTATACAATACTTCTTGCGCAGCATTGACTGCCAAAACAATAAGTATGGCTCTATTGTAGCCTGAATTTGGTCAACTTTGTTAAAATTTTCAGAAAAATTTACATGCCGGCTCTTGTCCGAAAATTTCAAATTTCCTTGTTTCACTTTTAAGGCCCGTAAACAATTGCTGAACATTGATTCCATCAGTAACAACAGCACAGCTTTTATTTAACATTTTCATTGTTCAACACTAAGCTACTGCTTGTGACTAACAGAGCTGCATACCAGTGTTTCGTAATACGGTACGGGCGCTGTACGAGACTGTTTTTTTTATATAAAGTTCCTACGGTATGGGCGATGTACTAGCATCTGCGTAGAGGCCTTAAATTGGACACTATTGATATTCATTAATTTTTATGGACTTTTCTGTAAATTTTAGTTCAAAATGAGTCCCAAACGTAACCAAGCGGATTTGTTGGCCGCAATAAAACTGGTTTTGATCGAAATAAACAAAATCAAAAATGAAAGTTTCCATTGAATTTGGCATTTTATTTTACTTTATTTTCTGGATTTTCACAAGATAAAGAGAGTTGTCCACTATTGGTAAACTTTTTTGATAATCGTGATTTTGACTTTTTTCATTAAATGTTATAGATCTCTTCAAAATTTAATGAAAGGTATATATTGCCTTCGATGCGCAATATTTCCAACAATATTAACAGTTAAGCTTTACGTTGATTTTTGACAGTTTTATGTCAAAGAACAAATGGGTAATCTACTACTAACACTTCTCCCTTACAGATTAGTGGACGCCAATCACGCGTCGCTATGGTGCTTTTTGATGTTTTTTCTGTAAATGTAACACATAATAGAATGTAACACAAAATACAATTTTGGGACGCCTTGTAAGTCGTCTGCTGAAGACACCAAGCTTGAGAAGCGCGTTGATATGCTAGATATTCAGCGTTTTGTTGACGTCGAGCTTGAGACCGTTCGGGTGTCTCCATAGCCCGTTGAGATGCCATTTATTCTTCATGCTGTCGACGCCGAGCTTGGGACTGCTCTGGTATCTCGGCAGCACTGTGAGGTGCCTCCCGCTCTGCCTGTTCAAGGCTTCGCAGTTCGGCTTGTGGGAACGTCTCGTTAAGTCTAGCTTCTTTCATAGTTCGAGAAATAAACTGACGCTTTCGCGGCATAATTCTTAGTACGTGCTTTTTCTACATTTCCAAAAAATACACTTTATTGCTTTGCTTTACAAAATTTTAATTTTAATAAACACATTGAGGGTATTCATTAGCTGTCGTAAAATTGTAAAGCGTAAAATTGTAAATCCAAAAGTTTACAACGCAACAACAAAACACATGAGAAAAAATTACGACGATTAAACATGCCCTAGGGTATGTTTAAAAAAACTGTCGTAAAATAGTAAAGTTGTGATGAGTTGAAGTGCTGTAAAATTATGCAAAGTATCGAGTAAAAATACTTGGTATCGAGCCATATCGAGATTTTTGTCTAAAAAATATGCGGTCACATATAAAAATAGTCAGTAAGATTAAAGTATCAGTTATGAGAAAAATATATTTGAGAACATTTACAAATCAATGCATTCCATTTCCTAAAGGGCCAAGTCTATTTTTCGATTTTTCAAAGCTTGTCGCTCACTTTGTCTTGGCATTTTTATTAAGTTTTCGTTTTGTGTATATTTTGTCACGAATAAAATTTTGGCACTCAAATGTCACTTGTCAAAACAGCTGTTTTAACACAACAATTACTACAGTGAATCACAAGGGGTTGCTCACTAGCTTGCGTGTGGTAAATTTACGCTTTACAATTTTACGATAACTTGTGAACACCCTCATTAAGAAAATATCTTGACAGATAAGACAAAGTGGGTGCAGAAGGCTGGCGTGGCAAATTTTTTCGCGATTATCTTTATAAGCTGTTGTTGTTTTTATAAGGGATATGCAGACACACATTAATTTTTATATACATATATAAAATAAATAAATCACACAAAATTGGTTATCATGATCAGCCGAATAGCTTCAGAGATACGAAGGGCGTTCGAAAATAGAGAATACTGCACTGCAATATTTCTGGATGTTTCTCAGACATTCCACAAAGTAGGTTTGGAAGGTCTGATGCATAATATCAAAACTGAACATGTAGGGGGGCTTCGCAGTAGAATCAAGAGTATAGGGACTTCTTGTGGTTAATCGTCGGATTAGAATACAACACTCGATGTTTAATATTAAAATTTGAATTTATTGGTTTTGAACTTTGTGAACCTCTGTGTTACACTTGTAATAGATAACTAACTACCACCGCCTCAGCTTCCAGTAGCTGAAGCCTCTGTTAAAGGCTGCCGTCGGCTAGAAGGCTCGGCTTGTGGTGAGTTTCTAGCGACGGCAGCAGTGCTGCGCGGTTGGCGCATTTTCCGCTGTTTGGCATAAACATACTCCCCCCCTTTGCAAGGATTGCAAGAGTAGGACGGAAGGGGGGATCGGAAATTATGCTGGGAGTTAGGACTGGATTACGCTGGAGTTATGCCGGACACGATCCCGAGAGCATCCAACCAAATATGGTGTTCTGTGCCACCGGAAGACCATTCTGGCCGGGAACTAGTCCTGGTACCAAGAGCTCCTGATACAAATCAGCCCCAAGTACCAGGGACACCTGCTTCGGACGAAACCAAGTTTCGTCAGAAGGCACAATGTCGGCGAATCGTGCCTGGACGCTCTCCGGGATCGTTTTGGCTGGCGTCCTCATATTGGTGCCCTCTTCCACCTCTTACACCACCTCCCTCATGAAGGTAGCCGCTTTGTTGTGGAGGAACACCGTGCAGGCCTCATCCGCACCGACGCTGGTGACGGAAAGACCGAAGCCTTTTGCCAGTGAAGTGCCGATGCGGCTTATCGGACTACACGGGTCCACGAGCGCAGCCACCTTGAACGATTTCTTTCCGTTATTCAGGAAGAGGGAGACGGTAGGCAGGAGCGTTATCCACTTGAACTCCAGCAGCGAGACCAACGAAGTTGACATCGCTGGCTGGGGACTCTCCGCTGGGGTTGTGGGTTCCTCCCTGGATACTTCCAATCGACGCTGGATTGTGGATGGGGTGCCGGACGTGGATGCTGCTGGTCGGGTTGTTTCCGAGAAGTGGAGCAGCGTGTGGTGGTCCTCTTTGCACTTGCGGCACTTGTCCTTGCTGCGACAGGCGTCTCCCGAGTGCTGGTGGGCCAAGCAATTTGGGCAGTACTTGTTGATTAGGACCGCCCGAAGACGCTTGTCGCCCGGCAGCCGCAAGAACCTTTTGCATTTACGCAGTGGGTGGATGCCACTGCAAACACGGCAGCGGAAAGAATTTACTCCGCGTACCCGATGGGATTCCAGCGCTTGTGGTTTCCTTGGTGCCATTCTGTATAACGAAAACAAAACAAGAAAAAATGTACTCAAGTTTGCACCATGGATATTGCAAATATTAGGAGTACGTGGAAAGTCGTTAGGACCTAGGAACGAAAGTGTCCATTTACGGATAGGAAAGCCAGAGCTTTCGAGAGCGGATTGTAGTTCCGCAATGGCTGCTACGGCTCGTGGCTTGGAATGCGCTCCGGCCAGAACATCATCGACGAACATGAACCTTGTGATTATTTCACTTGCCAGCGGATATTCGGTCTTCACATCCTCAGCAAGCTGCTGTAAGACCCGAATAGCAAGGAATGGAGCACAATTGACACCGAAATAATAATCATAATCACAGATATTCTCGTGGTTATCCCGGAAGAGAATTCTTTGGAACGATGTGTGATCTGAATGGACCAGTATCTGCCGATACATTTTTGTTATGTCGGCATTGAAGACATATCGAAAGAAGCGCCACTTGAGAATTTGTACGGTCAAGTCAGACTGCAGAATGGGCCCCGGATGAAGGATATCATTCAAACTGCGACCGTTCGATGAGGGATTGGAAGCGTTGAACACGACGCGGACCTTTGTCGTGGTGCTGTCGGGTTTGAAAACTGCATGGTGGGGCAAATAGAAATTGGTCACTGCATCGTTCGGGCTGACTTGCCGCATGTGGCCTGAATCCAAATATTCTTGAATAACGGAGTCATATTGCTCCTTGAGGGAAAGGTCTCTCTTTAGACGGCTCTCATTCTTCAGGAATTGAGCCAGTGCCATGGATCTGGAATGACCTACTTTGCAATGAACTTGGTCGCGAAATGGAAGCGTCACCACATATCTCCCCTTTGCGTCTCTCGTGGTCGTTTTGACAAAGTTTTTCTCACAAAAAGAGTCAGATTCTTTAACCGGTCTCGCCGGCAAATCCTCCACCTCCCAAAATTTTGTGAGAAGCTGCTCTAGTCGTGACTCGGAATTAACAGAAACGCGTGTGGAGAAGGACGAGATGGAATTGGGTGCGGTCTTTGAGATCGGGCCAGTTAGTATCCAGCCAAAGACCGTCTCTTGCCCCAACAGACTGCCACACACATTAGGACGAGAAGCACCCTGGAGAATGGACGGAAGTATATCCGCCCCTAAAAGCACATCAATTTGTGCACTTTGAAAAAATAATGGATCTGCCAGTTGCAAGTCTGGTAGATCCTTTAGTAAGGTTTGAGGAATCGAATATGTCGGGAGATTTCCCGACAGTTCTGGGAGCACATATGCCGAAACTTCAATTTGAAGTCTGGGCCTTATAGGAGACCCCACAAGGAAATGGCATAGCTTTCGGGGTTGGGCTGCAACCGCTTGATTGAGCCCTGAGACGTTGACTTCAACCCTTTGGAAAGGCAATTTGATTTTGTCAAACAATCTCTTTGAAATGAAAGTGGCTTCTGAGCCTGAATCTATCAGCGCTCTCGCCGTGAACTTAGTGCCCAGATGGATAACAGTTATTAATGCGGTACCTAGGAGCACATCACGCGTATCAGTTGCAAAATAGTTTTGAACGCAGGGTTGGTTCGAAGTGGACTGTATTTGAACTGGATTATTATTTTGCTTTTGAGGAACTGAATTAGCGGTCACTGAAGGAGGGCTGCCCTTATGCAAAAGCGTGTTATGGCGGCCCTTGCACGTGAAGCAATTGTGAGCACTTGTGCAGTCTTTAAGTTGGTGGTTCTTTGCGAAACAATTCCAACATAGACTCCGCTGTTTCACGAGGTTGGCTCTTTCGGTAACTGACATTTTAAGGAACTTCGGACATAAGCGGATTGGGTGGTTTTCTTTGGAACATACATTGCAAGAGTTCAGCTTGGAATGTACCATTGCTTCAAAGGTTTGGAGATTCCTCGAAGACGCTTGAGGCTTGGCCGGCCTTGAATTGGATTGAACGCTGGAACTGGGCTTGACATCCTCGATAGCTTCCAGCGTCCTGTAGCGTTCACCCAGGAAACTATTTAAGTTCTCCCATTTTGGAATTGCCGCTTTATCTGAAAGGGACTGTTCCCACAGAGACAGTGTTCCCTTTGGTAATTTGGAAGAGCACAAGAACACAAGGAGGCAGTCCCAATTTTCAGTCGATACCTCGGAATGCTCCAGAGCTGTTAGACAACTCTGGATAGTAGTCTGAATCTCTTTCAGGGCGGAACCGGTTTCTACATTAACAGTAGGCAAATTGAACAGGATTTTAAGTTGGCTATTAACCAGAAGCCGCTTATTTTGGAAACGCTCATACAACGCCTGCCACGCAGAGGCAAAACCGTCATGGGTGAGCGGAGACTTCGAAACAATTGCCTTAGCTTCACCCCCAGTTTTGGAATTGAGGTGAAACAATTTTTCGACTGGCGTTAGTCGAGGGTTGTCAATGTAGATAGCCGTAAATAGGTCTCGGAAAGTTGGCCATTTTAAGTAGTCCCCATAGAACACTTCTGTGTCAACAGGTGGGAGACTACAGCCTCGAGAAACAGACGCTATCGGGACTGCGGGCTGCCTATTGATGGAGTTTAGCCTCTCTATTTCTTCGCACAACTGTGCCGTACACCGCTCATATACCGTGTAGCAATTGTCGTACGTTGACGTTAACGCGACAGCATCGCTACTCCCACACCCTTGGCTGAGTGCTCTTGAGCTAGTCTCGAACTCGCTTTCAACCTTTTCCCACAGAACCTTTACGTGGTCGCGACGGACCTGTAATGTGTAGAGGGATGGTTCTGTAGCTGACGGACCATTAATTCGTGACTCGAATTGGATCAGCTTATCGGAAGCGGAGATGAAATCGGCCATTGTCATATTTGCCTTGGAGGCTAGTTTGGTAGCGGCCCGCGTGGCTATCTGCTTCAAACTCGGAATGGGGGGTTTAGCAAGTGGTGTGACGACGCACAGTGGGGCCATTTGAGTTTTTTCATATCAAAAATCATAACTTTTGAACCAAATGAGATAATCGAACAATTTAAAAAGCATATGATAGATAATTAATCAACCTATAAAATGAGCGTTTGAAATGAATTCTACGATTTTTCTGTGCCTATTTATGGGTATGCAAAGTTGAAATTTGTGGAAAAATCAACTTTACGGGAAGGAAAAAAAATATTTTTTAAATTTTTTGATTTTTATTGTTTCGTTTTAATGGTTTTTATAATCTAAAATTAATATTATGATAATTAGAAATAATTTTTTTTTTTTTTTTTTTTTTATTAATTTTTTGTAAAATATTCATCACAATCCGTAAAAGATGGTATATTTAAAAGAGAAATCATCTCTGAACTATAAGTATTTTCTAATTCTTTTCGTGACTTAACATGCCTCAGTGATGAAATTAGTGGATCTGAAGATGCTGCTAACATGTTGAAGAGGTCCTCATTTTGTCTCACCCTTGAAGCTTTGAAAGTGTTTAGCAATCTGTATTTTTTATAAAACTTATTAAGGGACTCTTGTGCTTCTTCAGAGAGCTCTCCAATTGGCAAAGACTGATACTCAATTATATCCTTGCCATGCGCCAATATTTTATGGACTGTCGGGGTCAACTTTTTCTGCGGATATAATTCTGCTAAAAGTGATGCTGTTTTTGAAGCATATTCTCCATATTTGGCAGAATCAACTTTTTCCTTGCAGTTCAAAACATTTAAGATAGTTCCCAATCTCTTAACGATTTGGTTGTTTATCCCTGTGATTTGAGTTACAGCTTCATCATTCTCAAAAAATCTCCTTGAAGTGTTTCCATCGTTTGAGTTTCCGTATCCGTACTTGGGGCAGTCTACTTTAAGTCCAACTTGTTTGAAAAACGCAACCTGTATTCGCTTCTTTCTGATATTTTCCTTATCTTTGTTTGATGTGTTTTCGTCAAAGTTTTCATCCTCTTGTGGAAGCGTATACGCTAATTCTTCTTGCGTGCAATGGTGAGATCCCAAATTCAGAATTCTCTTCATTTGTAGAATCATTTAAATCGTCGAAGTTTTTTTGCGTCTTTTTGCAAATTGGGCATGACAAAGTTGACCTTGTGTTTGTCAGTTCGTTGACCACTTTTCCGTCAACCATGGTTAGGTGGAACTCGTAATTACATTCAATGTATTTTCCTTCTCTGATTTCGAGCTTTGTTGGCTTAATCTTGCTTATTTGGTCTTCAATATCCTTTACTGTGTTTCGTATGAGTTCCGGCGATTCCCTTGCATACTGAAACATTATTGGTCGGCAATAATGTACAGATGACGGCCGTTCATTTTTCCAATGTAAATCATCAGACTTTAGCCGCAAAGGAACAACGGATGCCATAAACATGTTTCCGTCCGATATTGTAGCGTCATCGGATGATATTCTTTGCTTATACACGCTTTGTCCAGATGATCCATCGCAGCCCCATTTACTGATCAATGTCAGATTCTCAGGAAGAGCTTCAACCACATTTTCAGCAAGACTCTCCAACAGCCGTTTTGTTGTATGGTCCATTAGATCCTGCATGTTAGTTTTTACAGAGACTTCAGTAAACTCCGTATGCAGTGGTCGTGAATCTAATTTTGCTTTCGAAACATGTTTGTATCCCGGTAAAATGTCAGCTCCATGTTGCCTCAAAGATGCCCGTAGTATCTCATATTTCTCTTTTGAAAGCTCTAAGTCCATAAACAACGCCAAAGCTTCTTCGGGACCATACTTTGTAAGGTTTGTGTTTGGGAGCGTGGGAATGCTTTTCTTGATTCTTTGAATGTGTGACCTTACTTTTTCAACATCCTTTGTATATCTAATAGACAGCGCTTCCGATAAATGTTCCGTAGATAAATCATTTGTTGAATCAGCGAGTTTCCTCTTTCTTGTTAAATTTGAACACTCTTCCATGCCTTTAGTCGGCCTTCCTCTTGCTCGTCCGGTGGATGTGCTGGGTTCATCTTCTGTTAATGTACCCAGGATGGTATCACTATTAAGCCAGTCCTGGTGTTTGGTGTTGAATCTCTCAGTCATTCTGTTTGTTTTTATCCATCGTGAGTTTAGACTGGCATACATCATGCAGAGTTTATTTTTTATATCTTCGCTTCTCTGTATATTGCCGTATAAACTATCAAGTTCTTCGAAGGCAGCTTCCGTGAAATTTTGTATTGTGGTTGACTTCCTAAACAGGTCAAATAATTTATGGTTGTTCAACGACATGTTTGAAGTGTAAAACAGTACTTGTCTCGCCAACTTTCAGTCGTAGACTAATCCAGGATTATAGTTTTTTTTTCATTATATAGCCTAATCTATTACCTGATATATACCGTTTGGATTAAGGGTTCAAGAAAAGAGTTAGCTTTCATGCCTAACAAATTTACCTATTGTTTGTATAAGTCCAGGTCAATAAGGTCAATTTATGCAATTTGGGTACTTGGCACGTGTCCGAATAAGATTTGTGCCTACCTGAATGGGATGTGTGACTAGTTGTACGCCAACGCAATTTCTGTATTCGGTGCGTACCTGGTAATTTATTTGTATATCCTGTAACTGCACCTGAATTTAGGGACCAGGATTTGACAAATGATCTCAGGTAAGCATTACAGAATGAAAAACAAAAGTCAAGTATCTTCACAATAACGAACGTAACAACAACAACAAAAAATGGGTTTTCACGGTTATATGTCATAAATTGCCCAAAAATGCATGCAACACATTTTTTTCCTATGACTTTTTTCACTTTTTTTACATTTAAAAAAAAGGGCAAAAACGGGCACATGAAACTTTTTGCATTTAATAGAGGAATAATCAAAGAAATTAATTTAAAAAAATAGCCGATATAATGTGATATAATTTTTTTTTATTTTCCATCAAAGTTGAGAAATAGTGAAAAAGTGGATAGTTGGTAAATATTGAATTGCCTGGCCAAACGCAAAGCAAACAGTATAATTTTTTTTTATTCTTTTCTTAATAAATAGATCTATTAATAGAACCAAAAATATCCGATCCGTAACTTAGTTTTTGAGATATTGTATCTCAAAGCCGACCAAATTACCTTAAAATTGTGATTTTTATGTAACACAAAAAATCAGACAACTTTGAAAAGCTATATCTTCTAAACAAAAAATCCGGTTACATTATGGATTGCAGATTTGAAATCGCTGGAAAATTTCCTATAAAGTAGGTTCATTCAATATTTTTTAGAGGCACATGCAATTTTTGATTTTTGACACTTGACTTGTTCTACGGGCGCCACTGTGCGACGCTGGAAAGTTTGGCAATTGGCTTGGATTTGGGTGAGACGGCGCCGGAAGGTTTGGCGTTTGCTGATTTGGGTTAACGGAGGTTTTCTTCACCGGGAGATTTGGTGAAGAAAGCGAACTTCTTTTGTGCTCTTCACGGACGGAACGTTCAGCAGTTTTTTCTCTCCTTGACCTGGCCCTATCGGCATTATCTGTCCTCAACAAAAAATAATTAACTATTTTTTATGAGTTGGAACAGGTGACAAGCAAGGAAACAAATTCTGGGATTTGTGGGAATATTTATTGTAGTCAGGATTGACCACAATAAAATACTATCGAAAAATATTTGTAAAAGAATATTTACAAATATAGCCCCGGTAGATGGACTTACGAATAACTTATAAAAGAATATTTATAAATTATTCGGATATTCCACTCACTTGGAATGAAATGGAATCGGATCAGAAAATATTAAATTGTAAAAGAATATTTACAATTTTACCCGATAACAAACTTAAAATAATTTATAAAAGAATATTTATAAATTATTCTGGAATATTCCACTCGGAACGAAATGGAACACGGAACAAAGAAATGAAAATTGTAAAAGGATATTTACAACTTCCCCCGTTAACGGACTTAAAATAATTTATAAAAGAATATTTATAAATTATTCTGGAATATTCCACTCGGAACGAAATGGAACACGGAACAAAGAAATGAAAATTGTAAAAGGATATTTACAACTTCCCCCCGTTAACGGACTTAAAATAATTTACAAAAGAATATTTATAAATTATTCTGGAATCTTCCTCTCGGAACGAAATGGAAAACAGAACAAATAAATGAAAATTGTAAAAGGATATTTACAATTTTACCCGATAACAGACTTAAAATAATTTATAAAAGAATATTTATAAATTATTCTGGAATATTCCACCCGGAACGGAATGGAAAACGGAACAAAGAAATGAAAATTGTAAAAGGATATTTACAATTTCCCCCGCTAACGGAACTAAAATAATTTATAAAAGAATATTTATAAATTATTTGGAATATTCCACCCGGAACGGAATGGAAAACGGAACAAAGAAATGAAAATTGTAAAAGGATATTTACAACTTCCCCCCGTTAACGGACTTAAAATAATTGCGAACGAAAAAAAAAAAAAAGGAACGGAAAATAAGAAATTAATTATAGATTATAATTAATACTTTTAAATTAATTTAAGTGTCGGACTTTGGCGATCACGATGTATTGCTTTACACACTTTAGCGCTTCAAGCGCTTCAAGCGCTTCTATGACAAAGAAATCGTTGTTACCTTTACCAGTTCACCAGAGCGGAACTAGCAAAGCTTACATATGCATGTATTTGTTTATAATGAGCGGTTGTAGTTTATGCCGGCAAAAAATAAATTTTTTATTAAATTTTAATCTCTTTGTATGCTCGGCCAGTGTTTTGTTTTATGTTTTTTAGTAAATGTTATATAGCACTTGTATTTTGTTTAAGTTATGGAGTGCCGGCGACTTGACAGGTGCTGGAAATAATTCACCTGCAAGTGCGGCGCTTACTGCGTTTATGTGTATATTTAATTATTGTGTGTTATGTTTGCATATGTAATGTGGAACATATCTATGGAATATATATGTGGGTGCGGAATATATGTAATAAAGCAATTTATGTAGAAATGCTATGTGTTCTGTATGAATTTATGTACATACACACATACATGCACGTACGCTTGCGCGCTTAGAACTGCCGATCAACTGCTGGCGATTTTTATACCCTTAACCCATAAAATGGGTAAATAAGGGTATAATGGTTTTGTGCAAAAGTATGTAACAGGCAGAAGGAAGCTTCTCCGACCCTATAAAGTATATATATTCTTGATCAGCATCAATAGCCGAGTCGATTTAGCCATGTCCGTCTGTCCGTCCGTCTGTCCGTCTGTCCGTCTGTATGAACGCGTGGATCTCAGAGACTACAAGAGCTAGAGACTTCAGATTTTGGATATAAGTTCTCCTATACCATGAGCAGAACAAGTTTGCTTCAAATTATCGATAACTATTCTGGTTTCCGATATACACATAATATCGATAACAAAAAAAATATCGAATTTGGAAAATGTAAAAATGAGGGTTGAAAGAATGGGTAACGATAAATCTTTTCTGAAAATTTCATCCAAATCGGTTAAGAAACACCGGAGATATCGAGCTTAATCGATTGTTTGTTGCAACTGGGTTCAGGGTATCTTCTAGTCGGGCTCTCCCGACTAGAGCCTTCTTACTTGTTTTTTTTTGTGTAAATATGTATGTATGTATGTCGGATGCATAAATGTATAAAGCCCCTGCGGTACGGCTGGTGTCAAGGCATACCAAATTCTAGTCCTGTGATGCATCACTAGTAGCTAGCTAAATCGTTAGCTTCGAGTAATGCAGAGGGCGTTAGGAAAATAAAACGAAAAACAAAACTAACTAGCCCTACGATGCAGCACTAGTCGCTAGCTAAATCGTTAGCTTCGAGTAATGCAGAGGGCGTTAGGAAAATAAAACGAAAAACAAAACTAACCAGCCCTACGATGCATCACTAGTCGCTAGCTAAATCGTTAGGCTCTAGTAATGCATAGAGTCGCTAGGCAAATAAAACGAAAAACACAAAATAAAATCATACGGTGCATCACTGCAAGCTAACGATTTACCTAGCGACCAGTAATGCATAGAGTCGCTAAGCAAATAAAACAAAAAAATACAAAACAATCAAAGCGACAAAGGAACAGAACAAGACAAAGCGTGTGTGCCAAAGTTAACTGTTAATTAACTGGTTATAACCAGAATTTTGTCAATTTTTGTCTTCAAATTTGCATTGTCGCGAGCGCATTTTTCGGTGCAGTCATTAGTGAAAAGTTATCAAGCGAGTGCGGGTCATCACATCATAATTTTACAACCAATCAATTCATTAATTAATAAATCATTTACTGTACCATAATTGTAAGTACATAATTGAATATTATTTAAATAAACGTAGAATAAAGTTAAAATCAAAACAAAAAATTAATTTGCGACGTTGAGCTCACAGTTCCAAGTGTTTTAACAAGAGGTGGCTGAGTAAAAAGTTTTAATTCAGCAACTGCTCCGGGAGAAGTCGGAAACAGACGAGCTTGCAAATATGTTTCCAATTTCAAACAAAGCAGAATTACTTAATTTGGATAAATCTATTGAACTCGGCAACAAGAATATATATGTAAGTATAGATGATTTATATTATTCTATAATGTTTTTTTTTAAATCAAATTATACTTATTTCAGGTGAATATGATGGCAAGATTACTTGGTCCTTCTGGGCCAAAATCAAATTTAAAATACATTTTAACGGATGAACTTTCAATGGAGTACAACGTAGATGGTGTTTTGGGGAAAGAGCCATTAAAAAATATTAGTTTTTTTTTTACGTCGTTAATAGGTAAAAAAAAAAAAAAAGTAAATGACATACAATTCAAATTAAATTTAATCTCTTTTTTACATTACAGACGCAATTTCTAAGTGCGATGTAGGGCCGCCGGAGCCGGAGCTGCGTAAGGCGATGCAACTCCAAAAAAAAAGAATAATTAAGAAAAATAATATTAAGCCTAAGTAATTTTTGTAATTTGTAATTTTATTTAAATTTTCCTAGTGCTACAAGCTATACACTTTTTAATTAATTAACATTTAACATAAGTAGCACTTTTTTTATTCAAAATTTAAAAATAAATTAATTTTGTTAATATTTTAATGACCAATGTGTCTTCTTTTATATTTTGTACTGGCGTAAATGTAAGCAACTTGTACTAGCGAAATAGTTAGTTTGGGCGGCCTAACGATATTCCTAAGCCTTTGGCCCCAGGGAAATAGCTAGCGATGATCCTACTGCGAAAGGCCTAGAGCGAAAGCCTAACGAAAGAGTTAGCTAGGGCGTCCTAACGATTTTCCTAAGCCTTTGGCCCCAGGGATATCGTTAGCTATTGGTAATGCACCGCCGTACCGCTCGGTACGCTCTGCGGACATTCTCTAGTTAAATTCGTTAGGTAAATACATTGCTGGTGGTGCGAGTGTGCACCAGTACTCATCACTGAGTTCTAGGCATATCGCTAGTCTAGCACCGGGACCGCGTACCGCAGGGGCAGAACGGATCTCAGCTGCGCGCAGGTATGTATGTACGTATGTATTATATTATGTATATGTATAATTTACATATAGGAAATTATTTAAATAGCGCAGATAGACTTTTGCCTATTTTGTTCAGCCGCTCGGAATATTGTTTTATGCGGTCTAACGAAGACAGCGGAACACAAAAGGAATGCTTTTCCTTTTCACTTGACAAAAAAACTTTGGCGGACAGAACAAATATGGCGGATTGTATGGTTATGTACTTGTGTGTGTTATACTTAACTTTTGTTTTCTACTGTTGCCGAAAACTATATTGAATTCCTTAAAAATCCGGCTCGAAGGACCATGAACATGTAGGGGGGCTTCGCAGTAGAATCAAGAGTATAGGGACTTCTTGTGGTTAATCGTCGGATTAGAATACAACACTCGAGGTTTAATATTAAAATTTGAATTTATTGGTTTTGAACTTTGTGAACCTCTGTGTTACACTTGTAATAGATAACTAACTACCACCGCCTCAGCTTCCAGTAGCTGAAGCCTCTGTTAAAGGCTGCCGTCGGCTAGAAGGCTCGGCTTGTGGTGAGTTTCTAGCGACGGCAGCAGTGCTGCGCGGTTGGCGCATTTTCCGCTGTTTGGCATAAACAAAAACAATGCTCCCTAGCAAAACGCACAAGCAGCTTAGGTCGTACCTCTACGACAGTAAGTTTTTAGTAGCACTGCAATTTCTCATGAACACAGCATTGAAGCTAGTGTTCCACAAGGCAACGTACTTGGACAAACACTATACGTGCTGTTCACAGCAGACATCCCTATAAGTAGCCGATTGTCAACTTCTACCTTTGCTGATACAGCTATTCTCGGCCGCTCCATCGTGGAAAATGGTAATCCGACTAGCGAACTAAGGTAAACGAACAAAAATGTAAGCAAGTAACTTTCACCCTTAACACTTCCAAAAGCAAACGAAGAAAAGTATCTAGGAATAAATCTAGACAGAAATACTTACATGGCTAACTTACAAGCTAAGAGAACACACCTCAAAGTAAAAGCCAATAGCCTCCATAGGCTTATCAGTGCTCGCTCTTCCCTTGGTCTCAACTACAAGATCCTACAACTCTTTTTTAAAACCAATTTGGTCAGTTCTGTGTGGTTGTTAGTGTCTGTTTTTGTTATTCTGCAAATCTGCCGCTTATTCGTGCACTCATTTGTTTGTGTGTTTGTTCGCTGCGTATACTCTTGTTTGTGTGTTTATTCGCTGCGCACACACTTGTTTGTGTGTTTGTTCGCTTAAGCGTTATCTGCCTTGCTTGTCGTGCTTTAATACATTTTTGTTGTTGCTTATCGCTCCAAACAAGAAGTATTTGTGTTACGATTCCTCTTAATTTGTGCGTTTGCTCTTAGATTTTCTGTGCGCCGTTTTGTCCGTTCTGTGCTCTCGCAACCTATTTTCGTTAGTTTGACCCCAGTTGTAAATATGTCGTGCTGCAAAAAGTCTTGTACATTTAAGCAGTCTGACGATTCTGCACGGCCTCAATTTGTTCATTGCTGGTTGTGTGAGAGTTTTATGCATGCTAAATGTGCAGGTCTTACTGGGCGTGTGACAAGATCACTGCTGTAGCCAAGACCGGCTGTGGCGGTGTGCGTTGGTCATGCCCTTTGTGCATTGATAAGCAAATTGATTTCTCTAGAATGTATAATTCTGTGAGAAATCAGTTTTCAAAACTAAAAAAGACGGCAAGCATGCTAGTGACTGACATTGATTCAAGTTTGGAATTTCTCAATAATTTTAAAATTGAGTCATTGTCTACTCGCCGGTTGGAGTCTGAATTTTTGAATGTTCAGTTAATGTTTGCCCCTTCACCCTCGTCGCTTTCACCCGTGCCTAGTAACGTAGAATTGTCGCCAGTTCTATCATTATCTCCAACTCCAAGCGATTGTCCGAATATATCTCCTGCAGTATCCCCTGCTATTAGTAATATGGTTCCCGTCTTGGATCCTGCCGAGATAAACGCGGTAAATAATGATCTATCTGTCCCCATACCACAGCCACCTCCTATTTTAACAGTAGTGGCTCCTCGCAAGCAAGTTTTTGTGTCGCGACTTTCCGCTGAAACAACTTGTGATTCTGTTGCTGCCTATATTGCTAGCAAAACTAAAGCTAGCGTCTCTTTTACGAAATTTAACTTTTCTTCCCCTCGCGAAATATCATCTTTTAAAATTAATGTCTCTACAGAATCGTTTTCAATCATATGTGATCCCAAATTTTGGCCCCCTCATACGGTTGTTCATGAGTTTTTGCAAAAAAAAAAAGAACTTTGCCTTTACCTGTCAACCTTCCAGCTGCAACCTTCTCAAATAATAACTCTGTCGTTTCAAAAAACTAAATTCTGATGAAATATCTATTATTTATCAGAATGTTAGGGGTGAGGTCTCAAAACTTAAAAACTTGTTTTTGAGTAGCTTTTCGTTCCATTCAGATATAATTTCTTTTACTGAAACTTGGTTAAATCCAAGTATATCTAATTTTAAACTTTTTTCAAATAATTTTATCGTCTATAGAGCTGATCGACCGACTCGCCGAGGTGGTGGGGTATAAATTGCTGTTAAAGCTACTCTCCAGTCGGAACCTTTCTGTTTTTCTGCCGTTAATGATGCTGAGATTATTTCTGTTAAAATAACTCTCCCCTCACATGTTGTTTATATCACTTGCTCTTATATCCCTCCTTCTTCTTCTGACATTCAAGTTTATCTTCAACACCTAACTTGAATTAAAGAATTTTCTGCTCATATCCGTGATAATGATATTTTTATCGTACTGGGTGACTTTAATTTACCAACCATCCCCTAGTCTTCATCTGACACCATAAATTATCTTGTACCGTCTGCCCAGCATGACTTCTTAGAAGCCGTGCTTGATCTTCCATAGTTTCAGATCAATTCAATTTCTAATCATTTGATTAGAACACTCGATCTTGTATTTAGTAACAACCACTGTACTGCCAATGTCTTTAGGTCATCCCCTCTGTCTGTCCCTGAAGATTCATATCATCCTACTTTAGAAGTTACATTGTCAGTGTTTAACCTGCCTCACCGTTGATTTCGCAAAGGAAATTATTCATTATTAAATCAACGTATTCCGGCAACTGATTGGTCTTTTATATATGATTCGGTTGATATAAATATTGCCCTAAAATCTTTTTATAGCACCTTAAATTCTCTACTGGACGAATGTATCCCTTACTCTGCTCCGTTGTCCGTTTCTTCTAAGCCCCCTTGGTTCACTCCAAGACTATCAACTTTAAAAATTAATAAATCTAAATATTATAAAAAATTAGCAGGGATGGCTTGAGTGCTGACTTGTCTAAATACATAATAGCCAAATCAAACTTTCGTCTCCTGAATTCTCAGTGCTATGAGAATTACCTTATTTGTTGCAAACGGCAATTTACGCTTAATCCCAAACAATTTTATAATTTTTTCAATTTTATGCGTAAATCTTCCACTTTTCCGTCATCTTTCGTTTGGGATGGATAGATCTAGCAACGATAGCGAATCCGCTAATATTTTTGCCAATTTTTTCCAATCAACTTACTCTTCTGCATCCCCTATTAACATACCTTACCCTTATAGTATTGCTTCTACAAATTATATTCCTGTTCCTACCATCTCTCAGTCCACTCTGCTATCAGCTTTAAATTCGTTAAAGTCTTCTTATTCTCCTGGACCTGACAATATACCTAGTTATCTTCTTAAAGAGTGCAGTGCTTCTCTTCTTCGCCCATTGCTAAAGCTTTTAAATCTCTGCCTTGAATCTTCTGTCTTTCCATCTCTTTGGAAATAATCTTTTATAATCCCTCTTCACAAAAAAGGTGGGAAGTGCAATATTGAAAATTATAGGGGCATTGCAAAATTGTCCGCTATCCCTAAATTATTTGAAAAAATTATCACTTCATCTTTGCAACATATCTGCAAATCAGTAATATCCCCTGCTCAACACGGCTTCGTAAAAAATCGGTCAACCATGACCAATATATTAGAATTCACAACTTTAGTAAATGATGCTTTCCTCTCGAAAATGCAAACTGACGTCATTTACACAGACTTCAGTAAAGCTTTCGACACTGTACACCATGACCTATTACTTCTTAAGCTTGTCCGTATTGGTTTCCCTCCCTCACTTCTATCTTGGATTTCTTCTTATTAAAATTTGTGTAATATTGATCTCTTAAGTGTTAGTAAATGGGCATGTGATAATGGTCTATGTATTAATCCGTCGAAATCTAAGTGTCTGGTTACTTCTAAGGAGTACCTCAGCCTAGTCCTTTACTCTTCACTCTTTTTATAAATAGGCAGAAAATCTTCCCTAACCGTTTTATCAGACATTCTCGCATTCTCATGTACGGCAGACGAATGTGAAGCATTATTTTCTCCTTCAAATGCAGTTCTCTGAATCATACTATGCTTTTATGGGATTGAAATTTTTGGCAGCTGTGATGCCGTTAGTCAGCGTAGGCTCAATGTGGCTTTTAATAGTGTTGCTCGTTACGTGTATGGTCTGAAAAGGACGGACCACGTTACGGGCTATGCCAACAAACTGTTCGGCTTAAATTTATCGTCCTTGATTAAGGTCAAAATTCTTATTTTTACATAAAATAATCTTTACACAAAAGCCTGAGTATTTATTTGACAACATAAAATTTACTTCCTCCCAAAGAGTAAAAAATCTTATTTGCCTGAGAACCAGGTTAGCATGTGCAGAAAAACAACTTTATATTAATGCTGTTCGACTGTGGAATAGTCTTCCTAATGTGTTTAAATCCATAAGAGGCGCACACCAATTTAAACGTATGATTATGGCACACTTTAAAAATCTTAATCAATCCTAAAATTAAAAAAAAAAAAAAAAAAAAAAAAAAAAACAAAATAAATAAATAACTAAAATAAAAAAAAAATAAAAATATATATATATATGCATATACATACATAGGCTTATTCCTAACTTTTATAAAAAGTCAAACAATGTTTAATGTTCAAAATATTTAATCTTACTGTTCAATGTTACTATCAATAAGTTTGTTTATATTTTATTTATTTATTTATTTCTTTGTTCTTTATAAGTTTATATATACATTTTGTTTTCTTTTTGCTTGCCTAATTGTCATAGTGATTAGTGCTTTAATTTATAGTAGTAATACTGTAGCACTAAGAATTTCGTTAATAAATTAAATTAAATTAAAAGGGTAGGACACAAAGAGTACTCCTAAGATTGGCTACCTCGAAACAAGTTCAGGTTACTTCTGGAGTACCTCAGCCTAGTCCTTTACTCTTCACTCTTTTTATAAATGATCTTCCCTCCGTTTTATCACATTCTCGCATTCTCATGTACGCAGACGATGTGAAGCTTATTTTCTCCTTCTGTAGTTCTCTGAATCATACTTGCTTTCAAGATTATTTAAATTTTATGCAACTTTGGTGTAAGACTAATCAGTTGCTTCTCAATTGTTCTAAATGTATGTTTATGACTTTCAGCCGAAATAACCCTTTCATTACCAGCTACTCAATTGACAGTACCCCGTTGCAACGTATTTTTACAGTCAAGGAACTTGGTGTTCTTTTTGACTCCAAACTCTCATTCGGACTTCATATTTCTACTATTGTTAATGAGGCCAAAGGTGTTCTTGGTTTCATTAAACGTTGGTCTAAAGAGTATAACGATCCTTACGTTACGAAAACTCTGTACACTTCCCTTGTTCGCCCTATCCTAGAGTACTGCTCTTGTATATGGAGCCCCCAGTATAGAAATAACCAGGATCGTATCGAATCTGTTCAGAAGCAGTTTTTGCTTTTTGCCTTACGAGGCTTTAATTGGGATAATAACCTTCGCTTGCCTTTCATATTCCAGTAGGCTTCTTCTCCTTAACCTTCCGTCGTTGAACAATCGTAGGATAGTCCTTGGTGTTGCCTTCCTGCACAAGTTGATTAATGGTGATATAGATTCTACATTTCTGTTAGGTCATCTCCATTTCTCTATTCCTTCCAGACCTACTAGAAACTTTCGCCCGTTATTTTTGAAAACGTGCACAACAGATTACGCTATGCACAGTCCATTTCGTGTTTTAAGCGTCCAATTTAATAACCTATGCCACGTGTTCTTTAATGAGACCTCTCTCTCCTTAATCAAACCATCGCTTTCAGCTTATCTTCGGGAAGTTAATGACCGCTCTCAGCTATGAAACGGGGTTTAGCTTGCTGGACTGGCTAAATTCTTTTCCTCCATCGGGTCATATATATATAAATATTTTTTATTCTATTTTATTTATTTATTTATTTTAATTTGTTTTAAACTTTTATTTTTAGTTTTCACATTTAAGTTTTTCTTTTCTATTTTCTACTAACATCTCTGTTTTAAGTATAGAGTCTATAATATCACTGACAGTTTTGGCTGTGGAAAGGGGCATAGCTGGCCGGACTGGCAAATAAAACACCCCCATCGGTCGGTGATGTTATTAGACATTTTTGTTCTCAGCCTAGGCTTTTTACTACTACTATTTTATTGTAACTTATTTTTTATAAGTTGACTCTGGAATTGTCAACAACTTTCAATAAAATATAAATGCTGCAACAGCATCATCGACATTATCGAGAGAGCACAATCGAAAATCTTGAGAGCAATCACCGGGATACCGTGGTATGTTCGGAACGAAAACATCCAAAAAGACTTAAACATCCTACCAGTCAGGGAGGAAATAGCCGAACAAAAAGTAAATACTTCAGCAAGCTCTCATCGCAACCTAATCATCTTGCAAGTGGTTTTGCAAGGCTGCACTGCCGATCTCGTCTTCATCGTAACGACTTACCTTCGCAGCGATTACTACTTATCACACCCTACACAACAACGCCTCATCCTCAAGGCATCAATATTAAGTGTTACCTCTCGCGGATGGGTTGCCTAAAAAGGACAAGTATTTCCGTGGTCAGTTAGGAACTGCGTCAGATGGAAGTTAATAGAACCTCCGCGTTGGTCTATCCACTCCTGGATTCTCGGGATGAGCCTATGCGTCATTCTAGCTTTCGTTGAGAAGGTTCACCTGGCCTGCCACTTGGCTAGGGATGCCTGTCTCTCTGACCTCCCAACAACTTCAGGCGGTGCGATGCCTCCCATAGATTCCCGCCAGGCGTGGATTTCATCTCATCTCATCATCTCGCGAGCGAGCAGGATTAAAGGCATCATGTGCTAGCACAAGTGCTGCGTCATCTGAATGCGGCCCAAATCGGTGCAGCATACAAAGCAACTGACGCCACTACCTTTCCAAGAAGTAGGCGCCTTCCACTAATGGGTCCTAATAGGTTTGGCAACATCCAGGAGAGGGCTGCCGCCACTTTAGCTGCCTTCATACCGACATACTCGATATGCGGCCGGTAACTTAGTCTGTTGTCCAGCATGACTCCGAGATACTTAATGTATGGCTTTGATTTGATGGTAACATTACCAATCTCCACCTCCATTAATTCTGTTTATTTGCTGCACGCTATCAAAACTGCCTCTGTCTTGTGCTCTGCTGGTTCCAGACTTGCATACCGCATCCATGATGCTATTATCTTAATAGCTGCATTAGCTGCCGCTTCAACTTCTCGTATATGTTTTGCCACCACTACGAGGGCCAGGTCATCTGCAAATCAAATAAGCTTACATCCCTGTGGTAGGTGCAGTCTGAGTGCTTCGACGTACATCACGTTCCAAAGGAGAGGTCCCAAAACTGATCCCTGTGGAACACCTGCAGTGACGTTATGTCGATTAAGTCCATTCTCTGTTTCATACTCCAAAGTCCTGTCTCAAAGATAGCTCGCTAGAATTTTCATTTGATTCTTCTTAGGGCATTCAAGATGCGCGTCCAGTTCGAAAAGCTTAACGCGTTCAGAATATCCATCGTTACTACTGCGCAGTGTTCTTTGTAGCCCCATCTCCATCTTGTCAATCGCTTTTGTTGCGATGTCGACCACTACCTTGATGGCGTCCACCATTGACCGTGTTTTGTGGAATCCGTATTGGGATTCCGAAAGAGAGTGTCTGGCATCCGGGATTGGTAGCAGTCCTGCGTAGATGATTTTCTCCAGAATCTTTCCCACCGTGTCTAGCAGACAAAGCGGTCTAAGTGGTGCGGGTGGAATGAGTGGAGGTGGCTCCAACATTACACGTAGTTTTTTGAGGGTTGTTAGTGGCTATCCCTTTCCCTTCAATATTGGGTATAAAAACACGGACGAAAAATTACAAGTGGAAAAAAATCAGCATTCGAGAATTTTTGTAATCAATTTCGACTACTTGCATGTTACCATGCACTTGAAATGTGCTGGATGCTTATATAACAACATAGTGTTGTTGTTTGGTTTATGTTTATGCAGCAACAAACTGTTGCTGTTCAATATAATGTAAATGTACTGAGCACAGTGTACTCTCAATATGTGTGCATACTACATCTCCCTCCTTTTGAAAAATAACGTAATTCTATGAAGTTATTTTAATTATGATTAATATATTATTATTGCAAAAATTTTTTTTTATTTATTTTTATTTTTTTTTTTTTTTTTTTTTCATTATTAATATGGTATGAAAATTTGATGATAAAAATGTTTGTAAAAATGTAAAAATTTTAGAAATATAAAAATTAAACTATTAAAAAAATGTAAAAATGTTTTTCAAAGTAATAAAATATGAGGTGTTCAAAGCAGCAATGAAGCTAAAAAAACAAAACCAAGTTGCTGCTGTTTTCTGTCGGCGCGCGCTCGTTTACATTAAGACGATTGAAAGCGGCAAAGTTATCTGCATGACGAGCTTGCAAAAGCTCTCTCAGATAAGCGTGCAAAGAGAATTTAATGAGTGCGAACACGACCGAGCCCCAGATAATCTCTTTCGGTCTTAATTCTTAACTAACTACTGCAACCTTGTTAAATGCAGTTTATTATCAAATTCTCTTAAATGTAATCCTTAGTATTTGTGTGTGCTCTTTAATTTTAAGTTCTAATATAATAGATGCGTTTCTTTTGAAGTCATTTTTGTGTAAACAAACTGCCACTCCATATTAACAACTCTAAGGTGAACAGCCAAACAATGGTTCGGATCTTAAGCAAACAAAAGAATGGTCTTAAGATTTGTCATTTAAATGCCCAAAGCTTGGCTAATAAGATAGAAGAGTTTCGCTATATGTTCGTAGATTCTAAGGTTGATGTTGTATGCGTGACTGAAACATGGTTTGTCCCTGAATTTAGTGATTTGTCTATTATATGTGAAGGCTTTAATGTGTTTCGCTCAGATCGTTTAGGTCATGCTGGCGGAGTTGCCATTTTTGTCTCAAAGAGATTGACTTGTAAAGTTATTTCTAAGCAACCCAGTGGCAGTTCAATTTAATTTATTTTTATTGAAATGACTTATTTAAATCCTGACAGCAGACTGCTAATTGGCTGTATATACAGACCACACAAGAATATAGAATACTCAAATCTCTTAGAATTAATATCTAATTTAACTTTACGTTATAATGATGTAATCCTGACTGGTGATCTAAACAGTAACATGTTAACAGAACATCACTTAACGGACGAAATGGAATCAATAGGTTTAAAACTAGTCAATTCAAGAACACCAACCCACTTTACTCGAACTGCTGCTACTCTACTGGACGTGTTTTTTGTGCAAAACCTAGAGAACATACTCCTATATGACCAAATCTCTGCACCAGCTTTTTCAAAGCATGACTCAATTTTTCTAATTTATGATCTTTAACTTAACTATAATAATCAGAGTATAAAATTTAGAGATTTTAAAAATATAGATTTACTTAGGCTATATGAGGAATGCAGTAACCTCAACTGGGATATTATTTACTCAACACCCAACGTTGATATTCAATTAGGTAAATTGCAAAGCAATATTCGAGTTTTATACGACAAGTTTATACCAGTGCGGACCCATATTATCAACTCGTCAAAAAAATCTTGGTTTAACTGTGATATTAAGCGAGCAATAGGAATTAGAAATAAGGATTATGACAAGTGGAAACGATATAAAACTGACAATCTATATAATATTTTCAAAAGTAGTAGAAGTAGAGTAAGTAAAATGATTGATAATGCTAAGCGAGCATATTTTAGTAGTGGGTTTGGAAGTGCAATATCAAATGTACAGAAATGGAAAAATATAAAAAAATTAGGGATATTAAGAGCGAAAGTAGAGATGTGTAGTGAGGTGGATGTAAATGAGTTAAATAACAAATTTGTCGATTTAAATGTACTGCACTGTCATATCTAAGTTCTGTGTCGTTCAATAATTACAGTAACGTTTTTGATTTTATATGTGTCAGTCCATGTGAGGTGTTGTCAGCTATGTCATTAATTAAATCTAGTGCAATAGGCTTGGATGACGTCAACCCAAAATTCCTTAAAATAATATTACCGCATATAACTAGTCATATTACGCTTCGGCAATTACAACAAGTTCTTTTCCCGACCAGTGGAAAGCAGCTAAAGTTATCCCAATCCCTAAGGGAGGTCATGAATACAGACCAATCTCAATACTTCCCTTCTTGTCAAAAGTTTTTGAGCAGCTAATTGCACAACAAATTAAAAAGTTCCTTGAGCTAAATTTACTTTTAAGCCAAAAACAATCGGGGTTCAGATCAAACAGAAGCTGTACTACAGCACTTATAAAAATAATTGAAGATATAAGAAAACACTTGAATAATAGTGAAGTAACGTTTTTGACACTTCTTGATTTTAGTAAAGCTTTTGACACGGTCAACCACGAGATACTCTTGACAAAGTTGCACAAGATGTACAATTTTTCCTCGACAGCAACAAAACTATTACGTTCATACCTCACTAACAGAAGGCAAGCCGTTGTTGTAGCTGAAAATAAATCGGACCATAGATTTGTTGCTCGGGGTGTTCCGCAGGGATCGGTTCTGGGGCCACTACTTTTTACAGTATATGTTAATGATTTACCTGATGTCCTGACTAGATGTGAAGTCCATATGTATGCTGATGATGTTCAAATGTATGTGAGTCGTCCATTATGTCAACTTAATGAATGTATAAATATGTGTAATAATGGTTTAACATCTGTTAGTAAATGGGCACGAGAAAACGGGCTGGCCTTAAATCCGGCAAAATCGAAATGCCTTGTAATATATAAGAAACCTTTGAGCACAAATAATTTAAACAAGCTTAATATAGATGGAGTTGAAATAAATTATGTAGACAAAACAGACAATTTAGGAGTAACTTTGAACCATACACTTTCTTGGACCGATCATGTAAATAAAACTGTTGGTAAAGTCTACGGTACCCTAAGGCAACTTTCCTTAACCCAACGCTTCTTGCCAGTCAGCATTAAGACAACCATAGCAAAAGCAATGGTTGCACCCATACTAATGTATGGTATTGAAATTTTTGGCAATGGAAGTTTAGCTAGCCAAAAATAAATTAAAAGTGGCGCTAAATAACATAGCTCGCTATGTATTTAATTTAAAAAGATACGAACACATCACCAGCCACGCAAATAAATTATTTGACTTGTCTTTAACCAACCTAATTAACTATAAGA
Organism: Scaptomyza montana; assembly: GCA_018904305.1. Classification (NCBI taxonomy): domain Eukaryota; kingdom Metazoa; phylum Arthropoda; class Insecta; order Diptera; family Drosophilidae; genus Scaptomyza; species Scaptomyza montana. The sequence goes on along the minus strand of JAEIGR010000047.1, from coordinate 365,713 downwards.
TGTTAAGCAGCCTGAATATCTTTTTAGCAATCTTAGATTTAGCACGTCCCAGAGAACCAATAACATAGTTTGTTTAAGAACAAAACTTGCCTGTTCTGAAAGGCAGTTTTACATCTGGGCTGTTCGCCTTTGGAACCAGTTACCTACTCAATTAAAGACCATTAGAAACGCATCTCAATTTAGTAATAAGTTAAAAGCACACTATAGAGAAGTAATGTAAAAATAATATATTTAAAATATAATAATATTAATGGAAATGTTAGTAATAATAATAATAATAATAATAATAATAATAATAATAATAATAATAATAATAATAATAATAATAATAATAATAATAATAATAATAATAATAATAATAATAATAATATTAATAATTATATGTAATTATAATAATAATGATAGTAATAATAGTAAGTAATAATAATAGTAATAATATTTATAGAAAAATGCGAACAAAAGATTTATAAGATTGTAATGACTAGCGCACTAAATTATAAGTTGTAAGACTTGTAGCGTTAGGAACAAAAACACAAATAAATAAAATAAATAAATTGAAGAGTAATTTACTTATGTATGGCCATACTAGAAATATTTATGAAATACAAATTTTTAACCTATCCTTATGAACTTTTTGTTTTTTATTTTTATTATCATTAATTAAAATATTGTCATTATTTTCTATTGATATTACTGAATAGGGTCCTAAATATTCTGGATCCAATTTATGGCCAGTTTCATTTCTTAAGAAAACTTTATTTCCTACTTTTAATTCGAAATTAATTATGTTCCTATCATAGTATTCTTTATTTTTGGTCTTATGTTGTTCTAACATAATTCTAGCTCTCTTATAAGCTTGTTCTAATCTATACCTACTTTCTTTAGCATAATTTTCTATGTTATAAAGAGGATTAATTTTATCAATGGTATTAAAATATTGTGGCAAATTGCTTTGCTTGCCAAAAACTTATTCATATGGACAATAGCTATGTGCCATAGAAGGTGTCGTGTTGAAACAGTATATAAAATATTTAAGCCATAAATCCCAATCGGTTTTGTCGACTGATATGTATGGACGAAAAAGTTCTACGACTCCTTTCTACTGTTCCAACTGTCTGGTGGTGGTGTGCTGTAGACGTTATGTTGTCCATTTTTAAATATTTGCACAAGTCATTTATAATGGAATTTTTATATTCTGTTCCCATGTCCGTAATGAACGTCTTCATTGGACCGAACTGTAATATAAAAGATTCAAATATTGCTTTAGCGACAGTATTTGCATTTTTATTAGGGATCGGTATGGCAACAAGATATTTTGTTAAATCGCAAATAAGCGTAACTACATACTCGTTACCATATTCAGATCTTGGTAATGGACCTATAGTGTCAACTATTACCCTGTCGAAAGAACTTGTTGGTGTTTCTGTCAGTGTAAGAGGAGTTTTGGTACGCGTTGTTATTTTCGCTTTTTGACATTTTTGACATTTTCGTATGTACTCGGTAATATCTTTAGACATTCCTTTCCAATAATAATATCTTTTGACCTTGGCCAAGGTTTTTGAAATGCCTGTATGACCTCCTTGTATAGGTTTATCATGGAATGTAGACAATATAGCTTCTTTTTCTTTTTCTGTTTTTATTAGGGTCACCGGGTTGAGTAGCGCTACTCTCAATGTTTTTAAAATTTTATTGCCCATTTCTTTAAATCTTTTCATTGAAATATTTTCAAAGATATTTTCCCACGGTGCCATTTTGAGTTGGCTGATTTCATTTATACCGGCTTGGATTTCAAGCCTTTGGAAGAACTGACCTAAGTCAAGAATTCCATTAGTATATAAATCGCTAACATCATATCTTGCAGTAATTTTCTTTCCATGTTTGAAGAAACATAGCATATCTTTTACATGCAAGGTCACTACTTTACGTACTACGTCATTTTTGATGACTTCATATACGTTGGGCTTTGAAGCTTTTTCTGAAGGTTGCTTTGGCAATTCTTCTTTATCATCTCCTGCGCAGGATTTTTGTCTACTTTGGTGCCTGGTAGTGACTTTCAGGACTTTATGTTGTATGTCTTTTAGTTCTTGGATGGTTATTCTTGATAACGCATCAGTTACGTGATTGTCCTTGCCCTTAAGATACTCAACATTAAACTAATACTCTTCTAAATCAAGTCTCATTCTGGTTAGTTTTGATGTTGGATTAACCATTGAAAATAAGTAGGTTTATGGTCTGTGGTCTGTTTTGACTGTGATATGTCTACCATATACATATGGTTTGAAGTGATTAATTGCCCAATGAATTGCTGATAGCTCTTGTTCTGTTGTTGACTTATTACTTTCACCTTTAGTGAAGCTGCGAGATGCATATGCTACAGGTGGTATTTGGTGGAATCCTGACATTAAGTCTAAACACGATAAGTATTTTGCTCGGCTTAGTTGATCAAGAATATCATCTATTCTTGGAAGTGGAAATTTATCAGCTAATAATTTCTTGTTAATTTGACGATAGTCTATTACTAAACGCCATCTTTTCTCTGTTGAATCCGGTAAGGATTTTTTAGGTACTAAAAGTAATGGGCTATTATATTCAGACACAGATGGTTCTACTATTTTATCAATTACGAGTTTATTTACTTGTTTAGCTATTTCATTTTGTTGTGAATGAGGAGTTCTATAGTTTTTAATAAAACTTGGTTCATCATCTTTTAATCTAAGTTTTTGCTTGTAAAAATTATTTGTTGTGATTGGTTCGGATTCCAGTCCGAATATATCTGTATACTGGGTGCTTAGTTTTGTTAATATATTTTTGTGAGGTAGCGGACAGTTTTTTCTAAATTTAGAGATGATTTTTTCATCTCTAGACAAATGTTCTTTATTAAAAATTTCATAATTGTTTAGCGGTTCAAATCGGACTTTATCTAAATTAAGAATCGGATATGGAGCTTGCTATAAATACTCCATTTTCAATTTCTTGACATGGGATCAATTATTAATTTTTCGGACAACTTCAGATCGTAATGGTAATATTGTTGAATTATTGTCAATGGTGTGAACTATAGGATAGTTATTGGATAATGTAAATTTTGTGGTCTTAATATGAACAAGTCTTTGCTTGAGTTGAAGTCTAATTGACAATTGAATTACTTTATGAAATCCATACCTATTATTCCATGACATGGTATGGGGAAGTTTGAATTTACTAAATGAAAATGATGTGGAATTATGTATTTTCCTGTTGTTAATTCAACGAAAGTTAATCCAGTGGAATTGGTTGAACCTTTTCTAATTCCGCTGATATTAGTGGTCATATTGTAATCTATTTCTTGAAAATTGTCTGATTGTTCTTTTAAAATTTAAATATCTGCACCAGTTTTTGTGTATAAAAGCCACTTAATGTGTGCTATTCTTCTGTTTATTTTATTCTTTAGGCCTCCGCGTTTACCCATTACTCGCACTCTACTCACTCAGACTTTAGGTTTTTGATATCCGCCATTGCTGCCGTTGTTGTTGTCGCCGTTGCTGTTGTTGTTCACTTTTGCAGCTCTTGTTGTTCACTTTTGAATTAATTTGGGTTTTTTTTTATTTTTTGCTGCAAGACTCAATCCGAGTCACGGTCGCCATGTAGCATCAATTTATTTAGTGATTTATCTTTAGCATTTATCATACATTATTAATTGAATAAATGGTGCACGTCTTTTGGTTTTGAGAGCGCTTTATTGAATGTCTTTGCTTATTAGCTAAACTTAGCTAAAAGGCTGAGCGCTGCTTCGGCAGAGAAGTCAGCGTCGGAGCCGTACATAGTGTATATAATATAATGTTGGAGAGCGAGAGTAATGTACATATATATCGCGAGTGGTCAATGCATGAGAATGCTGACGCGGCTTTAATTGTGCCCGCCACATTCTCATGCGATCATGTTACCATGCACTTGAAATGTGCTGGATGTTTATATAACAACATAGTGTTGTTGTTTGGTTTATGTTTATACAGCAACAAACTGTTTCTGTTCAATATAATGTAAATGTACTGAGTACAGTGTACTCTAAATATGTGTGCATACTACAATTGTTCGTCTACGTAACGTGCATAAGCGTCAGCGTAGAAGCTAGCGTATGCTTCGGCATAAGTACTAGCTTCGCCGTCAACTTGATCGTCCGCGACCTGCCCTAATGTTTCTTCGGTATTTATGTGGAATTGTCTATGGAATTTGTTTGGCATTTGATCTGCCCTTGAAGATAATAGTATTTTTCCAGCGAACTGGTTGCTGTCCGGTCTGTTCATGTAGTTGATGTTTTTCGTCCTGATAGACGAATCAATCTCCATCGGTTGTGGAGGCGGTTGTGGTTTAGGGGCTGATGGCCTTGGTGGCACATTAAAAAAGTGTTGCGGTTGTTGGTACGTTTGTATTGGGGCGAAACTGGGTGGTTGTGAATTAAAAGTGTGTTTTGGTGGATAATTTAGATTTGGATTAAAATTGTTTCTAGATACAGCTTGAGGGATGCTAGATCGGAATGCGTGTTGATTGTTGAATCTTTGAGGTTGCTGAATATTCCTTGGTGGTAGCAAATGAATTTTGTTAGGGTTTACATTATTTCTGATGGATTGATTTTCGATAAGTCGACACAGGTGAAGAGCGTGTATTAGATCAGTTGGTTCTTTAATGGCGAGCAATCAGGGCAAATCCCCATTGAGTCCTCTTATGAAAGTATCCAGGGCTTTGTCCCTGTAGATCTTTGTAAGGGCTCTCAATGTTTCTGATGATGAATCATGGTTGTTTATTTGATTCAGAATTAAAAACAGGTGATAGTGAACCGTCTGGTAAAGTTCGTCGGTAGACTTACCGCGTTGGCTGAGGGTGTATAATTGGTATTCTAGCGTCTTAAGATCTCTGAGGTCTGCAAAATGATCCGTAAGACACTGCGCAATCGCTTTTCAAGTCAATGGGGTGATATATGCCTCTAGTACGGCATCGGCTTCCCCCACTATCTTACTACGTAACACCAATAAGATCCCGTAATGTTTCGGGGTGCCTTGGTGTGCGGAGTAGACTTCAAACACTCTGTCTACGCTTTTGCGCCATGAAGTCAATTCGGTTTTGTTCCCAGAAAATTCTTTTAATATTCTTACAATGTCTAGAAGTTTATCTAAGTCGCTAGTTCTGCCCGCATGTTCTGGTGCTATAGTCTGGTTAGTCAATATTTTTGAGTCATTATTTAATTGGAATATTTCCTTGCCTCTTTCCATTAGTATCTTCCTAATGTATTTTTCTACTGTAGTCTCGATAGGTGTTGTCGTAAGAGAACTACTGGACGTAGTTGGGGGGTTGTCGTTCATGATATTATCGTCAGGCATTTTTAATTTGGAAAATGCTTCGCCTAACTGGGTAATAGCTTGCGAAAAGTTTGAATGTTGTGTGGGAGATGAAATTTTGCTGTCGGTTCTCCAACAAAAGCAAGAGAGAATTATATAATCTTTTTAATGGTATGTTGTAAGAATTATTATTTTTTTCTTATTTTCAAATGGCAAAAAGGTTTTTGTTTTTATTCTATATTTTTAAGTTCTGTTCTTTTCTTAAAAATATTTTTTAATGATTCTATTAAAGAAAATATTCCTTAAATTTAAGTTTATTCAACTTTTTTTGCTTAAAAAATTTTTCTATTTTTATTTATTTATTATTAGCAAGGGAAACAAGTGGAAACGTTGCAGTCGGACGCAACCGACTGCGGTATACTCGATACCAGTATTAAAACCGGTAAAAAGAGACCTTATTGCAAAGGGGTACGGTTGCGGCAGGGATGTACGCTGCCTTAAAGTTTTTCCGATGCAGATGGGGATGCCACAAGCTATCTTCCTTACAAATTTGGTGACTCTAGCTCAAAGTTTGTAAAAGGTGGGGAAAGGGGGGGCTGGGGCGGTATGGGTGGGCGTGGCATCCAAATTTTTGATGCAGATCTTTGTGGAATGTCAATTGCTATCTTCATACCAAATTTTCTGACTCTTGCTCGAAAATTGTAACAAATGGGGAAAGGGGGGCTGGGGGCGGTATGGGTGGGCGTGGCAATCAAATTTTTGCTGTAGGTTTTTGTGGAATGTCAATCGCTATATTCATACCTAATTTGGTGACTCTAGCCAAAAGTTTGTAAAGGGTGGGGAAAGGGTGGCAAAATGGGTGGGCGTGGCTCCAAAACTTTGATGCAGATTTTTGGAGGTCGTTGCCAGCTATCTTCCTTTCAAATTTGCCAGCTAATTTCCGCAACTCTGGAAGATACACGCATTCCCGTTTTTGACGAAGCGTTGGGGTGGATGGGGGCGGCTAAGGCAGTATCGGTGGGCGCGGCCAAACTTTTGATGCAGTTTTTGGGGGGTCATCATCACCTATCTTGGCACCAAATTTGGTGGCTCTAGCTCAAAAACTGTGGGAGATATAGGCTTTTTTGACTTTAAAATTTAGGGGGGTTGGGGGCGGAATGGGTGGGCGTGGCTCCAAAATTTTTGATGCAGTTTTTTGGGGGTTGCTAGTAGCTATCTTCTTACCAAATTTGGTAGTTCTAGCTGTAAGGATGTGCGAAATATGTGGATTTATCGGTTTTGAGTTATCGAATTTATCGATTTGCCTGCCCCCCAGTTATCGTAGAACCCCCATCTTGACACTTTAATTTACTATCCCATAGATAAAGAGAATTGGAAAGTTTCAAGTCTCTAGCTTGAAGGGTGTGGAAAAAACTTGCATACATACGGATGGACAGACGGACAGACGGACAGACAGACAGACAGACAGACGGACAGACGGACAGACACCATGACGGACATTGCACAAAACCAATATACTCTTTACCTTCGGTATCGAGTATAAAAATATTTTACTTTATTTACTTTACTTTAAATTCGCTTTTAATTATTTCTTAAACTTTTTTATATATTTCTTGATTGGCATTCGGAGGCCTTAATTCTTATTTTCTTGTTATGATTCTTCTTATATTTTCACAATTTTAACTTAAAAGATACGCTTACAGTAGTATTTTAATCATTGGTGATTCCCGCGACGCACAGTGGCGCCCGTAGAACAAGTCAAGTGTCAAAAATCAAAAATTGCATGTGCCTCTAAAAAATATTGAATGAACCTACTTTATAGGAAATTTTCCAGCGATTTCAAATCTTTTTAAGGTAATTTGGTCGGCTTTGAGATACAATATCTCAAAAACTAAGTTACGGATCGTCATCATTTTTGGTTCTATTGATAGATCTATCTAGAATATTTTACAAAAAATTAATAAAAAAAAAAAAAAAAAAAAAAAGTATTTTTAATTATTATATTATTATTATTATATCATAATATTAATTTTAGATTATAAAAACCGTTAAAACGAAACAATAAAAATCAAAAAATTTAAAAAATATTTTTTTCCTTCCCGTAAAGTTGATTTTTCCATAAATTTCAACTTTGCATACCCATAAATAGGCACAGAAAAATTGTAGAATTCATTTCAAACGCTCATTTTATAGGTTGATTAATTATCTATCATATGCTTTTTAAATTGTTCGATTATCTCATTTGGTTCAATTATGTTATGATTTTTGATATGAAAAAACTCAAATGGCCCCACTGTGCGACGGTGGCCCGGATTTATCTCTTTCGCCTATTCCCTCGGTGGAGTATTGTTACTCAGGATCCTGCAGCTCACACAAAATTCCGCGGTACCCTACGGACGGACACTTTAGGGTATCAGCAATCTGGTTTCTTTATGGAACCGCGAAGAAAGTTTAGTTCACTGTATATTCACAATCTTTTGGTTTGATTGCTTTATACTCGGTCGCGTTCACTTGGTAACTTTATGCACCTCGCGAACAGTAGCTATTTTTTTCTAGGTACTCTATTTTTCGACGCGTAAACTGTTTTTTCTTCACGGTCACTGCTCGGGCGCCAATTACAAAAATGTTTTTATTTTTGTTTAAAAAAAATGCATCCGCATTTATTAGTGGTTTTATACAAACTAAATAAAATTATGTCTTATGATCTACCACATAACCTACGCTCTGCCGGCGTCTCTGTTCCTGCTGCCGCTGCCGTCAATACCGCTGCTGTTGTTGGTCCCACGGTCGCTGGCCTGTAGAGTGCGCACTCAGCGCACGTGGCTTCTCCTCTGTGCCCTCTGCCGTTCGCACCTGTAGAACGTTGCAGTATGAGGTGTCCGGTTGCATCCGCCTGTCGCACGGTGAGCCGCTGCTAAAGTTTGTTCAGCGCTCATGGCTTTTTTGCGCAACCTGTGTCTGCGCGTTATTTGGTAACTGCTTATGTTGTTATTGTTGAGTCTCATCAGCCAAGTTGTTGTTGTGGCTTGGCTGTCTGCATACTGGTTGAGACTTTGACATACAGGGTGTTAACCCTCATCCCCTCCTCAAAAAAACTTACAAATGTCTCCCTTTGTTTAGTTTTCTACACATACGGGATTTTGATGTTACTAGTACAGAAACATCTTCTTTTCATTTGTAAAAATCATGGTTTTTTATAAGAAGTAAGTTTATTTAATATTTATTATTAAATTAATTTATCTTCAATGCAGTTTACACAAACATTTCGGTTATGAAAACGCTTACAAATACCTTTTCTGCAAAAACAGCACATAGTCTCATGTACATGGCCTTTATATTTTGACTTCTCGCTGTAGCAAATGTGGCATCTAGCTCTTCCATCAATATTTGGTGGAACACTTTTAGACCGCTTTTGAGGAACATCATATGTTTGTGGCGAGCTTTCCCGAGATACAGAAGACGAAGTGCTATTCAAAGCTGAATGCAAAGAAGCCGCTGATTCGGTCCTTGGCTTACCCTTTCGCATTACCATTTATGGTTTAGCTAAAGATATTCCTAGCTCACGCAATAAAATTCTACGCAGTGTTTTTTTGTTTATCTGCCAATTTGGATTCACATCTTTGAAAATAATCAGTGCATTTAGAGCTGAAATATCGATCATATTTAAAAACACAGCCATCGGCCATCTGTTTGTCTATTTTTTAGAGCTATAACATGACAGCATTTTAGTAGTAGGGAACTGGTGGTTCTGTGTCAATTTATGACTTTTCATTTTTGACAGTTTAATTACCCCCCCATTAAATTTTATGACCCTTTTTGACACTTTTATTACCCCCCAATACTATAATTTATGACCCTTTTTTTCCCATGATCGTACCCGCATTAATTAGACTAGGTATTAAGGACAAAGGCATGACGTTCCTAGGCCGCATTGTTATGGTTGCGAGAATCAGTGATCATAGAATCTGGTGTCAAGTGTACATCTGTTTGCACGTGCGTTGTCTTTTACCCCCTGCAAGCAAGCCACAACATGCATTGTTATTGTCAAGAGCAACATCAACAACAGCATCCTTGAGAATCAGTGATCATAGGATCTGGTGTCAAGTGTGCTCCTATTTTAAGTGCGTTGCCTTGAACACGTGCAAGCAAGCCACAGCATACATTGTTTTTGCCAACAACAACAACAACAACATTCATGTGGGTTTGTGAGCAAGGGATCGGGTGTCAAGTTGTGAAAATCAGTGTTCACACTATCAGTTTTGGCTATGTAACCAATTTGTATTAGAGTCAAGTGTGCTCCTGTTTGACAAGCAGGCCATAAACATTGATCTTTATGGTTGTGATAATGACAGGATCAGTTTTAGCTATTTAACCATTTAGTGCTAGAGTTAAGTGTGCTTCAGTTTTAAATACGTTGCTCTGCACACGTGCATTGTTATTGTCAACAACATCAACTACAACCTTCGTGGGGGGTTATGTGTGCAAGGATGGGAATTTTCAGTCGCAGCAGCAGCAGCAAGATCAACACATTGTTTTTAAACAAGATTATTGATTCTTGTAGATTAAGATTATAAAGAGTTAGAGGGAGAAAGTGATAGAGGGAGAAGGTGAAAGAGGGGGAGTGTTAGAGGGAGAAGGTGTGAGAGGGCGAAAGAGTTACAGGGGGAAAGTGTTAGAGGGGGAAAGTGTTAGAAGACTTAGAGACAAGTTTGTGCATGCTTGAAGTGCGCTAATCAAAGGTCAAGTACATTAGTTGACTAATGTGTTATAGATATCACTGTCCGAAAGGATCAGTGAGCCAAGTACATTGCCTTTGAAACTATTAAGGCTTCTTAGCTACAAGTTAGTAGATAAGAGAGAGAGAGTCAACTGTGCGCAGGTTTCTTAGCTACGAATAAGTAGATAAGAGAGAGTCGAGAGGGCGCCTGTTTGAGGTGCGTTGCCTTGCACACCTTCAGGCAAAACATAAACAATGAATGTTTATGGTTGTGAAAACCAGTGACCCAAAGGATAAAAGGGTTGAGACAAGACTGTGCTTGTTTGAAGTACGCTTGTCAAAGGGCTGTACGTTCGTAGGCCGCATTCTTATGATCAAAAGCAACACCAACAACAACATTCGTGAGGGTTATGTAAGCAAGGGATGGGAATTTTCTTTCGCAGCAGCAGCAGCAAGATCAAAACATTGTTTTAAACAAGAGTATTGAGACTTGAAGATTTATATTGGATTGTTAGAGGGGTAAGGTGTAAGAGGGGGAAAGTGTTAGAGGGAGAAAGAGAGAGTTAGTGTTAGAGGGAGTAAGTGTTAGAGGGTGAAAGTGCTATAGGGGGAAAGCGATCCTGCTTATATTATTATATTAAAACACGCTCCTTTATGCGATTCTATACACGAGCGTCTATGAAATGCAGGTGGTATGTTAATTGAATGTCCCTCTTTCTAACGCACACCCAACTTGTTCGCTACTTACGTTTCTAACCTTTATTTGCATATATCTGTTTTGATTATTGCACTGACTTCTGTTACTTTTATAGAGCTAGTTAGTATAACTTTTTAATTTTTTTTATTTGTTAATAAACTATCAAATTATGTTTTTCTTATAGGTATGTTTTAATTTAATTTAATTTATTTTTTTTTTTTTTCATAGATTTTTACACTATTTTAAATTTGAGAATTATATTAAGCTTGTTCCTTTGAGGGATTAGGCAAACACAAACACCGAACATTTATATTAATGACATATAGTTATAGCCGGTAGAACACACAAGTCATACTGCATGATTTTGTTTCGGCTTGATAAAAAGCTTTTTTAAGTCTATATTATAAGCCTAAGTTCTAGTACTCACTATATACATACATATCTAAGAATGCTTTTATGTATGTCACTATTTTGAAAGCTTAAAGAAGTTCATGTAGCTGGTATAATAAATCATGTTTCAACAAAATTATTTAGAGCTTAATATATATACTTCATCGTTTATTGAATTTATTATTATTTATTTTTTTAAAAACCTATATATTCGATTCTGTTCTACCTCATTGCTTTAATAATTTCCTCTATTTTGCTTTTACATTCTTTAAATTCTTTAAGGTAATCTTTTCGGCTTAACAAATAATCTTTTCCTTAACTTTCCGTCTGCTCGCTAAAAGATTTTCGTCAAATGACATTTTCATATTTAAGATATCCGTCAAACTATTTCTTATACTCGACTTAAATTATTTCATCAAACTCACATATCAATTAAATTTCTAAAATAAAGAAAATGAAAACAGTAAGATATTCTAAGCAGCTGGATGGTTTTGTTTTTATACAAACGGTTTTTACTATTCTCTTTCCCAGTATTCTACTTACGATAAAAATGTATAAAGAATGTGTTTTGTACTCATTTACTGACTTCAAAAATTCTTCTATTGATGTTGTCTGATACCCTATCTTAATTTGTGTAATACTTAATCGTTTTCATCAACTTAGTATTTTTTGATTTTTAAAAATTTTATGTTATGTTGTTAGCTATTTTGACTAGAGTTTACGCTTAAAACGAGATAGATTGTATTATTGTCCTTAATACGTTAGCTTAATTTTAACAGGGAAATCGATCGGACATTGATTTTTCACTTTATAATTGATTGCTTTAATATATTTTAACTGTCAACCTATATACCTATAGAAATCGTGTGTCAACTGTCTTCGAATGCAGACGTGTTTTCTTAAAGTGATCCGGTTAATTTATTCCCAAACGCAAAAGTGCAGTGATATAGAAGCTAATAAAATATATATTTTATGCGAAAAGACGCTAAGTGCAATGTATCTGCACAAATTGCTTTTTAAAAATCTGCAATTTAAACAAAACAGTTGACTTTTAACAAATAATAACATAAAAAACAAAAGGCAATAATAAATTCTTCACCTCTCTTAAGACAATGAGTCAACGCGAGAATCGTGGCCAGCGACAACGCGAGCAAGACGAGCGTCGTCGGCAGAGCAACGCGTATTTCTCTGTAGTTTCGGAGCAGCCCGAGCGGTCAATAACCCCCAACCCGCAAATCTCCGTCCCTGCTATCTATCGAGTCAACGCAATCCGAAAGCGCGCGGTCGCCAACACCCAACCCGACAAATGAAGTCTTGCACACAGCACGCGACCGAAAGTTTTCGTGCTCCCCGTCTCTCTTAGCAACGACTGCAAGTGCTGCGCCCTCTCTAGGTACCGCAACAGCGACTCCAACAACAACTGCACCGATACCTACTTCCCGTTCAACAAGCACAACGACTGCTGCGCCGTCAGCAAATCAAACTGCAAACAGCAAAAATGTTAAGCCGGCTACGCAGACTGGTATGGATCGCTACATTTATATCAAAAGAAAGCTAAGTCCGCAAAATTCTACGAATAAACCAAAAATTACCCGTAGCAATTTAAATATACCTTCGAACGATACTACAATCAATAGCAATAGATTTCACATCGTGGCAGAAAACACTGATGATCTGCCTTCTGAGGCCGTTGGGGTTGTCAAGCCAAAGCCACCCCCAATATATATACGCGAGAAAAGCTCCAGTGCTTTTGTAAACAAAGTTATCGAGCTCATAGGCAAAGATAATTTCTACATAGTTCCTCTCGTACAGGGTAAAATTCAAGAAATTAAAGTCCAGACAAAGTCGGAAGATAATTACAGAGTTCTGATAAAGCATCTAAACGATAAAAAAAATGAATTATTAAAGGTATCAATTAAAAAGCTGCAAGGGCCTGCAAGTCGTAATAAAAGGCATAGAACCTGATGTAACACCAGGAGAAATAAAACAAGCGCTGCAGGAGAAAGGATTTCGAGCAAAAACAGTCATTAACATCTTAAACAGGAACAGGATGCCGCAACCACTCTTTAAAATAGAACTTGAACCAGAAACGAAGATGCTTAAAAAAAACGAGGTGCACCCAATATACAAACTTCAGCTTTTACTTCACCGAAGAATAACCGTAGAAGAACCGCACAAACGAAACGGTCCGGTACAATGTATGAACTGCCAAGAGTACGGCCATACAAAAGCTTACTGTACACTGCGCTCGGTATGCGTTTACTGTGGGGAACTGCATAACTCCGCAAGTTGCCCAGCAAGTAAAGAAGACTCTAGCAAAAAATTTTGCAACAACTGCGAAGGCAAGCATACAGCCAACTACAGAGGCTGCCAAGTCTACAAGGAACTTAAAAACCGTATCCATCAGCGCGTTACCACTGTACGCTCGCAAAACGGACCGATTGCCTTCACTCCATCAAAACACAACCCAGACGTCTTCTTTTCCTCTGCAGCCAGATCCTCACTTGGCCCCGAATTCTCAACCAATAACGCAACTTATGCAAGCGCCCTAAGATCTGGACTGGCTCTTCCTGCCTCTAACGCACCGCATTTACAACCTAGAGAAGTGAGCACAAACGCTGCACAGGAGCAGCAACAAAGCAACCTCGAAGCACTCATATGTACCCTGCAACAGAGCATGAACGAGTTTATGTCATTCATGAAAACAACTATGCAAGAACTAATGCGTAATCAAAATCTTTTGATACAAATGCTTGTATCACAACAGTCAAAATAATCAATGGCTGCGTTACGAATATCTACGTGGAACGCTAATGGCGTCTCACAGCATAAACATGAATTAGCTCAATGCTACTTTCCGAAACACACCTTACAAACAAATATAACTTTAACATAAGTGGATACTTATTCTACGGTACAAATCATCCCGATGGCAAGGCACACGGTGGTACTGGTATTTTGATCAGAAGCCGCCTCAAGCACCACTACTATAAAGAGTTTGCTGAAATTTTTCTACAGGCCACATCTCTTAAAATACATTTGGACAGTGGGCACCAGCTTACTCTTGCCGCTGTATACTGCCCCCCGCGTTATACCATATCTGAAGACCAATTTAGGGAATTTTTTAACTCACTAGGAGAATGCTTTATAGCAGCAGGAAACTACAATGCCAAGCACACACACTGGGGATCTCGTCTCTTGAATCCAAAAGGAAAGCAGCTTTACAATGCAATTATAAAAGCTAACAACAAGCTCGACTACGTTTCTCCTGGCAGACCAACATACTGGCCGACAGATCCCAAAAAACTACCCGATCTGATTGACTTTGCAGTTACCAAAAACATTTCGCGTAGACTGATAAGTGCAGAGTGCCTTTCGGATCTATCATCCGATCACTCGCCAGTCCTAATAAATCTGCTACGACACCCTGAATTCATAAATCGACCCGGTAAGTTAACTTCACATAAAACTAACTGGCTCAGATACAAAAAATATATAAGCTCACACATTGAGCTTAAGCCACGTCTCGTAGGTGAAGCTGACATTGATAGTTTTGTTAACACTCTGGAGACGGTCTTCGTCGCCGCAGCTCGCACCGCTACGCCTCAAACACCAAATACAATACACAACCAAAGGACAACAAATCTACAAATTGAACAGCTCGTTCTTGAAAAGCGGCGCTTACGACGTGACTGGCAATCGAACAGATCGCCATCGGCAAAGCAAAAACTAAAAGACGCCACACGTAAACTCACCAAAGCGTTAAAAATCGAGGACGAGCGCGCTCAACGCCGTTACATCGAGCAATTATCAACCACCAGTACGAAAAACTCATTGTGGAAAGCTCACACAACTCTAAGCTCACCTACAGAAACAGTAATGCCTATAAAAAACTTCGCAGGCGGCTGGGCCCGCAGCGATGAAGAAAGAGCTAATACATTTGCTACTCATCTTCAAAAAGTGTTCCAACCTTACCCTGCAACAAATACGTTTGCACTACCGACTGCTTCAAACGGCTCTCAGCTTCAACATGATCCAATCAAGTTTCGCCCGAATGAAATCGTTAGAATCATTAAAGAGCAATTGAACCCAAAAAAATCTCCAGGATGTGACCAAATAACCCCAAAGATGATTATTGAGCTTCCTTACTGTGCGATCTGCCTAATTGCCCAGCTCTTCAATACTATCACCAAACTTGGCCACTATCCAGACAGATGGAAAAAGTCAATCATCATTATGATACCAAAGCCTGGAAAAGATCACACAGTTCCCACGTCGTATAGACCTATAAGCTTATTATCGTGTCTATCAAAACTTTTTGAAAAATGTTTGCTGTCCCGGATAAATCAATTCCTGAATCTTCATAACATAATCCCATCACACCAATTTGGCTTTCGTGAAAAGCACGGAGCAATTGAGCAGGTTAACAGAATAACATCAGAGATACGAAGTGCGTTCGAAAATAGAGAATACTACACTGCAATATTTCTGGATGTTTCCCAGGCGTTCGACAAAATTTGGTTGGAAGGTCTGATGCATAAGATCAAAACAATGCTCCCAAACAACACACATAAGCTGCTTAAGTCGTACCTCTACGACAGGAAGTTCTCGGTAAGATGCAACACTGCAATGTCTGACGAACACAATGTCGAAGCTGGTGTTCCACAGGGCAGCGCACTTGGAACAACACTGTACGTGCTATTCACAGCAGACATCCCAATAAGCAGCCGATTGACAACATCTACCTTTGCTGATGATACAGCTATTCTCAGCCGCTCCAGATGCCCAATACAAGCAACAGCGCAACTAGCCCTTCATCTGGGCAACGTGGAAAAATGGTTATCAGATTGGCGAATTAAGGTAAACGAACAAAAATGTAAGCAAGTAACTTTCACCCTTAACAGGCAAGATTGTCCACCGCTCACGTTAAACAACACCACACTTCCAAAAGCAAACGATGTAACGTATCTGGGCGTACACTTAGACAGAAGACTTACATGGCGCCGACACATTGAAGCTAAAAGGACACATCTCAAACTGAAAGCCAATAGCCTCCATTGGCTCATCAATGCTCGCTCTCCCCTTAGTTTGGACTACAAGGTCCTGCTTTACAACTCTGTTCTAAAACCAATCTGGACCTATGGTTCCCAGTTATGGGGGAACGCTTGCAACAGCAGCATTGACATTGTCCAGAGAACCCAGTCAAAAATCTTAAGAACCATCACCGGGGCACCGTGGTATGTTCGGAACGAAAACATTCACAAATATTTAAACATCTTAACAGTCAAGGAGGAAATAGCGGAACAAAAAGTAAAATATTTTAGCAAGCTCTCATCGCACACAAATCATCTCGCGAGAGGTCTCACAAGGCTGCGCAGCCGATCCCGTCTTCGTCGTAACGACTTACCAACCCAGCGATGATTTTTTAGGGACGCACACTCAGAATACAGTCAAAAAAGAAAATGTACTGTTAGCTAAGATTTATTAATAAGATTTGTATACTTATTGTTAGTTTTCTTATTCACTAGAAAAGATTCAATAAATAAACCCATCAATTTAAAAAAAAAAACATAGTGGCGCATAGTTAATTTTGGCTTTGCCAAGACTATGATACCCTTCACACAGCCAAATCAATGCTCCCCCCTCTTATGTTTCTGTGCAGTTGTTGGTCATTTTTCGCTAATATTTTTACTCTTGAGCGTCATTTACTTGTTCGTGTGCAACAACAACAATTTGACATGTAGGTACTTGAAAGTGCACGACAGAGACAACAATTGATAGTACGATATGGTAAATTTGTATGGTGGCTATGTCGTAGAATGCTCCGATCGAAATGAAATTTCATAGTGAACAAACCCGACATGATCTAAGCAATCTGTGAAAGTTTCATCAAGATCGGTTCAGCAGTTTGGCCGGAAATCGTGTTGATAAGGTAAATTTGTGTGGTGGCTATGTCGTAGAATGCTCCGATCGGGATGAAATTTCATAGTGAACAAACCCGACATGATCTAAGCAATCTGTGAAAGTTTCATCAAGATCGGTTCAGCAGTTTGGCCGGAAATCGTGTTGATATGGTAAATTTGTATGGTGGCTATATCGTAGAATGCTCCGATCGGGATGAAATTAAATAGTGAACAAACCCGACATGATCTAAGCAATCTGTGAAAGTTTCATCAAGATCGGTTCAGCAGTTTGGCCGGAAATCGTGTTGAAACAGACAGACGGACAGACGGACGGACGGACGGAAATCAATTCCTGAGCTCGTCCTGATCATTTTGATATATAGTTTATGGGGTCTCCCATCATTCCTTTAAGGTGTTACAGATTCATGACAAAGTCAATATACCCTGATTCACATGTGAAGGGTATAAAAAAAACATAGTGGCGCATAGTTAATTTTGGCTATGCCAAGACTATGATACCCTTCACACAGCCAAATCAATGCACCCCCCTCTTATGTTTCTGTGCAGTTGTTGGTCATTTTTCGCTAATATTTTTACTCTTGAGCGTCATTTACTTGTTCGTGTGCAACAACAACAATTTGACATGTAGGTACTTGAAAGTGCACGACAGAGACAACAATTGATAGTACGATATGGTAAATTTGTATGGTGGCTATGTCGTAGAATGCTCCGATCGGGATGAAATTTCATAGTGAACAAACCCGACATGATCTAAGCAATCTGTTAAAGTTTCATCAAGATCGGTTCAGCAGTTTGGCCGGAAATCGTGTTGATATGGTAAATTTATATGGTGGCTATATCGTAGAATGCTCCGATCGGGATGAAATTTCATAGTGAACAAACCCGACATGATCTAAGCAATCTGTGAAAGTTTCATCAAGATCGGTTCAGCAGTTTGGCCGGAAATCGTGTTGAAACAGACAGACGGACAGACGGACAGACGGACGGACGGAAATCAATTCGTGAGCTCGTCCTGATCATTTTGATATATAGTTTATGGGGTCTCCCATCATTCCTTTAAGGCGTTACAGATTTATGACAAAGTCAATATACCCTGATTCACATGTGAAGGGTATAAACATAGTGGCGCATAGTTAATTTTGGCTATGCCAAGACTATGATACCCTTCACACAGCCAAATCAATGCTCCCCCCTCTTATGTTTCTGTGCAGTTGTTGGTCATTTTTCGCTAATATTTTTACTCTTGAGCGTCATTTACTTGTTCGTGTGCAACAACAACAATTTGACATGTAGGTACTTGAAAGTGCACGACAGAGACAACAATTGATAGTACGATATGGTAAATTTGTATGGTGGCTATGTCGCAGAATGCTCCGATCGAAATGAAATTTCATAGTGAACAAACCCGACATGATCTAAGCAATCTGTGAAAGTTTCATCAAGATCGGTTCAGCAGTTTGGCCGGAAATCGTGTTGATATGGTAAATTTGTATGGTGGCTATGTCGTAGAATGCTCCGATCGGGATGAAATTTCATAGTGAACAAACCCGACATGATCTAAGCAATCTGTGAAAGTTTCATCAAGATCGGTTCAGCAGTTTGGCCGGAAATCGAGTTGATATGGTACATTTATATGGTGGCTATATCGTAGAATGCTCCGATCGGGATGAAATTTCATAGTGAACAAACCCGACATGATCTAAGCAATCTGTGAAAGTTTCATCAAGATCGGTTCAGCAGTTTGGCCGGAAATCGTGTTGAAACAGACAGACGGACAGACGGACGGACGGACGGAAATCAATTCCTGAGCTCGTCCTGATCATTTTGATATATAGTTTATAGGGTCTCCCATCATTCCTTTAAGGCGTTACAGATTCATGACAAAGTCAATATACCCTGATTCACATGTGAAGGGTATAAAAAAACATAGTGGCGCATAGTTAATTTTGGCTATGCCAAGACTATGATACCCTTCACACAGCCAAATCAATGCTCCCCCTCTTATGTTTCTGTGCAGTTGTTGGTAATTTTTCGCTAATATTTTTACTCTTGAGCGTCATTTACTTGTTCGTGTGCAACAACAACAATTTGACATGTAGGTACTTGAAAGTGCACGACAGAGACAACAATTGATAGTACGATATGGTAAATTTGCATGGTGGCTATGTCGTAGAATGCTCCGATCCAAATGAAATTTCATAGTGAACAAACCCGACATGATCTAAGCAATCTGTGAAAGTTTCATCAAGATCGGTTAAGCAGTTTGGCCGGAAATCGTGTTGATATGGTAAATTTGTATGGTGGCTATGTCGTAGAATGCTCCGATCGAGATGAAATTTCATAGTGAACAAACCCGACATGATCTAAGCAATCTGTGAAAGTTTCATCAAGATTGGTTCAGCAGTTTGGCCGGAAATCGTGTTGAAACAGACAGACGGACAGACGGACGGACGGACGGAAATCAATTCCTGAGCTCGTCCTGATCATTTTGATATATAGTTTATGGGGTCTCCCATCATTCCTTTAAGGCGTTACAGATTCATGACAAAGTCAATATACCCTGATTCACATGTGAAGGGTATAAAAAAAAACCTATATACCTTTCTACTTTTTTAGTGATTATGTAAGATTTTTATATTTCCAAACTCATTGCTTAAACTAAGAAAATTTCGTTATTAATTTCTTTTAATTGATGGATGGTAATATTTTATTTCAGTTTAACAGTTCGAGATATGAGTCTTACACTGCTTCGAAAAGTATATCTTCGTTAGCTGTTTTAATTTAAGGGTTAAGTATCTACTACTACTGTTCCTTAACTGTGATAGTTGCAGTTTTGTTACATCTCACTTCCATTTTTTTCTTTCTTTTATTTAATTTATTTTTTTTTTGTAGGTGCTTTATTAATTTTAATAAGAACAAAACCTTTTGTTCTAGATGCCATGTTATTAGGTTTTATTTTTTCATTTAATTATTATAATTATTTCTTAAAGAGATTCATTTTCTTTAATGCTCAAAACTTATTGTCGCTAAAGGATTTGTTATTCATTGATCTGAGATATTTCGTAAATTCATGAAACCATTGTAAGGTGCTCTATTCTTCTTGAACCTTGCATTAATCTTAAATTTGGATGGCAAAATAAGGTTGTGATGTACTAAAGCTCGAGATGACGTAAAAGTCGGTATTTAACATAACGGGTATAAAATAATGTACGTTTACTATCACCGGATTGGTTTATACCCACTAAATGTTGATATTTTCAGTTTTTTTTTTTTTTCTTTCTTTCTTTTAATCGTTTTATACACCCTAGCTCTTGATCTTGTGTTTTGATTTTAGATTAGGGTCTGATTTTATTGTATACTGTTTGTGGAGGAGGCTCCAAAGAATAAGATTTGATTTGCTAATTGTATGGTATGATTTGTTCTTCTTTTTTTTGTGGTTGTATTGTAGATCACTTCTTGTGTGTATGTTAAACTAATAAAAAGAGCGCAATCAAGTCATTTACAATAATTTTCACAAGCTTAGGATTCATGGTCTTAAGACCGTTTAGACTTCATGGTAAGTAGTTTTTGCTAGGCTATTTTCTATTATGATTCTTGTGGGTTATAATTCACATTAAAAGAACGAGATAAAGTTGTTCTTGTTTAGGTCCACAATCTATTTTCTTGGTCCATTTTCCTTGGCATATAATACAGCAGGGAGTAAGATTTAAAAGTAGTATGTCATTCCATTCTGGTAATATTATTATTTTGTTTTTATTATGTTGTTATTTCATTTTTAATTTTATTCTTTTATGTTATTTGACTTTATATATTGCCTTTAAATTTAAGGGTTTTGCCTCTCAATTTTTGAACCGAGACATAGTATTTTTATTTCTGAAATGCATAAACGTAAGCATCCTTGATCCCAGATAGTATGTTTACTCTTGATCAATATTTAGATCAGCACCGTAGGCTTCCTAGATCTGTAAGTCTGTATCTATGCAAACTATTTTATCAGCTTTTAGGTATCGAGATTACATTTTGCTCAGAATCTAATCGCTGCCTTAAACACATGAGTGTTACAACTTTCACACTTAAGGAGCATTAGATCTTTTCGTTTTAAAGAGTTTACTATTTGACGCTTTTAAGAACAATTTGCTTGCCTGAGCTTGGTAGGATATTCAGTTAAAACAATTAGTGGAAAGATGGAACTGTCTTATAGAATTTCTTATACATTATTAGTTGCTTCTTTCCCTATCGCTTATTCTCACGCACTTTGAGATTATAAAATTACTTAATGGAATGTGCTGTATGTTCCTGATTGTTTGCTGATTATTGTTGTTAATTATTTTTATTTACATCTCATATAGTATTTTTCTCTTATGTTTCTTTTTTCGCTTCACTTCTATACTTAATTTAATAATTTATCATATGTTTCCTCTAATTTATATTAAATCGCCCTTTAACTGACAAAAAGTGGGTGGCGGTAAGCTGTTAAAAACGGAAGGCAATTACTGATATAAAACTGATGGAACGGAATAGTTGTGATTATTTTTCATTTAAAAATAAAAGTAGGCTGTTAAAATAAATATTTACTTATATAAAATTAAAATTTGAATTGATTTTTAGTAAGACGCCTTTTTTTTCGAAAATGTAGTTTTTAAAAGAATATATTAAGCTCATATCATATTTATTTAGATTTTCACATTGAGGTAACACCAGCCCAACTCCCTCGATAGTGAGCTGCCGTTTACAGACGGTGAAGTAAATGGGATGCCGCTTTGTCGTTTTTCATAATCACAATTAAGCTGCCCGACGATGAAAATGAGTTCCCTTACGATTTACGTACTGTCACTGTTTGCAGCAGCCTGGCGTCCTCCAAAGAGTCAACCACTCATCATCATCATTTGCCCCCCCTTCGGCAAAGTGATCCTCACTTGGACCATCACTCGTACACACATAAGTAACTTTTACCTAGATTAGGTGCAGTTTGCGTCTAGCCGTCTTATTTGAATAGTTCTGTTCTACTCTGCACCGATTTTGGATCCCATGATTTCTATTATTCCCAGCTACTTTCCTAAGCTCACACCTGTAACTTCTAACACACCAGCCCACAAAACATATTATTTGGATATAAAAGCATTAAACAATGACTATCAAGTACCAAGAGCTATTAAAAAAATTTATAAAGAATTCGGAGGAAATTTGATCGAACAATGCAACACCCAAAATTATTGTTATGGCTTACATAAAATCGTGAAGTCATAGTCGAGTCTACTACGTACTACACATTTTTCCATGAGTTGTTCCCATTTAAAACCCCTATCAATTTATCCGTTTTTTCTTATTATTATTTTTTCAACCAAGTGTGTGCGTACCTGTTTTTTCGATTTTCGCTTTCTAGAAAATGTCTTTAACTTCGGCACCCTCATCGTCATTCAATATGTATGTAATAGGGATTTTATTTTGTATTTCTATAATTGAAAAGCTTAAGTTTTCCGGTTTGGTGAGCAGCCCTTCTCATTAAAATATTATGTTTGCTTATACACACATAATCATTTGCATAGATTTTTACATGACTAAAGACAATGTCTTAAATCATTTTAACAATTATAAGATTTACTTTTATGTATGTAATTTTAGCTGTCCTATTATATTGCTGATTGTTCTAACTAAACAATTAATTGAACATTACCTCCATAATGTCTTTTAAACGTATCTTTGATTGAGTTTTTGATAATCACTACTTATTCAATTTTCTAGATCGTACCCGAGTCACGTTAATATAGCAGGGTACGACAAAATAAGCACGCAAGCAAGATTGAGGGCAGTGACACTACTAAAAAGGTTTGAGCTGAAGTGTGACGTAGAAAAAGGCACAATAAGGTAGGAGCTAACGAAAAGCGAGAGTCTTTAGCGGGAAGCGAGCTGAACAAAGACATCTGATCTCAGGCATGACATATGTTTATCGGGAGAGAGAATCCTCCTTTCACATTATAGCAGTATGCGTAGCCTTTACAAGGAAACGAAGTTTCTTTTCTTAGAACAACATATCAACCGTATTAAAGGCTAAGAAACCCTCAACTCATCAAAAAATACTTGCTCCCGTACAGTGTCCATGTCCGATGGAACTAGAAGGCGGCACAACAGACCTCTCAGGTACCAAATCATTCATCGACGATTAAGGTTTATAAAGGCAGGAGACATATTATTCTATTATTAATTCCCCTTTATATTTTTTTTATTTAAAAAGAACATATCAATAAAGTTGTTACTTTTTTACGGACTTTTACTGATTTTTTATTAATATTTTTATTATCTTGGCTCAAATTTAATTTCCGTTATTTTTTTTCCTTACAAAGTAATTTAAATCTATAAGCAATGTCAATTCGTGATTTTTTTCGAAAAAATTTATTAGAACCGAATCTATTTTTTAAAAAGTGCTATAAATTCTTTTTATTTTAATTATTATTTTTTTTCACCAAAAGCCAACGAATGTACTGACGCAATACTGCTGAGTTTCGTATTTTAACTTTAATTGAACATCCAAATGAAAGAACAAGTCCACAATCGTGTCGATAAAAAACCGGGACTTAAAAGTACGCTATTGAATAGAGTAAAGTACTCCCTGCACAGTGAGGCAGTGGTGGCCAACTGGCGTTTCCAGGCAAATATTTTCTCTTACAATTCCAATTCTAGAACCCATCCAATAACCTTGAAAAGAGGTAAGCCCAAAAAACATGGAACAGGTGGCAGTTTTGCTGTTAAAAACACGTTTTTTCGTCTTTAGAAACCGGTTGTTGTTTAACTCTTTAAAACAGGGAGCTGTTATTTTTTCCGGTTTTAAAAACCGGGGGTTGTTTTGATGTTATTTTTTATGTTTTTCAGGAACAGCTTGTATTTTTGCTGTTACTTTTGCTGTAATTTTTGCTGTTTTTCAGAAACAGCTTGTTGTTTTGCTGTTATTTTTGTAGTTTTTAAGAAACAAGTTGTTATTTTGCTGTTATTTTTAATTTGTAGCTTTTAAGAAACAAGGTGTTGTGTAGCTGTTGAAAATAGAGAGCTGTTATTTTTTCTGGTTTTAAATACCGGGGCTGTTAAGCTGTTATTTTCGTGGTTTTCAAGTAACAGGTTGTTGTTTGACTGTTATTTTTTCCGGTTTAAAAACAGTTTTGGGGTAGGGGGGTGTCAGTTTTGCTGTTAGAAACAGGTATTTTTCAGGTTTAAAAACAGGTTGATGTTTGACTGTTATTTAAAAATAACAGCTAAACAGCAACCTGTTTTTAAAACAGGTTGTTGATAGATGTTAAACTGGTGGGCTGTTATATCTGCATATTTCACATATAACAGCTCTCCGTTTAAACATCTATCAACTACCTGTTTTTAAACCTGAAAAATCCCTGTTTCTAACAGCAAAACTGACACCCCCCTACCCCAAAACTGTTTTTAAACCGGAAAAAATAACAGTCAAACAACAACCTGTTTCTTGAAAACCACGAAAATAACAGCTTAACAGCCCCGGTATTTAAAACCAGAAAAAATAACAGCTCTCTATTTTCAACAGCTACACAACACCTTGTTTCTTAAAAGCTACAAATTAAAAATAACAGCAAAATAACAACTTGTTTCTTAAAAACTACAAAAATAACAGCAAAACAACAAGCTGTTTCTGAAAAACAGCAAAAATTACAGCAAAAGTAACAGCAAAACAACAAGCTGTTCCTGAAAAACATAAAAAATAACATCAAAACAGCCCCCGGTTTTTAAAACCGGAAAAAATAACAGCTCCCTGTTTTAAAGAGTTAAACAACAACCGGTTTCTAAAGACGAAAAAACGTGTTTTTAACAGCAAAACTGCCACCTGTTCCATGTTTTTTGGGCTTACCTCTTTTCAAGGTTATTGGATGGGTTCCAGAATTGGAGTTGAAAGAGAAAATATTTTCCTGGAAACGCCAGATGGCCACCGCTGCCTCACTTTGCAGGGAGTACTTTACTCTATTCAATAGTGTACTTTTAAGTCCCGGTTTTTTATCGACACGATTGTGGTCTTGTTCTTTCATTTGGATGTTCAATTAAAGTTAAAATACGAAACGCAGCTGTATTGCGTCAGTACATTCGTTGGCTTTTGGTGAAAAAAAATAATAATTAAAATAAAAAAATTTATAGCACTTTTTAAAAAATAGATTCGGTTCTCATACATTTTTGAAAAAATCACGAATTGACATTGCTGACAGATGTAAATTACTTTGTAAGGAAAAATAACGGAAATTAAATTTGAGCCAAGATAATAAAAAAAATTAATAAAAACTCAGTAAAACTCCGAAAAAAGTAACATTTTTATTGATATGTTCTTTTTAAATAAAAAAATATAAAGGGGAATTAATAATAGAATAATATGTCTCCTGCCTTTATAAACCTTAATCGTCGATGAATGATTTGGTACCTGAGAGATCTGTTGTGCCGCCTTCTAGTTCCATCGGACATGGACACTGTACGAGAGCAAGTATTTTTTGATGAGTTGAGGGTTTCTTAGCCTTTAATACGGTTGATATGTTGTTCTAACAAAAGAAACTTCGTTTCCTTGTAAAGGCTACGCATACTGCTATAATGTGAAAGGAGGATTCTCTCTCCCGATAAACATTTGTCTTGCCTGAGATCAGATGTCTTCGTTCAGCTCGCTTCCCGCTAAAGACTCTCGCTTTTCGTTAGCTCCTACCTTATTGTGCCTTTTTCTACGTCACACTTCGGCTCAAACCCTTTAGGAGTGTCACTGCCCTCAACCTTGCTTGCGTGCTTATTTTGTCGTACCCTGCTATATTAACGTGGCTCGGGTACGATCTAGAAAATTGAATAAGTAGTGATTATCGAAAACTCAATCAAAGATACGTTTAAAAGACATTATGGAGGTAATGTTCAATCAATTGTTTAGTTAGAACAATCAGCAATATAATAGGACAGCTAAAATTACATACATAAAAGTAAATCTTATAATTGTTAAAATGTTTTAAGACATTGTCTTATGATATGAGCTTAATATATTCTTTTAAAAACTACATTTTCGAAAAAAAAAGCCGGCTTACTAAAAATCAATTCAAATTTTAATTTAATATAAGTAAATATTTATTTTAACAGTCACATAGTAGAAAGGAATTGTCGGTTCTGTGACAGGAATTAGCTGTCACTTTTATTACCCCCAATCACAATTTATGACCCCATTAATTTTTATGACCCTTTTATAGCCCCCTATTTTTTTTGACCCTTTTATCGCCCCTTCAATATGATAATTTATGACCCTATTTTTTCATGATCGTGCCCGCTTTAATTAGACTAAGGTGGAGATCAAAGGATTAACATTCCTAGCCCACCACTTTACCAGCAGCATCTGTGAGAAGCAGTGATCAGAGGAACAGATTTGGTTAGTTACCTAACTAGTGTTAGAGTCAATTGTGCGCCTCTTTGACGTGCGTGGCATTGTAAACCTGTTTATGATCATGAGGTGCAGTGTACACAGGAAGAAAGGATAGATAAGAGAGAGTCGAGAGGGCGCCTCTTTGACGTGCGTGGCATTATAAACCTGCAACACACGTCAAAAAATGAATGTTTATGGTTGTGATAACCAGTGATCAAAGGAAGTAAGGATAGAGAATAGAGAAAAGCGAACGCTTGTTCGATGTACTGGGGTTCTGTGAACAAGAGATGGGAATTTTCCTACGCAGCAGCAGCAGCAGCGGCAGAATCAATACATTGCTTCTAATCAAGAGTATTGATACTTGTAGCTTAAGATTCAAATGTGTTAGAGGGGGAAAGAGTTAGGGAGAGAAAGTGTTAGAAGGAGAATGTATGTTAGAGTGGGAAAGAGCTAGAGGGGGAAAGTGCTAGAAGGAGAATGTGTGTTAGAGTGGGAAAGAGTTATAGGGGGAAAGTGCTAGAAGGAGAATGTGTGTTAGAGGGGGAAAGTGATAATGCTTGTATTAATTTAATAAGCCACGCCCAGTGAGCCTGCTTGTATTAATTTAATGAGCCACGCCCCTTATACGATTTTGATTGGTCCCCACCGTCCTTAATATGAAAACTATTTTCCAATCCTTTGGGCTTGATATTTAAATATTTAGCGCCATCCCTTTCTAACCTTTCATATTATATATATACCTGCTTTTATTTTGATCAAGTGCAAGGAAAATCTTATATCCTGCATTGACTTCAAAACGCATAAAAGAGTTACTTTTGAGTGAAAAAACGATCAGTAGCATTCGAAATTTACAAGTGTAACTTTTAAAATTTTTCTTCCGTGTTTTAAAACGTTTGTGTTTTTAAATTAAAAAAAAAAAATTGTGTAAAATGTCTTCAAACAACGTTGTGTACACCACCGCTGAAGCGAACGACTTAGCCGAGATTTTCGGCACCGAAACGAGACCCCACACTCCAGGATCGCAAACCACTACCACTACCTCTACCATCACAAGCAAAGCCACCACCCTTATGAAGATGTTTAACGCCACCTTCCCCAACACACCCTTCGACGCCACATTCAACAACACAGCCTACACCACCACCTACAACAATACACCTTACGCCGCCACCTACACCAACACACCCGTCACCACCACCTCCACCAACACACACTCAGCCGCCACATACAACAACACAGCAAACGGCACCACCTACACCAACACACCCATCACCACCACCTGTAATAATAAACCCTATAACGCCACCAACATCTTCGCCGCCACCCCCAAACCGACAACAAATTGGTGCAACACATGTATGGTTAATGTACTTTTTTCAAAGTGGAATGGACATATACGGTCCAGTATCCACAAAATGCGTGTTTTTATACCCCTAAATAGTGCTGTGAAGCAGATTTCAGGTGGATTTAAAAACCGCATTCTCACGTTGTCGTTTGAGAATAGGCGTGACGAAACTCTTGATCCCCAGGAATTCCTCACTGATGCCTCATCAGAGCTTATTCCAATAATAACCAATGTTTTGACTTTACACACATTGTGTAAGATAAACTTTGAGTTATTTGCGGAATACATAAAATTCCATCAAGATGAGATGGTGATGCAAGTCAAGTCACATCAAACACCTATGTGTGTTCTAACAGCTGGAAAAAATATAGAAGAAGTCTATAGTCAACATGCTGAAATCATCCGACAAAAAATGGATGAGTTCCAGGAAAGGGACAGCGGATGGACAATGTCCCAAATAATAAGATTGGAGTGTAATCTTAACAAATACACCCCACTTAAAGTTTCAAATTACATTGAAACTCCAAAGGTGTTGAGGACTAAAAAGGCGATTCTGAATATAAAAAACACAGATGAATATTATTTTAGATGGGCTTTAATATCAGCCCTTAAAGTCCCACTCAACACCACCAATCCTGGTAGATGTTCGAGCTACGAAATCAATGTTAATAGCTCAAGAATCTATGTAAGTGATATTGAGGAGCTGGAGTTTCCGCTTCCACTTTCACAAATTAAAGTGTTCGAAAGACGGAACTCTACTGTCAGTATTAACGTTTTTGGATTCGATGAGGAAAAGGGAAAAGTGGTTGGCCCGCTTTATTTAACGGAGGTTGAACGCGAAAAGCATATAAGTTTATTGCTTTTGCAGAGCGATGGAAGGGCTCATTTTGTATGGATCAAGAATTTATCAAGGTAAGATTTATAATTTAAAATAATTTTAGATTATTTACAGTACTAATAAATTTTCTTTTGTTTTTAAACTTTTAGACTGGTTCGCTCACAGGTAACCAGACACGATCACAACCTTTTCTTTTGCAACACCTGCCTCAACTTCTCACACAGCGAGAAGTTATCGATGGAGCATCGGATGAATTGCGGCAAGATGGTATCTACGCTACCAACGGAAGAAAAAGCAAGTCTTAAATTTAAGAATTTTAATCGTAGTTTAGATGTTCCGTTTGTAGTGTATGCAGACTTCGAATGCATTTTAACCCCCCTCAATTCGAAAGTGAGCGAGAATGTTACAGCTACATCATTGCATGTGCCTATAGCATTGTCGCACTATATTAAGTGCTCCTTTGACTCATCCTTAGATAAGTTTGTTTAAGAGACTGGTAAGGATGCAGGTGTCAAATTTGTCACATCTCTCATCAGAGATGTAAGTGAAATTTACACGACCTACCTCTCTAATATTAAACCAATGAAAATGAGTGCAGAGGAGGAAAATAGTTTTCGATATGCAGTTAATTGCCATATCTGTAAGAAAATTCTGGGGGCCGACCGAGTACGTACGATCATTGCCATTTAACGGGCCAGTATAGGGGTCCAGCCCATAATGTTTGTAACATTAAATTTCAAATTGCACCTTTTGTCCCCGTATTCTTTCACAATTTTTCGCGGTATGACTCCCATCTCTTTGTTAGGGAACTAAACAAAGTGGAGGGTGATATTAAAGTACTCCCACTAAATAAGGAGCTGTATATATCACTCTCCAAATTTACATACATAGCGTCCCATGACAAAAATTTAGAAATTCGATTTTTAGACACGTTTCGCTTTATGGCAACCAGCTTAGATGCTTTAAGTAGTAATCTAAGTAGTGAATGCTTTGAGAGCGTTAAGCGTTTTTATCCCTGTGAGGAGGAGTTTAATTTATTGCGTAGAAAGGCAGTCTTTCCATATGAGTTTTTGGACTCAGAAAGCCGACTAGCTGAAACCTGTCTACCTCCAAGGGAGAAGTTCTTTAATAGTTTAACTAATAAAGAATGTTCGCCTGAGGACTATTTACATGCACAGCATGTATGGAAAGTTTTTAACTGTCAGACATTAAAAGAATATATGGAGCTTTATCTCAAAACAGATGTTCTTTTATTGACTGACTTTTTTCAAAACTTTCGCGCAATATGCAAGAAAATTTATTCTCTTGATCCTGCACATTATTACACCACACCTGGTCTATCATGGGATGCTATGCTGAAAACAACCGAAGTAGAGTTAGATCTGCTTACTGATATTGATATGTATAGATTTATTCAGAATGGTATTAGGGGTGGTTTGGTTCAGTGCTGTAAACGGTATTCCAAAGCCAACCACATGTATATGGATGCGTATGACGCAAGCAAACCATCTGAATATTTAATGTATCTGGATGCAAATAATTTATATGGCTGGGCAATGTCTCAAAGTCTTCCATTCACTGGTTTTCAATGGATGAGTGACGATGAGATTGCTGCATTAAATGTTGCTCAAATAGAGGAAACTTCTGAATATGGTTATATTTTAGAAGTAGACCTTATATATCCAGATACATTACATCATTATCATAATGATCTACCCAATTGTCCGCTCAACCAAAAACCCACACCAGAAGCAAAGGTGTGTAAACTTGTTGCTGACCTTAGGTCCAAAAATAAATACCCTATACATTACAAAAACCTTCAGCTATGTTTACGTAATGGTTTACTATTGTCGAAAATACATCGAGTTTTAAAATTTAAACAAGCTCCTTGGCTAAAAAAATATATTGATCTTAACAGTTCGCATAGAACTGTAGCGAAAAATAATTTTGAAAAAGACTTTTTTAAACTGTTAAACAATGCAGTCTATGGGAAGACAATGGAGAACGTTGAAAAACGTAAAGATGTTAAGATTGTCACTTCGTGGGAATCAACCACACGCAATCGATTAGGTGCACGTTCGCTTATTGCAAAGGCTAGTTTTCACAGCTCTGCGCAGTTTTCTGAAGACATGTATGCTATTCAGATGAAGCGGCTCCATAATGTTTATGATAAGCCAATGTATTTAGGGTTTACAGTCTTAGAGCTATCCAAATGGCAGATGTATGACTTCCATTATGATTATATTAAACCTAAATTCCAAGAAAAGTTCACATTGAATTATATGGATACAGACTCGTTCATATATTCAATACAGACTAAAGACTTTTATGCAGATATTGCTGAAGATGTAGAAATGAAGTTTGATACGTCCGAGTACCCTGAGGAGTTAGCTAAGTTATACGGGATTAAGAGGTGCAATAAAAAAGTCTTGGGTATGATGAAGGATGAGAACTGTGGCAAACGAATGCTCGAGTTTGTTGGTCTCAAAGCGAAAATGTATTCATTGTCTCTTGAGGGGGGCTGTGTTAAAAAATCAAAGGGTGTAAAGAAGTCTGCATTAGATAAGCTTACTATAAATAGTTATAAAGAATGCCTTTTTGATAATAAGATATTTAATGATGAAATGATGTTGTTTAGATCTAAGATCCACAACTTGTATACACATAAGATAAAAAAAACTACTTTAAGCTCTAATGATGATAAAAGAAAAATAAGGTCTGACGGTATAAATACCTATGCCTGGGGTCATTATAAAATTGATTCCCACATATATAGTAATAGCTTTATATTGTTAAATAAAAAATAAATAAAAATATTAAATAAAAATAAAGAAAGAAAAAATAAGAACAAGAAAAAATTAAAAAAAATAATAATAAATACAATACTAAAAATAATCTGTAAGTAATAATAACATAAAAAACCTATAAAAAAAGCCTGTACAACCTGTAAATAATATAAAATTTGTAAAACCTGCAAAAAGACTGTAAAAAACTTGTACAAAACCTGTAAATAAAAAAAATATCGAAACAAAATAAAAAAAACATATTGGTGTTATAGTTTAAAATCTTTCTTCTTTATTTAAAAATAACGAAATAACTAATTATCTTTAAGTAATAATAATATAAATAAGCCTGTAAATAATAATAATAATATAAAAAACTTGTGCAAAACCTGTAAAAAAAAAAAACCTGTAAATAAAAATAAATTTTTGAAAATAAGAAATAATAAAACATTTAAAATTCAGTGTAAAAGCATATTTTATTTTTATTTGTATATGTGTATGTATATGTATGTATATATATATAAAAAAAAGTTTTTAAAAAAAATAATTAAAATTCAGTTTAAAAAAAAAAATCCTTGTGAATATCCAGATCGTTGAGGATACTATCCAGCGAGCTCCTAAATCTTGAGCTCAGTTCTGGGAACAGTTCCTCCGGTGTGCCCACACTTGACTCCCAATAGGGCGATGGTGTTCGCTCTCGTGGTGTCCAGATCCTCTGCTCGGGTGCTGGTGTCCTTGCTCGTCTCCTCCAAAGTGCGTCAAACGGAGCAGGGGATGTGAGTCTAATGACCCACTGGGCCATTCCGGGAAACCGGCGGCGTCTTCTCGATTCTCCCATAATTGATGGCTCATACACCTCGATAGGCGCCGGCATCTTCTAATCTGTTCCCACCAGCTCCACTGCCGGCTTCAACCAGCTTAGTATGGTGTTCTTCTGCTGCTTTGTCACCATCTTCTTGGGCATCTTGGTTATTTTTGGCATGATGCTTCTTGTCTTTGATGACTTTGTATGATTAAACTATGCTCTGCACTGCCTTTTTATACCCATCAGCAGCACACACACACACACACACACACATACACATGCGCAATACAGGTATCAATACAGGTAACAATTATCCTGCCCACATTTAAAATAGGAAAGTGTCACAAAAAGAGTGACGCGCCTAATAACTGTAGCAACCAATAGAGTGACACACCCAAAAACCTGATGCTTTCAATGGAGTGATGCGACCAATACCTGCTGCTTCAAAGAACGTCATTTTTATCTATCCAAGAGTTGTGCGCATTCGAGAACCCTAACCATTTAACAAGTACCTGCCCTTTTCGTTTTTCTATTATTTGCTCAACTAGGTAAGTGTGCGGAAACTTTGTTTTTGATAGTTCCTCTTTATAAAAACCGCCTTTCACTTCGATACCCTCATAGTCTTTCAATATGTATGTAGTAGGGTATGTATTTTGTATTTTTTTAACTTGGAAAATTTCAGTTGTCCAGTTTGGGGTATACCCTTTCTCAAATAAATGTTTATGTTTACTTATACGCACATAGTCATTTACTTTGAATTTGCTACCACCAAATATTTTTAAGTGACTGTAAACAGTATTTAATAATATCTGTTCATTTGAGGAATTCACTTTTATAGGTGGCATTTTAATTGTTCTATGATATTGATTATTGTACTCTTTAATCAGCCGCTTATACATTTCGGTCCAATTATATG
This sequence comes from Scaptomyza montana, assembly GCA_018904305.1. Lineage (NCBI taxonomy): Eukaryota > Metazoa > Arthropoda > Insecta > Diptera > Drosophilidae > Scaptomyza > Scaptomyza montana. The sequence goes on along the minus strand of JAEIGR010000047.1, from coordinate 332,598 downwards.
TTCCATTGAAGCTAAACTCTCTCCACATCATTTCCTTTAAAGTTCTATTAAAACGCTCAACAATTGATGCTTTAATAACACTATAGCTTGAGTAATGATTAATGTTATATTTTTTACACAAGTTTTTAAAATCAGTATTAAAAAATTCTTTTCCATCATCCGTTTGTAAATTCTTCTCTAGGAATTCTATTCCCTTTAAAAATGCCCGCGAACGCTTGTGTAACTTCTTTTCCAGATTTTGACTTCAATGCTACTCCCCACGCATATTTGGTAAACGTATCAATGATTGTCAATAGAAATCGATATCCCTTATTACATGAGGAGAACTTTCTATTTCTACTAAGTCTGCCTGCCAATGATCATCGATTCCCTTCATTACAACTCTTCTTCGCTTAAAATTTTTACGTGCAGGAGCATGTAACTCTTTCACTAATTCCCGTTTGCTCATATTGGAATGTAGCACGTCTTGTTGGTTTTATTTTTTTTATTTATTTATTTCCTTTATAACGTAGTACAATGTTGTTGTTGACGACGTCTTCTTTTATTGTGTCGAGAGAAAAATTTTGAGAACCACATCTTTTTCACCATAGGTGCCTTCTCCATCAGTATCGTAATCCATACTATCCATATACACTTCCACGATTTAAATCCCATGTTTCTTGATATAGTAATAATCACATAAGATATAACCAACCGTGGTGGGGGTCAATCAGCATTTAACGGGTTTTGATAAATTGTATTTACTTATATATCATTTTTATTTATTAATATTTTTCTTTCGTTTTTGTGACGTAGGGGTACAGGCACCTCATCCGCTGTTATTATTTATTTTTAAAATGGTAGGATTCTCAAAACAGCCAATTACAAATGTAAAATATTTGTCAAGTATTTCTTTCAAATTTTCGATGCTCTTTATAGTATTGTTTAAGTTCTCTTGAAATAGATCAATTTTTTGGTTTCTCTGTCTTATTAATAATAATGAAATGGTGTGACTTATATCATTTTTCACTAGAATTAATACTCGATCAACGTATTCTTTTATAACCAAGTCATTCGCCTCCTGTGGTTGTATACAACATCTGATTCGTTTTTTCTGTATATGTATTTAAATTTCCATCCTTATCAACGATAAGACCCACGAATCTTTTTCCATTTCTGTGTAAATACTCCAAATGCTTCCTATCGCTTGAGTAGTGTCCAAACTTATCTAGACTCATATTGACTTAACAGCGATCTGATTTCACAATTGGTTTTTTTCTTGATGTAACTGCTTGCTTACAAACTCATTATTACTGTTTATTCTTGAAATGATTTCATTGCTAACTTTGTTAACATCATCTAATAACTTAGTTACTTCGTTAGTTATTTCATTCATTTTGCTTTCCATATCCTTTAACTTATTATTTCTTTGTTCGACTAATTGAGCAATATAAGCCGTTTGACTTTTTTTTAATTCAAATACTTCAACATCAACGTATTCTTTGATTACCAAATCATCATTATTTATGGGACTGATTGAATTTTTAATGCGTTTGCTTTGGGCATTTAGGTTACCATCCTCATCAATATGAATCCCACTCACAGCTTCAATCCCCCTTCAACTTGTCTGAGCGTTCTTTATCGTTCGAGAAATGACCAAACTTGTCAAGAGACATATTAATAATAAGAATACTTAATGAGTGTATATCATATTTATTAAAAAATTATGTTTGCCTCTCGCAACTCTTCAATTATCGATACAATTTCATTATTATGACTACTGTTACCAGCTGCCTGTGAAGCGATCAAAAGCTTAAGTCTATTTACAATTTCATTAGGATTATCCCAGTATACATAATTTGGTTTATGTTTGTTGAGCATCATAAGAGTTCCGCCTTTATGTGTGGATTTTTTATTATTAAGAGGTGTAGACACTGCACTTGGCTCAACAACTTTCGGGAAAAGTTTTTTTATTAGTTCAGTATACTTTTTGGAGCGATTACCCTTTAGTGCTTCATTTGGCTGATGATTTCTTCTGTGAGCATTTGTTTTTGACAAGATTTCCTTATATGCATCCAGATCCAATTGGTTATAAGCATGTGGATTTTTTAAAAAGATTAAAGAATACAATCCAGGAGTAAGATTCCACTTTTCACCCGTTTCCAGTTCTAGTCTTTTGTTGATTACGTTTATTTTAGAGCTGCCTAACTTAGTTTCTCCTTTATTTTTACTTGGTCCAAATGCTTTATCTAACTGTCCCTCACGCTCTAACTCATTTAGACTAAGATTAAAACTATCATCACTTACTACATTTGACTGATTATAATCTTTATTGCCTGCTGTAGCGAGGTTAGTATAGCTTTGTTCACTCGATATAAGCGAATCATGGATTGACTGTTTTTCATCAATTTCCCCATCTATTGCGTCATAAAATTCAGTGTTTTTTTTTTTTGCTGTTATTTTTTATTTTTTTCAGAAACAGTGTTTTTTTTCTGTTATTTGTTGTTATTTTTCATAAACAGCTTGTTATTGTTTTGCTGTTATTTTTGATGTTTTTGGTTTTCAAGAAACAGGGGGCCTGCTATATGTGAACTAATCAGATACTCCAAACAAACTGAGATAGTTTACAGACAATATTTATATATATATACTCATAAATGATAAATCTTTTTTTTCTTCTTTATTAAACCATTTAAATGTAAAGTATTTATTTTGATATAAAAATTATTTTAAAAAAGATTTTGAGGTGAGCATTAAAAACTTAAGACATAAGTGACCGCAGTTAAAAGTACCAAATTGTTGTACTTGATTATAATTGTATTGAATGTTCTCGCCCAAATATCTTATAAGTTCTATAGGGGGTGGCAAATTTCCAAAACTATCAAAATATCTGCATTCCTGATCCGCCTTATAGTAAGCTACCCAATGAGTTCCAGCTCCAGTTGACGAGTCCAAATTAACGATACCGCATTCTCTTTTTCTAACATGTTTCGGTAAGGAGTTTCTCATATAAACCCCTCTAAAATGTGGGATATGTTTGCGTGCGAAGTTTATAATATCAATGTTCGAAAGCGGTTTATTGGGCAGCTCATTCATAAAAAATTAATTTTTTTATTTGTGGTTACACCAAAACCTTTTTGATACGGTTTTAAATAGTGTCCACTACCTAAAGCAATGGCCTCCATTTTTCTATTATGACGTTTATTCTCTTCTAACTCTTTTTTTGCATTCTTAGCACTATTAATGCTTCTAGCAATAGCTGCTCCACCAGATGCCATTCCTCCTAATGCACTGAGCGCTGTCAAGATTGGCACAAGTGGTAAAAATCCTCCAATTTTAGGAACGTTGATTACTCTAGGAATAACAACTGTATTTTTCTTATTTCCAATGGTCTTCGACAAAGCTTTTCGGGCTACTTTAATCGCAGCTTGAATGCCAAGTGGTTTTTCTTTCTTTAACACTCGGGTTGCGTCTCGAACGATATTCATAAAATTGTTCTTGTTTTTACATGAGTTTTGTTTCTTTTGTTTTTGTGGGAGGCCCATACCAAATTTTTTCTTTGCTTTCATTGCGTTTGTAACGAAATATGCAGAAGATTTTTCACCGAGAGTACTATCAGATGCTTTTACACGCTCCCACGCTCTTTCAGCTAGTATTGAGTCAGCTTTATGTCGATTTTCCAGATCTTTATATTTAGAATAGGCTATATCGTGCTCTCTACAAGCGGCATCCAAGGGATTTATTCCATTGTCACCACGTGCTAAACGAGCTTTAAGCTTTGTTCCTGGACCACAAAACTGATATCCCGGTATGTGCAGCTCAACTGGTAGGGAGTTTATTATTTTATTGACAATACCTCTTCCTAGGTAGAGTGGTGGTTTGTTTCTAGTAGTTTTATAAAAGAGCAACACCATTTTATTTGTTGTTTATTCTTCAATGGGATTTTTGCAAGTAACGATCTACTCAAAAAAGTTAGATTAATATGCGTTTAATCAAACAAAAAATGACATATAAGTAAAAAATATCGATTGTAAAAATGGTGATGTCAAACAACTTAGACATAGTAGCTTGTTACCCAATTCAATAAGAGCTCTAATTGTCGGACCTTCAAATTGCGGGAAAACCAATGTTATGATTAGTTTGATTGAAAGCCCTAACGGATTAAAGTTTGAGAATATTTACTTATATTCAAAATCATTATATCAGCCTAAATATGAATACTTAAAAACACTTATAAAACCAATAAAAGGAATGGGTTACTTTACATTTTCTGAAAATGAAAATGTTGTTGCACCCAGCGATGCCAAAAAGAACTCTATTATGATTTTTGATGACGTAGCATGTGAAAAACAGGATAATATTCGTGCATACTTCTGCATGGGCAGACATAAAAATATAGATGCGTTCTATTTGTGTCAAACGTATACACGCATCCCAAAGCATCTTGTGCGTGACAATGCAAACCTAATTATTATGTTTAGGCAGGATGAAGTCAATATGAAACATGTGTATCAGGATCAGGAGAGAAAAATATGGATTTTTATTAATATGCAAAGATGATCCGCTAGAAAATGGACGTTATAGAAGGGGGTTTGCTGATTTTATTCAAATTTAAAATATAATAAAATAAAATAAAATAAACTAGTATTATTCATTCACTTATCAATAATCTTTCGGAATGGAAACAACAGTAACGTTGACGGGTAACAACTCGATTTTAATAGCTAATTATCATCCTCCCATAGAATTAAGTGAGAGCTATGAATGTGCACTAATTGATTTCCATATGTACAACTCGGTTCCAAATGTGGACTACGATAATAATTTATTCCATATTGGGGAGCATATTTTCGAGATACCTGTGGGATCATATGAGCTTAGTGATATAAGTGAATTTATTAAAGAGAAAATGAAGAAAATAGAGCCCAATATATTAAAGCACCCACTAATCGAGAGCAATAATAATACCCTTCAAGTGGTGATTTCATCTAAAAAAGATTCAATATATTTTAACAAAGAGCGTTCCATTGGCCAATTATTTGGATTTAATAAAAGAGACCTTAAGCCATTTGCAACGCATATATCAGATCAACCGGTTGACATTTTAAAAGTAAATACAATTCGTCTGGAATGTAACATTGTTAGCGGTTCATATGTAAATGAGGTATCAAGTCATGCTCTGCATGAGTTTGCACTCAACGTTCCGTCAGGCTATAAATTGAGTGAGACACCAAATAATCTTATTTATTTGCCAGTTAATACGACCGAGATACAGTCATTAATAATACGGATCGTTGATCAGAACGGAAATTTGGTTAATTTAAGAAAAGAGGTTGTAACACTTCGCTTACACTTGAGGCGCCGATAATGATTATTTATAATAATAAAAACGTGCGCTATCCACCCCCAGCGAGCACTTTGAGTTCTACTACAGAAGGATACAGGTCGATGAAAAAAGTACTAACACCTGAGAAGAAATTATTTTTAAAATCTCTGGGTCTAAAAATAAAAAAATAATGAGTAGTGTATTGAATGTTCGAGAGAAAGCCTATTCGGATGAGAGTATAATCAAGAAAGAATATCATAGTTACTCTCCCTATCTACAAGCATTTAAAAGCAATGATGAAGTTAGGATTACTATTCAGAATCAGGACTTATATGTATTGCCTTGTGAGAGTTTTATTAATGTTGAGGGCACAATTTGTTTGGCGGATAACTCGCTTGCTGTAGATGGAAAACTTAAAAACAATTGTATGAGTTATCTCTTTGACGAGGTTCGTTATGAATTAAATGGAATTGAAATTGACCGTACTCGATTTGTTGGTATTTCAACAACCTTAAAAAACTACGCTTCCTTAAACAAAACGGAGAGCTGCATGTTAGAGAATTCTGGCTGGTTCAATGGAAATGATAGAGAGCTGTCGAACGGATACTTTAATTTTTCTATACCTCTTAAATACTTACTTGGATTTGCTGAAGATTATAACAAGGTCTTACTAAATTGTAAACATGAATTGATATTACTCATTGTTGGCGCCGAAGTAGCGCCTTTTCTTATTTTATTATATTTTTGATATTTAAGTTGAATTGAGCAGTTGAAATGTTAACGGAATTTGTATAACAGATAGGAAATAGTTAAGTTATGCTATGTTTACACTACAGTGAGTTTGCTATCGATATCGTCATCGACGCAATAACTCAGAATTGGTGTTTACATTGGCTCACAAGTGAGTTATTGCGTTAAGCGTCAACAGCTGTTTGTTAAAGTCGAAAAATTTAATTAAACAAAACAAAAAAGTAAAGTACAAGTAATGGATAATAACAAATTATGCATGGTTTTGTCGGCGATGGAGCAAAACAACGTAATGATGATGAGAGCAATGAATATGGCAGGGACCTCTTCGGCAACATTAGGTTTGCTAAGGGATTCATGCAGTCGAGACATTTGGACACTTGTAAGATAAAAACAGTTGATTCAACCTAAGCATTGTTAACTACATTATTATTTTAATGATATTATTCAAGCCACGGTATGGATGTTTTTGGGAGAGTGATGTGCCAAATAATTCTGATGCATTTTTCAAAGAAAGCTTCCGCTTGGAAAGGGAAGCTTTCAATATCCTCGTTAGACGGCTCTCGGGTATGAGGAAAAAGAATACTTCCATGCGTGCTGCAGTCCCTGTAGAAAAGAGGATTGCAATAGCGCTGTATACACTAGGCTCATCAGCAGAGTATCGCACTGTAGGAAGACTCTTTGGTGTGTCCAAAGCATTTGTATGCGTAAACCTATTCGAGTTCTGTCGTGAAGTAATTGGCAAACTTGCAGATGACTACCTGCCGGCAAATTTCTTAACGCAGGATAAGATTGAAGAGTCCGTTAAAGGCTTTGAAGCCCTCGGATTTCCACAGTGCTTTGGGGCAATGGGTAAAATATTTGTAAATGTTATTATAAAAAAAATTAATTTAATATCGCCCATAGATGGCTGCCACATTGAAGTGCGACCGAAGTCTGAGCATGCCGTGGACTACCGCAACTACAAGGGCTGGTATTCCACCGTGCTATTCGCCTTAGTAGACTACCGGTAAGATTATATTTATTTCGCATTTAAAATCTGAAATATTACAAGAATTGTTTTTGTGAACAGTTATAGATTCACCTATATTAGCGTTGGCAGTCCTGGAAGATGCCATGATTCCAGAATCTTCGAAAACTCCAGCCTAAAAACGAGGCTAGTAAATACGGACCTGCTGGAAAATAATGCAAAGGAGGTGAATGGCGTAGTGGTTCCAGTGCTAATTCTTGGAGATTCAGCTTTTAAATTTTCAAGAAATGTGATGAAGCCCTATCCATTCTCCGTGGAAGCTACACCACAGGAAAGAATATTTAATTACAATTTGTCCAAAACCAGGCGTGTGGTGGAGAATGCGTTTGGACATTTAAAGGCTCGTTTCCGAAGGATCGGGAAAGGATTGGACAACAGGGTTGACAAAACTTCTCAAATAATAGCTTGTTGCTGCATTTTGCATAATTTTTGCAATATGCATAATAGCGCAGTGAGCGACAACTGGCAACGCGAAGCACAAAATGCGCACCAAAATGATCAGCCAGAGTTTGAGGTTTGGCTTGGCAATACGAATCAAAGTGCTGAAACAATTAGGCAAGCCCTAGCTACAAATTTCCTTAGCAATAATTCCATTTAAATAAATAAATTCAATTCATAAAAAAATGTCATTTATTTTTATCTGTTATTGGCCCTCATTATTTCTATCATTTCTTTTTGAAAGTTTTCAGCTCGTTCTGCCATACGCTCCATGACCGCCAACTTGCGCTCCTCTATTTCAATGAGTTTGTCAATTTTGTCCACCCGTCGTCGCTTTTATGAGGAGGCGCCTCTGTTATTGAGGTGTCCGTTTCTATTGAGCTGCTGTGGTCCTCTTCGATTAGGTGGGAGAAGTCTGCAAAATTTTGATTATTAATACAAATATCTAATATTGTTTTAATGCAATTTATCACCTGTGCTATCAATTGGACTGCATTCCAAAGCGCTCGAAGTGTTGAGCACACTCGCCAAATTATCGTAGTACTCCCAGGTTGAGGAAGTGCCACCAGATGCTCCCACTTTAGCACGTTCAGATCTATAAATATATATTAATAATTATATAAATGAGTTTTTGGGAGGATACTTTGTTTATTCAAACTGACCTGTACTTTTTCATAAGATTCTCTAACTTGTTTTTAATCACAAAGTGAGACGGTCCAAATTCCTTCATATTTTCTGCGATTTCCTTATAAATGTGTGAGTTTTTGCGTGCTCCACGAAATCCGTCAATATTCTCCTGCCATAATTCAATTAATGTGTGTGTTGCAGCAGTTGACCACATAAATCTCCTATCCGAGCCTATAATTTGGTTGTAATGAGTTCAAAATATATTATAGCAGTAATTACAGCACTTACTTACCATTATTTTGAGACATAATTAAATAATTTATATATTTTAGTTGTGTACTTGTATGTGTATTATTAGCACCAGTGGTGACAGTCCACAAATATAACCGATTATATACTTAAATGGGCAGCACTTTTGAGTAAACTGAATGTATATCGATCAAAAGCAACTGCATCCAAACATAACTCAACTTTTTGTCACCACTACTTTTTGTATGGGAAAAAAGCTGCTTGTTGCCCTTAACGCAATAACTCAAATAAGCAGTGCCAGTGTAAACACCACATTACATAGTTACAACGCTATGAATATCGATTTATCGATGTATTGAATGAATATTGAATGAACAAGTAGCCCTAGCATAAGTAGAAGAAGAAGAATCAGAATAAATTACTTTTCGACTGAGCTGGACGTGTTGGCGCTTAGCCTTTTATTGCGAGAAATACACGATCCGCACGCGGCCAGGCAGTGGCGAAAACATTTGGCGCCCGAGCAGGGACTTTTGGATAAAGTTCTCACCCGATTGCAGCTTAATTTTGAAGCTGATGTAGAGCTCGCTACTGGAGCACTGGAAATATAAAAGAGACGGATAGCTGGAGGCGCATACGGCGACGGCAGCATCTTCCTATCGAACTGTGAGTAGCTTTCTGCTTGGTGCATTTAGTACTTCTTGCACGGCTTATAGGCATTTCAAGTTCGGTGTGTTTTAATAGTGTCTCAACAAAAAATTAAAATATAATAAATCTAATGTGTGTGGTACATTGGTTTGTGAGAAAGTGCTTATTGGTACATAATCAGTTCATATGTAAATAGGCATACATTCAGATATACATTTAGTCATTGCAGTAAATTGTATGTGCCGGTGTAGGGTCTGTATGTACATATGTATTTGCAAGAGTCACACCAGTTTATTGTTAAAGTGATCAAAGACACAATTGTAGAGAGCATCAGCAGCGCAACCAAAGGTTGCTGTACTTTTTCTAAAACGGTTGGCTGCTGCGCTCAAGAGTGGTTGATACGAAATACATAAGTCCCGTTGCAGCTTAATACATATGATAAGCAGTGCTTACATAGACTGGCACTTACATGCACACATGTATAGGTGACTGAAGGCAGGCGTATGTAGGCATAATCAGCTTACCGATAAGGTGCTGTACTTGTTCGAAACACGTTGGCTGCTGCGCTTAAGCAGATTCAATACAAAATACATAGGTCCCGTTGCAGCTTAATACATGTGATTTGTAGTGCATACATAAATATTTCGGTACTCAATTCGGCAGATCGATATACTTATATGTTGGTGCGTGCAAATATATATCTAAGCAGCACAGTGGCACAAGATTAATTAAAACTAAAAAATAAAAATAAAAACTTAAGGCGCGTTGTACGCTATTGGTAAATCCTAAAAGGTTGATTACTTGCTTTGAATTAGGAGCTTAAACTGAACGCGTTGTTTAAATCAGTTTAAACTAAGTAATTATAATTTTGTTCTCGAGCAAGATGGCTCCAAAAAAGAACAACAAAACTTTAGAGCATTATCCTCTTAGAGAGAGTTTATTGAATTCGTTGAATCGCAACAAGAACTATGTAATGTCAAACTGCCAGTCTATGGTCGCCACGGAGTTGGAAGCGCGCTTGAGCTTGGTTGAGTCAGTGTTCGCTCAGCTGTGTGAAATTCAAAGTCAGATTGAACAGGCTGGTGAAAATGCGGCGGAATTCGATACTCGTCAACTTATAGAAGAAACGTATTGCGAAGTAAAGTCAAAGATTTTGAGCCAATTGACAAAAAGGGGTCGTCACTCAACTGGGAGTTCCGAGCCGTTAGCAAACTCTACAATGGCAAATAGTATCAGTGCTCGCAGTTCTAAGCTGCCTGCATTGAAATTACCACAATTTACAGGTAAAGTCACGGATTGGACCAGCTGGTACAATTCATTTGTGACATTGATTGAAGCAGACAACGACCTTGATGAGCTTTCAAAGTTCATTCATCTAAGGTCCTGTTTAGGTGCTGTTCCCTCACGAACAATTGAATGTTTAGAGTTGTCGGCAGGTAACTACAGAAAGGCCCTTCAATTGCTCAGAGATCGTTTCGAACACAAGGCTATTATTGTGCAGTCACATATTTGCGAACTTTTTAGCACTCGGAAGATGAAGCAAGCGGATGCAGAGTCGCTAAGGACGCTAGTCGATTCCGTAAACTCTCAATTGGTCGCCCTTCGCTCGTTAGGCAGCGACAAGGAGATATTAGATGCTTTTGTTTTTCATTTGACACGAAGCAAGCTAGATGATGCGACATTAGAAAAATGGGAAGGCGAGTACGACTGTTCAAAGCTACCGTCTTGGGAACTGCTTGCCCAATTCCTCAGCAACAGAGAATTAAACTTGTCCAGTCGCGAGGTTAGAAAAGCCATTTCAGCCAAAACAGCCCCCAAGGGTGATGCAAAAAGGGCAAGCTTGGCGGTTGCAATGGATAATGCAAGTGCGTGTTATTATTGCTCTGGCTATCATCATTTGAAGGCGTGTTTAAAATTTAAATCCTTGACACCGTTACAGAGATACCACGAAGTTAAAAGGATAGGCTTATGTTTAGTTTGCTTCAGTAAGCGTCATCTAACGAAGGGTTGCACTGGGCCGCGTTGCGGTACGTGTCACAAGATGCATCATGAACTGCTTCATAGGGAGACCGGAGATACTGAAAATGCAAGTGATCAAAAAGGGGGTTCAAGCTCGCTTTATAGTTCCTTATTGACAAATAAGGCTGTAAGTTTTCTCGCAACAGCGATAGTGCTCGTGAAGGATTCCATGGGAAAGTTTCACAAATGTAGATGTGTGCTGGACTCGGGAAGCCAGTTGAATTTCGTGACCTCTTGGCTAGCTTCCAAACTGGAGTTGCCAATTATAAGTGTTCACTATTCGCTTAATGGTATAGGAAACTCCAAGTCTGAAATTCTTGGTGAATTAAAAACGACATTTAAATCTTTGGTGACAAACTTTGAAGCAACTGATAGATTTTGTGTTCTACCAAAAATAACGCAATATAACCCGACAGCAGCAGCAACAGCATTCGACTTGCGGCTACCGAAGAAAGTCAAGCTAGCAGATCCTTGCTTCGACTCGGCTAATAAAATAAGTATGCTGTTGGGGGTGAACCTGTTCTTCAAGCTTATAGTTGCGGGTCAAATCAAACTAGGTTTAAATAAACCAATTCTTCAAAAATCACTGCTGGGCTGGATCGTAGTAGGAGAATATGAGCCAGACTATAACGTAGCATTAATCTGCAATCATTCAGCTAAGGTTAAGCAAGATGAAGCAGAAGAGTTGCACAAAATGGTTCAAAGGTTTTGGGAGTGTGAGGAAATTCCTCAACGCTCTGCTAAGGGTACTCAAGATTCGGCTTTCTGGAGTCCAGAAGAACAGCAATGCGAGCACGCCTTTTTGTCTAAAGTAAAACTAACAGAGTGTAATAGATTTGTAGTGCCCCTCTTATTTAAAGAGCCCAGGGAAGGTTTAGGCAGTTCCTATAACATTGCACTCAACAGATTTTTAAATTTAGAAAGAAAATTAAATCGGAACTCCGAGCTTAAAAGGCATTATGTAGAGTTCATAGAAGAATACATGTCTTTGAATCATATGGAGGAGGTGCCCACAGAGCAAGTACACAATGTGAAGTACTTTATACCTCACCATCCAATTATCAGACCAGACAGCTTGACAACTAAGTTAAGAGTCGTCTTCGATGCGTCATGCAAGACGTCGAATGGATTGTCATTGAACGACACAATGCTTGTGGGACCTACCTTGCAGCCAGACCTCTTTGAGACGCTTACGCGTTTTCGGTTTTACAGATATGCTCTGACGGCAGATATTACAAAGATGTATAGGCAAATTTTGGTTGAACCAGGGGATTGCAATTATCAGTGCATCCTGTGGCGTCGGAGTAGTACAGAGCCAATTAAAGTGCTGCGTCTGAAAACCGTTACTTATGGTACAAATTCTGCCCCCTTTCTTGCTGTGCGTTGTCTGTATTATCTAGCGGAGCGTTACAGTTCGCAGTATCCACTAGCTTATGAAGCGATTCAGCGTAACTTTTATATGGATGACTTGCTGTGTGGAGCAGAGTCTATAGCGACGTTGTGGGATTTAAAAGGGGAAGTCGCAAAATTGCTTAAGCTGGGAGGATTTGAGCTTCATAAGTGGCGAACGAATTGTGAGACTCCTCTGAGTGATACAAAATTCCCTGATTCCTTAGAATTAAAAACTATGGACACCGCGAAAACTCTAGGCATCTGCTGGGCGTCAGTTCCTGATCGGTTTCAGTTTACGTACGCTGCAAGGACGTCGACCGGTATAACAAAACGCGTGGTTTTATCCGAACTGGCGCAACTATTTGACCCCATGGGATTCCTCAGTCCGTTGTTAATACTAGGAAAGATTTTTATGCAGGAGTTATGGTTACTCAATCAGGATTGGGATGAAGAATTGCCCTGCAGTTACGCCCAACAGTGGGAGAGATACCGGGAAGACTTGAATCTCGTGTGCAAGTGTTCTCTACCCCGCGCAGTGGTACCAACAGACAGTGAGATTCAAGAGTTGGAGCTATATGGCTTCTCCGATGCATCTTGTCGTGCCTATGGTGCAGCAATATATGCCCGAGTGGTAGATCAAGGAGGAGTCATCTCAGTAAATTTATTAACGGCAAAATCTAAGGTAGCACCGGTGCGTGTCACATCGCTACCTCGTCTGGAACTAGAAGGAGCAAGGCTCTTAGCCCAACTAATGGCCAAGGTCAAAAATTGCGTCCCTGTCTCGGTTTCTCAGACTAAATATTTTACAGATTCGACAATTGTGCTTAACTGGATTGCTTCGCATCCCAGCAGATGGAACACATTTGTCGCGAATAGAGTTGCACGCATCCAAGAATTGACGCAGGCGCAAAACTGGTTCAAGGTAGCATCTAAACTTAACCAAGCGGACATTGTCTCCCGTGGGCTGCATACTGCAGAATTGAAAAATTCTACGATGTGGTGGATGGGTCCAGAATTCTTGCGTCTTCCGGCCGATCAATGGCCAGAAATGCAGCTACCTATTCAAAAAGAAGTTCCAGAGCAGCGAAATTAAAAATTTTCCTTGATAGTTAGGGCGGAACTGAAAGTTAGTGATATCGTTGGCAAATGCAAATTTGCAAAAGATTTCCTTAAGTTGAATAGAGTGTTTGGTTATATATATCGTTGGCGTCACAGTAAAACTGACTCAACTAAGGCTGAAGCCTTAACTGCTATGGAAATGGAAGGTGGTTTGCGTTACATAGTTTTTAATGTACAAAACTTATCGTTCTATGAGGAGATAGTCAAACTTAGAAACGAAAAATGTATACGATCGGCCAAAATACAAGGGCTGAACCCTTTCTTTGAAATTGCCAATGGAGTCGAAATAGTTCGTGTAGGTGGCAGGCTCACACATGCCAACGTACCATATAACACAAGACACCCAATTTTAATGCCAAGTGAGCACATTGTTGTAAATTCTTTATTTGAGCATACACACCGAACTAATATGCACGCCGGAGCGCAGACTATATGCGCTTTTGTGCGACAGAGGTACTGGGTGATCAATGCTAGAAAGGTAGCTCGCAGGGTGGTTCGAAGCTGTGTGGCTTGTTTCCGTCAACGTCCCATATCATCGAACCAACTCATGGGCCCTTTGCCGGCGGGTAGAGTGCAGCTCGGAGCGCAACCATTCGAACGAGCTGGCGTGGATTTCGCCGGACCACTTTGGATGCATTATAACCAGCGGGGTCGTCGGCCAACAAAGGCGTATCTCTGCGTCTTTGTATGCTTCTTGACAAAAGCGTGTCATTTGGAGTTAGTATCGGATCTAAGCTCGAGCGCCTTCATCGCGGCTCTAAAGCGATTCTTTTCTCGGCGAGGACTAAGTAGCGAATTGTACTGTGACAATGCTACTAATTTTGTTGGTGCATCTCGCGAACTAACGACAATGACCAAACAGTTGTGGGATGACGCAAACAAGCAGCAAATTGTCAATCAATTTACTCATCGGGGTATTGACTTCCATTTCATACCGCCACGCTCGCCTCATTTCGGCGGGCTTTGGGAAAGCGCCGTCAAGGTGGCCAAGCAGCTATTGCTCAGATGCTTCAATGGGACAGCGCTCAATTATGAGGAGCTCGTTACAGTCATTTCGCAAGCTGAGGCGGTAATGAACTCACGGCCGCTTCATCCGTTGTCCACAGATCCTGCAGACCTCGAGCCGTTGACTCCAGGTCACTTCTTAATTGGACGACCGCTTAATGCTTTAGTGGAACCTTGCGACGAAGCTGACCTAAAGTTATCAATTACAAATAGATGGAAGCGAATCGTGGCTGTACATCAGTCCTTTTGGAAGCGTTGGTCAACCGAATATCTTACCTTGCTGCAGCAGCGAAGCAAGTGGGCATCCGTCTGCAACAATGTTCAAATTGGCACGTTGGTGCTTATAATGGAAGACAATGCCCCACCTGGACACTGGGTTCTCGGTCGCATTCAAGAAACTCATCCTGGTGCTGATGGAGCGGTTCGCGTCGTTACTCTTAAAACAAAGACTGGAATCTACAAGCGGAACGTACATAGGATTTGCCCCCTGCCAATAGAAGACTGATTAGTTTTGTTGGAAGGAGCTTCCAAGGCCGGGAGTATGTTGGCGCCGAAGTAGCGCCTTTTCTTATTTTATTATATTTTTGATATTTAAGTTGAATTGAGCAGTTGAAATGTTAACGGAATTTGTATAACAGATAGGAAATAGTTAAGTTACATAGTTACAACGCTATGAATATCGATTTATCGATGTATTGAATGAATATTGAATGAACAAGTAGCCCTAGCATAAGTAGAAGAAGAAGAATCAGAATAAATTACTTTTCGACTGAGCTGGACGTGTTGGCGCTTAGCCTTTTATTGCGAGAAATACACGATCCGCACGCGGCCAGGCAGTGGCGAAAACACTCATGACTAAAAATATGGAAGATGTATACTACACTAAAATTGGAACTAAGGAGTATAAGCTAAATATTTCTAACATTGTATGGAAAATACCACATGTAACTTTGAGTGATGAAAAGAAGTTACAAATGTTTAGTCTGACTAAGAGTGGAGGTTCACTTCCACTTGCATTCCGCAGTTGGGATTGTTACCTGAATCCAACATTACCCGAAGGCACACAACATGTTTGGAATGTTAAGCTAGCAGCTAATAGAGAACGCCCTCGATTTGCGATAATAGCTTTTGTAGTGGACGATAAACTAACACATAATCATTTGAGGAATTTAAAAGTGTATCTTAACTCGGAGAACTTTCCGTACGATGACATGAATATTAATTTTAAGCATGAACGATACGCAAGTTTGTATGATATGTATACAGGATTTCAAGCAAGCTACTATATGAAGGAATCTGAGCCATTACTAACACCTATAGAGTTTAAAGAGAAAGCACCAATGGTTGTTGTAGACTTGTCACATCAGAATGAAACAGTTAAAACGGGGCCAATCGATGTAAGAGTTTCGATCGATCTAGAAACTGTTAGTGTAAAAAATACTAAGGTATATTGTCTGCTTATGCATGATCGATTAGCAGAGTATTCACCTTTGACTGGAATAGTTCTACGTATCGTTTAAAACCAATTTAATATAGAATCAAGTTGTAGTTGATAATCATTGAAATTAATTATATTAAATATTATGTACCCTCTCTTAATTAAATAATAAATAGAAACATGATGAAATTAATAAGAAAATAATTTTTATTTTATTCAAGTATACTAGCATAAACATTTACATTTTCAGATACCTCAAATTGAGAGTTTTCTAAGATGAGAAATAATTTAAATAAATTATTTAGTGCACATTGATTTACTATTTCTTTGTGTATTCTACAATTTGTAAAAAAGTTTGGTTATTGCGCTAAGCTCTGTTCAAGATTTACATCTATTATTTTTGTGTGTAACTATTCAATGGCTTTAGTATTTCGCCAAGACTTAGATAAGAGATGTCACCTTCAGACCAATCTAAGCCGTCCACATACTGTTTGGTTATCTTTAAGGTTTTCCTAGTCACTTCATCCAGCTCCCTCATGTGGTAGGGTGGTTTAAAGTGAAAAAAATTGTGTGTGACGGACCCAGCTTGCATAAATGCCAACTCTTTGACAAACATCTGTCTTTCGTTTCCAAATATATATTGAAAGTCAACTAAAATACATGAGTTTCTATCTAGAATAACCATTTTTCCTCTAGCGTTAATGATGTACTGAGAAATTATACAAAAATCAATACCTTAAATATTATGGTTTATCTTATTTTGCGTTTAGTTTGAAAAAGTAGATAAGAGAGGATGGATACGCTTCACTTGAACAAAACTAAAAATTCAAGGAAAATTCAAGATCATGAAATAATTTTTGGATTTGAGTACTTTGTTAGTCTAGAGCTTAAACTAAAGTGTGGGTTTTCTACGACTAGAGATTTCACACCTATGGTTTGGCTGCAGCAACATAAACGTAACTTTATTGGATTGCAAAAGAGGAGTGGATTCAATTATTAACTTTTAAGGAGTACATCCAAATGAAACTGGAGCACTTTGACTTCTTAATGCCAGATACAATAATTGAACATCCAATGCTTGAGACCGTTAAGTGTCATTTTAAAATTCGAAATTCATGGAGGACGCTTATAAGATTAGGAATTTTTTTTACAACATTTTTGTGTTGGAACTCATTATTGAAAAATCAAATAAAGAATATATATTATAACTATATTATTCCAAAGTGTGTAGAGATGCGTAAATATAGTATACAACTTTCAGATTTAGAAACAAGTTATGATTATGAGACAGAAATTGATCTTACTCGGCTATTGTTTGAAATTTCAAAAAAGATGGGTAAAGAAATAAAAAGGGATGTCAATATTTTTAGGACACAATTTCATCATAATATGAAACTAAATAAAAAAATGAAATGCTTTGAGGAAAGTTAAAATAATCATTTAAGTCAGTCTTAAATAATCGTTTGGCGAGTATTTTACAAAATGGAGATGAATTCTAACTTTGGATTTAAATCAATTGTCAAGAAAATCGATGATTTTTTAAAAGAGTTTGAGGAAATGATTTTTCCTGAACATCATGAATTGCTTGAAGAATATCGAGAATTTTTCTTGGCGTACGAAAACTGCCATCTGGTTACATCCAAATTTGGCGAGCATCTTTCAGCGTGCAGCTGGTCATCCGATTTAACTACAGAGGGAGTCGACACATGTGGATGCTTTTACAATAGCATGCGTCTGACAAGGCTAGAACGCCTAATGGCAAAATAAAAAAATTTAAACAAAAGAATTAACAAACAACGTTTAAGCCAATAAGGTATATAATGTATGAATACTAGATTTAAAAATAAATATTAAATAGCATACATAGAAAGATGAATAATAAATAAATAAATAAACTATACAACTTAAACCAAACTATCTCTTTTATTCGTTTTGAAGTCAATGCAGGATATAAGATTTTCCTTGCACTTGATCAAAATAAAAGCAGGTATATATATAATATCAAAGGTTAGAAAGGGATGGCGTTAAATATTTAAATATCAAGCCCAAAGGATTGGAAAATAGTTTTCATATTAAGGACGGTGGGGACCAATCAAAATCGTATAAGGGGCGTGGCTCATTAAATTAATACAAGCAGGATCACTGAGCGTGGCTTATTAAATTAATACAAGCATTATCACTTTCCCCCTCTAACACACATTCTCCTTCTAGCACTTTCCCCCTATAACTCTTTCCCACTCTAACATACATTCTCCTTCTAACACTTTCTCTCCCTAACTCTTTCCCCCTCTAACACATTTGAATCTTAAGCTACAAGTATCAATACTCTTGATTAGAAGCAATGTATTGATCCTGCTGCTGCTGCGTAGGAAAATTCCCATCTCTTGTTCACAGAACCCCAGTACATCGAACAAGCGTTCGCTTTTCTCTATTCTCTATCCTTACTTCCTTTGATCACTGGTTATCACAACCATAAACATTCATTTTTTGACGTGTGTTGCAGGTTTATAATGCCACGCACGTCAAAGAGGCGCCCTCTCGACTCTCTCTTATCTATCCTTTCTTCCTGTGCACACTGCACCTCATGACCATAAACAGGTTTACAATGCCACGCTCGTCAAAGAGGCGCACAATTGACTCTCTCTTATCTATCCTTTCTTCCTGTGTGCACTGCACCTCATGATCATAAACAGGTTTACAATGCCACGCACGTCAAAGAGGCGCACAATTGACTCTAACACTAGTTAGGTAAATAACCAAATCTGTTCCTCTGATCACTGCTTCTCACAGATGCTGCTGGTAAAGTGGTGGGCTAGGAATGTTAATCCTTTGATCTCCACCTTAGTCTAATTAAAGCGGGCACGATCATGAAAAAATAGGGTCATAAATTATCATATTGAAGGGGCGATAAAAGGGTCAAAAAAAATAGGGGGCTATAAAAGGGTCATAAAAATTAATGGGGTCATAAATTGTGATTGGGGGTAATAAAAGTGACAGCTAATTCCTGTCACAGAACCGACAATTCCTTTCTACTCTACTTTTATTTTTAAATGAAAAATAATCACAACTATTCCGTTCCATCAGTTTTATATCAGTAATTGCCTTCCGTTTTTAACAGCTTACCGCCACCCAGTTTTTGTCAGTTAAAGGGCGATTGAATATAAATTAGAGGAAACATATGATAAATTATTAAATTAAGTATAGAAGTGAAGCGAAAAAAGAAACATAAGAGAAAAATACTATATGAGATGTAAAAGAAATAAATAAACAAAATAATAATTAACAACAATAATCAGCAAACAATCAGGAACATACAGCACATTCCATTAAGTAATGTTATAATCTCAAAGTGCGTGAGAATAAGCGATAGGGAAAGAAGCAACTAATAATGTATAAGAAATTCTATAAGACAGTTCCATCTTTCCACTAATTGTTTTAACTGTATAACCTACCAAGCTCAGGCAAGCAAATTGTTCTTAAAAGCGTCAAATAGTAAACTCTTTAAATGCTTTTAATGCTCCTTAAGTGTGAAAGTTGTAACACTCATGTGTTTAAGGCAGCGATTAGATTCTGAGCAAAATTTAATCTCGATACCTTAAAGCTGATAAAATAGTTTGCATAGATACAGACATACAGATCTAGGAAGCCTACGGTGCTGATCTAAATATTGATCAAGAATAAACATACTATCTGGGATCAAGGATGCTTACGTTTATGCATTTCAGAAATAAAAATACTATGTCTCGGTTCAAAAATTGAGAGGCAAAACCCTTAAATTTAAAGGCAATATATAAAGTCAAATAACATAAAAGAATAAAATTAAAAATGAAATAACAACATAATAAAAACAAAATAATAACATTACCAGAATGGAATGACATACTACTTTTAAATCTTACTCCCTGCTGTATTATATGCCAAGGAAAATGGACCAAGAAAATAGATTGTGGACCTAAACAATAACAACTTTATCTCGTTCTTTTAATGTACGAATTATAACCCACAAGAATCATAATAGAATATAGCCTAGCAAAAACTACTTACCATGAATCCTAAGCTAGTGAAAATTATTGTAAATGACTTGATTGCGCTCTTTTTATTAGTTTAACATACACACAAGAAGTGATCTACAATACAACCACAAAAAAAAGAAGAACAAATCATACCATACAATTACCAAATCATATCTTATTCTTTGGAGCCTCCTCCACAAACAGTATACAATAAAATCAGACCCTAATCTAAAATCAAAACACAAGATCAAGAGCTAGGGTGTATAAAACGATTAAAACAAAGAAAGAAAAAAAAAAAAACGGAAAGTACCAATATTTAGTGGGTATAAACCAATCCGGTGATAGTAAACGTACATTATTTTATGCCCGTTATGTTAAATACCGACTTTTACGTCATCTCGAGCTTTAGTACATCACAACCTTATTTTGCCATCCAAATTTAAGATTAATGCAAGGTTCAAGAAGAATAGAGCACCTTACAATGGTTTCATGAATTTACGAAATATCTCAGATCAATGAAAAACAAATCCTTTAGCGACAATAAGTTTTGAGCACTAAAGAAAATGAATCTCTTTAAGAAATAATTATAATAATTAAATGAAAAAATAAAACCTAATAACCTAGCATCTAGAACAAAAAGGTTTTGTTCTTATTAAAATTAATAAAGCACCTACAAAAAAAAAAAAAAATAAATAAAATAAAAGAAAGAAAAATATGGAAGTGAGATGTAACAAAACTGCAACTATCACAGTTAAGGAACAGTAGTAGTAGATACTTAACCCTTAAATTAAAACAGCTAACGAAGATATACTTTCCGAAGCAGTGTAAGACTCATATCTCGAACTGTTAAGCTAGTTCAATGCACTTCCTTATTAAATGTAATAAAAATGAGGAGAAATTAATAACGATATTTTCTTAGTTTAAGCAATGAGTTTGGAAATATAAAAATCTTACATAATCACTAAAAAAGTAGAAAGGTATATAGGTTGACAGTTAAAATATATTAAAGCAATCAATTATAAAGTGAAAAATCAATGTCCGATCGATTTCCCTGTTAAAATTAAGCTAACGTATTAAGGACAATAATACAATCTATCTCGTTTTAAGCGTAAACTCTAGTCAAAATAGCTAACAACATAACATAAAATTTTTAAAAATCAAAAGAATACTAAGTTGATGAAAACGATTAAGTATTACACAAAATAAGATAGGGTATCAGACAACATCAATAGAAGAATTTTTGAAGTCAGTAAATGAGTACAAAACACATTCTTTATACATTTTTATCGTAAGTAGCATACTGGGAAAGAGAATAGTAAAAACCGTTTGTATAAAAACAAAACCATCCAGCTGCTTAGAATATCTTATGGCGATTTCTTTTCTGACAAAAAATGTAGCATTATGTTACATTTTTTGAGGTTGCACTTTTTTTTGTGTTCTTTTGTGAATTAGGGCTACCCTTGCCCCATATGTTTGTGTTCTTTTCTTACAGTGTTGCCCTATGAATGCAACATAAATGCAACATTTCTCACCCTGAAATAAACGAGAGTGTTGTTTGATCAGGGTTGCATTCTAATAGTGTTTGACATAGTAAAGTGACCATATTAAAGCACGAAAAAGTATTTTGATCATATTTCCACAATAAGTATGAAATTAATGAACGATTTATGAATGAATTCACAAATGTACAAGGTAAATTTTTTTAGCGCTTATTGCGTATGTCACTTGTCAGCTGATTGATTAAGTGTTGCCTTTTTTTTGATTGTTTGTGGTAGTAAAAGTGTTGCCCTTTTTCGGGCAAAACGGCAACACTTTAACAGGGTAAATGCAAAATTTAAAACATGCTGCCTGAAAACGGGTAACATTTTTTTCTACAAAAGAAATCACCATTACTGTTTTCATTTTCTTTATTTTAGAAATTTAATTGATATGTGAGTTTGATGAAATAATTTAAGTCGAGTATAAGAAATAGTTTGACGGATATCTTAAATATGAAAATGTCATTTGACGAAAATCTTTTAGCGAGCAGACGGAAAGTTAAGGAAAAGATTATTTGTTAAGCCGAAAAGATTACCTTAAAGAATTTAAAGAATGTAAAAGCAAAATAAAATATTACTGAGATCTAACAGAATCGAATATATGGGTTTTAAAAAAAAAAAAAAATAATAATAAATTCAATAAACGATGAAGTATATATATTAAGATCTAAATAATTTTGTTGAAACATGATTTATTATACCAGCTACATGTACTTCTTTAAGCTTTCAAAATAGTGACATACATAAAAGCATTCTTAGATATGTATATAGTGAGTACTAGAACTTAGGCTTATAATATAGACTTAAAAAAGCTTTTTATCAAGCCGAAACAAAATCATGGAGTATAACTTGTGTGTTCTATCGGCTATAACTATATGTCATTAATATAAATGTTCGGTGTTTGTGTTTGCCTAATCCCTCAACGGAACAAGCTTAATATAATTCTCAAATTTAAAATACTAAATCTATGAAAAAAAAATAAAATAAATAAATTAAATTAAAACATACCTATAAGAAAAACATAATTTGATAGTTTATTAACCAATAAAAAAAATTAAAAAGTTATACTAACTAGCTCTATAAAAGTAACAGAAGTCAGTGCAATAATCAAAACAGATATATGCAAATAAAGGTTAGAAACGTAAGTTGCGAACAAGTTGGGTGTGCGTTAGAAAGAGGGACATTCAATTAACATACCACCTGCATTTCATAGACGCTCGTGTATAGAATCGCATAAAGGAGCGTGTTTTAATATAATAATATAAGCAGGATCGCTTTCCCCCTATAGCACTTTCACCCTCTAACACTTACTCCCTCTAACACTAACTCTCTCTTTCTCCCTCTAACACTTTCCCCCTCTTACACCTTCCCCCTCTAACATTCCAATATAAATCTTCAAGTCTCAATACTTTTGTTTAAAAACAATGTTTTGATCCTGCTGCTGCTGCTGCGAAAGAAAATTCCCATCCCTTGCTTACATAACCCTCACGAAGTTTGTTGTTGGTGTTGCTTTTGATCATAAGAATGCGGCCTACGAACGTACTGCCCTTTGACAAGCGTACTTCAAACAAGCACAGTCTTGTCTCAACCCTTTTATCCTTTGGATCACTGGTTTTCACAACCATAAACATTCATTGTTTATGTTTTGCCTGAAGGTGTGCAAGGCAACGCACCTCAATCAGGCGCCCTCTCGACTCTCTCTTATCTACTTATTCGTAGTTAAGAAACCTGCGCACAGTTGACTCTCTCTCTCTTATCTACTAACTTGTAGCTAAGAAACCTTAATAGTTTCAAAGGCAATGTACTTGGCTCACTGATCCTCACGGATGGTGATATCTATAACATATTAGCCAACTAATGTACTTGACCTTTGACTAGTGCACTTCAAGCATGCACAAGCTTGTCTTTAAGTCTTCCTCCCTCTAACACTTTCCCCCTCTAACTCTTTCCCCCTCTTACACACATACACCTTCTAACACTTTCCCCCTCTAACTCTTTCCTCCTCTAACATATTTGAATCTTAATCTACAAGTATCAATACTCTTGTTTAAAAACAATGTGTTGATCTTGCTGCTGCTGCTGTTGCTGCGTAGGAAAATTTCCATTCCTTGCTTACATAACCCCCACGAAGTTTGTGGTTGTTGTTGCTGTTGACCATAACAATGCAACGTACATCGAGCAAGCGCTCGCTTTTCTTTATTATCTATCCTTTCTTCCTTTGCACACTGCTCCTCATAACCATAAGCATTAATTGTTTATGTTTTCCTGCAGGTGGCAAGGCAACGCACGTCAAACAGGCGCCCTCTCGACTCTCTCTTATCTACTTATTCGTATCTAAGAAAGCTTCGCACAGTTGACTATCTCTCTCTTATCTACTAACTTGTAGCTAAGAAACCTTAATAGTTTCAAAGGCAATGTACTTGATATCTATAACACATTAGTCAACTAATGTACTTGACCTTTGACTAGCGCACTTCAAGCATGCACAAACTTGTCTCTAAGTCTTCTAACACTTTCCCCCTCTAACACTTTCCGCCTCTAACTCTTTCTCCCTCTCACACCTTCTCCCTCTAACACTCCCCCTCTCACCTTTTCCCTCTATCACTTTCTCCCTCTAACTCTTTATAATCTTAATCTACAAGAATCAATAATCTTGTTTAAAAACAATGTGTTGATCTTGCTGCTGCTGCTGCGACAGAAAATTCCCATCCTTGCACACATAACCCCCCACGAAGGTTGTAGTTGATGTTGTTGACAATAACAATGCACGTGTGCAGAGCAAAGTATTTAAAACTGAAGCACACTTAACTCTAGAACTAAATGGTTAAATAGCTAAAACTGATCCTGTCATTATCACAACCATAAAGATCAATGTTTATGGCCTGCTTGTCAAACAGGAGCACACTTGACTCTAATACAAATTGGTTACATAGCCAAAACTGATAGTGTGAACACTGATTTTCACAACTTGACACCCGATCCCTTGCTCACAAACCCACATGAATGTTGTTGTTGTTGTTGTTGGCAAAAACAATGTATGCTGTGGCTTGCTTGCACGTGTTCAAGGCAACGCACTTAAAATAGGAGCACACTTGACACCAGATCCTATGATCACTGATTCTCAAGGATGTTGTTGTTGATGTTGCTCTTGACAATAACAATGCATGTTGTGGCTTGCTTGCAGGGGGTAAAAGACATCGCACGTGCAAACAGATGTACACTTGACACCAGATTCTATGATCACTGATTCTCGCAACCATAACAATGCGGTCTAGGAATGTCATGCCTTTGTCCTTAATACCTAGTCTAATTAAAGCGGGTACGATCATGGGAAAAAAAGGGTCATAAATTATAGTATTGGGGGGTAATAAAAGTGTCAAAAAAGGGTCATAAAATTTAATGGGGGGGTAATTAAACTGTCAAAAATGAAAAGTCATAAATTGACACAGAACCACCAGTTCCCTACTACTCATTTTATCAACTGTTTCCACGTCACCTATAATGTTAACATAAATTAGTGTCAAATAACATCAAGGAAAAATAGTTTGGGTACAAACCTTTGGTTTTGTTGTAATATTGAATGACTTCTGGTAACATTTTTCCATCATGTTGAACATTTTTTGAAGTGTGCATGGTACTAAGTAGAATTACGCATTTGTCTTTTCTTCCCACATATGATACAAGTGTAGTGTTGTTAGTAAATGCAAATGTTGATTGAAACAAGGGAGCTTTTTTGCACTCCAAAACCTTTGGTGGGATGCTTCTTTTATTTTTTCGCTTTATACCGACCATTGTTAGTCCTTTAGCCAACAATTTTTGACCGAGATCGTAAGACGAGAAGAAATTATCCATCGTTACGTTATGACCCTTCAATCCGTGAACTAATTCGATAACAACACGTTCACCTTGATTCTTTTCTGCTGAAGCACCAAGTTGTTTTCCCAAATATGGTTGGATTTTCCATACATAACAAGATTCAGAGCACACTAAAAGCCAAAAAGTAGTAGGGAATTGCCGGTTCTACGCCAGGAAGTAGCTGTCACTTTTACTACCCCCAATCATAATTTATTACCCCACTTGAGAATCAGCGATCCCTTTTTACACTCTTATTACCCACTTGAGAATCAACGATCATAGGATCGGGTGTCAAGTGTATTCCTGTTTTAAGTGCATTGCCTTGCACACATGCAAGCAAGCAACAGTATGCATTGTTTTTTGTAAAGAGCAGTAAAAATAACAACATTCATGTGGAATTTGTAAGCAAGGAATCTGGTGTCAAGGATGCGCCTGTTAAACGAGCAAGCCATAAACATTGAGCATAGTTATTGGGAAAATCAGTTTTGGCTATTTAACCATTTATTATTAGAGTCAAATACAGGCTAAGCCACAGCATGCATTGTTTTTTGTCAAAAGCAGCAACATAAAAACATTCAAGTGGGTTATATGATCATAGGATCTGGTGTCAAGGATGCGCCTGTTTAAAGAGCAAGCCATAAACATGGATATTAATTATTGGGAAAATCAGTTTTGGCTATTTAACCATTTATTATTCGAGTCAAATACAGGCTAAGCCACAGCATGCATTGTTTTTTGTCAAAAGCAGCAACATAAAAACATTCAAGTGGGTTATATGATCATAGGATCTGGTGTCAAGGATGCGCCTGTTTAACGAGTAAGCCATAAACATGGATATTATTTATTGGGAAAATCAGTATGCACAGGATCAGTTTGGCTATTTAGCCATTTAGTATTAGAGTCAAATACAGGCTAAGCCACAGCATGCATTGTTTTTTGTCAAAAGCAGCAACATAAAAACATTCAAGTGGGTTATATGATCATAGGATCTACTGTCAAGTATACAAACATGTGGAACGTGCGTTGTCTGTAAGCAACTCAGAACATGCATTGATTTTTGTAAACACCAGTAACAACAACAACATTCATGTGGGTTATGTGGTGTTAGAGGGAGAGGGTGTTAGAGTGTGAATGTGTAAGAGGGGAAAAAGGATAGAGGGGACAAGTGTCTATGAAAAGCAGATGAGAATGCTAATTCATTGGTCCCCTTCATCCTTAAGTTGAATACTATCATCCAATCATATAGGCTGGTCATTTAAATGTTTAGCGCCATCCCTTTCTAACCTTTGTTTTTATATATACATATATCAAGTCGCATCAAACACCTATGTCTGTTCTAAATGCTGGAAGAAATATAGAAGAAGTTGTTGGTCTCAGAGCGAAAATGTATTCACTGTCTCTTGAGGGGGGTGGATGCATTAAAAAATCAAAGGGTGTAAAGAAGTCTGCATTAGATAAGCTTACTATAAATAGTTATAAAGAATGCCTTTTTAATAATAAAATATTTAATGATGAAACGATGTTGTTTAGATCTAAAATTCACAACTTATATACACATAAGATAAGAAAAACTACTTTAAGCTCTAATGACGACAAAAGAAAAATAAGGTCTGACGGTATAAATACCTATGCCTGGTAAAATTGAGTCGCAAACAGCTTGAATGTACCTGTATTATGAATAAAAAATAAAAAAATTAAAAATAAAAATGATCTATATCTAGCTAGCACACACACACACATACACACACACATTAAAGAAAAATAAAAACATGTGATAATATACATTCTACATACAATCTTTATTAAAAAAAAAAAAATATATATATTTATATATATATATATAATCTATAAATGATAATAAGAAAAACTGTAAAAAAAACCTTTATAACCTATAAAACCTGAAAAACCTGTAAATAATAATAATAAGAAAAACCTATAATTCAAAAACAAAAACCTTTATCTATATATATAAAAGAGTTTGTCCTGATGATAATGGAAGAGCCACAGCCTAAACGAAAAGAGCTAGAAGGCTGAAATTTTCACACAATTTTCCATGCAGGTAGGAGGTGAGCACTAAGAAGGGAATTTTTATTTGGACAATTCCTTCAAGTACCTCCCATACGATTTGGAGCACTTTTTCCCCATTTTAAAAAACAAATTACAATTACAACAAGTACCCATTCCACTACTGTCTCCTGATTGTCGCACAAGCTGAGAGTTTGATCGCGAGCGAGAATACAAAAACAAAACAAATGCGCAGTGACGCCTTCGCGTCGCACAAGCAAAGTCATAAAAAATTTTCATAATTTTATGTACATGTATCACTTCGCACAGTGCACATTTTTTTTTTTTTCAAATTTGTGTGCCTTTGACAAATGATTTACGACCCAGGTAGCGTTTGTTGTTGTTGTAAGTGTTGTTTTTGGGCCCGCACTGCTACTTTTTGTTGGTGTCATTAATTAAAAAAAAAAACAACAACAACATAACAAAACTTGGTGCGTCTAGAAAAATTTCCCACACCAGAATATGTTATGGGGGTGAATTCGCCTGCTTGCTGCTTATATAACTTAGACAAAATGTAACACACTAACATTATTGATATATTATTGACATACAATTTTGAACGAGCAAAGGGCGTTCACATAACGATAATCAGATAATTTGAAATCTCGCTCCGATCATGCTCCTTTGTTGTTGCTCATTCACGTTCACTCTCTATTTTATGTGCGCGCTTTGCATGACAATCATAAAGTTTAATAACCCTACCTCCTCCGCACACACTAAATTAAAGCTAAAGGCAATATGCAATTCTCTTAACTGCAGCCTCTTAGATATGTTTTGCGTTGATTCAGTGCGTGCGAAGAAGGTTGCGATACTACGCTCTTTGTCTAACTTGCAGAGCGCGCGCAAACATAAGAGAGTTAACCGAAATAGCCAACAAAGAAGGCGCATGATCGGAGCGAGATTTAAAAATAATTTGTCATCTAGCGCCGAACATGAAGAGCGATGCGCGAGCGTGTTCAAGTTTTAAGCTGCCTCTTTGAGTTTGGGACCAGCAGCGCTGAACCCGTGTATTAAAATGACTTGCAGAAGTGAGTTTTTCTTGACTTCATTTTAATATATCAATAGGGGTAATCGCATAGAAGCATCAAAAAGATTTCAGGTTAATAATTCTGAAGCTCATCGAGTTGCAGTGAGAAGACATCAGGCTAATAATCCTAATGCACGTCAAGAAAGGCGTTTGCGTGCATGGAGTGTTAAAGACATGTCTGGCTTAAACTAAGATTTTGAGATAACTTACAAGTCAGATAAAGTTACTCAACTTGGTAGTATGAATTTTATATGCAAACATTGTAATGCTTTAAAATGGAAAAATGACCCCTGGGTATCTGTTACAAGGCAAAAAAGTTAAGCTTTCCCAAAATGAAAGTTTGCCTGATCCACTTAAAAGCTTAATAATTTGTGGACATCCCAAGCATGATCATTTCTTTGATCGTGTAAGAAAGTATGCTTTCAAATGAATTCTTTTGGAAGTACAAAAACTATAAATGAAAGTTGGTCAACCTTTAAAGTCCAAGGACAAGTGTATCACTTAATTGGTAGTGTCCGACCTTTGCCAAATGAAGAAATGCAGTTTCTTCAAATTTATTTTGTTGGTGATGATGAAAAGGAAGCTCAACTGCGTTGCAAAAATATTTAAAATGCTGATTTAAGCGTAGTAAAGGATCTTCAATGTACGTTTCATCATCATAATCGTTATGTAAAAGATCTAAAAATGGCTCTCAATAAAATACAAACAAGTACCAAAGACTATAAATAGTTACAACTTACAAAACCATACCCCACCATTTTCCTGCCCATTTTACCAGGAAATACCACCTTTAGTTCCTGGTCCTCCCCCGCAGGCTCCCGCCACGCCGCCTCCCCCGCTCACAAATAACCAAACCCCCGCCCCCCCCCATCCCCCGGACAAACCGACCCTGCCTCCCGCAAACACGCCAGGCCGCCCGCCCGCCGCAGCAGGCAGGGGCCGCAGTACACACACACTACACAGGCCCAAATATTAATACCGCCCCCAAGGCAGTCCGGTAGCTATTTTTTTAAATGTTGTGCAAGGCTAACCGGACAGGATTAACCGGCACGGCCCATCCACCCCAGCCTTACAAAGCGGCCGACCCAGCAACGCCGGCCCCATTTAATACCACCAGCCGCAACACCGGCACCGAGGCAAAGGACCCCTACCTATAGGCACACCTACATAAATATACAATAATAACATAACACAAAACCGCACCCAACACACAACAAATAACACACCACACTACGCCGTACAGGGCAGCTATCACCGTAATCCCCAACGTTAAATCCTGGCAGCATTCGCCCCCCAAACCCCACGGTGGTCAAGCCACCAACGCCCGCGTCGACCAATTGTCGCCGCCGCCAGCCCCATCTAACGCGCGCACAGCACACGACGGAGGCCCCCGCCCAGCCGACCTAAAAGCACTAGCTCCACCCCCACACAGAACACACAAACGGGCAAAACAGTACGTAACGCAACCCGGTACACTTTACAGCGCACCAGCCACCAAAACCGCCACGCGCAACATTTACACGGGGCGCCATACTCCCCAGCGCCCCGCCCCCTCTAAGGGCGCCCCACATAATAAACAAGCATTATTTATTAAAAACCCCCGCCCACCGTCGCGCCGCCCCCCCACCTATAAATTGGTTATACATGCTGATCGAACACCCGCTGGTGCACATAAAGGGCTTTACAATGCACCTCTATCAAGCGAAGTAGCTATAGCTATTGTTGGTCAGCAATTCGAAAAGCGCAATATTATTATTGAAAGCCATAATTATAAATTACATCGTATAAGTGAGGTGCATCGATCATACGATGCCTTACAGAACCCTTTGCTATTTCCTTATGGCGAAGATGGCTATTCAGTGGATATACAAGAATGGAATTCATTATTAAAAAAGGAGGAACCAAAAAAAAGATATCTGCGTTAAGCTTTTACAGTTATAAAATAATGATTCGTCAATCTGAGTTAAATCATTTAATTTATTGTCGTTCCCTTTATAGTCAACTTTTAGTTGATAGTTGATTATGAGCGACCAGATCTTTGCATAACAGTCACATGCAATCCACAATGCAATGACATCAAAAGTGTTTTATTACCGGGTCAAAAACCGCATGATCGTCACGATATTATAGCTCGAGTTTTTCATTTAAAAGTTAAAGCTTTAATGTCACTATTGACAAAAGGTTCTTTGTTTGGAAGCGTGCAATTTTTCATGTACTCTGTGGAATGGCAAAAGCGGGGCTTACCACATATACATATTCTACTTTGGTTAGAAAATAAAATAAGACCAGATAAAATCGATAAAATTATCTGTGCCGAAATACCAAACGCAGATGAGGATCCTTTTTTATTTAACATTGTTAAGTCAAATATGATTCATGGTCCTTGCGGTGCATTTAACAATAAATCGCCATGCACGAAAAATGGAAAATATACCAAAAGGTTTCCTCGAGAATTACTTAAAGAAACTGTGACTGGAAAAGATAGTTACCCTCTATATCGTAGAAGAGCGATAGAAGATGGTGGTAATGCAATTAATATAAATGGTAATTGCATATATAATCGTTGGGTTGTGCCTTATAACTGTGTTCTATTGAGAACATTTGAAGCTCACATAAATGTTGAGTAATGTAGTTCTGTAAAGTCTATTAAATACTGTTAACAAGGGCAGTGATCAAGCATCATTTACTCTTGAAGACCAACGTAATGAAATTAATATGTACGAAAGTGGCCGTTAAATAAGTAGCTCAGAAGCGGTATGGAGAATCCTTGCATTTCCCATACATAAACGTTTTCCGGCTATTACACACTTAGCTGTTAATTTCGAAAATGGTCAACGGATATATTTTAACCCCAATAATCCGCAACAATTACTTGACAGATTAAGCACTACACCCAAAACCACTTTGCAAGCCTTCTTTGAGCTATGCACACGTGATGAGTTTGCAAGAACGCTTCTATATTGTGAAGTTCCATCGAATTTTACATGGAACAATAAAGAATTTCAAAGATGAAAACGAGGGCATGATGTGCCAAATTTTCCTGGAGTTAAAAGAGATTCAGCTTTGGGATGATGGCAAAATAACTTTACCATCAACTTTGTGTCATGTTGTGAAAAGTATTGAAGAGCTAACTCTAAAAATATTTCCGGATATTACAAATATCTCTCAAAAATCAGTCGAATGGTTTTCAGAACGTGCTATTTTGACTGCGAGAAATGACAATGCATTGGAAATAAACGAGTTTTTATTAAAATCATTTCAAAGTGAAGAAATGACATACAACCCTATTGATTCTGTGACTGAAATCGAAGATGCAGTTCATTACCCCGTCGATTTTCTTAATTCATTAAATCCGGCTGGCCTGCCTCAACATAAATTAACTTTAAAGATTGGTTCACCTGTAATGTTGATTCGCAACGTGAAACCGCCAAAACTGTGCAATGGTACAAGATTGCAAGATTAATTCCTTCATAAGAATGTTGTCGAAGCAATTATCTTTACTGGCAATGGTATAGGGGAAAAAGTTTTTATACCGAGAATTCCATTAATACCTTCTGATTCTGAATTGCCAATTCAATTTAAAAGATTGCAATTTCCTTTAAAAGTTTGCTTTGCCTTAACAATTAATAAATCACAGGGACAAACTCTTAAATTAGCCGGACTAGACTTAAGACACGATTGTTTTTCTCATGGCCAATTTTATGTAGCCTGCTCAAGAGTCAGTTCACCAAAAAGTTTATTTGTATTAGCACCTGACGGAAAAACAACCAATGTCGTTTATAAAGAAGCTCTTAAAGTTGTTAATAATTGCAAATTAAATTCAATAAGTGGATAAGGCCTACTGGGGAAACCACAATATTCTCTACCTCAATGGTGGCGTGGAAAAGAGAATATTAAATACTTTGCTTAAATATTTTGTGAAATATTTTCTAATTTATTTATTTTGTATCTATCTTCTATTCCTAAAATTTATATAAACTATCCGAGCAGCGAAGTAAGCGGGCCACTTACTAGTACCCTATAAAACCTTTAAAACCTGTAAATAATTATAATAATATAAAATAAAATAAATAAATAAAAAACATTTGATATATGATAACAAAATTTATTCTTTACAGGGACCGTAATCATTATAAGTTTTACTTTAAAAATTATTAAATAATGATTATTTTTTATTTATATTCATTTACTCACAAAATATTGATTATTTTTGAGTTATACTTACAACTCAATCAATAATCATTATTTTTTATCAAAAAAATAAAACTCATGAAATAATGATTATTCTTTGAGTTTTATTTTTTGCTCAAAAATAAAACTCAAGTTGTTATTTCGACCTTTTCTTAGGGAATAATCCTAAACATGATATATATTCCTAATCAATGTATTTTGTTGTTTTTCTGTAAAAGAGACTGCACTAAAAGAAAATGTTTGTATGGCAATTACTTAACGCACAACAAAAAATGAGTACAGGTCATAGTGCAGTGATTAATATTAAAATCGTTAATTTAATATGGATAGGTGGACAAAATGGTTCTTTGCACACAACTTTAAGTGCAAACTTCAAATTCAAATGTATATACAAATTTTTTTCAGTGATATTTAAGAGCAAATGAGATTTTTTTTTTTAATTTAAAAATGGATTGTTATGGTTTGTCTTGATTTACTGACTAGGAATATATATCATGTTTAGGATTATTCCCTAAGAAAAGGTCGAAATAACAACTTGAGTTTTATTTTTGAGCAAAAAAAATGAAAATAATAATAATTGTTAGGTAAAAAAAATAAAATAAATAAATAAAAAATCAAGCGAAAATACGGTTTAAAATAAAAATTGTTTTTATTACAATTTAAAAAATTTTAACAGAAAAAAAAAGTTTTGTTTTATTTTTATAAATTATTACAGAATGATTCGCGGCTCATCTCATTGAGCATACACTCCAGCGAATCGATTGAGTGATACAGCTCACTCCTCTCAAGCCTGGGAGGACTATACCTCAAGTCGTCGAGGCCTAAGTCCGATAACGGCGATGGCGTCCGCTCATCCCGGTTGTAAGTCGGAGTGCTCGCTGATGCTCTCGGTTTCCTCCACGGTGCGTTGAAAGGAGCAGGCGACGTTAGTCTTATAACCCACCGGGCCATTCCAGGAAACCGGCGGCGACATCACCGGTTTTTCTCCTGGTTAACAGGATCGTAAAACTCCATTGGTGCCGGCATCACCAATCAACGAACGGTTTTGGGATAACCCAACCTATGAGGGTGTTCCTCTGAACATTAGTCCTAGTCTTCATTTTTTTTACCGTTGCCTTTGTCATTTTGATTGTCTTTTTTTTTGGTATTTCCCAATGTTTATTCTCAAAGGAGACGCTTTTGAATGAATGAGCTCTGTTCTGGACTGCTTTATATACCCATCAGAACACACCACCCGCAGCGAATTATCCTGCTTATCCCTTAAAACAAAACCGAAAAAAAATGATATGTGTCACATTTGTGTTTATAGTACATCCTTTTTATATATCCAAGAGTTTTGCTCATTCGAGAACCCTAACCATTTAACTAGCACTCGACTGTTTCTTCGTTTTATTATTTTTTTAACGAGAAAAACATGTGGAAATTTTGTTTTTTGTAGTTCCTCTTTGTAAAATCCACCTTTTACTTCGGCACCCTGATAGTCTCTCAATATGTAGGTAGTAGGATATGTATTTTGTATTTTTTTAATTTGGAAAATTTCCGTTGTCCAGTTTGGGGTGTACCCTTTCTCAAATAAATGTTTATGTTTACTTATACGCACATGATCATTTACTTTGAATTTGCTACCACTAAAGATTTTTAAGTGACTGTAAACAGTATTTAATAACATCTGTTCATTTGAGGAATTTACTTTTATAGGTGCCGTTTTAATGGTTCTATGATATTGATTATTGTACTCTTTTATCAACTGCTTATACATTTCGATCCAATTATAAGTTCCATTGAAGCTAAACTCTCTCCACATCATTTCCTTTAAAGTTCTATTAAAACGCTCAACAATCGATGCCTTAAGTACACTATAGCTTGAGTAATGATTAATGTTATGTTTTTTACACAAGTTTTTGAAATCAGTGTTAAAAAATTCTTTGCCATGGTCCGTTTGTAAATTCTTAGGAATTCTCTTCCCTTTAAAAATGCCCGCGAATGCTTTTGTAACTTCTTTTCCAGATTTGTCAGATTGTCAATAAAAATCTTTATCCTTGATTAGATGAGGAGTACTTTCCCATTTCTACTAAGTCTGCCTGCCAATGGTCATCGAACCCTTTCATTACAACTCTTCTTCGTTTAAACTTTTTACGTGCAGGAGCATGTAATTCTTTCACTAACTCCCGTTTACTCATATTGGAATGAAGCACATTGTCCTGATTCAGGTTTTATTTTTTTTTATTTTTTTTTTTTTTTAATAAATACATTTATTTATTTATTTTAACTTTATAAAGTAGTAAGAGGTTGTTGGTGACGTCTTTTTGTATTATGACGAGAAAAAATTTTGGAGATCCACAGATTTTTATACTCGATACCGAAGGTAAAGAGTATATTGGTTTTGTGCAATGTCCGTCATGGTGTCTGTCCGTCTGTCCGTCTGTCCGTCTGTCCGTCCGTATGGTTGCAAGTTTTTCCACACCCTTCAAGCTAGAGACTTGAAACTTTCCAATTCTCTTTATCTATGGGATAGTAAATTAAAGTGTCAAGATGGGGTTCTACGATAACTGGGGGGCTGGCAAATCGATAAATTCGATAACTCAAAACCGATAAATCCACATATTTCGCACATCCTTACAGCTATAAGTACCAAATTTGGTAAGAAGATAGCTATTAGCAACCCCAAAAAACTGCATCAAAAATTTTGGAGCCACGCCCCCCATTCCGCCCCCAGCCCCCCGTCTTTTTTAAGTCAAAATAGCCCATATCTCCCACAGTTTTTGAGCTAT
Source organism: Scaptomyza montana (assembly GCA_018904305.1). Lineage (NCBI taxonomy): Eukaryota > Metazoa > Arthropoda > Insecta > Diptera > Drosophilidae > Scaptomyza > Scaptomyza montana. The sequence goes on along the minus strand of JAEIGR010000047.1, from coordinate 297,125 downwards.
AGCCACCAAATTTGGTGCCAAGATAGGTGATGATGACCCCCTAAAAACCGCACCAAAAGTTTGGATGCCACGCCCACCGATACTGCCCTAGCCGCCCCCATCCACCCCAACGCTTCGTCAAAAACGGGAATGCGTGTATCTTCCAGAGTTGTGGAGCTAGAGCCTCCAAATTTGGTGGGAAGATAGCTGTTAACGACCCCAAAAATCTGCATCAAAGTTTTGGAGCCACGCCCACCCATTACGCCCCCAGCCCCCCGCATTTTGAAATCAGAAATGGCTATATCTCCCACAGTTTTTGAGCTATAGCCACCAAATTTGGTGCCAAGATAGGTGATGATGACCCCTAAAAACTGCACCAAAAGTTTGGATACCACGCCCACCGATACTGCCCTAGCCTCCCCATCCACCCCAACGCTTCGTCAAAAACGGGAATGAGTGTATCTTCCAGAGTTGTGGAGCTAAAGCCACCAAATTTGGTAAGAAGATAGCTGGCAACGACCCCCAAAAATCTGCATCAAAGTTTTGGAGCCACGCCCTCCAATTCGGCCCCCTTTCTCCACTTTTTACAATTTTCGAGCTAGAGTCACCAAATTTGGTATGAAGATAGCAATTGACATTCCACAAAGATCTGCATCAAAAATTTTGGATGCCACGCCCACCCATACCACCCCCAACCCCCTTTTCCCACTTTAACAAACTTCGAGCTAGAGTCACCAAATTTTGTATGTAGATAGCAATTGATATTTCACAAAGATCTGCATCAAAAATTTGGATGCCACGCCCACCCATACCACCCCCAACCCCCTTTCCCCAATTTTTACAATTTTGAGCTAGAGTCACCAAATTTGGTATGAAGATAGCAATTGATATTTCACAAAGATCTGCATCAAAAATTTGGATGCCACGCCCACCCATACCACCCCCAACCCCCCTTTCCCCAATTTTTACAAATTTCGAGCTAGAGTCACCAAATTTGGTATCAAGATAGCAATTGACATTTCACAAAGATCTGCAAAAAAATTTTGATGCCACAACTACCCATACCGCCCCCAGCCCCCCTTTCCCTACATTTTACAAACTTTGAGCTAGAGTCACCAAATTTGGAAGGCAAATAGTTGGTGGCATCCCCATCTGCATCGGAGAATCTTTTAGGCAGCGTACACCCCTGCCGCATCCGTACCCTTGCATTCAGGCCTATTTTTACCGGTTTTAATACTGGTATCGAGTATGCCGCAGTCGGTTGCGTCCGACTGCAACGTTTCTACTTGTTCTATAAAAAGGTTGTCCACATTTTCAACACAGGTGTCTTCTCTATCAATATCGTGACACATACTGTCCATATACACTTCCAAGATTCTGAACTCATGTTTCTTAGTTTAGTAACAAACAAAAGAGCTAGAACCATCCGTGATGGGAGTCAATCAGCTTTTAACAAGCACTGATAACTAACATTTACTTATATATCATTTTTTAATTAGCTTTTATGTCCCAAATTTTATTTTGTAGGGCAAAGGCATCTCATCTACTCTTATTATTTCTTTTTTTCAATGTGAAGATGAAGGTGTAATAATAGAGTTTAAAATGTTTTCCTCAATAGACCCGATCGCAAATGTATAATTATTAAGTTTTTCTTCTAAATTTTCTATCCTCTTTTTAGCGTCATTAAAATTCTTTTTTAATAAATCAACTTTGGGATTTCTTTGTTTTAATGATAAAAGTGAAATTGTGTTAGATATATCATTTTTCGCTTGATTTATCAATTCATCAACGTATTCTTTTGTAGCCAAGTCATTCGCATCCTTCGGTTGTATACAACATATGACTCTTTTTTTCCGAATATTCAATTTTCCGTCTTTGTCAATGAGAAAACCCACTAGTCTTTTGCTATTTCTGTTTAAGTACTCCAAATGCTCTTTATCGTTTGAATAATGCCCAAACTTGTCAATTGACATAATAAATCAACGTTAATTTAATTTTTATATGGATATTTAATGGTTACGCTTTCTTGGTGTGCAAATGGTCCCTTTTTATAAATAGTTACTGATGTTTCATCGGTCTCTGATTTCACAATTGGTTTTTTTTCTTGTAAGTGGTTCAACACAAATTCATTAGTATTTTTTATACTTGAAACAAGCTCGCTGCTAACTTCATTTACATTGTCTATTAGCTTAGTTATTTCATTCATTTTACTTTCCAGATCTTTTAACTTGTTATTTCTTTTCTCTACTAACTGAGAGATAAATGCCGCTTGACTTTTTTTCAAATCGAGTACTTTAGCATCGACGTATTCTTTTATTACCAAATCATCATTATTTAAGGGATTGATTGAATTTTTGATGCGTTTGCTTTGAGCATTTAGATTACCATCCTCATCAATGTGAATCCCACTTACAGTTTTAATTCCCCTTTTTAACTTCTCAGAGCGTTCTTTATCGTTGGAGAAATGACCAAACTTGTCAAGAGACATATTAATAATAAGAATATTTAATTTTTGCAGACCATATTTATTAGAATATTATGTTTGCCTCTCGCAACTCTTCAATTATCGATACAATTTCATTATTATGACTACTGTTACCAGCTGCCTGTGAAGCGATCAAAAGCTTAAGTCTATCAACAATTTCATTAGGATTATCCCAGTATACATAAATTGGTTTATGTTTGTTGAGCATCATAAGAGTTCCGCCTTTATGTGTAGATTTTTTATTATTCAAAGGAGTAGACACTGCACTTGGTTCAACAACTTTCGGGAAAAGTTTTTTTATTATATCAGTATACTTTTTGGAGCGATAACCCTTTAGTGCTTCATTAGGCTGATGATTTCTTCTATGAGCATTTGTTTTTGACAAGATTTCCTTATATGTATCCAGATCCAATTGGTTATAAGCATGTGGATTTTTTAAAAAGATTAAAGAATACAATCCAGGAGTAAGATTCCACTTTTCACCCGTTTCCAGTTCTAGTCTTTTGTTGATTACGTTTATTTTAGAGCTGCCTAACTTAGTTTCTCCTTTATTTTTACTTGGTCCAAACGCTTTATCTCACTGTCCCTCACGCTCTAACTCATTAAGACTGAGATTAAAACTATCATCACTTACTACATTTGACTGATTATAATCTTTATTGCCTGCTGTAGCGAGGTTAGTATAGCTTTGTTCACTCGATATAAGCGAATCATGGATTGACTGTTTTTCATCAATTTCCCCATCTATTGCGTCATAAAATTCAGTGTTTTTTTTTTTTGTGCTGTTATTTTTTATTTTTTTCAGAAACAGTGTTTTTTTTCTGTTATTTGTTGTTATTTTTCATAAACAGCTTGTTATTGTTTTGCTGTTATTTTTTATGTTTTTGGTTTTCAAGAAACAGTGGGCTTGATATATGTGAACTAATCAGATACTCCAAACAAACTGAGATAGTTTACATACAATATTTATATATATATACTCATAAATGATAAAATTTTTTTTTTCTTCTTTATTAAACCATTTAAATGTAAAGTATTTATTTTGATTGATAGAAAAATTATTTTTAAAAAGATTTTGAGGTGAGCATTAAAAACTTAAGACATAAGTGACCGCAGTTAAAAGTACCAAATTGTTGTTCTTGATTATAATTGTATTGAATGTTCTCGCCCAAATATCTTATAAGTTCTATAGGGGGTGGCAAATTTCCAAAACTATCAAAATATCTGCATTCCTGATCCGCCTTATAGTAAGCTACCCAATGAGTTCCAGCTCCAGTTGACGAGTCCAAATTAACGATACCGCATTCTCTTTTTCTAACATGTTTCGGTAAGGAGTTTCTCATATAAACCCCTCTAAAATGTGGGATATGTTTGCGTGCGAAGTTTATAATATCAATGTTCGAAAGCGGTTTATTGGGCAGCTCATTCATAAAAAATTAATTTTTTTATTTGTGGTTATACCAAAACCTTTTTGATACGGTTTTAAATAGAGACCACTACCTAAAGCAATGGCTTCCATTTTTCTATTATGACGTTTATTCTCTTCTAGCTCTTTTTAAGCATTCTTAGCATTATTAATGCTTTTAGCAATTTTTTTTATTTTTTTTTATTTTTACATGGTTTACGTTTCTTTTGTTTTTGTAGGAGTCCCATACCAAATTTTTTCTTTGCTTTCATTGCGTTGGTTACGAAATATGCAGAGGATTTTTCTCCGAGAGTACTATCAGAGGCTTTTACACGCTCCCACGCTCTTTCAGCTAGTATTGAGTCAGCTATATGACGATTTTCCAGATCTTTATGTTTAGTATAGGCTATATCGTGCTCTCTACAAGCGGCATCCAAGGGATTTATTCCTTTGTCTCCACGTTCTAAACGTGCTTTAAGCTTTGTACCTGGACCACAAAACTGATATCCCGGTATGTGTAGCTCAACTGGTAGGGAGTTTATAACTTTATTAAGAATACCTCTGCCTAGATAGAGGGATGTTTTCTTACTAAATGTTTTATAAAAGCGCAGCACCATTTTATTTGATGTTTATTCTTCAAAGAGGTTTAAGTTAGTAACGATCTATTTAAAAGAGTTGCATTTATATGCGTTTATTAAAACAAAAAACTGATATAGAAGTAAAAAATATCGATTATAAAAATGGTGATGTCAAACAACTTAGACATAGTAGCTTGTTACCCAATTCAATAAGAGCTCTAATTGTCGGACCTTCAAATTGTGGAAAAACCAATGTAATGATTAGTTTGATTGAAAGTCCTAACGGATTAAAATTTGAGAATATTTACTTATATTCAAGTCATTACATCAACCTAAATATGAATACCTAAAAACTCTTATAAGGCCAATAAAAGGAATGGGCTATTTTACGTTTTCTGAGAATGAAAATGTTGTTGCACCAAGCGATGCCAAAAAGAACTCTATAATCAATAAATAAATAATAATAATAATGATTTTCGATGACGTAGCATGTGAAAAACAGGATAATATTCGAGCATACTTCTGTATGGGTAGACATAATAGTATAGATGCGATCTATTTGTGTCAAACGTATACATGCATCCCAAAGCATCTTGTGCGTGACAATGCAAATCTAATTATTATGTTTAAACAGGATGAAGAAAATATGAAACATGTGTACCAAGACCATGTGGGCGTAGACATGACGCTTGATGCATTTAAGAAAATTTGTCAATTTTGCTGGAGAGAAAAATATGGATTTTTATTAATAAGTAAAGATGATCCACTTGAAAATGGACGTTATAGAAGGGGGTTTGCTGGTTTTATTCAAATTTAAAATATAATAAAATAAAATAAAAGAAACAAGTATTTTTAATTCACTTATCAATAATCTCTCAGAATGGCAACAACACTAACGTTAACGGATAACAACTCGATTTCAATGGCAAATTATCATCCGCCCATAGAGTTAAGTGGAAGTTATGAATGTGCACTAATTGATTTCCATATGTACAACTCAATTCCAAATGTGGATCATGATAATAATTTATTCCATATTGGAAAGCATATTTTCGAGATTCCTGTGGGATCTTATGAGCTATATATCTGATCAACCTGTAGACATCTTGAAAGTTAATACGATTCGTTTGGAATGTAATATTGTTAGCGGTTCATATGTAAATGAGGTATCAAGTCTTGATATTTATTTCAACAACCTTAAAAAACTATGCTTCCTTAAACAAAACGAAGAGCAGTATGCTAGAGAATTCTGGTTGGTTCAATGGAGATGATAGAGAGTTTGCAAATGGATATTTTAATTTTTCTATCCCTTTTAAATACTTACTTGGATTTGCTGAAGATTATAACAAGGTTTTATTAAATTGTAAACATGAATTAATATTACTCATGACTAAAAATATGGATGATGTATACTACACTAAAATTGCAACTAAGGAGTATAAATTAAATATTTCTAACATTGTATGGAAAATACCACATGTAACTCTAAGCGATGAGAAGAAATTGCAAATGTTTAGTTTAACTAAGACTGGAGGTTCACTGCGACTTGCATTCCGCAGTTGGGATTGTTATCTGAATCCAACATTGCCAGAAGGTACACAACATGTTTGGAACGTTAAGCTTGCAGCTAATAGAGAACGCCCCCGATTTGCGATAATAGCTTTTGTAGTGGATGATAAACTTAATCATAATTATTTGAGGAATTTAAAAGTGTACCTTAACTCGGAGAACTTTCCGTACGATGATATGAATATTAATTTTAAGCGAGAACGATATGCAAGTTTGTATGATATGTATACAGGATTTCAATCAAGCTACTATGTGAAGGAATCTGAACCATTACTAACACCTATAGAGTTTAAAGAGAAAGCACCAATGGTTGTTGTAGACTTGTCACATCAGAATGAAACAGTTAAAACGGGGCCAATCGATGTAAGAGTTTCGTTCGATCTAGAAACTGTTAGTGTAAAAAATACTAAGGTATATTGCCTGCTTATGCATGATCGATTAGCAGAGTATTCGCCTTTGACTGGAATAGTTCAACGCATCGTTTAAAACCAATTTAATGGAGATTCAAGTTGTAGTTGATATTCATTCAAATTTATAATTTAAAATATTATGTACCCCCTCTTAATTAATAAATAAAAAACATGATGAAATTTATATAAAAAATAATTTTTATTTTATTGAAGTATATTGGTATAAATATTTTCATTTTCAGTTACCTCAAACTGAGAGTTTTCTAATATTATAAGTAACTTAAATAAATTTTTAGTGCAAAGTCAATACCTAAAATATCATGGATATTCTAATTTTATGTATAGTTTGAAATTATAAAAAAAAAGATGGCTAGGGAAATAAAAAAAAAGAGATAGCAATACTTTAATATTAATATTAATATAATATTCACAAGAATGTTACACTTAATAAAAATGAAATGCATCGAGGAAAGTGAAAAAAAAAACCTTTAAGTCAGTCTTAAATAAACGTTTGTTGAGTAAACTATAAAAAAATGGAGCAGATTTCTGGTATTGGATTTAAAGCAATTGTGAAGAAAATCTATGGCTTTTTAAAAGAGTTTGGCGAAATGATTTTTCTCGAACATCATGAATTGCTTGTGGAATATCGTGAATTTTTCTTGGGATATGAAAACTGTCAACTAGTAAATTCCAAATATGGCGAACATCTTTCAGCGTGCAGCTGGTCATCTGATCTATCTACAGAGGGAGTTGATACATGTGGTTGCTTTCACTACAGCATGCGTCTGACAAGAGTAGAACGTTTAATTACAAAATATAGAAATTTAAACAAAAGAACGAACAAAAACGTTAAAGTCAATAAGGAATCAAATGTTTAAATACTAGATTTAAAAATAAACATGTAATATCTTATATATATATTTATGTAGATATGTAGAATTTATGAATTTAATTGAAAAAAAAAATAATAATAAAATAAAATAAACTCTACAACTTAAACCAAAAATGCCTCTTTTATTGATTTTGAAGTCAGTGCAGGGTATAAGATTTTTCTAGCACTTGACTAATTTTCAAAACAGATATATATATAAAAACAAAGGTTAGAGAGGGATGGCGCTAAACATTTAAATGACCAGCCTATATGATTGGATGATAGTATTCAACTTAAGGATGAAGGGGACCAATGAATTAGCATTCTCATCTGCTTTTCATAGACACTTGTCCCCTCTATCCTTTTCCCCCTCTTACACCTTCACACTCTAACACCCTCTCCCTCTAACACCACATAACCCACATGAATGTTGTTGTTGTTACTGGTGTTTACAAAAATCAATGCATGTTCTGAGTTGCTTACAGACAACGCACGTTCCACATGTTTGTATACTTGACAGCAGATCCTATGATCATATAACCCACTTGAATGTTTTTATGTTGCTGCTTTTGAAAAAAAACAATGCATGCTGTGGCTTAGCCTGTGTTTGACTCTAATACTAAATGGCTAAATAGCCAAACTGATCCTGTGCATACTGATTTTCCCAATAATTAATATCCATGTTTATGGCTTGCTCGTTAAACAGGCGCATCCTTGACACCAGATCCTATGATCATATAACCCACTTGAATGTTTTTATGTTGCTGCTTTTGACAAAAAACAATGCATGCTGTGGCTTAGCCTGTATTTGACTCTAATAATAAATGGTTAAATAGCCAAAACTGATTTTCCCAATAATTAATATCCATGTTTATGGCTTGCTCGTTAAACAGGCGCATCCTTGACACCAGATCCTATGATCATATAACCCACTTGAATGTTTTTATGTTGCTGCTTTTGACAAATAACAATGCATGTTGTGGCTTAGCCTGTATTTGACTCTAATAATAAATGGTTAAATAGCCAAAACTGATTTTCCCAATAACTATGCTCAATTTTTATGGCTTGCTCGTTAAACAGGCGCATCCTTGACACCAGATTCCTTGCTTACAAATTCCACATGAATGTTGTTATTTTTACTGCTCTTTACAAAAAACAATGCATACTGTTGCTTGCTTGCATGTGTGCAAGGCAATGCACTTAAAACAGGAATACACTTGACACCCGATCCTATGATCGTTGATTCTCAAGTGGGTAATAAGAGTGTAAAAAGGGATCGCTGATTCTCAAGTGGGGTAATAAATTATGATTGGGGGTAGTAAAAGTGACAGCTACTTCCTGGCGTAGAACCGGCAATTCCCTACTACTTTTTGGCTTTTAGTGTGCTCTGAATCTTGTTATGTATGGAAAATCCAACCATATTTGGGAAAACAACTTGGTGCTTCAGCAGAAAAGAATCAAGGTGAACGTGTTGTTATCGAATTAGTTCACGGATTGAAGGGTCATAACGTAACGATGGATAATTTCTTCTCGTCTTACGATCTCGGTCAAAAATTGTTGGCTAAAGGACTAACAATGGTCGGTATAAAGCGAAAAAATAAAAGAAGCATCCCACCAAAGGTTTTGGAGTGCAAAAAAGCTCCCTTGTTTCAATCAACATTTGCATTTACTAACAACACTACACTTGTATCATATGTGGGAAGAAAAGACAAATGCGTAATTCTACTTAGTACCATGCACACTTCAAAAAATGTTCAACATGATGGAAAAATGTTACCAGAAGTCATTCAATATTACAACAAAACCAAAGGTTTGTACCCAAACTATTTTTCCTTGATGTTATTTGACACTAATTTATGTTAACATTATAGGTGACGTGGAAACAGTTGATAAAATGAGTAGTAGGGAACTGGTGGTTCTGTGTCAATTTATGACTTTTCATTTTTGACAGTTTAATTACCCCCCCATTAAATTTTATGACCCTTTTTTGACACTTTTATTACCACCCAATACTATAATTTATGACCCTTTTTTTCCCATGATCGTACCCGCTTTAATTAGACTAGGTATTAAGGACAAAGGCATGACATTCCTAGACCGCATTGTTATGGTTGCGAGAATCAGTGATCATAGAATCTGGTGTCAAGTGTACATCTGTTTGCACGTGCGATGTCTTTTACCCCCTGCAAGCAAGCCACAACATGCATTGTTATTGTCAAGAGCAACATCAACAACAACATCCTTGAGAATCAGTGATCAAAGGATCTGGTGTCAAGTGTGCTCCTATTTTAAGTGCGTTGCCTTGAACACGTGCAAGCAAGCCACAGCATACATTGTTTTTGCCAACAACAACAACAACAACATTCATGTGGGTTTGTGAGCAAGGGATCGGGTGTCAAGTTGTGAAAATCAGTGTTCACACTATCAGTTTTGGCTATGTAACCAAATTGTATTAGAGTCAAGTGTGCTCCTGTTTGACAAGCAGGCCATAAACATTGATCTTTATGGTTGTGATAATGACAGGATCAGTTTTAGCTATTTAACCATTTAGTTCTAGAGTTAAGTGTGCTTCAGTTTTAAATACGTTGCTCTGCACACGTGCATTGTTATTGTCAACAACATCAACTACAACCTTCGTGGGGGGCTATGTGTGCAAGGATGGAAATTTTCTGTCGCAGCAGCAGCAGCAAGATCAACACATTGTTTTTAAACAAGAGTATTGATTCTTGTAGATTAAGATTATAAAGAGTTAGAGGGAGAAAGTGATAGAGGGAGAAGGTGAGAGGGGGAGTGTTAGAGGGAGAAGGTGTGAGAGGGAGAAAGAGTTAGAGGCGGAAAGTGTTAGAGGGGGAAAGTGTTAGAAGACTTAGAGACAAGTTTGTGCATGCTTGAAGTGCGCTAGTCAAAGGTCAAGTACATTAGTTGACTAATGTGTTATAGATATCAAGTACATTGCCTTTGAAACTATTAAGGTTTCTTAGCTACAAGTTAGTAGATAAGAGAGAGATAGTCAACTGTGCGAAGCTTTCTTAGATACGAATAAGTAGATAAGAGAGAGTCGAGAGGGCGCCTGTTTGACGTGCGTTGCCTTGCACACCTGCAGGAAAAACATAAACAATTAATGCTTATGGTTATGAGGAGCAGTGTGCAAAGGAAGAAAGGATAGATAATAAAGAAAAGCGAGCGCTTGCTCGATGTACGTTGCATTGTTATGGTCAACAGCAACAACAACCACAAACTTCGTGGGGGCTATGTAAGCAAGGAATGGAAATTTTCCTACGCAGCAACAGCAGCAGCAGCAAGATCAACACATTGTTTTTAAACAAGAGTATTGATACTTGTAGATTAAGATTAAAATATGTTAGAGGAGGAAAGAGTTAGAGGGGGAAAGTGTTAGAAGGTGTATGTGTGTAAGAGGGGGAAAGAGTTAGAGGGGGAAAGTGTTAGAGGGAGGAAGACTTAAAGACAAGCTTGTGCATGCTTGAAGTGCACTAGTCAAAGGTCAAGTACATTAGTTGGCTAATATGTTATAGATATCACCATCCGTGAGGATCAGTGAGCCAAGTACATTGCCTTTGAAACTATTAAGGTTTCTTAGCTACAAGTTAGTAGATAAGAGAGAGAGAGTCAACTGTGCGCAGGTTTCTTAACTACGAATAAGTAGATAAGAGAGAGTCGAGAGGGCGCCTGATTGAGGTGCGTTGCCTTGCACACCTTCAGGCAAAACATAAACAATGAATGTTTATGGTTGTGAAAACCAGTGATCCAAAGGATAAAAGGGTTGAGACAAGACTGTGCTTGTTTGAAGTACGCTTGTCAAAGGGCAGTACGTTCGTAGGCCGCATTCTTATGATCAAAAGCAACACCAACAACAAACTTCGTGAGGGTTATGTAAGCAAGGGATGGGAATTTTCTTTCGCAGCAGCAGCAGCAGGATCAAAACATTGTTTTTAAACAAAAGTATTGAGACTTGCAGATTTATATTGGAATGTTAGAGGGGTTAGGTGTAAGAGGGGGAAAGTGTTAGAGGGAGAAAGAGAGAGTTAGTGTTAGAGGGAGTAAGTGTTAGGTGAAAGTGCTATAGGGGAAAGCGATCCTGCTTATATTATTATATTAAAACACGCTCCTTTATGCGATTCTATACACGAGCGTCTATGAAATGCAGGTGGTATGTTAATTGAATGTCCCTCTTTCTAACGCACACCCAACTTGTTCGCAACTTACGTTTCTAAACTTTATTTGCATATATCTGTTTTGATTATTGCACTGACTTCTGTTACTTTTATAGAGCTAGTTAGTATAACTTTTTAATTTTTTTTATTGGTTAATAAACTATCAAATTATGTTTTTCTTATAGGTATGTTTTAATTTAATTTATTTATTTTATTTTTTTTTTCATAGATTTAGTATTTTAAATTTGAGAATTATATTAAGCTTGTTCCGTTGAGGGATTAGGCAAACACAAACACCGAACATTTATATTAATGACATATAGTTATAGCCGATAGAACACACAAGTTATACTCCATGATTTTGTTTCGGCTTGATAAAAAGCTTTTTTAAGTCTATATTATAAGCCTAAGTTCTAGTACTCACTATATACATATCTAAGAATGCTTTTATGTATGTCGATATTTTTTAAGCTTAAAGAAGTTCGTGCAGCTGGTATAATAAATCATGTTTTAACAAAATAATTTAGATATTAATATTTATACTTCATCGTTTATTGAGATTATTATTATTGTTTTTTTTTTTTAATGCCCATATTATCGATTCTGATCTATCTCAGTAATAATTTATTTTGCTTTTACATTCTTTAAATTCTTTAAGGTAATCTTTTAGGCTTAACAAATAATCTTTTCCTTAACTTTCCCTCTGATCGCTATAAAATTTTCGTCAAATTACACTTTTCATATTTAAGATATCCGTCAAACTATTTGTTATACTCGGCTAAAATTATTTCATCAAACTCAAATATCAAATCAATTTCTAAAACAAGTGGAAACGTTGCAGTCGGACGCAACCGACTGCGGCATACTCGATACCAGTATTAAAACCGGTTTAAAGAGGCCTGACTGCAGAGGGGTACGGATGCGGCAGAGGTGTACACTGCCTAAAAGATTTTCCGATGCAGATGGGGATGCCACAAGCTATCTTCCTTACAAATTTGATGACTCTAGCTCAAAGTTTGTAAGTTTGTTGGGAAAGGGGGCTGGGGGCGGTATGGGTGGGCGTGGCATCCAGATTTGTGATGCAGATCTTTGTGGAATGTCAATTGCTATCTTCATACCAAATTTGGTGATTCTAGCTCGAAATTTGTAAAAGGTGGGGAAAGGGGGGCTGGGGCGGTATAGGTAGGCGTGGCATCCAAATTTTGCTGCAGATCTTTGTGGAATGTTAATTGCTATCTTCATACCAAATTTGGTGACTCTAGCTCAAAGTTAGTAAAATGTGGGGAAAGGGGGGCTAAGGCCTTATGGGTGGGCGTGGCATCCAAATTTTTGATGCAGATCTTTGTAAAATGTCAATTGCTATCTTCATACCAAATTTGGTGACTCTAGCTCGAAGTTTGTAAAAAGAGGGAAGAGGGGGGCTAGGGGCTGGGGGTGGTATGGGTGGGCGTGGCATCCAAATTTGTGATGCAGATCTTTGTGGTATGTCAATTGCTATCTTCATACCAAATTTGGTGACTCTAGCTCGAAAATTGTAGAAAGTGGGAAAAGGGGGGCTGGGGGCGGTATGGGTGGGTGTGGCATCCAAATTTTAGCTGCAGATCTATGTGGGATGTCAATTGCTATCTTCATACCAAATTTTGTGACTCTAGCTAAAAGTTTGTAAAAGGTGGGGAAAGGGGGGCGAAATGGGTGGGCGTGGCTCCAAAACTTTGATTCAGATTTTTGGGGGTCAATGCCAGCTATCTTCCTACCAAATTTGGTGGCTCTAGCTCCACAACTCTGGAAGATACACGCATTCCCGTTTTTGACGAAGCGTTGGGGTGGATGGGGGCGGCTTGGGCAGTATTGGTGGGCGTGGCATCCAAACTTTTGATGCAGTTTTTTGGGGGTCATCATCACCTATCTTGCCACCAAATTTGGTGGCTATAGCTCAAAAACTGTGGGAGATATAGCCATTTCTGATTTCAAATTGCGGGGGGGCTGGGGGCGGAATGGGTGGGCGTGGCTCCAAAACTTTGATGCAGTTTTTTGGGGGTTGTTACCAGCTATCTTCCTACCAAATTTGGAGGCTCTAGCTCTACAACTCTGGAAGATACACGCATTCCCGTTTTTGACGAAGCGTTGGGGTGGATGGGGGCGGCTAGGGCAGTATCGGTGGGCGTGGCATCCAAACTTTTGATGCAGTTTTTGGGGGGTCATCATCACCTACCTTGGCACTAAATTTGGTGGCTCTAGCTCAAAAACTGTGGGAGATATTGCCATTTCTGATTTCAAATTGCGGTGGGGCTGGGGGCGGAATGGGGGGGCGTGGCTCCAAAATTTTTGATGCAGTTTTTTGGGGGTTGCTAGTAGCTATCTGCTAACCGAATTTGGTAGTTCTAGCTGTAAGTATGTGTTAAATATGTGGATTTATCGGTTTTGAGTTATCGAATTTATCGATTTGCCAGCCCCCCAGTTATCGTACAACCCCCATCTTGACACTTTAATTTACTATCCCATAGATAAAGAGAATTGGAAAGTTTCAAGTCTCTAGCTTGAAGGGTGTGGAAAAAAGTTGCGAACATACGGACGGACAGACGGACAGACGGACAGACGGACGGACACCATGACGGACATTGCACAAACCCAATATACTCTTTACCTTCGGTATCGAGTATAAAAAGATGGCTAAGGAAATAAAAAAAAAGAGATAGCAATACTTTAATATTAATATTAATATAATATTCACAAGAATGTTACACTTAATAAAAATGAAATGCATCGAGGAAAGTGAAAAAAAAGCCTTTAAGTCAGTCTTAAATAAACGTTTGTTGAGTAAACTATAAAAAAATGGAGCAGATTTCTGGTATTGGATTTAAAGCAATTGTGAAGAAAATCTATGGCTTTTTAAAAGAGTTTGGCGAAATGATTTTTCTCGAACATCATGAATTGCTTGTGGAATATCGTGAATTTTTCTTGGGATATGAAAACTGTCAACTAGTAAATTCCAAATATGGCGAACATCTTTCAGCGTGCAGCTGGTCATCTGATCTATCTACAGAGGGAGTTGATACATGTGGTTGCTTTCACTACAGCATGCGTCTGACAAGAGTAGAACGTTTAATTACAAAATATAGAAATTTAAACAAAAGAACGAACAAAAACGTTAAAGTCAATAAGGAATCAAATGTTTAAATACTAGATTTAAAAATAAACATGTAATATCTTATATATATATTTATGTAGATATGTAGAATTTATGAATTTAATTGAAAAAAAAAATAATAATAAAATAAAATAAACTCTACAACTTAAACCAAAAATGCCTCTTTTATTGATTTTGAAGTCAGTGCAGGGTATAAGATTTTTCTAGCACTTGACTAATTTTCAAAACAGATATATATATAAAAACAAAGGTTAGAGAGGGATGGCGCTAAACATTTAAATGACCAGCCTATATGATTGGATGATAGTATTCAACTTAAGGATGAAGGGGACCAATGAATTAGCATTCTCATCTGCTTTTCATAGACACTTGTCCCCTCTATCCTTTTCCCCCTCTTACACCTTCACACTCTAACACCCTCTCCCTCTAACACCACATAACCCACATGAATGTTGTTGTTGTTACTGGTGTTTACAAAAATCAATGCATGTTCTGAGTTGCTTACAGACAACGCACGTTCCACATGTTTGTATACTTGACAGCAGATCCTATGATCATATAACCCACTTGAATGTTTTTATGTTGCTGCTTTTGAAAAAAAACAATGCATGCTGTGGCTAAGCCTGTGTTTGACTCTAATACTAAATGGCTAAATAGCCAAACTGATCCTGTGCATACTGATTTTCCCAATAATTAATATCCATGTTTATGGCTTGCTCGTTAAACAGGCGCATTCTTGACACCAGATCCTATGATCATATAACCCACTTGAATGTTTTTATGTTGCTGCTTTTGACAAAAAACAATGCATGCTGTGGCTTAGCCTGTATTTGACTCTAATAATAAATGGTTAAATAGCCAAAACTGATTTTCCCAATAATTAATATCCATGTTTATGGCTTGCTCGTTAAACAGGCGCATCCTTGACACCAGATCCTATGATCATATAACCCACTTGAATGTTTTTATGTTGCTGCTTTTGACAAATAACAATGCATGTTGTGGCTTAGCCTGTATTTGACTCTAATAATAAATGGTTAAATAGCCAAAACTGATTTTCCCAATAACTATGCTCAATTTTTATGGCTTGCTCGTTAAACAGGCGCATCCTTGACACCAGATTCCTTGCTTACAAATTCCACATGAATGTTGTTATTTTTACTGCTCTTTACAAAAACAATGCATACTGTTGCTTGCTTGCATGTGTGCAAGGCAATGCACTTAAAACAGGAATACACTTGACACCCGATCCTATGATCGTTGATTCTCAAGTGGGTAATAAGAGTGTAAAAAGGGATCGCTGATTCTCAAGTGGGGTAATAAATTATGATTGGGGTAATAAAAGTGACAGCTACTTCCTGGCGTAGAACCGGCAATTCCCAACTACTCCAAATTTTTATTCCATATCTCTCAAGCTTAGAAGGCATGTATTGACGAAACTTGCATCTTCCACGAAATCCAAGTAATTGCTCATCAATGGTCACGCATTCTGATGGGTTATAATAATCATTCAAAAGTTGGGACCACTTATTAAATATTTCCCGGATTGGTGCAAATTTATCAGAAGAGATTTGCTGACGTCTACTCATAACATCATCAAACCGAATGACTCGATTCATGTATTCGAATTTTTTTCTCGACATTATCGCTATGAAAATGGGACGTCCATATTCAGGATCGAATAAATCCAACAGTGTTTCATTTTTTGATCTACAAAACAAACAAAAAATAAAGAAAATTTTAAAAATGAAACAAATGAACGAAGCATTTACCTGTAAACTCCAGCCAAAAGTAATCCAGCGTAATATGCGTGTGACAAATTTGAATCGATTTCGACATAATTGTCACCACATTGTGATTTTGCATATGCGTTTGACCACTTCAAAATAATATTCTCTATTCGAGGTGGAAAGAACAATAAAAATTCATCTTTTATATCATCAATACGTGATTTTGCATATCTTGTTACGCCTGGACGCAAGCTCAAAACATTTTCCTTCCGTAATCTTCCAGTTCGTTCTTGTACTGGTTCTGATTTCCACACAATGCCATCTTTGAAACAAACAATGGATCGCCAATATCATTTTCTGATTCCATAACAATTGCTTCGACACTAGTCAATTTCAAATTCCGATTCACTATCACTTCCAGACAATTCAAGTTGTTCTTTCGATGAATAATTTCCATCAGTATCAGAAAGGTCATCATCACCCGATTCATTTAAAATATCTTCTAGCTCTTCGTCCGTAAGATATTTCGGTCTAGCCATTCCGATTGCTTTTTCAAATTGTATTGTGCAAAATGTATTTCTCAGACAATGCGACTAGAACTTTCTTCAAACAAACCAAAAAACTCACTGCATACGAACAAAAACATTTATTGTATATGTATATGCATATACATATGTATATAAGTTCGTGCGTTCACTCACATAACGGTGATTTTCTTGACTCTGCTGCCTATTTTTATTTTACTACGTCTACTTTGTTAGGTAAAATAGCATTAGCATAGACACAAATATATGAAAATCCTATATGTGTAGAAATCTTCACACGAGGGTAGCATTCGTAATTTTTCTCATATATTTACACTAGTAAGCGGCCCGCTTACTTCACTGCGCGAATAGTTTATATAAATTTTAGCAATAGAAGATAGATACAAAATAAATAAATTAGAAAATATTTCACAAAATATTAAAGCAAAGTATTTAATATGCTCTTTTCCACGCCACCATTGAGGTAGAGAATCAGGCGCGTCATTTTTTATTGTGGTTTCCCCAGTAGGCCTTATCCACTTATTGAATTTAATTTGCAATTATTAACAACTTTAAGAGCTTCTTTATAAACGACATTGGTTGTTTTTCCTTCAGGTGCTAATACAAATAAACTTTTTGGTGAACTGACTCTTGAGCAGGCTACATAAAATTGGCCATGAGAAAAACAATCGTGTCTTAAGTCTAGTCCGGCTAATTTAAGAGTTTGTCCCTGTGATTTATTAATTGTTAAGACAAAGCAAACTTTTAAAGGAAATTGCAATCTTTTAAATTGAATTGGCAATTCAGAATCAAAAGGTATTAATGGAATTCTCGGTATAAAAACCGTTTCCCCTATACCATTGCCAGTAAAGATAATTACTTCGACAACATTCTTATGAAGGACTTTAACTTGCAATCTTGTACCATTGCACAGTTTTGGCGGTTTCACGTTGCGAATCAACATTACAGGTGAACCAATCTTTAAAGTTAATTTATGTTGAGGCAGGCCAGCCGGATTTAATGAATTAAGAAAATCGACGGGGTAATGAACTGCATCTTCGATTTCAGTCACAGAATCAATAGAGTTATATGTCATTTCTTCACTTTGAAATGATTTTAATAAAAACTCGTTTATTTCCAATGCATTTTCATTTCTCGCAGTCAAAACAGCACGTTCTGAAAACCATTCGACTGATTTTTGAGAGATATTTGTAATATCCGGAAATATTTGTAGAGTTAGCTCTTCAATACTTTTCACAACATGACACAAAGTTGATGGTAAAGTTATTTTGCCATCATGGGTTGGAAATAATCCATTTCCTATTTGAAGAAGCATTTCTGCAAATTCACCAGCTATGCTATCACCTTTTAAGTGCACTCGCATATTCTTCGTTAATGCAATTTTCTGTATTTTGGGTCAAAATTGAAGACTTCAAGCACGCATTTATTTCATCTGCTCTTGTTCCTCCGGGGATCACTGGGAGAGTTTGTCGAAAATCACCAGCTAAGAGAACAGCTATGCCACCCATTAAGTATTCACTATCTCGAATGTCTTTCAAAGATCGATGTACAGCTTCAAAAGCACCTTTATGGCCTATAGTACACTCATCCCAAACAATAAGCTTGCAATCTTTGAGCACAGCAGCAATATAAGATTGCTTTGAAATTGAGCAATGTGGTGTTTCTAAATGAATCAAATTAAATGAAATCTTAAGTGTAGAATGCGCTGTGCGACCACCATTAAGTAAAGTGGCTGCGATACCGGAAGAAGCAACAGCCAATGCAATTTTTTTACTTTGCCGTACCTTTGCCAATAATAAATTTAAAAGATACGTTTTACCTGTTCCACCAGGTGCATCTAAAAACTAGATTTCTCCCTTTTCTGCTTCAACGCTATGCAGTATCTTTTCGTATACTTGTTTTTGCTCAGCAGTAAGGAGTAGCTCATTATTAACAACAAAACTATCGCAATTTTCATAATTTGTTTCTCTATGATATTCAATATTTGGAACAATTTCCTCGGATCTAATTGGTAGTGGAAGTCCATAGTAAGTCAAGTTTTGACCACCAATAGACAGTACAATATCTTCAATGTAAATAAGACATTTATTTAATACATTATTCACAATACTTTCATCAATATTTCTGTCTTGTGAAAAATGAAAGGCTCTTAAAATATCTTCTGATAAACTCTCTTTATAAGTATTTCAAAGTTTAAGAGCATCTGAAATTTGACAGAATACTAACATTATTGCAAAAAGTTATCTCAGTTTTGTAGGATTTTGACATATGACAGCTTCGGCTATAGTTGAATCCCAGTGCTTATCATCTTCTAGTAATCCTAGAGCTTTACACGCCAATTGAAATGATGCGTATGCTATACCATTAACGGTTTTTAAATTTAAAAATTAAGTTGGGCCTCTTACAAAAAGTAATAAAATTCTTAAATAAAAACATTCTGTATTATTGGGATGAATAGTGTAAACTCTTTCCAAAGCTGAATCTCTTTTAACTCCAGGAAAATTTGGAACATCATGCCCTCGTTTTCTTCTTTGAAATTCTTTATTATTTAATGTAAAATACGATGGAACTTCACAATATAGACTTTACTGAACTACATTACTCAACATTTATGTGAGCTTCAAATGTTCTCAATAGTACACAGTTATAAGGCACAACCCAACGATTATCTATGCAATTACCATTTATATTAATTGCATTACCACCATCTCTTATCGCTCTTCTACGATATAGAGAGTAACTATCTTTTCCAGTCACATTTTCTTTAAGTAATTGTCGAGGAAACCTTTTGGTACATTTCCATTTTCCATGCATGGCGATTTATTATTAAATGCACCGCAAGGACCATGAATCATATTTGACTTAACAATGTTAAATAAAAAAGGATCCTCATCTGCGTTTGGTATTTCGGCACAGATAATTTTATCGATTTTATCTGGTCTTATTTTATTTTCTAACCAAAGTAGAATATGTATATGTGGTAAGCCCCGCTTTTGCCATTCCACAGAGTACATGAAACATGTAATGGTCGCAGTTTTAGGTATTGCAAAAATCACTATCTTGAAAAAAAGAACGAAAACAATAGTGACAATTTTGTTGCCTTGACTGCTAAATTCCAGCACACGCGCACACCAAGTAGTCCCCGTTATGTGGCCCATCATGCTCTCATCCAAGTCTCTCTTTCGCTCGCAATATTGCAAGAGCAGAGCTTTCGTGGAAGCGTGCGCGCACAAGCACAAGAGAACATAACTGCACTTGATCGAAAAAGCTCTGCTTGCAATCATGCGCAAACGTTTAGAAATCTAGTACAGCACTCCTGATTTGCATCTCGTCATCTTTAGACATCGCTGTGTTCCCGAAAAATATTTTGTAATCAACCACGTGTGGTTACAAACATAAAAAAAAAAATTGTGATTGGGAAAAAAATTAATAAACCCCAGTGCACAAAAGAAAAAAAAACCAATTGTGGGAAGGAAACAAAAACAAACATATCGGGCACACTGCACATCTGTGCTGTGCAAACAGCGATCACCCCAGCCCCTGTACTGCCCTGCAGCCCGGCGTTAATCCAACAACGCTCAGCCGCGGATTTGGGCAAAGTATAAACCTTCCTCTTCACTCGCCTATAGAGCGCATATAAGGTATGTTCAGCAAAGTGAATTTGGTGTTTCAAAAGTGTCAAAAATTGTGAGCTGATCAGTTTAAAATGTGTTTTACAGCGAATTACACATTTCCTCACCCCTCTGCACCATAGGCAGAAAGCTCCACTTCAAGTGCCGAGAATATTGGCATACAGTCTGTGAGCAAGTTTGGAAGTTGTGAGAGGGAAAGCAACGCAGCGAGAAAAATTACCTCCCCCCTCCGGTCGCGCACCCTATACCAAATGACAGGGTAGCGTGGAGTTGAAGGAATCTTTTGATCACTGGCAGAAAATGTTTTCGTTCATTAATTCTGTACTCTTGTGTTAATTGCTTTGCATTGATTTGGTTTGTGACAAGTTTGGGGTAAAATAATTAAATTAATGAAAGAGATTAAAATGAAAGAGATTAAAAATTAAAATTCAAACTTGAGGTTATAAAGTAAATACATAAGCACAGGTACAGCATGCGATAAACGAAACACAAACAAAGAGCATCATCAAGTACATCTTTAAACCAGCGTTGGAAGGCCTTTCACCAATGGAAAAGTATGGTATGTAAAAACAATCACATGTTTAAGTTTTTGCTCTCGATCACGCGTTGAGACTTGGTTTGCTTCTGCGTGTTTTGAACTTCATTTCAGTATTATGTACAACATGTAATTATTTTGGATTATGTTTCAATTCTAAACAAAAACATTTCAAATGCCAGTCAAGACTCGCCTAAAGCAAATCAAGTAAATTTAAAATAAATTCAGTGCTGCCTTTGCGTATGAATTTGCAATTGTATTAATCGGTAAAGAACCTCATTATGCTGTTTATCTATTTACGTACGACATTGCTACATACATGAATATTTAAGATGAATTAATTTATAGTTATTTAAAACCCAAAACCCACCACAAACAATGCAAAAGTAACGCTTCGTTTTTTTTCGTTTCACAAGTTTTGAATAATATAAATAGCTAACATGCGAATTTGAGTACACTTAAATAATACGCGTAGATTATATTTTTGTAAAGTTAAGAAAGACACTGAAGTCATCAATATTAGGAATTAAAGAAAATACTACCTGTTTAAGTAAAATCGCAGTACTAAAAATTGGAATTGTGTATCTACTCTGAAAATGATCGATAACCATTAAAATGAATTAAAATTAAATCAGTTCGGTTTGAAAAATGGAAGTTCTGCTGTTAATAATTTCTTTGTGTTCCTATAGATAGGTAATTTGAAGATGACTTCGTAGACTTATTTAGATATCCGGGTGACATGACGCTGAATCACTAATAATTCTAAAGGGGTCTTTCGTTAATCGAAACTAAGAAGGACCATAGGTAGGGTTGGGTAAAGAAGCGTGAATCGCATGACATCACAGATTCCGCAATGTTTCGCGAGTTTAATAATAATAAGCTGCCCCAGTTTTTTTGTATGCCGTTGTATAGTTACTAGACCCGGTTTGATAATAGGCGTTTGTCCTACTGGTTAATTTTGTTTATTTTGGTGCGTTAAGCACTGTTAACTTCCGCAGGGATCCTTAAATAAGATTATGTGCTGTGAGTCGAAGATCGGGTTACAACTTACCCCCCCACATCCCGAAAGAGCTAGGGTTCATAGGGTCCCACTCGTAACTCGGATCTCACTCGGAAGCCTCTCTACACAATCGAGGCACAGTCGAGGTTACATAATTTTTGGCGCCCAACGTGGGGCCCAACGACGTTTATAGTATTTGGTTTGGTTTTGAGGTTGTATAGCTGTATGTATATTTTGGCCACGTTTAACCTTAATTACATCAAGTTGCCGATTGTCCGCTTTCATAATTTGGAACTTACTATTTAGGTATGCCGGTTAGAAAAGCAGATGAACCTTACTGTTATATGAAAAATAAATTGGCCCATGTACGGAGTTGTAATGAGTGGAAAAGAAAGGCAAATCAGTTAAGATAAGTTTGGATTCTCCGTTATTGGACAACAAGCTCCGATAAGTTGCCAATTGTATCGTTGCTGCATTATAAATTTTTGAACCATTCAACAACTTTAGCTCGATTGATTTCGTGCATTTGGTAATTAGACCGTTTACTTAAGTTTGTTAGGCTTGCGAATACTTGTAAAAATAGTTTGGAGTCCGGAGTATTTTCCTGAGAGTTGATACCCTGCCAGCTGTCACTGTATTAGTTTTTCTTAAGATAACCAATGAGAGTGCACGGTATTGCCAAAGTGCATATTTTGGTAAAGAAACGTCTTCGTAATAGAAGCCGATAATTGTTGTATAGTCCTTTGGAGATATTAGATGTTGCTGCTTGAGCAAATCTGTACCAAGAGCTATGCTGCGATTAAAAAGCGGCTAAGCGTTGATTATTTATGCCATAATTAATTTAAATAGCCCAGTTAATAACCTACTTATTATTATGAAAATACGCGAATAAAGATATTATTAGTGAGAAAGCGTCAATATTGTCCCAGGAAAATTGTTATCAAGAAAAAAAATTTAGAAGAATGCAGATGATGCGTAGTCCAACAAGTCAATCAACCATTAATGCAGGAGCTGCTATTGTGGTTGAAAAAATTTGTCTGGTGTGTGGTCAAGTTATGACTGATTACCAGCCATGTTTAATCACTTTGTGTAAGCATGTTTTTCATAAAAATTGCTTAGAGAACTGGTTAACAGAACATACAGAATGTCCCAATTGCGTTAGCATAGTGGATGTGCAAGCACTCAAGTTTACAGATGAAAATCCTTCCCATGCATTAGAAAAGAATGCGTCAGCATTGCCAGTTGCAAGTGGCACACGATCCAAAGCTCGCAAAGAAGCAAGAAGTCAAATACCACCTCCAATATTGAACACGCAGCCTGTGCAAACTCAGCCGTCAGTTCAAAACATACAGTCTTCACGTCCCGAGCTAAGGTTAAATAACAGTAATAGCACAAATCCGTCCGATCCTTATGTGGCACAAAGACGTAGAGGTCGACCTTCAAGAGGCGCCCAAGCCCAAAACAACATACCGAATTATGCGGTTATCCAAGATATGATTGAACAATCAATTTCTCGTATTATGTCGAACTTGCAAGTGAGTCCACTCACTCGTCAAAATAATATCCCAGAAAACTTCACACGTGCACAAAACAGGCAAGAATCGTTTATGAATAATCTTAATCCTGGAAAAGTTGCTGATACAATGCAGAGATGGAACCTTCATTATGATGGGTCTGAAAATGGTTTAAGTGTTGAAGAGTTTTTGTATCGAGTAAAGGCATTAACCGATGAAACCCTAGACTGTGATTACACAGTCATGTGTAAGCACTTACACATCTTGTTTACTGGAAAAGCTAGAGAATGGTTTTGGCGTTATCACAAGCAGGTGAACCAAATCATATGGTCTGAGTTTTGTACCTCGTTGCGGTTACAATACAAAGACTATCGATCCGACTTTCGCATTAAAGAGGAAATTCGCTCACGAAAGCAAAAGCCTGGAGAAACATTTGGCACGTTTTATGATGCGGTAGCGTTATTAATAGATCGATGTCCAGTCAAGTTAGATGAAGAAGAACTGTTAGAAATTTTAAAAAATAATCTGTTACCAAATATTCGCCAGCAGTTACTTTATCAACCTATCCATACTATAAATCACTTACGAAGATTAGTTCAAATGCAAGAGTCATTGGTGCAGGAATTGTATTCTCGCCCAGAACGCGCACAAAAGCCACTTCGTAAAGTTTGCGTTCTGGAAGAGAGCACCGAAAATTGGGAAAAGCAAAACGATGAAATCGCAGATGCCGAAATTGCTGTCGTTAGTGGTTCGCAAAAGTTAGCTACTTGTTGGAACTGTAATGAAGTCGGGCATATTTGGAAAAACTGTATAGCAGAGCGTAGTATCTTTTGCTATGGATGTGGCACGCGCAATGTTTATAAGCCACAGTGTAAGAAATGTTTAAGCCGCCTGACGGAAAACCGTCAGACGGGAGCATCCAACTCCCCCGGATGCCCCCAAACGTTCAGGGTCACCAGAAACAATAAAGCCAAGTAAGATTTTAGTAAGACCGTCCGCTGAGGTCCCTAGAGAGATCTTACCTCCACATTTAATTCCGTATCATGATCGTTTAAATCATTATATGGAAATTCGGAATAAAATATTTAATGATGAATATATATGTCCTAGGAAAAAACGTAGTAGCGTAAGAATTAGAAATTACTTTAAACAGATTAAGAACGATAACCAAATGCTTGTTTCGGCAATCTTCAGTAATTGTCATGACCTGCGAAGTTATGCAGAAGTAGCCTTTTTGGGTTATCATGAACAAGGTCTTTTGGATACTGGAGCCAATGTAAGTTGCATTGGATCTGACTTAGCAAATGAGCCATTCGATAAATATCCCCAATTCAAACGAATTAAAGCTCATGTACAAACAGCGGATGGCCATGCTCACGTAGTAACAGGTGTACTTAATGTCATCGTTAGGTACAAACAGATGCAAAAGCCCATTAAAATGTATATCATTCCATCGATTAAGCAGAGACTAATTCTTGGAATTGATTTTTGGAAGTTGTTTGAGTTAGCTCCCAATGTGATTAGTTCTTTGAATATTAAATCTGAATGCCCAGAGTCAGAGGATCCAGCAAAATATCGTTTGACCGTAGTTCAACAGCAACAATTGGAGTTAATAAAACAATTATTTCCAAATTGCGCTCAAGGTTTAGGCCGCACTAGCCTTATACAACACCACATTGACATAGCTCAGGCGATGCCTGTAAAACAACGTTTCTATCCCGTCAGCCCAGCCGTTGAAAAATTGCTATATCAGGAAATTGATAGAATGTTGTCCCTTGACGTAATAGAGCCTTCTACAAGTGCTTGGAGTTCCCCTATGCGCTTAGTTATAAAACCAAATAAAATTCGTTTATGCCTCGATGCAAGGAAGCTAAATGCTGTCACTAAGAAGGATGCTTATCCTTTGCCTAATATTGACGGAATTATGTCTAGACTCCCAAAGGCAAACATTATCTCAAAATTAGACTTGAAAGATGCGTATTGGCAAATTAACCTGACTGAGGAAGCTAAGCCATTGACCGCCTTCACTGTCCCTGGTAGACCCCTCTATCAGTTCAAAGTCATGCCCTTCGGGTTATGTAACGCACCGTCCACCATGTGTAGATTAATGGATAGTATTATTCCACCTGAGTTGCGCTATTGTGTCTTTGGATATCTAGACGACCTTTGCGTAGTCTCTGAAGACTTTACTTCACATATCGCAGTACTTGTTCGACTGGCAGAAGAGTTCCGAAAAGCCAATCTAACGCTGAATGTGGATAAAAGCCAATTTTGTGTAACTAGCGTAAACTACTTAGGATACATTGTTGGCAAGGGAGGAATATGTACAGACCCGGATAAGATAGCTTGCATTATCAATTGGCCATCGCCTAAGAATTTAAAGCAAGTTAGAGGTTTTCTTGGTGTTTGTGGTTGGTATCACAGATTTATACAAAACTTCTCGGATATAACTTGTCCCATCACTGACGTGTTGTCGACGAAAAAGAAGTTCAATTGGACTCCAGAAGCTCAACTTGCGATGGACAAATTGAAAACTATTCTGACGTCCGCCCCAATTTTGCATAACCCAGACTTTAGTAAGCCATTTTTTCTCCATTGCGATGCTAGTGACGTTGGCATAGGAGCTGTGTTAGTTCAGCTAACCAACCAAAATGATGAAGTTCCCGTAGCATTCATGTCGAAAAAACTGAGTCGCGCACAGAGAAATTACAGCGTCACAGAACGCGAATGCTTAGCTGTTATACTTGGTATAGAAAAATTTCGGTGTTATTTGGAGTTACAGGAATTCGAGGTTGTTACTGACCATTCTAGCTTAATTTGGTTAATGCGTCAACAGAACGTGTCAGGTAGACTCGCTCGGTGGATTTTTCGGCTCCAACAGTTTAAGTTTTCGATTTCACATCGAAAAGGAAAGAACCATGTTGTTCCCGATGCGCTCTCTCGTCTATGTGAAGACGAAGTTGCTGCTTTGGACATGGGCCCCATAATTGATTTGAAATCAGAAGCCTTTAGTAGTCCAGAATATACAGAATTGAAAGTTAAATTGTCAGATCCTAATACATCAAAGTTTCCCGACATAAAAATTATTGATCAGTTCGTGTATATTCGCACTGAACATGCCTCTGGAGAACCAGAGCAAGAAAGTAACTCTTGGAAACTTTGGGTCCCCGAAGAGCTCAGAGAAAATGTAATCGTTCAAGCACACGACAGCATTACGTCAGCTCATGGAGGTATGCAAAAGACGATAGAGATGCTGCGCAGACACCTTTTTTGGCCAGGATTAGCATCTGACGTTAAAAGTTATATTCGAAAATGTGAGGTGTGCAAAACTACCAAAGCTCCAAATTTTACGCTACGTCCTCCTATGGGATCGCAAAGTCCTACTTGTAGACCGTTTCAGCGTATATATATTGACCTATTAGGCCCGTATCCTAGAAGTAAAAATGGTAATATTGGATTGTTAATAGTGTTAGACCATTTTAGCAAATATCATTGGTTACACCCACTGAAGAAATTTACGTCTAGTGCTATCACCGAGTTTTTGCTTAAAACCATCTTTCATGGATTCGGAGTGCCGCAAACCATTGTTAGTGATAATGGATCCCAATTTAAGTCTAACGACTTCAATGCATTTTTAACCGAATTGGGTATTCATCATGTTTATACAGCTCTTTATTCCCCTCAAAGCAATGCTGCGGAACGGGTAAATCGTTCATTACTTGCTGCAGTCAGGTCGTATTTGAAAACTGATCAGACCGAGTGGGATTGTCATATTTCAGCCATTTCTTGCGCGTTAAGGTCCACGCTGCATCAATCCCTTGGCTGCTCGCCATATAAAGTCTTGTTCGGAGTGGACATGATTACGCATGGATCCGACTATCGGCTGTTAAAGAATTTATCGTTATTAGAGGAGTCTATCGTTCCTATAGACAGATCTGATCGCCTTGCATTATTGAGAAAGGATGTTGCAGAAAACATTAGAAAAGCTTATGAACGAAATGCTAAGCAGTATAATTTAAGATCAAATCCAGTCTCCTTTAAAGAAGGACAGGAAATCTTCCGTAGAAATTTTGCATTAAGCAAGTTTAGTCAAAACTTTAACGCGAAACTCGCCCCACAATTCAGTAAAAGTAGAGTCAAAAAGAAACTCGGAAATAGTTATTATCTCTTGGAAGATCTGCAAGGACGAGAAATCGGAACATACCATGCAAAAGATCTCCGAAGATGATTCCCGCTAATCTTACGTCTATCGGTGTCAGATTATCGGGTGGTGTAATGGTCGCAGTTTTCGGTATTGCAAAAATCACTATCTTGAAAAAAAAGAACGAAAACAATAGTGACAATTTTGTTGCCTTGACTGCTAAATTCCAGCACACGCGCACACCAAGTAGTCCCCGTTATGTGGCCCATCATGCTCTCATCCAAGTCTCTCTTTCGCTCGCAATATTGCAAGAGCAGAGCTTTCGTGGAAGCGTGCGCGCACAAGCACAAGAGAACATAACTGCACTTGATCGAAAAAGCTCTGCTTGCAATCATGCGCAAACGTTTAGAAATCTAGTACAGCACTCCTGATTTGCATCTCGTCATCTTTAGACATCGCTGTGTTCCCGAAAAATATTTTGTAATTAACCACGTGTGGTTACAAAAAAAAAAAAAAATTGTGATTGGAAAAAAAATTAATTAATCCCAGTGCACAAAAGAAACAAAAAAAACCAATCTTGGGAAGGAAACAAAAACAAACATATCGTGCACACTGCACATCTGTGCTGTGCAAACAGCGTTCACCAAAGCCCCTGTACTGCCCTGCAGCCCGGCGTTAATCCAACAACGCTCAGCCGCGGATTTGGGCAAAGTATAAACCTTCCTCTTCACTCGCCTATAGAGCGCATATAAGGTATGTTCAGCAAAGTGAATTTGGTGTTTCAAAAGTGTCAAAAATTAGGAGCTGATCAGTTTAAAATGTGTTTTACAGCGACTTACACATTTCCTTACCCCTCTGCACCATAGGCAGAAAGCTCCACTTCTAGTGCCGAGAATATTGGCATACAGTCTGTGAGCAAGTTTGGAAGTTGTGAGAGGGAAAGCAACGCAGCGAGAAAAATTACCTCCCCCCCCTCCGGTCGCGCACCCTATACCAAATGACAGGGTAGCGTGGAGTTGAAGGAATCTTTTGATCACTGGCAGAAAATGTTTTCGTTCATTAATTCTGTACTCTTGTGTTAATTGCTTTGCATTGATTTGGTTTGTGACAAGTTTGGGGTAAAATAATTAAATTAATGAAAGAGATTAAAATGAAAGAGATTAAAAATTAAAATTCAAACTTGAGGTTATAAAGTAAATACATAAGCACAGGTACAGCATGCGATAAACGAAACACAAACAAAGAGCATCATCAAGTACATCTTTAAACCAGCGTTGGAAGGCCTTTCACCAATGGAAAAGTATGGTATGTAAAAACAATCACATGTTTAAGTTTTTGCTCTCGATCACGCGTTGAGACTTGGTTTGCTTCTGCGTGTTTTGAACTTCATTTCAGTATTATGTACAACATGTAATTATTTTGGATTATGTTTCAATTCTAAACAAAAACATTTCAAATGCCAGTCAAGACTCGCCTAAAGCAAATCAAGTAAATTTAAAATAAATTCAGTGCTGCCTTTGCGTATGAATTTGCAATTGTATTAATCGGTAAAGAACCTCATTATGCTGTTTATCTATTTACGTACGACATTGCTACATACATGAATATTTAAGATGAATTAATTTATAGTTATTTAAAACCCAAAACCCACCACAAACAATGCAAAAGTAACGCTTCGTTTTTTTTCGTTTCACAAGTTTTGAATAATATAAATAGCTAACATGCGAATTTGAGTACACTTAAATAATACGCGTAGATTATATTTTTGTAAAGTTAAGAAAGACACTGAAGTCATCAATATTAGGAATTAAAGAAAATACTACCTGTTTAAGTAAAATCGCAGTACTAAAAATTGGAATTGTGTATCTACTCTGAAAATGATCGATAACCATTAAAATGAATTAAAATTAAATCAGTTCGGTTTGAAAAATGGAAGTTCTGCTGTTAATAATTTCTTTGTGTTCCTATAGATAGGTAATTTGAAGATGACTTCGTAGACTTATTTAGATATCCGGGTGACATGACGCTGAATCACTAATAATTCTAAAGGGGTCTTTCGTTAATCGAAACTAAGAAGGACCATAGGTAGGGTTGGGTAAAGAAGCGTGAATCGCATGACATCACAGATTCCGCAATGTTTCGCGAGTTTAATAATAATAAGCTGCCCCAGTTTTTTTGTATGCCGTTGTATAGTTACTAGACCCGGTTTGATAATAGGCGTTTGTCCTACTGGTTAATTTTGTTTATTTTGGTGCGTTAAGCACTGTTAACTTCCGCAGGGATCCTTAAATAAGATTATGTGCTGTGAGTCGAAGATCGGGTTACAACTTACCCCCCCACATCCCGAAAGAGCTAGGGTTCATAGGGTCCCACTCGTAACTCGGATCTCACTCGGAAGCCTCTCTACACAATCGAGGCACAGTCGAGGTTACAAACATTGCACGCTTCCAAACAAAGAACCTTTTGTCAATAGTGACATTAAAGCTTTAACTTTTAAATGAAAAACTCGAGCTATAATATCGTGACGATCATGCGGTTTTTGACCCGGTAACAAAACACTTTTGATGTCATTCCATTATGGATTGCGTGTTAATGTTATGCAAAGATCTGGTCGCTCATAATGGCGAACATATGTCATAGCATCTTGAGTTTTTTCATGCATATATCGTGCAGAGCTTGTAAAAGAAGACGGTAAAATTACCATCTGACCAAGTTGAGCTGCGTCAACATCTTGTTGGCCTATTGCATCTTGTAGATGTATACAGCTATCTACTCTGAGTTTCGCTTGATTGTAGCGAATATAATTTAACCTTTCTGTTTCAATTTTAGCATACATATCAACCAAAAACTGACTAAAAAGGGAACGACAATAAATTAAATGATTTATCTCAGATTGACGAATCATTATTTTATAGCTGTAAAAGCTTAACGCAGATATCATTTTTTTTGGTTCCTCCTTTTTATACCCTTAACCCATAAAATGGGTAAATAAGGGTATAATGGTTTTGTCAAAAGTATGTAACAGGCAGAAGGAAGCTTCTCCGACCCTATAATGTATATATATTCTGATCAGCATCAATAGCCGAGTCGATTAGCCATGTCCGTCTGTCCGTCCGTCTGTCCGTCTGTCCGTCTGTCCGTCTGACCGTCTGTCCGTCTGTCCGTCTGTATGAACGCGTGGATCTCAGAGACTACAAGAGCTAGAGACTTCAGATTTTGGATATAAGTTCTCCTATACCATGAGCGAACAAGTTTGCTTCAAATTATCGATAACTATTCTGGTTTCCGATATACAATAATATCGATAACAAAAATATCGAATTTGGAAAATGTAAAAATGAGGGTTGAAAGAATGGGTAACGATAAATCTTTTCTGAAAATTTCATCCAAATCGGTTAAGAAACACCGGAGATATCGAGCTTAATCGATTGTTTGTTGCAACTGGGTTCAGGGTATCTTCTAGTCGGGCCTCCCGACTAGAGCCTTCTTACTTGTTTAATAATGAATTCCATTCTTGTATATCCACTGAATAGCCATCTTCGCCATAAGGAAATAGCAAAGGGTACTGTAAGGCATCGTATGATCGATGCACCTCACTTATACGATGTAATTTATTATTATGGCTTTCAATAATAATATCGCGCTGTTCAAATTGCTGACCAACAATAACTAAAGCTACTTCGCTTAACTGAGGTGCATTGTAAAGCCCTTTGTGAGCACCAGCGGGTGTTCGATCAGCCTGTATAATCAATTTATAGTCTTTAGTACTTGTTGGTATTTTATTATGAGCCATTTTTAGATCTTTAATATAACGATTATGCTGATGAAACATACATTGAAGATCCTTTACTACGCTACAATCAACATTTGAAATATTTTTGCAACGTAGTTGAGCTTCCTTTTCATCATCACCAACAAAATAAATTTGAAGAAACTGCATTTCTTCATTTGGCAAAGGTCGGACACTACCAATTAAGTGATACACTTGTCCTTGGACTTTAAAGGTTGACCAACTTTCATTTATAGTTTTTGTACTTCCAAAAGAATTCATTTGAAATCATACTTTCTTATACGATCAATGAAATGATCATGCTTGGGATGTCCACCAATTATTAAGCTTTTAAGTGGATCAGGCAAACTTTCGTTTTGGGGGAGCTTAACATTTCCTGCCTTGCAACAGATACCCAGAGGCTCATTTTTCCATTTTAAAGCATTACAATGTTTGCATATAAAATTCATACTACCACGTTGAGTAACTTTATCTGACTTGTAAGCTATTTCAAAATCATAGTTTAAGCCAGACATGTCTTTAACACTCCATGCACGCAAACGCCTTTCTTGACGTGCATTAGGATTATTAGCCTGATGTCTTCTCACTGCAACTCGATGAGCTTCAGAATTATTAACTTGAAATCTTTTTGATGCTTCTATGCGCTTACCCCTATTGATATCACGATTGTTTTCAAATTAATGTTTTAGTACCGTTTTTTCTGCTTTGTCGGCGAACTGACTACGTCTTTTAACGGGATTTCTAACATTTTCAGTTTTACATTCACTTGACGTATCAGAATCTTGAGTTAATACTTCCTCTAAAGGAATATAAACATCGAAATGTCCATTCATTAATGGACCGGTAAAACGCAATTTTTTTACAGGATGCATGTTATTTCCGAATGCTTGTAATAAATTTCCATTTTGAAAAACTTGGAAATGTACAGCAAAAATTTCTGCTGCTGCTTGAAGCTCACATGCAGTACCATAAGTATATGAGTATGACATAGCGCACTCATATTGTTCAGAAGAGCTATAACACTCTCCATTTAAGTTTATGCTGAAGCAAGCAAAAGTTTGGCAGTTGGTTACAACATGTTCAACAATATGTTGGCGTATGGTGCCATGGAAGCCTTGCCTACCAAATAAAAGGTAGGAAATAGATCTAAAATGGCAGGCTCCATCACCAATTATGGCAACAACTGAATGCGGCACCAAAACACCACTAATATCTAAAGTTTCAACAGACATATTTTAATTTGGCTGTGAGTCAATTGACTTCACTGTAAAACGATTGTTACAACGTTACAGCGTCAAATCGTTAGTATTAAATTCAATAAAATAGAATATACCAACTTAAACTTTTAATAGAATATTCAGACTGCTTAAACTTATATACATACGTATTTTAAAGGAATGTATATATATAAGTTAACACCGCACACCAACCTCGCCCCGCGCTCACCCCTTGGTCCCAACAACAACAATCGGACTTCTCTACAAGCAGTGAGACATGACACCCTGTTTCGTCAAGTGCCCACTCTGCGTTAGGAACGCCAAGCGTTCACCCTAGGAACTGCAGCGCCAGCATAAAAGACGCGACAACAAAGTTGCAACGATCACGCCAGCTAAGCGTGGATCGTCGCTAAGTGTGTCACATTTCCGCTGCTACAATGCTGAGATTCTGCTGACACAGGAGAACGGGCGCGACGTTGGCTCGACAAGCGACCAAGAAGTGGTCGGTGCAGTTAGTTCTTTTCTGGAAGACGACAACGCCACTACTTACTTCTCCAACTCATTCCTTATTAAATAAAACCAACGTTGAAATATAATTCAAAGTCTTTTATTATAAGGATTCTCTCTGGAATTTGCAGGATGTTGTTGATGTTGTTAAGGTAGTCACAATGACTGCCATAACTGGCGCCCGAGCAGGCCTCTCTGCGGAGAGTAGACCCGAATGCTAAACTAAGTGAAAAATGTGAAATAATTACAGTGTGGTGTTGTGCAATGTTCTCCAACTAATAAAAAATAAAAAAACCAAAAAAGTGCAACGTAAAAGAAGTGTATGTTAATGATGTGGTCACACACACATAATTACAACACAAAAGTTGCGAATGTTTGATCTAATAATAACGTAATTAAAATAAAGGAATCAACAACCCACCGGCGGCAATTTGCTTCACATTATGTGACATATTTGCGGGTGCAAAACGTTGATTGCCATATAATAAAAGAATAAAAAATAATCGACAACCCACCGGCGGCAATTTGTTCACTAGTATGTGACATATTTGCGGGTGCAAAAAGTTCGAATATTAGAGTAAATAAAGTGAAAAAATAATCGACAACCCACCGGCGGCAATTTGTTCACTAGTATGTGACATACTTGCGGGTGCAAAAAGTTCGAGTATTGAAATAAATAAAATAAAAAATAATCGACAACCCACCGGCGGCAATAGCTCACACTCAGTGCGACACATTGCGGGTGCAAAAAGTTCGTTTATTAAGATAAAGAGAAAAGGTGTGTGGCAGTCTGCTAGAAACGCTTAGAAGTGTGGAATGCACTCAGAAAAGTTGCCTAGTGGACTGTGTGACAATCCGTACCCTAGTAGGCGAAATGCTAAAAAGGACAACTACGGACCACCGCGCCCAGTGCCGATTCTAACGATAAGTTAAAGATTTCAGATCGAAACAAAAAATTAAAAACAAAAGTAAATCAAGCTTGTTAACGCAATAAAATTAAAAAAATAAGAAATAAAAAAAAAAAAAAAAGGAGAGAACATATGCCAATACACATGCACGAGTATTTTTTCATATTTTTATGTTTTTAAAATAAAAAACAAAAAAGTTTTTTTGAGAAACATTATTAAATTTATTTTCTTTTTTAACAGAATCATCGAATAGAATTACTACACCAAAAACAGCATTCCACACGACAATTCAACACGACACCTTACGATTGTAACCGAGTGAGTGAAACGTTTTCATAACCAAGCCATTAAATAAAAAAAAAAAATTTTTAATAATAAAAGAAAAAAAGCTCTTAAAGTAAAAACAAAGAATAAGAAAAAAATAATAACACATTATATAAAAGTGATTGTTCGGACCTGATTTGGGGAATCTTTTAGGGTTTTTGGGAAAAAATAATAAAAAAAAAAAAAAAAAAGGGTTCCATATTAATTCTTAGTGTAAAATATTGGACAAACAACTTAACATCGAAATGGATGAAATCAAAGAAACCTTAGGGAAATTCGACGAGTCATTAAAAGCCTTGCTTAATCAAGTCATGACCATCAAGGACGATGTAAGGAAGGTTAACAATAGGTTGAATACTCTAGAAACTGATTATGAAAACCGTAACCCGGTAGCTGACCAACCTTTGCCCTTGGTGCGGCCACGTAATGAATACGAACTGAAGGAAACTTCAACACTGCCAGATTGTGTTAAAGAGTTGCAGACTTTTGAGGGTTCAGCCGATAGGTATGTTTCATGGATTGGCAGGGCTCAGTCGATTTTGAACGATTATGAAATCGTTAAAGAAAAGCCGCTGTTCAGGTCCATAGTGTTGCACATTAGACAGAAGATAAGAGGTATAGCAGATCAGGCACTTTGTTCTTATAGTGTGCAAGATGACGACTGGCCTGAGATCAAAAGGATATTGGCCTTGCACTACGCAGACAAGCGCGACGTGCGGACCTTAGAGTATCAGTTGAGCCAACTTAATCAGGGTAATAAGACGTTGGAAGAGTATTATATGGAAGTCAGTAGCCAGTTTTCACTAATTATGAACAAGCTAAAGGCGGGAACACACCCAACTAATGTCGTTAATGCTTTGATCGAAACATATAGGGACAAAGCTTTGGATGTTTTTATAAGGGGGCTCGAGGGAGACGTTTCCAAGCTTTTGGTGATCAGAAGTCCAAAAAATTTACCAGAGGCTTATTCCTTTTGCCTCGAATTACAAAATGTCTCATATAGGGGGAATTCTAATAACTATGCAAACAATAATATGCACCCAGCCCCAGTCCAATCTTATCGCCCCACATATAATCCTCGTTTCCAAAATTATCAACCACCAATCAGAACACAAATGGCACCGTCTTACCAGAACGGTACGCCTAGAACCCAACAGAGTTATCAAAGATTTCAAGGTCCTCGACCAGCTATTAAGATGGAACCTAACAGATCTGGTCAGTCGTACCAATCGAGTTCCAATGTTCAGTATGAACATAATAACAGTAAAAGGAATTCCAACGTTTCTTCTACCACCTTGAATCCGTTTAAAAAGGCTCAGAGACTGTATCACGTGACTTCCGCACCGACACAACCCATTACAAATGAACACGCACATAGTCCTACTCAGGAAGTTGTGTACGAAGAGAACTACGACAACGAAGTTGTAGAACAGGAAATTTCAAACCAAGCCGAAAGTCAAGAGGGCATTGTAGAGGAACAAGTTTGTATGGGCATAGGAGAATCAAATTTTATGTCAGACGCCTCTCAAGTGTTCCATACTTAGAGTATGGTACCCACGATGGGCGTAAGTTACAATTTCTTGTAGACACCGGCGCAAACAAGAATTTTATCAGCCCAAAAATAGCCGCCGGAAGCACGTTACTGCCAACCCCTTTTTCGTTCAAGCAGCCGCGGGTTGTATTAAGATTTCACATCAACTTGTTGGCCAATTTTTCAAACAATATGGCAATCATTCCAATTTCACTTTCTTTGTCCTCCCAGGATTTTATTCGTTCGATGGTATCATTGGCGATGATACTCTTAAAGAAGTAAAAGCCTTAATAGATAGGGAAAACGACATGCTAACAATAGCTCCGGGGTCAAGATACCTCTTTTAGCTAAAGAGTCATCAAACGCTTGCTCTGTAATTGACGCTAGCCATTCAGAAGACATCAACCAAACATTGAACGCACTAATTAAAGAATACGCTAAAATTTTCGAGCCAAATTCTAAAGGGGCAACAATAAACACCATTGTGAAAGCAGATATTAACACGACAACCGAAACCCCGATTTATACGAAAGCCTACGCTTACCCTGTTAATGTGAGGGGAGTAGTAGAATCCGAAATAGCAAAACTCCTAGACAGCGGTATAATTAGACCATCCAGAAGCCCTTATAACTTCCCACTCTGGGTGGTCCCTAAAAAACCAAAACCAAATGGTGAGAAGCAATATCGAGTAGTGATCGATTATAAGCGTTTAAACGCCGTTACGATCTCGGATGCTTACCCTATACCAGACATAAATGCTACCTTAGCCAGCCTTGGTAATGCTAAATATTTCACAACCCTCGACTTAACTTCAGGATATCATCAAATTAAAATGAGTGAAAAAGACATTCCGAAAACCGCATTTTCATCTTTAAATGGTAAATACGAATTTATGCGACTTCCCTTTGGGTTGAAAAATGCCCCAGCTATTTTCCAACGTATGATTGACGACGTACTAAGAGGGCACATCGGAAAAATTTGCTATGTTTACATCGACGACATAATTGTTTTCAGCGAAGACTACGACAGCCATTGGAGGAATCTCCGATTGGTTTTTGATAGTCTGAAAAAAGCAAATCTCCAAGTTAACTTGGAAAAAACTCATTTCCTATCCACAGAGGTGGAGTTCTTAGGGTACATTGTCACCGGACAAGGTATCAAGGCAGACAGTAAAAAGGTAGAGGCCGTTAATAGTATGAAGCCGCCGACCACCGTGAAGGAGTTAAAGAGGTTCTTAGGCATGACTTCGTATTACAGGAAATTTATACAGGATTACGCCAAAGTTGCTAAACCTCTGACTAATTTAACAAGAGGAAAATACGCCAATGTCCGAGCATCCCAATCTGCTAAAGTCGCAATCGAATTGGATGAGAAATCCTTGCAGGCCTTTTCCGATCTGAAATCTATCCTCGCTTCTTCCGAGGTGTTAGCATTTCCAAATTTCAACCAACCCTTCCATCTAACAACAGATGCTTCAAACTATGCTCTTGGGGCAGTTCTTTCCCAAGTTGAGCAAGGTAGGGACAGACCCATTAGTTACATTTCTCGTGCTTTAACTAGGACCGAAGAAAATTATGCGACGATTGAAAAGAAATGCTCGCAATAGTTTGGGCACTAGATAACCTTCGAGCGTATTTATATGGCGCGGCAGCTATTAAGGTTTATACTGATCACCAGCCTCTTACGTTTGCCTTGGGTAATAGAAATTTTAACGCAAAATTAAAACGTTGGAAGTCTCGCATAGAAGAATATAATTGCGAGCTAATTTACAAACCAGGTAAATCGAATGTCGTCGCAGACGCTCTTTCTCGAATCACGACCCAAGTCAATTACCTTGGTTCGGACACAGCCACCGCTTCTGAAGCAGATTCCCTGGCCACCGTTCATAGTGCTTCCCAAGACGCTTCGGGTCTTATACCTCACGTTCTGGTACCCATCAACGTTTTTAGGAACCAGTTGATATTTGACCAGAATCTATCAGAATATTCCTGTATAGAACCTCACATGGGCTACGTTCGTCATTTCATACCCATTAACAACCAGGCATTATCGAATTTGAACACTTCTTTACAGAAGTATTTAAAACCTTCGATCATTAACGGCATAAAAATTCCAGAGTCGTATTTGCAGTTTCTCCAATTACACTGTTTACAGAATTTTAAGCTTTTAAAATTCGGATAACACAGCGATTGGTTACAGATTTGTCTGACACTGAGGAAATTTGCAGTGTTATCGAGAAAGAACATCGTAGAGCTCATAGGGGTCCAAAGGAGGTACGCATCCAAATACTCGAAAAATTTTATTTTCTTAGAATGTCAAGCACAATACGTTTGCAATTGTCTACTTGTGAATGTTGCAAATTATATAAGTACGACAGACATCCTAACACACCGGCCCTTCAGCCAACACCCATTCCTAATTACCCATGCGAAATCTTGCACATCGACATCTTCACGTTAGAGAAAAAAATTTATCTGAGTTGTATTGATAAGTTCACCAAATTCGCAAAACTTTTTCCGTTAGAATCAAAATCTTCTATTCATTTAAGAGAAAAACTAATTGAGGTCTTACATTACTTCACGGTCCCCAAGACAATAGTTTCCGATAATGAAAGGGGCCTTCTGTGTCCTACTGTTTTAAATTATTTACGTACACTAGAAATCGAGTTATATCATACACCCACCCAAAAGAGTGAGGTAAACGGTCAAGTCGAAAAATTTCATTCAACATTTTTAGAAATTTATAGGTGTCTAAAGATCGAATATCCAAATTTTAAGAACAGTGAATTGGTCCCAATAACTGTAGATAGATACAATAATTCAGTCCACTCGGTTACAGGTAAAAAACCAGCGGATATATTTTTTGATCGATTGTCCAGAATAAATTACCAGGGGCTATCTAATTTTAAACAGCAAACCTTGGAAGACATTAAAGGTCTTATCGAACATAAACAGAACACCACGAATTACAACAGAAATAAAAGGAGGTCGAAGCCAGTTCCTTATAATCAAGGGGATAAAGTGTTTGTTAGTAATAAACAAATTAAAACAAAAGAAAAACCACGTTTTAAACAGGAGGAAGTACACGAAGACAGGACGGTCACGATTAAGACAAAATCAGGCAAGGTTTTCCACAAATCAGATCTGAGAAGTTAATTTTAATATGAAAAGACAATTTATGAATTATTACAAATGGCAAATCTCGAAAACGTTTCACGATAATCTGTACACGAAATGTTAAAATAAGGTTAAACACATTAATACACGAAAAAGCACAACGAAACTTCAAGCTATTGTTAAAACACAAAAAATAAAAAAAATAAAAAAAAAAAAAAAAAAAAAAAAAAGAAATTATAAAAAAAAAAATCCAAAAGACATATTAGAAATAGAAATTAAAAAAAAAAAATAATATACAAAAAAAAAAAATAAATACAAAAAAAGAAAACACTTAACTTG
This sequence comes from Scaptomyza montana, assembly GCA_018904305.1. Taxonomy (NCBI): domain Eukaryota; kingdom Metazoa; phylum Arthropoda; class Insecta; order Diptera; family Drosophilidae; genus Scaptomyza; species Scaptomyza montana. The sequence goes on along the minus strand of JAEIGR010000047.1, from coordinate 257,679 downwards.
TAAACAATCAAACAAAAAATATGTTAAGTCTTTATATCACACACACAAATTATTACTAATGCTAAGATTACAAAAACCCTAGTTATAAAAACAATTTTCAAAATACACTCACACTCATGTCTAATATTGAATTCCTTTCCGAACAAGCATGATTTTCATCCATGCAACAAACGCGATGCACATCTATAAATATGAATCACCTGCTATTCCCCTACAACAAGGAATCGTTTGGCGGGTAAATGGATTATTCAAATTGGCCCACGTTATTGAATTGGACAGGATTCAACAGGTCATCGGTGATATACAGGAGGAAACAAGGCTTATCTCTGATGAACGAATTAGGACGTTGACAAACCATTACCTGGAGGCAGCTGGAGAGGATATTGCTCGCCTGAGTAGTACACCCAGACGAAAACAACGCGCCATCAATTGGCTGGGCTCAGCCTGGAAATGGGTTGCAGGATCACCGGACGCATCGGATTGGAACGCCATCCTGACGTCTCTGGGAAACGTCGTAAAAAATAACGACCAACAAATCAGGATCAACACGCGCTTGTTCGATTCAACTCATGAATCTCTTCAACGACTCAACGATGTAATCGGGAGAGTGAACGCCATAGACGGAGACATTCACGTTTTCACAACACTATTACATAAGGCGATCATCCTTGGAAATCAGATAAACGAGATAACGAGAGCATGCCAACTGGCGAAATCCGGAGTAGTCAACACAAATTTGTTGGATCACAAGGAGATTACGACAATACTGTCAGAAGTCGAGGGCCTCCCCTACCAGAACGCCATCGAAGCAGTGGAATTCTCTAAACCGTCGATCCTAACAAATGGCACGACACTCTTATACATTGTAGCCATGCCTAAGGTGTTGGAAAGGAAATACCAGCTAGTATTCCTCTTACCAACAATTTCCAACGGCAAACAAGTACTGCTAGAATACCAAAAGTTGGCAACGGACTCACAGGAGACATACGCTGTTCTGGGGAACTGCCTTTCGATAGGAAACACAACAGTTTGCCAGGAAAGAAACCTTCAACTATTGGATGAGAGCAGTTGTATACCCAGGTTGTTGAAGGGTGGACACGCTTCTTGTACCTACCTGAGAAACAATCGGGAGGTGGTTAAACTAGTTGACGAGGGAATTATATTCCTGACTAACTTCAACGGAACCGTGACTACCTTGTCAAAGGAACATCATTTGACGGGGTCGTTTATAGTCCAATATAATAATGAGACCATTGTCATAGGAGATAGGAATTACACCAGCTACACCACTACGCAACTAATGGCCATGCCAGCCGTCTTGACCAAGGTAACGGCCGCAGGATACGAACTATCACTGGAATACGTCCATAGCCAAAACTTGGATAACTTGAAGAAACTCACGAACATGACCGAGGGAATAGTATTTTCACTGTCTCTCGAAGTTGTATTAGCGCTGACCATCATGACGTTGATATACTACATCTGGAGAAAATTGACTTCAACCAAAGGACTACCCGACACATCCAACGTAGGCCATCAGTTGGAAGAACACAGGGAAGCAACTAAGGTCTAACAATCTGCGGGACGCAGATCTTAAAGGAGGGAGGAGTTAACACCGCACACCAACCTCGCCCCGCGCTCACCCCTTGGTCCCAACAACAACAATCGGACTTCTCTACAAGCAGTGAGACATGACACCCTGTTTCGTCAAGTGCCCACTCTGCGTTAGGAACGCCAAGCGTTCACCCTAGGAACTGCAGCGCCAGCATAAAAGACGCGACAACAAAGTTGCAACGATCACGCCAGCTAAGCGTGGATCGTCGCTAAGTGTGTCACATTTCCGCTGCTACAATGCTGAGATTCTGCTGACACAGGAGAACGGGCGCGACGTTGGCTCGACAAGCGACCAAGAAGTGGTCGGTGCAGTTAGTTCTTTTCTGGAAGACGACAACGCCACTACTTACTTCTCCAACTCATTCCTTATTAAATAAAACCAACGTTGAAATATAATTCAAAGTCTTTTTATTATAAGGATTCTCTCTGGAATTTGCAGGATGTTGTTGATGTTGTTAAGGTAGTCACAATGACTGCCATAACTTATATATATATAATACGAAAATCAGAATATTGAAAAACTCATTGATTCAAAAAGTAACTTTCGATATTATTATTATCCTTAATATAAACAATATTAAAAAATTCACTGAAACGAAAAGTAACTTTCTTTGTTCATATTTAATATGAACTAAAATGCATAACCAATTCCCTTACCATTGTATGTAAAAACATAATGTTGGAAAGAGCATTACAGTTATTCCTCTAAGCAGCAGATCCCGAGCTCATACATACAACGCTTGCACTTAACAGCTATGTATTGGTGGTGTAAATTAGGCAATGCAATTCCCTTAACTGCAGCCTCTTAGTTATGGTTAGCTTAGCTTAGTGAGTGCGAGGGAGATAAAGAGATTAAGATTTATGTTTGACATGCAAAGCGCGCATAAACAAAAGAGTGAGCGTAAATGGGCAACAACAAAGATGCATGATTGCATTCAAATTATGTTATATCTAGCGGCAGTCATAAGAGAGACGCGCGCGCTGATCAAGCTTTATGCCGCTCTTTGTGTTGCAGCATATATTCGCTCAGCTGTGCATGCTGCTTGCATAGGGTTACCACCTGGGGCTCAGGCCATTCCGGGACGGTCGACCACTACCCCCCCCCCCCCCCAATTAAAAAAATATAATATTGAGATATTTATTCATTAGAAATTCCAATTAATTATGTAACACTACTTATCATTATACTTCTCCGCACTGCCTATTTTTTTCAATACACTAACATTCTTCTTGTCCATCAATTCTTTATAAAAATTCAAACAACTCATGGCTTCAAAATTAAACTGAACAATCATTAAGTTCTTAAGATTCTCCACCAGTAATCTATTTCTTTCCTCAGACCACTGCGTATTTACTAACGAAAAAACCCTTTCGCAATATGCATTGTGCGGAGGAATCGCATAGTAGAATTGTGCTACTTTCAATACTTCCGAGTAATAACTCGAGTTTACGTTTGCAAAAAACTGTACTAGCTTATCTGCGGAGCTTTTCTCAAAAAACGTCTTGACTTGCTTCGACAAAAACTTCTTCAAGTTTGCAATTTGGTCGAACAAGAGTGAATCGTCTATTGAAATTTTTACCCTCTTCATGAAAAGTTCGTGCCGGCTAGTTCATTTAAAAATCCTCAATAATTTCGTCCATCACAGATATAATTAAATCTCTATACACAAAAGGGGCCCGGATTCAAAAGAGCGGCAAGTGCTCCCAAGGACTTTAAAATTGAGTTGAACGTTTTCGCGATCCATTTGCCGTTATGAGTACTCGCCCATTTGCTGCATACCTTTGTGGAAAATTGACATTAATGAATGCACGAACCAAAGGTAGGCCTCGCCCAAGTCGTGTTCAAAAAATTCTTTAAGTTTGGCTGCAGGTTTTGATACAGAACTAAAATACGCTTTAAGAGCCTGAAATAAATGGAGGATTCTTTCAACAGCTGGTCTTAAGCTAAGCCACCTGACTTTGCTGTGGCTCAGCAGCTTCTTGAATTCGATGTCTACGAAATCGCAAAACGCTTTGAGTTCATTCGTCCTAACCGTATATATTGAAAAATAACTATACAATTTGTAAACGAATACGTCAATGTCAAAAAGCACGAACTGGTCAAGTCCATGATGAACCGCGTTATGTAGGACATGTGCAGGGCAGCCAACGCCAACTAAATTATTATTAACTTCGGACTTTAACAAATGCATTACATTGTTTTGCCCTTTACGGTTAAGTCCACCAAAATTTGTATTTGTGTTGTCTGCAACAAAAGCAGTTAATTTTTTTTGTAAGTTATTTTTTGATATAAAGTTTATTAAAACGTCCACAATTGTTCGCGCACTTTCGTTGCTTGTGCTATAAATGTCCAAAAGACGAACTTGGACGCCATGAGATTCGTGAAAGTACTGCACGAGAACGGGAAAAAGCTTTGTGCTGCCGTGGTTACTTGCATCGGTGCCTATTCCAACAAATGGGATATCTGCTAGCTCCTCGCGTATTAATGATAGCGAAAATGGAGACAGAACACCGTTTATAATGGCCTCGGTCTTCGTTCGAGCGCTAGATATTTTTGAGGCGATTTCTGAATCGCAAAACAAGGAGCGTAGCAAACTTGTGGTGCAGTCCGTTGACTTGTAGCTTATATGGTGTTTGACCGTATGAAAGGCCAAAGTGCCTTCTACAGCAAACACTTTCAACGCATCATCCGAATGAGTTTTGACGATAAAGTTGTCCATTGACATTGACGACGTTGCATCGCGAATTTTCGCTTTGTGCTCTCGTGACCCAATATGCCGCACCAGAGCCGATTTTCCTAAGAAACAATAAAATGACACACATATTATAACAAATTGTACACAAAAGAGCGCACATAAAGTATAACAAACACATAGACATTCACTGACATTGAAAATATAGAAAATCACAAAATGATACACACCTTCATATGCTACACTAATATTCACTTGACAAATTTCACAAAAACCTTCGTTAACGTTACCACGCTTACCCTTTGAAAAACAGGGGAATTGTTTTGTGTGCTCCTCTGTAAACATGCACTTGCGTTTTTCAGCCTTCGGCTTTGGTGGCATTGCGAGCTATAACCTGTAGAATGATTTTGCGGTAGAACATCACTCTGTTTATTAAAACATTTAACTTACAATTTTAAACAATTGGACAAATTTTTAGAAGTTTTTCCGCAAAGCACTGCGACTCTTTGTTCACTTTTTCACTGCTGACAAAATGGCGGGAAAGTTCACTAGTAAATCAGTTCACCAATTAGACTCAAAATTGCGAACTTGTTCTTTTGAGTTGCTTTTTATCGCTTTTGCCAAAATGCCGATTTTTTTTTATCGAAACAATAGAAAATCGGGACATTTTCGTGTCGGGTCGGGACACCGGGACATTACCTGCAAAAGCGGGACATGTCCCGGAATTCCAGGACGGATGGTAACCCTATGCTTGCAGTGAGTACCATTTACAGTTATATTTCTTCTTCTCTGTTAGTAGTAGGTGAATGGGGGTTCTGGACCAGGAAGTAGCTGTCACTTTAATTACCCCCAATCAAAATTTATGACCCCATTAATTTATATGACCCCATTAAATTTTATGACCCTTTTATCGCCCCCTTTTTTTTGACCCTTTTAGCGCCCCTTCAATATGATAATTTATGACCCTTTTTTTCATGATCGTGCCTGCTTTAATTAGACTAAGGTGGAGAACAAAGGATTAACATTCCTAGACCACCACTTTACCAGCAGCATCTGTGAAAGCAGTGATCAGAGGAACAGATTTGGTTATTTACCTAACTAGTGTTAGAGTCAATTGTGCACCTCTTTGACGTGCGTGGCATTGTAAACCTGTTTATGGTCATGAGGTGCAGTGTGCACAGGAAGAAAGGATAGATAAGAGAGAGTCAATTGTGCGCCTCTTTGACGTGCGTGGCATTGTAAACCTGTTTATGGTCATGAGGTGCACTGTGCACAGGAAGAAAGGATAGATAAGAGAGAGTCGAGAGGGCGCCTCTTTGACGTGCGTGGCATTATAAACCTGCAACACACGTCAAAAAATGAATGTTTATGATCATGAGTAGCAGTGTGCAAAGGAAGAAAGGATAGATAATAGAGAAAAGCAAACGCTTGTTCGATTTACTGGGGTTCTGTGAACAAGGCATGGGAATTTTCCTACACAGCAACAGCACCAGCAGCAGCAGCAGCAGCGGCAGCAGCAGCAGCGGCAGCGGCAGGATCAATACATTGCTTCTAAGCAAGAGTATTGATACTTGTTGATTAAGATTAAAATGTGTTAGAGGGGGAAAGAGTTAGGGGGAGAAAGTGTTAGAAGGAGAATGTATGTTAGAAGGGGAACGAGCTAGAGGGGGAAAGTGCTAGAAGGAGAATGTGTGTTAGAGGGGGAAAGAGTTAGGGAAAGAAAGTGCTAGAAGGAGAATGTGTGTTAGAGGGGGAAAGTGATCCTGCTTGTATTAATTTAATAAGCCACGCCCCTTATACGATTTTGATTGGTCCCCACCATCCTTAATATGAAAACTATTTTCCAATCCTTTGGGCTTGATATTTAAATATTTAGCACCATCCCTTTCTAACCTTTGATATTATATATATATATTATATATACCTGTTTTTATTTTGGTCAAGTGCTAGGAAAATCTTATATCCTGCATTGACTTCAAAACGAATAAAAGAGGTAGTTTGGTTTAAGTTGTATAGTTTATTTATTATTCTTTCTATGTATGCTATAAAATATTTATTTTTAAATCTAGTATTCATACATTTTATGCCTTATTGACTTAAACGTTGTTTGTTAATTCTTTTGTTTAAATTTTTATATTTTGCCATTAGGCGTTCTAGCCTTGTCAGACGCATGCTGTAGTAAAAGCATCCACATGTGTCGACTCCCTAGGAGACCAGCTACACGCTGAAAGATGCTCGCCAAATTTGGATGTAACTAGATGGCAGTTTTCGTACGCCAAGAAAAATTCTCGATATTCTTCAAGCAATTCATGATGTTCAGGAAAAATCATTTCCTCAAACTCTTTTAAAAAATCATCGATTTTCTTGACAATTGTTTTAAATCCAAAGTTAGAATTCAGCTCCATATTGTAGTATACTCGGCAAACGTTTGTTTAAGACTGACTTAAATGATTATTTTAACTTTCCTCAAAGCATTTTATTTTTTATTTAGTTTCATATTATGATGAAATTGTGTCCTAAAAATATTAACATCCCTTTTTATTTCTTTACCCATCTTTTTTGAAATTTCAAACAGTAACCGAGTAAGATCAATTTCTGACTCATAATCATAAGTTGCTTCTAAATCTGAAAGTTGTATACTATATTTACGCATCTCTATACATTTTGGAATAATATAGTTATAATATATATTCTTTATTTGATTTTTCAATAATGTGTTCCAACACAAAAATGTTGTTAAAAAAATTCCTAATCTTATAAGCGTCCTCCATGAGTCGCTATCAAATTCAACTCTATTACCATACTGATTGAGTATTAATATTCGTTGCCTATCTGATTTTCGAATTTTAAAATGACACTTAACGGTCTCAAGCATTGGATGTTCAATTATTGTATCTGGCATTAAGAAGTCAAAGTGCTCCAGTTTCATTTGGATGTACTCCTTAAAAGTTAATAATTGAATCCACTCCTCTTTTTGCAATCCAATAAAGTTACGTTTATGTTGCTGCAGCCAAACCATAGGTGTGAAATCTCTAGTCGTAGAAAACCCACACTTTAGTTTAAGCTCTAGACTAACAAAGTACTCAAATCCAAAAATTATTTCATGATCTTGAATTTTCCTTGAATTTTTAGTTTTTTTCAAGTGAAGCGTATCCATCCTCTCTTATCTGCTTTTTCAAACTAAACGCAAAATAAGATAAACCATTATATTTAAGGTATTTGATTTGTGATATAATTTCTCAGTACATCATTAACGCTAGAGGAAAAATGGTTATTCTAGATAGAAACTCATGTATTTTAGTTGACTTTCAATATGTATTCGGAAACGAAAGACAGATGTTTGTCAAAGAGTTGGCATTTATGCAAGCTGGGTCCGTCACACCCAATTTTTTCCACTTTAAACCACCCTACCACATGAGGGAGCTGGATGAAGTGACTAGGAAAACCTTAAAGATAACCAAACAGTATGTGGACGGCTTAGATTGGTCTGAAGGTGACATCTCTTATCTAAGTCTTGGTGAAATACTAAAGCCATTGAATAGTTACGCAACTGTAGTAGTAAGAGGAAGAGCTAAAAAAGAGTTCTTAAATAAATTTTTACACACAAAAATAATAGATGTAAATCTTGAACAGAGCTTAGCGCAATATCCAAACTTCTTTACAAATTGTAGAATACACAAAGAAATAGTAAATCAATGTGCACTAAATAATTTATTTAAATTATTTCTCATCTTAGAAAACTCTCAATTTGAGGTATCTGAAAATGTAAATGTTTATGCTAGTATACTTGAATAAAATAAAAATTATTTTCTTATTAATTTCATCATGTTTCTATTTATTATTTAATTAAGAGAGGGTACATAATATTTAATATAATTAATTTCAATGATTATCAACTACAACTTGATTCTATATTAAATTGGTTTTAAACGATGCGTTGAACTAATCCAGTCAAAGGCGAATACTCTGCTAATCGATCATGCATAAGCAGACAATATACCTTAGTATTCCTCACACTAACACTATCGAGATCAATTGAAACTCTTACATCGATTGGCCCTGTTTTAACTGTTTCATTCTGATGTGACAAGTCTACAACAACCATTGGTGCTTTCTCTTTAAACTCTATAGGTGTTAGTAATGGCTCAGATTCCTTCATATAGTAGCTTGCTTGAAATCCTGTATACATATCATACAAACTTGCGTATCGTTCATGCTTAAAATTAATGTTCATGTCATCGTACGGAAAGTTCTCCGAGTTAAGATACACTTTTAAATTCCTCAAATGATTATGTGTTAGTTTATCGTCCACTACAAAAGCTATTATCGCAAATCGAGGGCGTTCTCTATTAGCTGCTAGCTTAACATTCCAAACATGTTGTGTGCCTTCGGGTAATGTTGGATTCAGGTAACAATCCCAGCTGCGGAATGCAAGTGGAAGTGAGCCTCCACTCTTAGTCAGACTAAACATTTGTAACTTCTTTTCATCACTCAGAGTTACATGTGGTATTTTCCATACAATGTTAGAAATATTTAGCTTATACTCCTTAGTTCCAATTTTAGTGTAGTATACATCTTCCATATTTTTAGTCATGAGTAATATCAATTCATGTTTACAATTTAGAAAGACCTTGTTATAATCTTCAGCAAATCCAAGTAAGTATTTAAGAGGTATAGAAAAATTAAAGTATCCGTTCGACAGCTCTCTATAATTTCCATTGAACCAGCCAGAATTCTCTAACATGCAGCTCTCCGTTTTGTTTAAGGAAGCGTAGTTTTTTAAGGTTGTTGAAATACCAACAAATCGAGTACGATCAATTTCAATTCCATTTAATTCATAACGAACCTCGTCAAAGAGATAACTCATACAATTGTTTTTAAGTTTTCCATCTTCAGCAAGCGAGTTATCCGCCAAACAAATTGTGCCCTCAACATTAATAAAACTCTCACAAGGCAATACATATAAGTCCTGATTCTGAATAGTAATCCTAACTTCATCATTGCTTTTAAATGCTTGTAGATAGGGAGAGTAACTATGATATTCTTTCTTGATTATACTCTCATCCGAATAGGCTTTCTCTCGAACATTCAATACACTACTCATTATTTTTTTATTTTTAGACCCAGAGATTTTAAAAATAATTTGTTCTCAGGTGTTAGTACTTTTTTCGTCGACCTGTATGCTTCTGAAGTAGAACTCAAAGTGCTCGCTGGGGGTGGATAGCGCACGTTTTTATTATTATAAATAATCATTATCGGCGCCTCAAGTGTAAGCGAAGTGTTACAACCTCTTTTCCTAAATTAACCAAATTTCCGTTCTGATCAACGATCCGTATTACTAATGACTGTATCTCGCTCGTATTAACTGGCAAATAAATAAGATTATTTGGTTTCTCACTCAATTTATAGCCTGGCGGAACGTTGAGTGCAAACTCATGCAGAGCATGACTTGATACCTCATTTACATATGAACCGCTAACAATGTTACATTCCAGACGAATTGTATTTACTTTTAAAATGTCAACCGGTTGATCTGATATATGCGTTGCATATGGCTTTAGTTCTCTTTTATTAAATCCAAATAATTGGCCAATGGAACGCTCTTTGTTAAAATATATTGAATCTTTTTTAGATGAAATCACCACTTGAAGGGTATTATAATTGCTCTCGATTAGTGGGTGCTTTAATTCATTGGGCTCTATTTTCTTCATTTTCTCTTTAATAAATTCACTTATATCACTAAGCTCATATGATCCCACAGGTATCTCGAAAATATGCTCCCCAATATGGAATAAATTATTATCGTAGTCCACATTTGGAACCGAGTTGTACATATGGAAATCAATTAGTGCACATTCATAGCTCCCACTTAACTCTATGGGAGGATGATAATTAGCTATTAAAATCGAGTTGTTACCCGTTAACGTTAGTGTTGTTGCCATTCCGAAAGATAATTGATAAGTGAATGAATAATACTAGTTTATTTTATTTTATTTTATTTTATTATATTTTAAATTTGAATAAAATCAGCAAACCCCCTTCTATAACGTCCAGTTTCTAGCGGATCATCTTTGCATATTAATAAAAATCCATATTTTTCTCTCCAACAAAATTGACAAATATTCTAAATGCATCAAACGACATGTCACGCCTACATGATCCTGATACACATGTTTCATATTGACTTCATCCTGCCTAAACATAATAATTAGGTTTGCATTGTAACGCACAAGATGCTTTGGGATGCGTGTATATGTTTGACACAAATAGAACGCATCTATATTTTTATGTCTGCCCATGCAGAAGTATGCACGAATATTATCCTGTTTTTCACATGCTACGTCATCAAAAATCATTATAGAGTTCTTTTTGGCATCGCTGGGTGCAACAACATTTTCATTTTCAGAAAATGTAAAGTAACCCATTCCTTTTATTGGTTTTATAAGTGTTTTTAAGTATTCATATTTAGGCTGATATAATGACTTTGAATATAAGTAAATATTCTCAAACTTTAATCCGTTAGGGCTTTCAATCAAACTAATCATAACATTGGTTTTCCCGCAATTTGAAGGTCCGACAATTAGAGCTCTTATTGAATTGGGTAACAAGCTACTATGTCTAAGTTGTTTGACATCACCATTTTTACAATCGATATTTTTTACTTCTATGTCATTTTTTTGTTTGATTAAACGCATATTAATCTAACTTTTTTGAGTAGATCGTTACTTGCTAAAATCTCATTGAAGAATAAACAACAAATAAAATGGTGTTGCGCTTTTATAAAACTACTAGTAACAAACTACCACTCTACCTAGGAAGAGGTATTGTCAATAAAATAATAAACTCCCTACCAGTTGAGCTGCACATACCGGGATATCAGTTTTGTGGTCCAGGAACAAAGCTTAAAGCTCGTTTAGAACGTGGTGACAAAGGAATAAATCCCTTGGATGCCGCTTGTAGAGAGCACGATATAGCCTATTCTAAACATAAAGATCTGGAAAATCGTCATAAAGCTGACTCAATACTAGCTGAAAGAGCGTGGGAGCGTGTAAAAGCATCTGATAGTACACTCGGTGAAAAATCTTCTGCATATTTCGTTACAAACGCAATGAAAGCAAAGAAAAAATTTGGTATGGGCCTCCCACAAAAACAAAAGAAACAAAAGTTATGTAAAAACAAGAAAAATTTTGAGAAACACATCTTTTTCACCATAGGTGCCTTCTCCATCAGTATCGTAATCCATACTATCCATATACACTTCCACGATTTAAATCCCATGTTTCTTGATATAGTAATAATCACATAAAATATAACCAACCGTGTTGGGGGTCAATCAGCATTTATCGGGTTTTGATAAATTGTATTTACTTATATATCATTTTTATTTATTAATATTTTTCTTCCGTTTTTGTGACGTAGGGGTACAGGCACCTCATCCGCTGTTAATATTTATTTTTAAAATGGTAGGATTCTCAAAACAGCCAATTACAAATGTAAAATATTTATCAATTATTTCTTTCAAATTTTCGATACTCTTTATAGTATTGTTTAAGTTCTCTTGAAATAAATCAATTTTTTGGTTTCTCTCTCTTATTAATAATAATGAGATGGTAATACTCGATCAACGTATTCTTTTATAACCAAGTCATTCGCCTCCTGCGGTTGTATACAACATATGATTCGTTTTTTCTGTATATTTAAATTTCCATCCTCATCAACGATAAAAGCCACTAATCTTTTTCCATTTCTGTGTAAATACTCCAAATGTTTCCTATCGCTTGAGTAGTGTCCAAACTTATCTAGAGTCATATTGACTTAACATCGATCTGATTTCACAATTGGTTTTTTTCTTGATGTAACTGCTTGCTTACAAACTCATTATTACTGTTTATTCTTGAAATGATTTCATTGCTAACTTTGTTAACATCATCTAATAACTTAGTTACTTCGTTAGTTATTTCATTCATTTTGCTTTCCATATCCTTTAACTTATTATTTCTTTGTTCAACTAACTGAGTAATATAAGCCGTTTGACTTATTTTTAATTCAAATACTTTAACATCAACATATTCTTTGATTACCAAATCATCGTTATTTATTGGACTGATTGAATTTTTAATGCGTTTGTTTTGGGCATTTAGGTTACCATCCTCATCAATATGAATCCCACTCACAGCTTCAATCCCCCTTTTTAACTTCTCCGAGCGTTCTTTATCGTTCGAGAAATGACCAAACTTGTCAAGAGACATATTAATAATAAGAATATTTAATGAGTGTATATCATATTTATTAAAAAATTATGTTTGCCTCTCGCAACTCTTCAATTATCGATACAATTTCATTATTATGACTACTGTTACCAGCTGCCTGTGAAGCGATCAAAAGCTTAAGTCTATTTACAATTTCATTAGGATTATCCCAGTATACATAATTTGGTTTATGTTTGTTGAGCATCATAAGAGTTCCGCCTTTATGTGTGGATTTTTTATTATTAAGAGGTGTAGACACTGCACTTGGCTCAACAACTTTCGGGAAAAGTTTTTTTTATTAGTTCAGTATACTTTTTGGAGCGATTACCCTTTAGTGCTTCATTTGGCTGATGATTTCTTCTGTGAGCATTTGTTTTTGACAAGATTTCCTTATATGCATCCAGATCCAATTGGTTATAAGCATGTGGATTTTTTAAAAAGATTAAAGAATACAATCCAGGAGTAAGATTCCACTTTTCACCCGTTTCCAGTTCTAGCCTTTTGTTGTTTACGTTTATTTTAGAGCTGCCTAATTTAGTTTCTCCTTTATTTTTAGTTGGTCCAAATGCTTTATCTAACTGTCCCTCTCGCTCTAACTCATTTAGACTAAGATTAAAACTATCATCACTTGCTACATTTGACTGATTATAATCTTTATTGCCTACTGTAGCGGCGTTAATATAGCTTTGTTCACTCGATATAAGTGAATCGTGGAATGACTGTTTTTCATCAATTTCCCCATCTATTGCGTCATAAAATGCACTAGTATTATTTCCATTCTCTGCCACCTCATTTACACTTTTATCTTTTTCTTCCTTTTTGATTCGGGAGTATGGCTTAATTTCTTTATTTCCTTTAATTATCTTTTTGAGTGGTTCTGTTATCGGCTTAAATGTTTCCTCCAACTGATATTCATCCGCAGCTTTACCCAATTTAATACTTCGAAATTTTCTTTTCAACGCGTTTCTTGTTTTTGTAAGCTCCTTTAGTATATGCTCATTCATTTTAGTATATTTATGATAGTAAGCCAATAAACTTAATCAGCGAGCGTAAAAGAGGGTGGTTTTAATAACAGGTTGTTCTGTCCTTGTTTTACTGTTATTTGTTGTTATTTTTCATAAACAGCTTGTTGTTTTCCTGTTATTTTTGTTGTTTTTCAGATACAGCTTTTTGTTTTGTTGTTATTTTTGATTTTTTCCGAAACAAGGTGTTGTTTGATGTTTTTGGTTTTCAAGAAACAGGGGGCCTGCTATATGAAAAATACTCCAAACAAACTGAGTTAGTTTACATACAATATTTATATATATATACTCATAAATGATAAAATTTTTTTTTCTTCTTTATTAAACCATTTAAATGTAAAGGATTTATTTTGATTGATATAAAAATTATTTTAAAAAAGATTTTGAGGTGAGCATTAAAAACTTAAGACATAAGTGACCGCAGTTAAAAGTACCAAATTGTTGTACTTGATTATAATTGTATTGAATGTTCTCGCCCAAATATCTTATAAGTTCTATAGGGGGTGGCAAATTTCCAAAACTATCAAAATATCTGCATTCCTGATCCGCCTTATAGTAAGCTACCCAATGAGTTCCAGCACCAGTTGACGAGTCCAAATTAACGATACCGCATTCTCTTTTTCTAACATGTTTCGGTAAGGAGTTTCTCATATAAACCCCTCTAAAATGTGGGATATGTTTTCGTGCGAAGTTTATAATATCAATGTTCGAAAGCGGTTTATTGGGCAGCTCATTCATAAAAAATAAATTTTTTTATTTGTGGTTATACCAAAACCTTTTGATACGGTTTTAAATAGAGACCACTACCTAAAGCAATGGCTTCCATTTTTCTATTATGACGTTTATTCTCTTCTAGCTCTTTTTTAGCATTCTTAGCATTATTAATGCTTTTAGCAATAGCTGCTCCACCAGATGCCATTCCTCCTAATGCACTGAGCGCTGTCAAGATTGGCACAAGTGGTAAAAAACCTCCAATTTTAGGAACGTTGATTACTCTAGGAATAACAACTGTATTTTTCTTATTTCCAATGGTCTTTGACAAAGCTTTTCGGGCTACTTTAATCGCAGCTTGAATGCCAAGTGGTTTTTCTTTCTTTAACACTCGGGTTGCGTCTCGAACGATATTCATAAAATTTTTCTTGTTTTTACATAACTTTTGTTTCTTTTGTTTTTGTGGGAGGCCCATACCAAATTTTTTCTTTGCTTTCATTGCGTTTGTAACGAAATATGCAGAAGATTTTTCACCGAGTGTACTATCAGATGCTTTTACACGCTCCCACGCTCTTTCAGCTAGTATTGAGTCAGCTTTATGACGATTTTCCAGATCTTTATGTTTAGAATAGGCTATATCGTGCTCTCTACAAGCGGCATCCAAGGGACTTATTCCTTTGTCACCACGTGCTAAACGAGCTTTAAGCTTTGTTCCTGGACCACAAAACTGATATCCCGGTATGTGCAGCTCAACTGGTAGGGAGTTTATTATTTTATTGACAATACCTCTTCCTAGGTAGAGTGGTAGTTTGTTACTAGTAGTTTTATAAAAGCGCAACACCATTTTATTTGTTGTTTATTCTTCAATGAGATTTTAGCAAGTAACGATCTACTCAAAAAAGTTAGATTAATATGCGTTTAATCAAACAAAAAAATGACATAGAAGTAAAAAATATCGATTGTAAAAATGGTGATGTCAAACAACTTAGACATAGTAGCTTGTTACCCAATTCAATAAGAGCTCTAATTGTCGGACCTTCAAATTGCGGGAAAACCAATGTTATGATTAGTTTGATTGAAAGCCCTAACGGATTAAAGTTTGAGAATATTTACTTATATTCAAAGTCATTATATCAGCCTAAATATGAATACTTAAAAACACTTATAAAACCAATAAAAGGAATGGGTTACTTTACATTTTCTGAAAATGAAAATGTTGTTGCACCCAGCGATGCCAAAAAGAACTCTATAATGATTTTTGATGACGTAGCATGTGAAAAACAGGATAATATTCGTGCATACTTCTGCATGGGCAGACATAAAAATATAGATGCGTTCTATTTGTGTCAAACATATACACGCATCCCAAAGCATCTTGTGCGTGACAATGCAAACCTAATTATTATGTTTAGGCAGGATGAAGTCAATATGAAACATGTGTATCAGGATCAGGAGAGAAAAATATGGATTTTTATTAATATGCAAAGATGATCCGCTAGAAAATGGACGTTATAGAAGGGGGTTTGCTGATTTTATTCAAATTTAAAATATAATAAAATAAAATAAAATAAAATAAACTAGTATTATTCATTCACTTATCAATTATCTTTCGGAATGGCAACAACACTAACGTTAACGGGTAACAACTCGATTTTAATAGCTAATTATCATCCTCCCATAGAGTTAAGTGGGAGCTATGAATGTGCACTAATTGATTTCCATATGTACAACTCGGTTCCAAATGAATGTGCACTAATTGATTTCCATATGTACAACTCGGTTCCAAATGTGGACTACGATAATAATTTATTCCATATTGGGGAGCATATTTTCGAGATACCTTTGGGATCATATGAGCTTAGTGATATAAGTGAATTTATTAAAGAGAAAATGAAGAAAATAGAGCCCAATGAATTAAAGCACCCACTAATCGAGAGCAATAATAATACCCTTCAAGTGGTGATTTCATCTAAAAAAGATTCAATATATTTTAACAAAGAGCGTTCCATTGGCCAATTATTTGGATTTAATAAAAGAGAACTAAAGCCATATGCAACACATATATCAGATCAACCGGTTGACATTTTAAAAGTAAATACAATTCGTCTGGAATGTAACATTGTTAGCGGTTCATATGTAAATGAGGTATCAAGTCATGCTCTGCATGAGTTTGCACTCAACGTTCCGCCAGGCTATAAATTGAGTGAGAAACCAAATAATCTTATTTATTTGCCAGTTAATACGAGCTAGATACAGTCATTAGTAATACGGATCGTTGATCAGAACGGAAATTTGGTTAATTTAAGAAAAGAGGTTGTAACACTTCGCTTACACTTGAGGCGCCGATAATGATTATTTATAATAATAAAAACGTGCGCTATCCACCCCCAGCGAGCACTTTGAGTTCTACTTCAGAAGCATACAGGTCGACGAAAAAAGTACTAACACCTGAGAACAAATTATTTTTAAAATCTCTGGGTCTAAAAATAAAAAAATAATGAGTAGTGTATTGAATGTTCGAGAGAAAGCCTATTCGGATGAGAGTATAATCAAGAAAGAATATCATAGTTACTCTCCCTATCTACAAGCATTTAAAAGCAATGATGAAGTTAGGATTACTATTCAGAATCAGGACTTATATGTATTGCCTTGTGAGAGTTTTATTAATGTTGAGGGCACAATTTGTTTGGCGGATAACTCGCTTGCTGAAGATGGAAAACTTAAAAACAATTGTATGAGTTATCTCTTTGACGAGGTTCGTTATGAATTAAATGGAATTGAAATTGATCGTACTCGATTTGTTGGTATTTCAACAACCTTAAAAACTACGCTTCCTTAAACAAAACGGAGAGCTGCATGTTAGAGAATTCTGGCTGGTTCAATGGAAATTATAGAGAGCTGTCGAACGGATACTTTAATTCTTCTATACCTCTTAAATACTTACTTGGATTTGCTGAAGATTATAACAAGGTCTTTCTAAATTGTAAACATGAATTGATATTACTCATGACTAAAAATATGGAAGATGTATACTACACTAAAATTGGAACTAAGGAGTATAAGCTAAATATTTCTAACATTGTATGGAAAATACCACATGTAACTCTGAGTGATGAAAAGAAGTTACAAATGTTTAGTCTGACTAAGAGTGGAGGCTCACTTCCACTTGCATTCCGCAGTTGGGATTGTTACCTGAATCCAACATTACCCGAAGGCACACAACATATTTGGAATGTTAAGCTAGCAGCTAATAGAGAACGCCCTCGATTTGCGATAATAGCTTTTGTAGTGGACGATAAACTAACACATAATCATTTGAGGAATTTAAAAGTGTATCTTAACTCGGAGAACTTTCCGTACGATGACATGAATATAAATTTTAAGCATGAACGATATGCAAGTTTGTATGATATGTATACAGGATTTCAAGCAAGCTACTATATGAAGGAATCTGAGCCATTGCTAACACCTATAGAGTTTAAAGAGAAAGCACCAATGGTTGTTGTAGACTTGTCACATCAGAATGAAACAGTTAAAACGGGGCCAATCGATGTAAGAGTTTCGATCGATCTAGAAACTGTTAGTGTAAAAAATACTAAGGTATATTGTCTGCTTATGCATGATCGATTAGCAGAGTATTCACCTTTGACTGGATTAGTTCAACGCATCGTTTAAAACCAATTTAATATAGAATCAAGTTGTAGTTGATAATCATTGAAATTAATTATATTAAATATTATGTACCCTCTCTTAATTAAATAATAAATAGAAACATGATGAAATTAATAATAAAATAATTTTTATTTTATTCAAGTATACTAGCATAAACATTTACATTTTCAGATACCTCAAATTGAGAGTTTTCTAAGATGAGAAATAATTTAAATAAATTATTTAGTGCACATTGATTTACTATTTCTTTGTGTATTCTACAATTTGTAAAGAAGTTTGGATATTGCGCTAAGCTCTGTTCAAGATTTACATCTATTATTTTTGTGTGTAAAAATTTACTTAAGAACTCTTTTTTAGCTCTTCCTCTTACTACTACAGTTGCGTAACTATTCAATGGCTTTAGTATTTCGCCAAGACTTAGATAAGAGATGTCACCTTCAGACCAATCTAAGCCGTCCACATACTGTTTGGTTATCTTTAAGGTTTTCCTAGTCACTTCATCCAGCTCCCTCATGTGGTAGGGTGGTTTAAAGTGAAAAAAATTGGGTGTGACGGACCCAGCTTGCATAAATGCCAACTCTTTTACAAACATCTGTCTTTCGTTTCCAAATACATATTGAAAGTCTACTAAAATACATGAGCTTCTATCTAGAATAACCATTTTACCTCTAGCGTTAGTGATGTACTGAGAAATTATTCACAAATCAAAACCTTAAATATTATGGTTTATCTTATTTTGCGTTTAGTTTGAAAAAGCAGATAAGAGAGGATGGATACGCTTCACTTGAAAAAAACTAAAAATTCAAGGAAAATTCAAGATCATGAAATAATTTTTGGATTTGAGTACTTTGTTAGTCTAAGGCTTAAACTAAAGTGTGGGTTTTCTACGACTAGAGATTTCACACCTATGGTTTGGCTGCAGCAACATAAACGTAACTTTATTGGATTGCAAAAAGAGGAGTGGATTCAATTATTAACTTTTAAGGAGTACATCCAAATGAAACTGGAGCACTTTGACTTCTTAATGCCAGATACAATAATTGAACATCCAATGCTTGAGACCGTTAAGTGTCATTTTAAAATTCGAAAATCAGATAGGCAACGAATATTAATACTCAATCAGTATGGTAATAGAGTTGAATTTGATAGCGACTCATGGAGGACGCTTATAAGATTAGGAATTTTTTTAACAACATTTTTGTGTTGGAACACATTATTGAAAAATCAAATAAAGAATATATATTATAACTATATTATTCCAAAATGTATAGAGATGCGTAAATATAGTATACAACTTTCAGATTTAGAAGCAACTTATGATTATGAGTCAGAAATTGATCTTACTCGGTTACTGTTTGAAATTTCAAAAAAGATGGGTAAAGAAATAAAAAGGGATGTTAATATTTTTAGGACACAATTTCATCATAATATGAAACTAAATAAAAAATGAAATGCTTTGAGGAAAGTTAAAATAATCATTTAAGTCAGTCTTAAATAAACGTTTGCCGAGTATACTACAATATGGAGCTGAATTCTAACTTTGGATTTAAAACAATTGTCAAGAAAATCGATGATTTTTTAAAAGAGTTTGAGGAAATGATTTTTCCTGAACATCATGAATTGCTTGAAGAATATCGAGAATTTTTCTTGGCGTACGAAAACTGCCATCTAGTTACATCCAAATTTGGCGAGCATCTTTCAGCGTGTAGCTGGTCATCCGATTTAACTACAGAGGGAGTCGACACATGTGGATGCTTTTACTACAGCATGCGTCTGACAAGGCTAGAACGCCTAATGGCAAAATATAAAAATTTAAACAAAAGAATTAACAAACAACGTTTAAGTCAATAAGGCATAAAATGTATGAATACTAGATTTAAAAATAAATATTTTATAGCATACATAGAAAGAATAATAAATAAACTATACAACTTAAACCAAACTACCTCTTTTATTCGTTTTGAAGTCAATGCAGGATATAAGATTTTCCTAGCACTTGACCAAAATAAAAACAGGTATATATAATATATATATATATAATATCAAAGGTTAGAAAGGGATGGTGCTAAATATTTAAATATCAAGCCCAAAGGATTGGAAAATAGTTTTCATATTAAGGATGGTGGGGACCAATCAAAATCGTATAAGGGGGCGTGGCTTATTAAATTAATACAAGCAGGATCACTTTCCCCCTCTAACACACATTCTCCTTCTAGCACTTTCTTTCCCTAACTCTTTCCCCCTCTAACACACATTCTCCTTCTAGCACTTTCCCCCTCTAGCTCGTTCCCCTTCTAACATACATTCTCCTTCTAACACTTTCTCCCCTAACTCTTTCCCCCTCTAACACATTTTAATCTTAATCAACAAGTATCAATACTCTTGCTTAGAAGCAATGTATTGATCCTGCCGCTGCCGCTGCTGCTGCTGCTGCTGGTGCTGTTGCTGCGTAGGAAAATTCCCATGCCTTGTTCACAGAACCCCAGTAAATCGAACAAGCGTTTGCTTTTCTCTATTATCTATCCTTTCTTCCTTTGCACACTGCTACTCATGATCATAAACATTCATTTTTTGACGTGTGTTGCAGGTTTATAATGCCACGCACGTCAAAGAGGCGCCCTCTCGACTCTCTCTTATCTATCCTTTCTTCCTGTGCACAGTGCACCTCATGACCATAAACAGGTTTACAATGCCACGCACGTCAAAGAGGCGCACAATTGACTCTCTCTTATCTATCCTTTCTTCCTGTGCACACTGCACCTCATGACCATAAACAGGTTTACAATGCCACGCACGTCAAAGAGGTGCACAATTGACTCTAACACTAGTTAGGTAAATAACCAAATCTGTTCCTCTGATCACTGCTTTCACAGATGCTGCTGGTAAAGTGGTGGTCTAGGAATGTTAATCCTTTGTTCTCCACCTTAGTCTAATTAAAGCAGGCACGATCATGAAAAAAAGGGTCATAAATTATCATATTGAAGGGGCGATAAAAGGGTCAAAAAAAAGGGGGCGATAAAAGGGTCATAAAATTTAATGGGGTCATATAAATTAATGGGGTCATAAATTTTGATTGGGGGTAATTAAAGTGACAGCTACTTCCTGGTCCAGAACCCCCATTCACCTACTACTTCTGTTCTTCTCTCTGTTATCTTTGGCTACAAAATATAAGAAAACTTTGTTTTGAAAGCATGCCTAAAATATTACATTATTTTTATACCCTGAACCCATAAAATGGGTAAAAAAGGGTATAATTGATTTGTGCAAAAGTATGTAACAGGCAGAAAGAAGCATCTCCGACCACATAAATCAGCTTCAACAGCCGAGTCCACATGTCTGTTATTTAAAAATAGGAGTTAAAACAATGGATCACTTTATAATCTCTGTGAAAATTAATAATCCAAATCGGTTAAGAAACACAGGAGATATTTTATATTAAAATGAAGTCAAGAAAAACTCACTTCTGCAAGTCATTTTAATACACGGGTTCAGGTATCTTTTAGTCGGGATTTCTCGACTAAAGCCTTCTTACTTGTTTTCAGATTCGCTTATTCTCGTGTTGTGCTGACAGTCGGCAATTCAACACCTGCATCATGAGTTGAGCGCTGTTGGTCCAAAACCCAAAGAGGCAGCTTAAAACTTGAACACGCTCGCGCATCGCTCTTCATGTTCGGCGCTAGATGACAAATTATTTTTAAATCTCGCTCCAATCATGCGCCTTCGTTGTTGTCTTTTTCGGCTAACTCTCTTATGTATGCGTGCGCTCTGCAAGTCAAACAAAGAGCATGCACTGAATCAACGCAAAACATATCTAAGAGGCTGCAGTTAAGTGAATTGTATATTGCCTTTAGCTTTAATTTAGTGTGTGTGCGGAAAAGGTAGGGTTATTAAACCTTAAAATTGACATGCAAAGCGCGCACTTAAAATAGAGAGTGAACGTAAATGAGCAACAACAAAGGAGCATGATCGGAGCGAGATTTCAAATTATCTGATTATCTTAAGAGCTTATTTGAAATTGTATATCAATAATATATCAATAATGTTATGTGGTGTTTACACTGGCACTGCTTATTTGAGTTATTGCGTTAAGGGCAACAAGCAGCTTTTTTCCCATACAAAAAGTAGTGGTGACAAAAAGTTGAGTTATGTTTGGATGCAGTTGCTTTTACTCGATATACATTCGGTTTACTCAAAAGTGCTGCCCATTTAAGTATATAATCGGTTATATTCCTGAACTGTCACCACCGGTGCTAATGTAAACACCATATACAACTACACAACTAAAATATATAAATTATCAAATTATTTAATTATGTCTCAAAAAAATGGTAAGTAAGTGCTGTAATTACTGCTATAATATATTTTGAACTCATTACAACCAAATTATAGGCTCGGATAGGAGATTTGTGTGGTCAACTGCAGCCACACACACGTTAATTGAATTATGGCAAGAAAATATTGACGGATTTCGTGGAGCACGCAAAAACTCACACATATATGTAAGGTAGCCCTGTACACAGAGGTTGGCAGCTCCCTCATAACGAGTAGGTTGGCAACTCTTAACGAGTGGGCAGCAGTAGAGAGCGCAGAGCGAGAGAAGAGTCAAGGTAGCAGCCGCGAACGTAAGACGAAGCTTGAGAATTTGATTAAAAGTCGCGTATTTGTTTTATTCATTACCTTGTTTCCCGTATGGATTAATATTAATAAACTATATTTTGATAATAAACATCTTACATTTGGGGGCTCGTCACGGATCAATGCCGGTCACAAGTGAAAACGATTAAAACGCAGTTGAAAGTTGACAGTTGTTGGTGCAATTTGTTGTAATTCCAAAAAGTCGTACAGTTGAACAGTTGTGGAATTGCATTAAATGTGCCGAAATTATTAAGTTGTAAACGTCGTATAAACAGTAGCAAAAAGTCGAAAAAGTTGTGAAATTCATGTTGTCGGGAATCGCGTCAGTAGGAAATTTCCAGAAGCGCGGAAGAATTTGAGCGAAGCTGCAGTTGTGTGTATGTGTGTGCATCAGTGTGCGCAACATACATAAAAATAAGTAGAGACTCAAATAACGGATCAAAGAACGAGTGGAAGGAATGACGAAAACACCACGTACGCCAAAGAATAACTCAAAAGTGAAGAACGCAATAGAAGTTGCGAACGGGAGTATAGTGGAAGAGGAGAAAGACATGGCCATGGCCACGAAAAATATTGCAGAAGGCACGGCCACTCACAGAGCTGCTAAAGAAAGAAGCTGAATTTAAGATTGGACCCGAAGAGTTGCAGTCTATACAGAAGTTGAAAGGTTTATTGACACGGGAGCCGGTCTTACGAATTTATGAAAGAGATGCACGAACAGAGCTGCATACAGATGCATGCAAAGATGGATACGGAGCAGTACTGTTGCAGGAGTTTGAAGGAAGGTTGCACCCGATTTATTTTTGGAGCAAAAAGACATCGCAAGCTGAATCAAAGCAGCACAGTTATATTCTAGAAGTTAAAGCGGCCTTTTTGGCACTAAAGCAATTCAGGCATTATCTGCTGGGAATCAAGTTCAAGTTGGTTACGGACTGCATCGCTTTCAAACAGACTACGAGTAAGCTGGATATTCCGAGAGAAGTCGCGCAGTGGATTCTACATTTGCAGGATTTTTATGTACAAATGGAGCATCGAGCAGCAGAGAAAATGAGACATGTGGACTACCTAAGCCGATACCCCCTGCAGGTTTACAATGTGTATACAGAGCTGACGGTGCGCCTAAAGAAAGCGCAGCAAACAGATGAGCACGTGAAAGCAGTCGTCAAGATTTTGGAAAGTAACCCTTACGAGAACTATAAGCGGAAAGGTGGCTTGCTTTTTAAAGAAGTCGCAGGAGACGAGTTGTTGGTGGTGCCGAAGCAGATGGAGCGAGAGGTGATCAGAAATGCGCACGAAGATGGTCACTTCGCCAAACAAAAAACGATGCACAGCGTACAACAGCAGTTTTACATTCCACATCTGGAAGGTAAAGTAGCCAGCGTCATTGCTAATTGTATCAGTTGTATCATTCACAGTAGAAAGTTAGGCAAGCAAGAAGGCTTCTTGCATTGCATTGAAAAGGTGATGTACCACTCCATACGTTGCACGTGGATCACCTGGGGCCCATAGATGCCACGTCGAAGCAGTATAAATTCATATTTGCAGTTGTCGACGGATTCTCCAAATTTGTGTGGCTGTTCACAACGAAGTCAACAGGTCACGAAGAAGTCATCAAAAAACTGAACGAGTGGTCAGGTGTGTTCGGATTTCGAAGCGCATTGTAAGCGACAGAGGCGTCGCTTTTACATCGAATGCTTTTGCGGAGTTTGCTAAAGAGAATATGGTAGAGCACGTCTGGTCTACTACAGGAGTCGCCAGAGGAAATGGCCAGATTGAGCGAGTGAATCGTTCAATCCGGTCCATCATTGCAAAGCTGTCAACAGAAGAGCCGTCAAAATGGTTTAAATACGTTGCACAGGTGCAGAGGGCGATCAACTCGCATATACACGCCGCTACGAAGTCATCGCCGTTCGAACTGATGTTCGGAACCAAGATGAATACCAAAGTTGAGGACCGTTTGCTTGAGCTACTAAATCAAGAGCTGATTGTGCAGTTCAATGATGATCGAGCAAAGTTGCGAGCTGAAGCCAAAGTCAATATCGAGCGGGCTCAGAAAATATACAAGCAGAATCACGACAAGAAGCGCCGTTCCGAGCAGGGATATCAGCTGGGCGATCTCGTCGCCATTAGGAGGACGCAGTTCGTCGCAGGTCGCAAGTTGGCCAGTTCATATTTGGGGCCATACGAAATTACTAAAATTAAGCGGAATGGGCGCTACGACGTCAGAAAAACAGACAAGAACGCCGAAGGACCAGGTGTTACAGCAACTAGCTGTGACAATATCAAACTGTGGAAGTACGTAGTAAATAACGAAGAGCTGTTGTCATCCGGGACGGATGATGATCAGGAGGGCCGAATGTAAGGTAGCCCTGTACACAGAGGTTGGCAGCTCCCTCATAACGAGTAGGTTGGCAACTCTTAACGAGTGGGCAGCAGTAGAGAGCGCAGAGCGAGAGAAGAGTCAAGAAGTAGCAGCCGCGAACGTAAGACGAAGCTTGAGAATTTGATTAAAAGTCGCGTATTTGTTTTATTCATTACCTTGTTTCCCGTATGGATTAATATTAATAAACTATATTTTGATAATAAACATCTTACATATATAAGGAAATCGCGGAAAAAATGAAGGAATTTGGACCGTCCACTTTGAGATTAAAAACAAATTAGAGAACCTTATGAAAAAGTACAGGTCAGTTTGAATAAACGAAGTATCCTCCCAAAAACTCATTTATATAATTATTAATATGTATTTATAGATCTGTACGTGCTAAAGTGGGAGCATCTGGTGGTACTTCCTCAACCTGGGAGTATTATGATAATTTGGCGAGTGTGCTCCACACTTCGAGCGCTTTGGAATGCAGTCCAATTGATAGCACAGGTGATACATTACATTAAAACAATATTAAGTATTTGTATTAATAATCAAAATTTTGCAGACTTCTCCCACCTAATCGAAGAGGACCACAGCAGCTCACTTGAAACGGACACCTCAATAACAGAGACGCCTTCTCATAAAAAGCGACGACGGGTGGACAAAATTGACAAGCTCATTGAAATAGAGGAGCGCAAGTTGGCGGTCATGGAGCGTATGGCAGAACGAGCTGAAAATTTTCAAACAGAAATGATAGAAATAATGAGGGCCAATAACAGATAAAAAAAAATGACATTTTTTTATGAATTGAATTTATTTATTTAAATGGAATTATTGCTGAGGAAATTTATAGCTAAACCTTAACCTCTGGCTGATCATTTTGGTGCGCATTTTGTGCTTCACGTTGCCAGTTGTCGCTCACTTTGCTATTATGCATATTGCCAAAATTATGCAAAATGCAGCAACAAGCAAAGATTTGAAAAGTTTTATCAATCCTGTTGTCTAATCCTTTCCCGATCCTTCGGAAACGAGCCTTTAGATGTCCAAACGCATTCTCCACCACACGCCTGGTTTTGGACAAATTATAATTAAATATTCGTTCCTGTGGTGTAGCTTACACGGAGAATGGATAGGGCTTCATAACTTGAAAACTTAAAAGCTGAATCTCCAAGCAGTAAAACTGGAACTTCAACACCATTAATTATTTTTGCATTTTTTTGAAGCAAGTCCGTTTCAAATAATTTTCTCTTAAGGGTTGAGCTTTCAAATATCTTTGAATCGTGGCATCGCCCAGGACTGCCAACGCTGATGTAAGTGAATCTATAACTGTTCACAAAAACAATTCTTGTAATATTTCAGATTTTAAAAACGAAATAAATATAATCTTACCGGTAGTCTACTAAGGCGAATAGCACGGTGGAATACCAGCCCTTGTAGTTGCGGTAGTCCACGGCATTCTCAGACTTCGGTCGCACTTCAATGTGGCAGCCATCTATGGGCGATATTCAATTAATTTTTTTTATAATAACATTTACCAATATCTTACCCATTGCTCCAAAGCACTGTGGAAATCCGAGGACTTCAAACCCTTTAACGGACTCTTCAATCTTATCCTGTGTTAAGAAATTTGCCGGCAGGTAGTCATCTGCAAGTTTGCCAACTACTTCACGGCAGAACTCGAAAAGGTTAACGCATACAAATGCTTTGGACACACCAAAGAGTCTTCCTACTGTGCGATACTCTGCTGATGAGTCTAGTGTATACAGCGCTATTGCAATCCTCTTTTCTACAGGGACTGCAGCACGCAAAGAAGTATCCTTTTTCCTCATACCCGAGAGCCGTCTAACGAGGATATTAAAAGCTTCCCTTTCCAAGCGGAAGCTTTCTTTGAAAAAGGCGTCTGAATTATTTGGCACATCACTCTCCCAAAAACATCCATACCGTGGCTTGAATAATATCATTAAAATAATAATGTAGTTAACAATGCTTAGGATGAATCAACTGTTTTTGTCTTACAAGTGTCCAAATGTCTCGACTGCATGCATTCCTCAGCAAATCTAATTTTGCCGAAGAGGTCCCTGCCATATTCTTTACTCTCATCATCATAGCGTTGTTTTGCTCCATCGCAGATAAAATCGTACATAATTTCTTATTTTCCATTTCTTTTTAAATTTGTTGAATTAAATTTTTTGACTTTTACAAACTCTGTTGACGCTTAACGCAATAACTCACTTGTGAGCCAATGTAAACACTAATTCTGAGTTATTGCGTCGATGACGATATCGATAGCAAACTCACTTTAGTGTAAACATGGCATTTGTGTGTTACGTTTTGTCTAAGTTATATAAGCAGCAAGTAGGCGAATCCACCCCCATAACATATTCTGGTGTGGGAAATTTTTCTAGACGCACCAAGTTTTGTTATGTTGCTGTTGTTTTTTTTTTTTAAATCAATGACTCCAACAAAAAGTAGCAGTGCGGGCCCAACAACATCACTAACAACAACAACAAACGCTATTTGGGTCGAAAATCAATTGTCAAAGGCACACAAATTTGAAAAAAAAAAAAAATGCACTGTGCGAAGTGATACATGTACATAAAACTATGAAATTATTTTCAAGCGCATCACTTAATTGTGTTTGCACTTATTTATTAAGAAGAGGGAATCTGTTTCTTTTTTGCTTGTGCGACGCGAAGGCGTCACTGCACATTTGTTTTGTTTTTGTATTCTCGCTCGCGATCAAACTCTCAGCTTGTGCGACAATCAGGCGACAGTAGTGGAATGGGTACTTGTTGTAATTGTAATTTGTTTTTTAAAATGGGGAAAAAGTGCTCCAAATCGTATGGGAGGTACTTGAAGGAGTTGTCCAAATAAAAATTCCCTTCTTAGTGCTCACCTCCTACCTGCATGGAAAATTGTGTGAAATTTTCAGCCTTCTAGCTCTTTTTGTTTAGGCTGTGGCTCTTCCATTCTCATCAGGACAAACTTATTTTATATATATAGATTAAACAATTTTTTTAATTTAATTTTTAATCAAATTAAGCATTTTTTGGCACAACTCTATGAAAAAATAATTGTCAAGAAGTTTAATCAATATCGATCAAAACATGTGGAAAAAAATCAAAACAAAAAATGAACATTGTGTAGTTTCTACACAAGGAGGGATGAAGGTTAACTCACATATAAATATAACAATATAATTAAGTAATTATATAAATATATATATTTCTATGTTTTGAAATATAGTTATAAATACACTTTTCAAACAAGTAAGAAGGCTCTAGTCGGGAGAGCCCGACTAGAAGATACCCTGAACCCAGTTGCAATAAATAAATTAAATTTACATAAGACTTTGGTATACGGACTTAACTTCAATCGATGAAATTCGATATCTCTGGTGTTTCTTGGACGAAATTTTCAGAAAAGTTCTATCGTTACCAATTATTTCAACCCTCATATTTACATATTCCAAATTCGATATTTTTTGTTATCGATTCCATGTGTATATCGGAAACCAGAATAGTTATCGATAATTTGAAGCAAACTTGTTCTGCTCATGGTATAGGAGAACTTATATACAAAATCTGAAGTCTCTAGCTCTTGTAGTCTCTGGGATCCACGCGTTCATACAGACGGACAGACGGACGGACATGGCTATAGCGACTCGGCTGTTGATGCTGATCAAGAATATATATACTTTATAGGGTCGGAGATGATTTCTTCTGCCTGTTACATACTTTTGCACAAGACAATTATACCCTTTTTACCCTTTAATGGGTTAAGGGTATAATAACTTCATAATATTACGTTATTTTTCAAATGGAAAGAGATGTAGTATACACATATGTCCAGTGAACACTGTACACACTTCAAATATAATAAACAGCAAGACTTTGTTGTTGTCGAAACATTAAATCGAGCAACGACACTTTGTCGTGGCATAAACAGTAAGCCAAGCACCCAGTGCTGGTAACATGATCGCGTAAGAATGCAACGCGCACAAACGATGCCGCGTCAGCGTTTTCATGCTTTGACCACTTATAACACATATGTGCAAGCTTTCGCTCTCATTATATCATATACCAAACTATGTAAGGCTCTCGCGCTGACTTCTCTGCCGAAGCAGTGGCCAGCCTTAAACTAAGAATGAAAACCAAAAATTATTCAATAAAAAGAGCTCAGCGGACACACAAGTGTCTGCTACGCAAATATATTAAAAGTGTGTTATAAAAATCTAATTAAAGTTGATTACAGAGATCCTCCTGTATTGCAGCAATCTCGGCTTGAAACACACTGCAGTGGTCAAGAAGGCTGATCGATTTGTTTATAGATAGCTCTTCGCAAAAGACGCCTCGCCCTACCCGGTCGTCTAGCTTAGAGCCATCGGTGTAAATTTTTACAGAGTCTGTCGGCCCTGGCGTACCTGAGCACCAATCCTCCCTTGGAAGGAAGTGTATGGAAAGGGGTTTTGGGGAATTCCTGAGGACAACAATAGTCCGTGTTTGAGGGGATAAGCAAGTTACCCATTAGAATATTGGAGTGTCCGAACTTCTGCTCGGACCACTGCTTGGTTTCCTTCATGCGTAGGGCAGAGAGAGAGTTGCTACTAATTTCCCCATTTGATCTATTGATAGGAGCCCTAAGTATTTGGCGGATGTACTGAAGGCAAGTTCCACTCCATTCAGGGTTGGTGGTATGAGCGGAGAGATCTTATACTTCTTTGTGAAGAGGACTAAATCAGTTTTAGCTGGGTTTAGTCCAAGTCTCTTTGCTGTAGCCCATGAGGACTGGGTTCGAAGTGCAGTGGTCATAAGCTCGCACAGACTTTTGGGGTATTTACCCGAGAAGGCTATGGCAACGTCGTCCGCATAAGCGATAACTTGACAGCCCCCTCCCTCTATGGAGCGCAGAAAGCTGTTAACAGCCACATTCCAGAGAAGAGGGGAGAGAACACCTCCTTGCGGGGTACCTCTAATGACTGATCTGTAAATGGTCGCAGACCCAAGGGTGGCCCTGACGATCCTGCATTTGAGCAGCTGATCAATCAGATCCGCAATCCGGTGCCCCACTCCCAGCTCCGACAATGCCTCGGTAATTGCTCCCGGTGCGACGTTATTGAAAGCGCCCTCGATGTCTAGAAAGGCTATAAGGCAGTACTCTTTTTAATGTAGTGCCGTTTCCACTGTAGAGATGACAGCATGAAGCGCTGTCTCAGTAGATTTTCCTTTTTGATAAGCATATTGTGTTTGGGAGAAGTGATCAGTCTTGATCGAGTCTCTGATATGTAGGCTTAGTACCCTTTCTATTGTCTTGAGTAGAAAGGACGTTAGGCTTATGGGACGAAAGTCCTTTGGGGTCGTGTGTGAGACTTTGACACCCTTGGGGATGAAGACAACTTTGGAATGGAGACATGGCTTGGGGATCAAACCTGTCGTTAAGATATCTGACAAGATTTTCTGTAGCCATTTATGGCAGTATCCCCTACATACTGTAGTTATGCTGGGAAAATTCCGTCGGGCCCAGGGGATTTAAAGGGCGAGAAACTTCGAATGGCCCATGAGATGAGGAGAAAAGGTCAGTGGAGTCATGCTCTTGAATTTCTCTGAAGATAGGGGGTCGGAATCCTACGACTGAGCATCCGGGAAAGTGGGTTTCCAACAAAAAGTTCCCGTGACTCTAGACTGGTCGTTGTCCACGAGTCATCGGGTGGTTTTTTGAGGAAGCCCACGGGTGCTCGAATGCTGGAGAGAACTTTCTTTAGCCTAGCGGCTTCTGTAGTATTCTCGATTGTGGAGCAGAAATTTTTCTTTTTATATGAGGTGAGGCTGGCTTTATAGAGACTCCATGATTGGTCGTCTCCCCTGAACCTTGCTTTGTTAAAGAGCTTTCGCGAAGTTTTGCGAAGTTCATCTAGTTGTGGGGACCACCACGGTGGTTTGGTTTTCCCTCTTGGTTTGCTCTGGGGGCATGCCTTGTTTAGGGCGGACTTGCATGCCTCCGTGAGCTTGTAGGTGCGTAACTCAGTGTACTCGGGTGAAGGGAGCCCCACGGGGGGGGGGGGTGCTCTGGGACAAGTCTTGCTAAAGACTCTTTGAAAATGGTCCAGTTTTTACGTTTTACGTTTCTGCACCATTTAGGCTTGGGTATATCGAGAGAAAAAACTATATCGATTTATCTATAATAAGAAAAAAAATGCTCGTCAAGCACTCTCCATCTTATGAGTCTTTGGTGAAGGGAGGCTGTGGCTAGTGTCATGTCTAAGACCTCTTCCCTATTCCTTGTAATAAAAGTTGGGTCGGTACCAATATTACAAATGTTCAAATTAGTTGAGAGGATATAATTAGCTCACCCCGTTCATTTATATCCGTACTTGCCCACTGGTAGTGGTGAGCGTTGGCGTCGCATCCTATGATGAGCTCGGTGTGAGTCGCTTCGCAGTTGGCGATTAGCGCCGTAGTAGAAGGTGTGGCAGTGGCCCTTGTTGGTCGTGGGCCATGTAGGCTGAGCTGAGCCTTACTTATCCCGACTTCAGCTCAAGGCACGCAGAAGTGTTGTCGCCATTACTGAAATTGGGGAGCAGAAAAATGTCTAGATGTTTTCTGGCTAACGTGCATGTGCGGACTTTACCTTCTTTTTGGGCTACAATTAGCTTGTAGTCCTTAGTCCCCAGTCCAGAAACCTTGCCACCGCAAACCCAAGGATCCTGGATGAGGACAACATCTGCTCCACATTGGCTTATGCGGAGCAGCAGAGCGGCTGCAGCCGCCTTACATTGGTGGAGGTTGATCTGAGGGAGCCTCAGAGACATCTCCTGGTTTGAACTCCACCACTGTCAGATTAGCCATCTTGTCCGTGTCGTCGTCGAGGTTAATAATATTAGCCATGTCTTCGGCTAGGTCGGATCCTTCCGACTGGTGACCTGCTTGGGCTTCGGCCGAAGCGTCACGTTCGGTGACTGGGTTTGGCGTACCATGGGCTGTGGGATCGTCTGCGATGGCCTCCGCCGATGGCTGCTCACACGAGGCTGCGACGCCATGCGCCACCAGTGAGTTTTCCTCAGCTGAAGGCTTGCTAGCCGCATCCGAATGGTAGATCCGTATTACTATGGGCTGGAAGCCGTAGTAGGCCGAACCATTGGATGCGACTAGAATGACCTGCCGATTGTTGCCTTCTGGTGCCTCGACCTTGGCGATCTTCCAGTCGTGCGTAACCAAGTCTGGGTAACTCATCTGAAGGAGTTTGAGGATCATTTCGGGTTCCTCGGACTTGGCGGAAACCCAAACTCTAGTTCGTGGTCGACTGGGCACATCCTTCCAGTCAACTGCCTCTAGCTTCGCACCAGGATAAATCTCTCCCAGGAGGGCGACCGCTTTTTTATAAAGCTCTGCATATTTTTCGACCTCGTAGCCTATGGCTTTGATGTTGCCCTGTTGCTATCCGGCATCAGAGCATCGAGGTGGCGGTCCTCCGGACAGCAGCATCAGGTCGACAACCTTATCCTGCAGTTCATTTTTGATGGCCAACCACCTATTCCGCGTAATATGGCCCTCTTTATGGCCCCTGTCGAGGACCCCAATGAGGACTTTCTCTCTAGCGGCTTCGGCGAAGGACCGAGTGAGCGGTTTTGGAGCTCCAGGAGCCGCTCCAGGTCGACGTCCGGGGTGTGAGGATGAATGGCTTGTTCGCCCTGCATCTGTGCCGCTGACGGCGTTGCGAGCACCTGCTGGTGTTCCAGGCGTCGGAAAGGGGGTGCTAGCATCTGTACGGGTGCTACCACTAGTAGAGGGATTGGCGTTTCCCACCGGTTTTTTAAGTGATCCGGACACTGGATTTATGTTTTTATTGATTAAGCTCATTTTGGTCCCACGAGTAGACGGGAATGGAAAGTCAACCGCGACATAGCCCGGGTGCCGCGGGAAGCCTATTTAAACTGGAGGTCGGCAGGTATCCAGAGTTCGCAAAGTAACGACCGAGCACCCCCTCGGCCACGAGTTCCTCGGCACAATGCTGTTCCACCTAGGACTGGGGTTATTTTATAGAGTTTTCTTCTCTCGCTCGACTACCATTCGTCAGCACCCTTGGCAGAGACATGAAAGTACCAAGTGCCTGCTTGCAGCCGCCCTCGCGTGGAGAGTAAAGTCGCACTTCCAGTTGTGAGCCGCAAGGACGGCACGCAATGCTCGGTCGCGCATTCAAATTGGCGGTATGAATGCGTTTCCCTGCGGCGCGCGTTCTTCCCCTTGTTGCTCCAATTTCCACTTTGCATTGAGAAAACTAAATTCGTTAATCACTGTTTAACACAAGCATTAAATTTATACAGAGTTTAGCTAACCGCGATTTTTACCGGACATTGAGAAAACGGCCTTTAAACGATTTATATATCCCTAGAACGTCCCATCCTGGAGTATGGATCTTGTGTGTGGTCCCCGCAATACGGGATTCACTACGAGAGAGTTGCGTCTGTGCAGAAGAAATTCTTTCTGTTTGCCATTAGAAGTTTTAGCTGGGTTCCTGGAGTAGACTTACCCCCGTATTAAAGTAAATAAATTTTCCCTCCTTTTAAACCGAAGAACTATGCATGGAGTATTATTTAATACTAACCTACTAAAGGCCTGTACGCAGACGCCTGTACAGCTCCCGTACAGCAAAAACTTCATATAAAAAAAATGGTCCCGTACAGCTTCAGTACAGTACGTACATTTAAGGTCTGCAGTTCTGTTAGCTACTGCTGGTACGGTAGTGTTGAACAATGAAAATGTTAAAATTTTATGTTAAAATGCTACGGGCAGTAAATAGCTTTCAGCAGCTATTTACGATTGTAAAAAATGCAACAACATGTCGGGCAAGAGCCGGCTTATAAATTTTTCGGATAATATTAACAAAGTTGACCTAATTCAGGCTCCAATAGAGCCATACTTATTGTTTTGGCAGTCAATGCTGCACAAGAAGTAATGAATAAAAATAAGATAATAAAATAAGAAGTAATGAATAAAAATATATTTATTAATTAATAAGATACAATTTAAATAACATATAAACTGGATTGTACTGCCACTGATCTATGGCAGGGTATAGATTATTAGAGGCAGGGCGTTAGCTGTACTCAAACACAAAAGTAGCGCGCGAATCATTATTTTGAAATCAAGTGTACAAAACACAGTTGCATTTCCGATTTATTTACAAAAAACAATTAGCCTACCGCCACAATATGTGGATTTTTCAACACTTGTCGTTACAGCCGTAAAACTCATGTATACTGTACGGGAGCTGTACGGGGCTCATGCGTACAGGCCTTAAACGGTGAAATCGACTCATCAGTTCTTTTGAATGAAATTAAATTCAATGTTCTTATTAGATCTTCATGTAACTTTTCACCCAATTAGGCTTGATCGGTGCTCGAGAAACTATTTAACTCATAAACCATATCATGTTATATGCTCTGACTATATAAAGCTTCATTCTCTTGCTTTTACCAATCCACGCAACCAACGTTGGAAGCGTCGCCCATCCATATCGCTCTAGCCACCCTCAGCCGCCCCAACGCTTCGTTAAAAACGGGAATGCGTGTATCTAAATTAGTTTTTGAGCTAGCGCCACCAAATATGGTAAGAAGATACCTGTTAACAACCCCCAAATTTTAGATAGCACGCCCACCCATAGCGCCCCCAACCCAAACCCCCCACCATTTGCCAACTTTGCGCCTGAGTCACCAAATTTGTAAGGAAGATAGCTGGTGGCATCCCCATCTGCATCAGACAGGCATTGAGACAGCTTAAAACCCTTCCTGTTGCGTCCGACTGCAACGTTTCCACTTGCTTCTTGTTTAATTTCCCAGAGCTTTAGCGTTAACATTTTAAATTTTTTACCTTTATTTACTTTCAGATTTATATATAATTTTATATATCAATTTTAATTTATTTATTTTAATATTATTTTAATTTGATTTAATTTTGATTTAATGTCAGCAACTCATAATTGACAATAAAATAAAAGAAAATAATATAATAATATGACAGTTTTCCGGTCTAGCTTATTTCGACAAATTATCTTATTGCTGCAAGAAGACCATGGCTTACATTTTAGCTCGACAGCATTAAACTTAGGACTTGTTGCATTAAAGAAGACGGACAACTGGAAATACTCAGCTCGTGATAAAGATCAAGAATCTATGTGCATATATAGTTTATGGGGTTAAGATGATTCTTCTTATTTGATACGTAATTCATAACCGTTAAACTAGAGATTTTTTTCGGAAAGTCAAAACGGAACTTTATTTTAAACGATTAAACCTACATTGCAAGATTTTAAAAACCTGTTGTTTTCTAATTTTAGTGTGATGACTTTCCTGTAAGTGAAAAAGTTGCTTTACAACTAGCTGGCTTGCAAGCTCAAGTTGCACTTGGGGACCCTTCTAATCAACCGAAGCCGGAGTATTACAGTGACATCAACAATTTTTTACCATGCCGAATATCTAAGCCAAGAGAACAACAATTTTGGATTCCAATTCTAGCGCAAGCACATAGGCAATACGGCTCCTCAAGAAATGAGTTAACGGCCAAGGTTTTGTATCTAAGTTGCGTAATGCAGTAC
The DNA here is from genome assembly GCA_018904305.1 of Scaptomyza montana. Taxonomy (NCBI): domain Eukaryota; kingdom Metazoa; phylum Arthropoda; class Insecta; order Diptera; family Drosophilidae; genus Scaptomyza; species Scaptomyza montana. The sequence continues at coordinate 222,125 of JAEIGR010000047.1, read as the reverse complement.
CCACTTTATGGAACGACAATGTTTTATGTAATTTATAAAGGCTTTTGGAATTTCGGTAACAACATTATCTTAGGAATTAACAACGAAGGAATCCTGTTCATTCAACCTGAAGACAAACTCGTTTTATATCAGTTCAAATTCACAGAAGTTGAATCAATAATGATTGATCCAAGCGACAGTTTTATCACAATATCACTTCATAGAAGCTGCCAGCAAACGACAAGACTTTTGAAAGATGAAAGCATGTTGTTGGATTTACAAAAATGTTTTGTATTTGAAACACAACAAAAAAATGAAATTGGGTCCTTAATAATTTCTTACTACCCACCGCTTTCGAATTGGATTTTAAACAACTTTGATTGCTCAAAAAGTGGAAAAGGAATAACAAATGAAGATAGAACAAGACTATATCAAAATGTTATTATATGTCGAAGACTATTAATAGACTTAAACGTGGTTAGAAAACCTCATGAATCTGGTGGATTTTTAAGAAACACCTTACGGCGTCTATCAAAACATCGAATTGACAAATTAAGAACAGAGCAGAGAAGCAACCTTCAAGACCATGGTGAAACATATAAAGGATTTACTCACTCGTTTTGGGCCTTCAGTAAACAACAAATCGCATTTTGCTTAAGTTCACTTACAGATCAAGACGAGGTAATAATGCTTCAAATATTTGATTCGATACTAAAATTTTCTGGTCTTGGAATATCTGGTAAGTTAATTTTAATTTAAAAATAAATAAGAAAGTATAGTTTAAAAAAACTGAAAAATACGCCTTTTAAAAACATTGAACTTAAAATTGAAAAAATAATTTTTAAAAAAAGCTTAAAACAATTAGGGTATTCAGTAGCTATGCTATGTGCGTAAAGTACTAAATTGTTATATGAAAGCTTTACAACAAACACACTGAAGCATTTTTAACACATCAAACATGCCTCTGGGTATGTTTGCTACTATTGTACTGTATGTGTTATTGAGTGGTTGCCAGACTATTTATAAAAACAGCTGCTTTCGAGATTATTGAATTAGTGAAATTAGGTCACACTAGGCGAGTTTTGGTTGTAAGTAAGTAAATTTTATTATTTATGATGTTTTTAACAGTGGAAAGGAAGAAAGAATACGAAATGATTTTCAATTCAAAAATTTGCAGCTGGGAAAAGAGGATAGAATGCAAAAATTAGAGCTAGAAGTAAAATATAAGAATGCTTAAGTGTTGATATAAATAAAAAAACATTTATTTTCTGAATAATAAAGAAAGTTTTTCAATTATTATTTATGAAAACAACAACTTTTTCTTTTTATTTTATTGCTTTCAGCTTATCAATTGCTCAATTCAATTTAACTTTCGATTGTATTGTCATCGAACTGGCAAACAGCTGACTTAGCACAAATACGACAAAAGAAACGTAAAAAGTGCACTCACTAGCTACACTGTATTATATATAACACATAGCATAGCTACTGAATACCCTAAATAATAATCGGATAATACTCGCATTGTTGAGAAACAAGCGTGGGCGCTTTGAGCAATATTTTTCGTGTATCGATCGCCAAACTTTTTTTTCACAATAATACTAGAGTTTAAGCGTACATAAAATAACATACATTTATAATTATTGGCATATATAAGAAATGACACACAATTATGCAGTACAATTTAACTATGTCAATAAAAAGCAGTACCATATTGCTGCCTACACATTAAGCTGACTACACAGCTCTGGTAACTAGAGCAGAGGTCAGCTAACGCGGAAGTTGCCAATACACAATTCATATTGATCTTACACATACATATGCAAACTAAGCTATTATTACCTATAAATATTATTACTTTCGCTAATAAAAATTAAGTTCTTTACGTTGAACCCAACAAACCAAGTATTTTACCCATCACACAGGAAATCCCCCTCCGTAGTCGAACTAGTTACAAGTGCTAGTTGCGACGCCTTTTTATACTCGATACCGAAGGTACAGAGTACATTGGGTTTGAAAAATGTCCGTCATGGTGTCTGTCCGTCTATATGTTCGCAACTTATTTTCACACTCTTCAAGCTAGAGAATTGAAAGTTTCCAAATATCTTTATCTTTTGTGAGAAGATAGCTACTAGCAACCCCCGAAAAACTGCACCAAAAATTTTGGAGCCACGCCCACCCATTCGGCCTCCAGCTCCCCATGCACTTTTAAATCAGAAACACCTCTATTTTCCACAGTTGTTGAGCTATAGCCACCAAGTTTGGTGCCAAGATAGGTGTCGAATACCACCCAAAAATTGAATCAAAACATTAGATGCCACGCCCACTTATACCGCCCCAGCCGCCTCCATCGACCCCAACGCTTCGTTAAAAAACGGGAATGCGTGTATCTTTAATAGTGTTTGAGCTAAAGTCACCAAATTTGGTAAGAAGATACCTGGTAACAATCTAAAGATCTGCATCAAAAATTTAGATGCCACGCCCACCCATACCGCCCGGGCCCCCCTTCCACCGTTTTCTACAAACTTTGAGCAAGAGTCACAAAATTTGGAAGGAATTGGTGTCATTCCCATCTTCATCCGACAATCTTTGAGAGAGCGTACACCCCTGCCATATCCGTGTACACCCCTGCATTATGTATGCAAGGATGGGAATTTTCTTTCGCAGCAGCAGCAGCAAGATCAACACATTGTTTTTAAACAAGAGTATTTATACTTGTAGCTTAAGATTATAAAGAGTTAGAGGGACGCAGTGATAGAGGGAGAAGGTGTAAGAAGGGGAGTGTTAGAGGGAGAAGGTGTAAGAGGGGGAAAGGATAGAGGGGGAAAGTGTTAGAGGGAGAAGGTGTTAGAGGGAAAAAGTGTTAGAAGGAAAATGCGTGTTAGACGGGGAAAGAGTTAGAGGGGGAAAATGTTAGAAGGAGAATGTGTGTTAGAGGGAGAAAGATTTAGAGGGGGAAGTGTTAGAAGGAGGAAGACTTAGAGATAAGTTTGTGCATGCTTGAAGTGCGCTAGTCAAAGGTCAAGAACATTAGTTGGCTAATGTGTTATAGATATCACTGTCCGTGAGGATCAGTGAGCAAAGTGCATTGCCTATGAAACTATTAAGTGTTAGAGTCAAGTGTGCACAGGTTTCTTAGCTACCAATAAGTAGATAAGAGAGAGTCGAGAAGGCCTGTTTGACGTGCGTTGCCTTGCACACCTGCAGGCAGAACATAAACAATGAATGTTTTTGGTTGTGAAAATCAGTGATCAAAGGATGAAAGGATTGAGACAAGTTTGTGCTTGTTTGAAGTACGCTATTCAAAGGGCAGTACATTCGTAGGCCGCATTATTATGATCAAAAGCAACACCAACAACAACAAGAACAACAACATTCGTGAGGGTTATGTAAGCAAGGGATGGGAATTTTCTTTAGCAGCAGAAAAAAAGTCTTAACAAAGTTGACGAATAGCGAAAGAAAAGGACAGAGGGAGGAGAGGATAAGTGTTAGAAGGAGAAAGTGTCAAAGGGGGAAAGTGTTAGAGAGCGAAAGTGTTATAGGGGAGAGTGATCCTTCGTATATTATTATATTAAAACACGCCCCCTTATGCGATTCTATACACGAGCGTCTATGAAATGCAGGTGGTATGTTAATTGTTTGCCCCTCCTTCTAACGCACACCCAACTTGTTCGCTACTTACGTTTCTAACCTTTATTTGCATATGTCTGTTTTGATTATTGCACTGACTTCTTTTACTTTTATAGAGCTAATTAGTATTACTTTTTAATAAGCCAATGAAAATTTTTTAAATTGGTGTACTTTATTTGCATTATGTTAAATTAGAAATTTTTATTAAGCTTGTTCCATTGAGGGATTAAGCAAACACAAACACCGAACATTTATATTAATAACATATAGTTATAGCCGGTAGAGCACACAGGTCACACTTCATGATTTTGTTTCGGCTTTATAAAAAGCTTTTTTAAGTCAATATTATAAGCCTAAGTTCTAGTACTCACTATATACATATCTAAGAATGCTTTTATGCAGAGCTGCAAACCCTTGAAAAAACGGCAAGGGTTCGGTTCGGATTCCGAACCCTAGGTTGAAAATTCTCAGAGGTTCCAAAACCGGGTTCTGAATATTTTGGAACCTCGGTTTCGGTTCCAAACCCGGGTTCGTCGATTAAAAAAAATGAAAAGACATTTGTTCACTATTAATGAAAACATTTTTATTAAATTATTATTATTTTTATTAAATTTATTATTATTATTAAATTATACGCAAATAACGCTTTGCACATTTTTTAAATGCCGTTGCTTTTTAATTTTCAACCAATAGAACAACGCGGACGGTGTCGACGCTGGTGTCGCCGCAGTAGATGACCAATTTTGTGGCGCCTTAATGCCGACTTATGCATCGACTGCGAGCAAACCACAACAACATATACATAAGTATAAGATCAAAACGCATTGGAAAAGTGTGCATAAATATATGTACATTCATATGTATGTATGTGATACATTCAATGATTGACAACGTTGACAAAAATGGAACCGGTTCGGTTCACGGTTCCAATACATTGCTTGGGTTCGGTTCCACATACCAAAGAACCCGCAGAGAACCGGTTCCACAGGGTTCGGTTCCGGACCGGTTTGCAGCTCTGCTTTTATGTATGCTACTATTTTTAAAGCTTAAAGAAGTTCGTGTAGCTGGTATAATAAATCATGTTTTAACAAAATAATTTAGATCTTAACATTAATACTTCATCGTTTATTGAGATTATTATTATTATTTTTTTTAATCCCAATATATTCGATTCTGTTCTATCTCTCTTGCTTTGCTTATTTCTCTCTCTTATATTGCTTTTACATTCTTTAAATTCTTTAAGGTAATCTTTTAGGTTTAAGGCCCATTCCCAGCAAAAAAAATTTCATTTATGAAAAGTGCTCAATTATTTCGTTAGGTTCCACATAAAGTTAGAGTGACCAGCTGTGCCAAATATTTGTATGGAAAAATGTAAATATTTGTTGGTCACCTTGTTTGATTCATTTGCTCATTGTGCTAACAAATTGTAGAAAATTAATGAAAAAAACATGGAAAATAGTGATTTCGCGATGGCATTAGCTGCTTTCATGCTTCTATGGAGAATAAATCAATTTTGTCAGCGCGAGAGAAGCTATCAAGTCGCTTACGTTTTAAATTTTTTGGCGCGTCTATTGTGTTTGCTGCACGAAATAATTGTGAAGCTATTAATCCGTTTTTAAGAACAGCTGATTATGGAATCCACAATTGTTCCACTATCGGAACTATCGATGAACTTTTCTGATGGTTGCTGGGAATTTAAAAACGGAAAGCATGCACGAAAATTTCTGACAACTGTTTTTTTTATATAGAGTTGCAGCTAAAAATTACGTTTCGCAGCTGCTGGGAATGGGCCTTTAACAAATAATCTTTTCCTTAACTTTCCGTCTGCTCGCTATAAGATTTTCGTCAAATGATACTTTTCATACTTAAGATATCCGTCAAACTATTTGTTATACTCGGCTAAAATTATTTCATCAAACTCAAATATCAAATCACTTTCTAAAATAAAAAAAATTAAAACAGTAAGATGTTCTAGCAGCTGGATTGTTATTTTTTATACAAACGGTTTTTACTATTCTCTTTCCCAGTATGTTACTTACGATAAAAATGTATAAAGAATGTGTTTTGTACTCATTTACTGACTTCAAAAATTCTTCTATTGATGTTGTCTGATACCCTATCTTAATTTGTGTAATACTTAATCGTTTTCATCCACTTAGTATTCTTTTGATTTTTAAAAATTTTTGTTATGTAGTTAGCTATTTTGACTAGACTTTACGCTTAAAACGAGATAGATTGTATTATTGTCCTTAACACGTTAGCTTAATTTTAACTGGGAAATCGGTCGGACATTGATTTTTCACTTTATAATTGATTGCTTTAATATATTTTAACTGTCAACCTATATACCTTTCTACTTTTTTAGTGATTATGTTAGATTTTTATATTTCCAAACTCATTGCTTAAACTAAGAAAATTTCGTTATTAATTTGGCAATATTTTATTTCATTATTCTGACCTTTTTTTGCATTTAATAAGGAAGTGTATTGAACTAGCTTAACAGTTCGAGATATAAGTCTTACACTGTTTCGAAAAGTATGACTTCGTTAGCTGTTTTAATTTAAGGGTTAAGTATCTACTACTACTGTTCCTTAACTGTGATAGTTGCAGTTTTGTTACATCTCACTTCCAGATTTTTCTTTCTTTTATTTTATTTAATTTATTTTTTTTTTTTTTTTGGAGGTGCTTTATTAATTTTAATTAGTACAAAACCTATTTGTTCTAGATACCATGTTATTAGGTCTTATTTTTTCATTTAATTATTATAATTATTTCTTAAAGATATTTATTTTTATTAAAAAAATAAAATAATTTAAGAAAATAAATTATTTTAAAACGGTCTGATCAGCCGTATACATATAAAACTTATTTAAAAAAAAAAAAAAAAAAAATAAATCATTTAAAAAAAAAGCAGCTAATTATAACACTAAATTTTTACACTTTTATAGTTTTATATTATTCAATTTTTATATTTCTAATAATTACAATCATGTATACTATAAATAACTACATATTCATAATATTACGTTATTTTTTTAAAAAGGGAGGTGTAGTGTATTCATATATGTTATTTCAAATATATATAAAACGTAACTTGTAACACTTTGTTGCAAGTATAAATTAACCTAAACACGCTCAGCAAAAACATATATATGTATGCGCATACCAAAGCACATACATACATATGGTCTGCGCGTGTAAGTAATATGAAGCCTCTTTAGAAGGCCACGCAAGCGTGAGACCGTTGCCCTACGGGAAACGCCGCGCTTGCACTTTAGCCAAACGTATGAGTACAATCGCTCTCCCTCTCTTTGTAGCTGTTAACTGATAACAGCATAAGTTTATAAATGTTAACCATAAGCTAAGAATATATTTCAATTCCAATAAAGACATTCACAAAACCTTAACTGAACAGCACTGACGTGCTTGTTGTGATCGTTTAACTAAGTGATGCATACAATACATTAAGAACACTGTTGGATGAGGGCAGGTTGCCCTCACTTATAATTAAACCAAAAGAACGAACATATTTAGAATATCTACACTGTTCCTATTAGAAATACTAGAAATTTTGTACCTATATCTCTTCAAACTTGTAATTCTAATTATGCTGTTCATAACCCTTTTCGTATTCTGTGTTCTATTTATAACGATCTTTCCCACTTAATACACAGTGCCACTCCTACTTGCTCTATTAAAAAGTTAGTTTTGTGTCATTTGTCTACATGTTCGCGATCATCGTAACCGCACGATAAGCGGAGCGCCCCTCGGTCGGATGGGCGGGAGGTGGGTCGCTTTGTGCGTGGGTCCGCGCGTTAACAAGCCGGTGCTTGGTATCGTTGGGCCACTTGACTGTACTGTTCGTTAGTACATCTACGTCCAATAATAATAATCTTCCAGAGTTGTGGAGCTAGAGCTTCCAAATTTGATAGGAAGCTAGCTGGTATCGACCCCCAAAAAACTGCATCAAAGTTTTCCACGCCCACCCATTCCGCCCCCAGCCCCCCCGCATTTTAAACTCAAAAAAGCCTATATCTCCCACAGTTTTTGAGCTATAGCCACCAAATTTGGTGCCAAAAACTGCATCAAAAGTTTGGATGCCACGCCCACCCATACCGCCCCAGCCCCCCCTTTCCCCACCTTTTACAAACTTTGAGCTAGGGTCACCAAATTTGGTATGAAGATAGTGTTTATGCCTAAAAGTATGCATCTGCAACTCCCCACCAAAATCAGTATTTTGTTTCCTCTCAGAGCATAAGTTATGTTAACCATTTGTCACTTATGTTAAGAGCCGCTGAGCAAGCTCAGCGTCTGCATAGTTTTAGAAAAAAATTATTTTTAATTTGTGCACACAAAAAAACATTGATACAAAAATATATATAAAAAAAAAAATTTAATTATAAAAAAAAATTTTTTTATTATTTTGTTGGTATTTTTTTCCCTATTCCATCAAATTATATAATATATGTAAAAATAAATTAAATTCAATACACAAAAAGATGTTTTGAATTTTTCTCCGTAAAAATAAATACTCTGTAAAGACATATTCCTTCCAAATAATACATTGTCTTTGGCAGTTTTTTCTGTTGTCAAGGTAATAGTTTTTTTGTTGCTTCTCACTGCATAAGTCTCCAGCTCCATAGAGAGCTTATTATGTCAAAGGCAAATAAGGAAAAACCGAAACCACGTCCTTCATTGTCTAACGTTCGTCGTTCATCCTTGTCAAGTGTTCGCAGCTTGTCCGCGTCATCCGTGTCCAGACAAAAATCGTCTGTTACCATATCCGATCCCAAATCCGAGAGTTTGGAAATTCCGCAAGAAACCGCACGCGTAACCAGACATACATCCCAAAAAGTTGTAAACGAATCAGACATGGCCCTCAAGGATTTTATCGCTTTGTCGGACAGGCTTAGCCAATTTGAGGCAAGATTTGCAGGCTCGGAAGGCGCATCCCTGTTTACACTTCAAGTGCGTCGGGACCAGATCCGATCCATATAGGAGAAAGTAGAGTTAGCTTTCGAACAAGGGTCCGAAGGCGCCGGTTCCAGCGGTGATTTTGGAATCATGCAAGCGAAGTATGAGCATTGCTATTCCGTTTATGAACGCTGTGTCGCTCAATTGAGTAAAAGTATTGACGCTGCTTCGACCAAAAAGCAAGCACAGCCCATGGTCCAGTCTCTATCCAGGGGTTATAGTCTCCCCCCAATTGACACTGAGGTTTTCGATGGAGACTATCTGCGCTGGCCGACCTTCCGTGATCTTTTCACTGCAATTTATATCGATAATCCGCGATTGACCCAAGTCGAGAAGCTGTTCCACCTCAACGCTAAGACAAGCGGCGAGGCAAAGGGTATCGTTTCGAAATCCCCACTGACACATGACGGTTTTCAGTCTGCGTGGCAGAATCTTTCAGAAAGATTCGAAAATAAGCGGCTGTTGGTGAACAGCCAGCTTAAAATTCTATTTAATCTGCCGTCAGTTTCCCAAGAGTCCGGGAGTGCTTTAAAAGAGCTCCAGAGTACAATCCAGGGATGTTTGACAGCTTTCAAGTTGGCCAAGGTCAGCATTGAAAACTGGGATTGTTTACTCGTTTTCCTCTGCTCGTCCAGACTGCCAAAACTTACCCTATCCTTATGGGAACAGTCACTCCACAATAAATCCGATATCCCGACTTGGGTCGAATTCGACAGTTTCCTTAGCGAGCGTCATCGCACGCTGGAGGCGATAGAGCACATAAGGCCTTACACGGGAGTCCAAGCTCAATTTCATCGTAAAGAGGCAGCCCAGAAAAAAATTAACTCTTTCGAAGCAAAGGTCAAAGTGAATGCGCAAACTTCCAAGCAAACTTTGACCTGCAAACTGTGTTCCAAAGAGAACCACCCCATCCGTTCATGTCCAAAGTTTCTGCAAATGGCAGTTAACGATAGGGCCTCCTACATAAGGCAGCTTCAACTTTGTTTAAATTGCTTCGCCAGAGGGCACCAGCTTAAAGACTGCACAAGTAGCTTTAACTGTTACACGTGCAAAGGTCGCCACAACACTCTGTTGCATCGTGGCGACCCTCCTTCCCAAGTTGTTTCCGGAGCAGCCTTAAGCTCGACTGCTACTCCATACATTCCAACTACAAATATACAGTCCACTTCAAATCAAAGTCCGGCTAATATCCACAATTATTTCACGTCCAACACGCAAGGTGTTTTGCTCGGCACGGCCATAATTAACATATGCCACCTAGGCACGTGTTATAAGGCTCGTGCGTTGATTGATTCTGGCTCCGAAGCAACATTCATTTCAGAGCGAATGTTTAGAATCATCAAGCTTCCTTATAAACGTGTGACAGCCCAAGTGGCCGGACTAAATCAAGCAGTGGCAGCCAATCCTGAGAAGTTATGTCACTTCAATAAAGGATCCCCTACAAGGCCGCGAGTTCGCATTGAAGCGTCGGCGTTTGTACTTCCAAGTGTGGCAGGGACTCTACCATCATATCCGATACCCGAGAGTTCCTTGAGAGACCTGCCAAATATTCCACTGGCTGACCCTTCTTTCTATAGGAGTTCGCAGATAGATGTGCTGTTAGGCGCAGATATCCTTCCATCCATTCTTCTTGGTGGCTCCATTCCAAACATCTGTGGCGCGTTATTGGGTCAAGAAACCATTTTCGGTTATATCCTTACCGGCCCAATAACTACATGCGCTGCATCCTCTATCTCGGCATTTTCCACTCGTGTCACGGTCAAGGCTGACCAACGGTTGGAAAACCTCCTCACAAGGTTTTTGGAGGTGGAGGATCTTCCGGTTAAGCCGGTGAAGGAGTCTGATGCCATATGCGAGGACAACTTTATCCGCACCACGTCTAGGGATAAAAGTGGCAAATATACTGTCACTCTTCCATTCAAACATCCTGATCACATCAACTTAGGACATTCAAGGTCAATCACGCTCGCTCAGTTTCTTAAAAACGAGATTCGTTTAAATAGAAACTTTCCTCTAAAAGAGCAGTACGACTCCGTGATCCAGGAATACTTGGACTTAGGTCATATGCGACAAGTCCCCCCTTCTTCCAGTACTTTGAACTTTTATCTTCCACATCATGCTGTTTTTAACCTGACAGCACTACAACAAAAGTTCGCGTAGTATTTAACGCTTCCAGTCAATCCACTAACGGCAAGAGCTTGAATGATGTCCTTCATACAGGCCCAGTTCTCCAATCTGATCTGACTATTCAGATTTTGAAGTGGCGTTTTTTCCGTTATGGTTTCAACGCTGACATCACCAAGAGGTATCGGCAAATCCTTGTGAGGCCAGATCACACTCCTTTCCAAAGGATCCTCTATCGGAATTAGGATCAAGAGCTCTGTGACTATGAGCTCAACACTGTCACGTTTGGGGTCAATTGCGCACCGTTCCTGGCAATTCGAGTTTTGCAACAGCTCGCTCAAGATGTGCTAGCTCAATTTCCAAGGGCTAGTGACATAATTTCCAACTACATGTATGTCGATGATGTGTTAGCTGGAGCTCATACGAAGCAGTGTGCAATTGCTAGCATCAAGGAGCTTCAAGGAGCTATGGACTCAGCAGGCTTTCCGCTACGGAAGTGGACCTCAAATGAGAAGGAAGTCCTCCGCGGTATTCCTAAGGACCACCTTTTACGCGAGGATTTCCTGGAATTCGAAGAAGCTAGCGTTGCTAAAACCTTGGGGATCCGGTGGCAAGCTGATACAGACGAGTTCTTCTTCGCACCTTCCGAGATTCCTATAAAGGAGACAGTCACCAAACGTGAAGTCCTGTCCGAGATAGCTAAGCTCTTTGATCCAGCAGGATGGCTAGCTCCCGTCATCGTTCGCGCAAAGATTTTCATGCAGGAAATCTGGCTCCATGAGCTTGGCTGGGACGACCCGATGCCTTCCCAACTTGTTCAGCGTTGGGAAGATTTTACTGCCAATCATCCCCGTCTTGGAGACATTCGAGTTCCTAGGTGGATTTCTTTTCAGCCGAAAGCGTCCATTCAGATCCATGGCTTCTGCGATGCCTCCCAAAAGGCGTACGGAGCAGCGTTGTATGTTCGCGTAGAAGTAGGCTGCGAGGTTTCAGTCCACCTACTGACATCCAAGACGAGAGTAGCTCCAGTCAAGACAGTGTCGCTGCCGAGACTCGAGCTATGTGGGGCTGTCCTTCTAGCTGAGTTATCTTCAGCTATCATCCCGCAGATGCCCATAGGAAAGTGCGAATCGTTTTACTGGACGGATTCCACCATCGTTTTGGCCTGGCTTCGCAGATCTCCTTGCTCCTGGACCACGTTTGTCGCCAACCGCGTTTTCAAGATCGGCCAAGTCACTGATTGTCGGACCTGGTCACACGTGCGGTCAGAAGACAATCCAGCTGATTTAGCCAGCCGCGGACTCTCACCACAGGAGCTGAAAGACAGCCATCTGTGGTGGAATGGACCCGACTGGCTGGGTCTGCCTCAGGAGCAATGGCCTATTCCAGCTGACTCATGTCTGGAGACTGACCTAGAGCAGCGTCCAGTTAAGGTCCACATTGCTGAACTGTCTCTGTCTGATCCACTTGAACGGTTCTCCGATTTCGGCAGAGCGTTACGAGTACTCGCCTACGTTTTCCAATTTGCTAAACGATGCCGTCAACCCTCTGTGCTGTTTCCATCACAGCTACTCCAAAATAGTGAACTTCAAGAAGTTCAAGAACGACTCGTTGCCCTTACTCAACGAACCTCTTATTCGAAAGAATACAAGTGCCTTCTTGACAAGCATAGCTTGCCGGCTTCCAGCCACATACTTAACTTCAATCCGTTCCTTGACCCACAAGGAATTATGAGGGCTTCCGGTCGACTCAGCAAATCCTGCAATCTTAATTATGATGAACGGTATCCTGTCATACTTCCGTATTCATGCTTGTTCAGTCGTCTCCTCGTTGAATTCACGCATAAAATATCGATGCATGGCGGAAATCAATTAATGATGCGCCTTATCCGTTCCAAGTATTGGATTCCCAAGCTTAAGACGCTTATCACATCCGTGACCAATTCCTGTCGGGTCTGCATCGTGTTCAAAAAGAGGCTCCAAACTCAGCTCATGGGTACCTTACCCGAAGAGAGGTCGACTTTTTCACGTCCCTTTACACATACTGGCATCGACTTTGCTGGTCCGTTCGACATAAAGAACTACACGGGTCGTGCCTGCCTCATAACCAAGGGCTATGTATGTGTCTTTGTGTGTTTCAGCACAAAAGCTATCCATCTTGAAGCCACCTCCGACTTGACTTCGGACAAATTCCTTGCAGCGTTTGCTCGTTTCATAGCAAGACGCGGCTGCCCGTCCAAAGTATACTCCGACAATGGGAAAACGTTCGTTGGAGCCTCTAGAGTCATTACTCGCGACTTCTTGGAGGCTACCAAGACGCACGTCGAGACAACATATAGTCACCATTGTCTCTCGTGGCATTTCAACCCACCAGATGCGCCACATATGGGTGGCCTGTGGGAAGCTGGTGTCAAAAGCTTCAAGACACTGTTTTACAAGTCGACCTCAACTTTCAAATATACATTTGAAGAGCTCTCCACCCTGCTCTCCAAGATCGAAGCCTGTCTGAACTCGAGACCAATCTCTCCGTTATCCGAAGACGTGACAGATCTGCTGGCTCTTACTCCAGGGCACTTCCTAGTTGGAGGCCCACTTCTTTCTGTAGCGGAGCCGGAGGTAGAAGGAAATGCAGCGTCAATTTTAAATAGATGGCAACGGCTCAAGGCTCTCAACCAACACTTCTGTTTCCGTTGGAAGGAAGAGTACTTGAAGGAGCTACACAAGAGGACTAAGTGGCAACTACCTGAGAGGAACCTGCAACAGGGTGACATGGTAGTTGTCAAGGAGGATAATCTTCCATCGAACGAATGGCGCTTGGGACGCGTCAAGGAGACCCACCCAGGACAGGATGACCGGGTCCGAGTGGTCGATGTGCTCACGACCCGCGGACTTATTAAAAGGCCCGTGGCCAAACTTATCCTCCTTCCACTCCATTCCGAGCCCAACAATCCAACTCTTTTGTTGAAGTCGTGACTAACCGTTTCATTCAACATGAGTTCTTTTTCTAATTTATGTTTTTTGTGCATTCCCAGAATCTCCACACGAAGCAACATGGCACCCACCAAGGCACAAAAGGCACAAAGGGCAGCTCAACAGCTGCGTGGCACGGCGTCCTTCCGCTGCCGTGTGTGCCGGGGCGTTCACGCGTTGAAGAAGTGCCAGCGTTTCATGCACCTCAATGCTGAGAAGCGACTCCGGGCAGTATTGATTAACAAATACTGCCCCAACTGTCTGGCACACCAGCACTCTGGGCGATCCTGCAGGAGCGGCGACAAATGTCGCATTTGCGATGGCGAGCATCACACCCTGCTCCACCTGGATGAGCAAGAGTCGCCCCGTCCATCAAGGAGCCCATCGCCAATCCAGCAACGCAGTCCACGTACTCGCTCACCCATCCCCGAAGGCGTCACACTCCTGCCCACCGTGAGCGTTGCCATTGTCGCGAAGGGGAAAACGTTCCAGATGCGAGCACTGGTGGATACATGTAGCCCGACCAGCCGCATTGATGAATCACTGGCAAAGGCACTGGGCCTTTCCGCCACCTGGCTCGATGCGGGTGAGAGGGTCAGTGCTCGCATCCGATCCACAAATGGAAATTTCGATCGGGAGGTCCGCCTGCGTATTGAGGCCCAGCTGAACTTCCGGACCCCTTCAACGCTGATTGACGAACGCCTACGGAAGGGCGTTCCCAATATTATCCTAGCGGATGACGCCTGGTTCCGACCTTCGACGGTCAGCATAGTGTTGGGCGCCGATATCTACGGCTTGGTGATCCAACAGGGCGTTATTCCGAGCGACCACGGTCCAGTGGCCCAAAATACTGCTTTTGGGTGGATCCAGTCTGGAGTGTGCAGCCCATAAGGTCCGCTCCCCCCTCCAGTCTCTTTTTTCGCAATTATATTGCAAGGGGGGCGGAATGTTTATGCCTAAAAGTATGCATCTGCAACTCCCCACCAAAATCAGCATTTTGTTTCCTCTCAGAGTATAAGTTATGTTAACCATTTGTCACTTATGTTAAGAGCCGCTGAGCAAGCTCAGCGTCTGCATAGTTTTAGTTCTAATTCGCCAATAAATCGAAGAAGTCACACAACAGCAACCGCGCGTCTTTAATTTTTCAACCCCGTATTTTTCTCGAACAAAGGTAAATAGTAATTTACCCGCGTAGACCGCGAGTGCAGTTTTCATCTTTGGAAAGTTCCACCCCCCGACGTTTTCAGATAGCAATTGACATTCCACAAAGATCTGCATAAAAAATTTGGATGCCACTACCACCCATACCGCCCCCAGCTCCCCCTTTCCCAACCTTTTACAAACTTTGAGCTAGAGTCACCAAATTTGTAAGGAATATAGCTGGTGGCATCCCCATCTGCATCGGAGAATCTTTAAGGCAGCGTACACCCCTGCCGCATCCGTACCCCTTTGCAATCAGGCCTCTTTTCACCGGTTTTAATACTGGTATCGAGTATGCCGCACTCGGTTGCGTCCGACTGCAACGTTTCCACTTGTTTTAGAAATTGATTTGATATTTGAGTTTGATGAAATAATTTTAGCCGAGTATAACAAATAGTTTTCTCGGATATCTTAAATATGAAAAGTGTAATTTGACGAAAATCTTATAGCGATCAGAGGGAAAGTTAAGGAAAAGATTATTTGTTAAGCCTAAAAGATTACCTTAAAGAATTTAAAGAATGTAAAAGCAAAATAAATTATTACTGAGATAGAACAGAATCGAATATATGGGCATTAAAAAAAAATAAAAACAAAAATAATAATCTCATTAAACGATGAAGTATAAATATTAAGATCTAAATTATTTTGTTAAAACATGAACTTCTTTAAGCTTAAAAAATATCGACTTAATGCAAAAAGCTATAACAAAAAATAAATAAAATTAAAACATGCCTATAAGAAAAACATAATTTGTTAGTTAATTAACAAAGTACACCAATTTAAAAAATTTTCATTGGCTTATTAAAAAGTAATACTAATTCTATATATAAAAAAGTTTGTCCTGACTAGAATGGAAGAGCCACAGCCTAAACGAAAAGAAGAAGGGAAATTTTATTTGGACAACTCCTTCAAGTACCTCTCATACGATTTGGAGCACTTTTTCACCCATTTTAAAAAACAAATTACAATTACAACAAGTACCCATTCCACTACTGTCGCCTGATTGTCGCACAAGCTGAGAGTTTGATCGCGAGCGAGAATACAAAAACAAAACAAATGCGCAGTGTAGCCTTCGCGTCGCACAAGCAAAGTCATAAAAAAAAGGTTCGTACCCTTGCAAAAAAGAAACGGATTTCCGCTTCTTAATGAATAAGTGCATACACAATTAAGTGTATCACTTCGGACAGTGCACATTTTTTTTTCAAATTTGTGTGCCTTTGACTATTGATTTACGACCCAAGTAGCGTTTGTTGTTGTTGTAAGTGTTGTTTTTGGGCCCGCACTGCTACTTTTTGTTGGTGTCATTGATTTAAAAAAAAAAAACAACAACAACATAACAAAACTTGGTGCGTCTAGAAAAATTTCCCACACCAGAATATGTTATGGGGGTGGATTCGCCTACTTGCTGCTTATATAACTTAGACAAAACGTAACACACTAACATTATTGACATATTATTGATATACAATTTCGAATCAGTTTTTGACTTATTTTGAAGTATTTATTTATTTATAATACTTACTTTAAATTAAGTTGTTAATTTGTTTTGTTGTTTTTTTAGTATAACAAAATTAATAAGTCGATTTTAGACTTAATAATTGAAGCAACATTTTATATAGTTGTCTTCTATTTTGCATATTATATAATAGTTATATAGACGCTGCTTTAGTGCATTTAAAAATCAAATAAAACTTAGCAGTCTGAATATTCTATTAAATTAATATAAGTTGTTATATTCAATTTTATTGAATTCTATACTTACGTATAGACACTGTAACGTTGTAACAATCGTTTTACAGTGAAGTCAATTGACTCACAGCCAAATTAAAATACAGTCGTGTCTGGATATAGTGAACACCCTAAATAGTGAACACCTCGAAATAGTGAACACCCAAAAATTTACATGGAGTTCTCTAAATAGTGAACAAACCGAAAAACTCGAAATAGTGAACAACATTTTTTAATAAACTTTAAGCAGAAAAAGATAGAAATAATGCTCACACTTACACTGCTAAACATTCTTTGCTTTGCTAGACTGCGACACCACGGGAAATTCGCAGAAACCACTGAATTAAAAAGTAACGGAGTTAAAAAAAATGTCTAAAGCGTGTGACAGTGGGACAAGGATATAAAATTCACTTTTTTTTTTAATAGTACTTAGTTCATGAATTATCTCAAGGAAGTCATAGATATTGTTATTTACTTCTTCAACTATAGCAACCAATACCTAAATTTAACATTCCATCTCCTAATTCAATTTTAAATTATTAACACTTTTTTTTGTGTCTTTGGCTGCAACCGCTCACTGTGCACTTCATTGTGGTGTTTTTTTAGAATTCGGATGATGAAGACCAAGGGGAATTGCAGATCGGAAATACTATTAAAGCTTCCGAAGCTATAGACAGTTTTGACAAGGCTATCGCTTGGGCTGAGGCCAATACTACTGACTTTTCTGCGATTCTAAAAATGCGCAGTCTACGTGAAAAAGCTGTCCAAAAATTAATTTTTGGACGCAAAAAGCAAACATTAATCCGCGATTTTTTTCAATAAATATACATATTTACTTAAATTTGTTTACAAATTTATTTAATTGCTTTTAAATCATCATTTCCATACACAAATGTGTATTTTGAGCAAAAAATGTGAGTCTCGAAATAGTGAACAACCTCGGAATAGTGAACAGGCCTTGCAAAAATTAGTTCACTATATCCAGACACGACTGTATGTCTATTGAAACTTTAGATATTAGTGGTGTTTTGGTGCCGCATTCAGTTGTTGCCATAATTGGTGATGGAGCCTGCCTTTTTAGATCTATTTCCTAACTTTTATTTGGTAGGCAAGGCTTCCATGGAACCATACGCCAAAATATGGTTGAACATGTTGTAACCAACTGGCAAACTTTTGCTTGCTTCAGCATAAACTTAAATGGAGAGTGTTATAGCTCTTCTGAACAATATGAGTGCGATATGTCAAATTCAAATACTTATGGTACTGCATGTGATCTTCAAGCAGCCGCAGAAATTTATTCTGTAAATTTTCAAGTTTTTCAGTAGTAGGGAACTGGTGGTTCTAACTCAATTTATGACTTTTTATTTTTTACAGTTTTATTACCTTCATCAAATTTTATGACCCATTTTTTTGACAGTTTTATTACCCCTCAATACTATAATTTATATCCCTTTTTTTCCCATGATTGTGCCCGCTTTAATTGGACTAGGTATTAAGGACAAAGGCATGACATTCCTAGGCCGCATTGTTATGGTTGCGAGAATCAGTGGTCATAGTATCTGGTGTCAAGTGTACATCTGTTTGCACGTGCGTTGTCTTTTACCCCCTGCAAGCAAGGACATGCATTGTTATTGTCAAGAGCAACATCAACAACAGCATCCTTGAGAATCAGTGATCATAGAATCGGGTGTCAAGTGTGCTCCTGTTTTAAGTACGTTGCCTTGAACACGTGCAACCAAGCCACAAGGGATCTGGTGTCAAGTTGTGAAAATCAGTGTTCACACGATCAGTTTTGGCTATGTAACCAATTTGTATTAGAGTCAAGTGTGCTCCTGTTTGACAAGCAAGCCATAAACATTGATCTTTATGGTTGTGATAATGACAGGATCCGTTTTACCTATTTAACCAATAAGTGCTAGAGTCAAGTGCGCTTCAGTTTTAAATACGTTGCTCTGCACACGTACATTGTTATTGTCAACAACAACAACAACAACAACAACTACAACTATGTGTGCAAGGATGAGAATTTTCTGTCGCAGCAGCAGCAGCAAGATCAACACGTTGTTTTTAAACAAGAGTATTGATTCTTGTAGATTAAGATTATAAAGAGTTAGAGTTAGAGGGAGAAAGTGATAGAGGGAGAAGGTGTAAGAGGGGGAGTGTTAGAGTGAGAAGGTGTAAGAGGGGGAAAGTGTTAGAGAGGGGAAAGTGTTCGAAGGAGAATTTGTGTAAGAGGGGGAAACAGTTAGAGGGGGAAAGTGTTAGAAGACTTAGAGACAAGTTTGTGCATGCTTGAAGTGCGCTAGTCAAAGGTCAAGTACATTAGTTGGCTAATGTGTTATAGATATCACCGTCCGTGAGGATCAGTGAGTAAAGCACATTGCCTATGAAACTATTAAGTGCTAGAGTCAAGTGTGCACAGGTTTCTTAGCTACAAGTTAGTAGATAAGAGAGAGAGAGTCAACTGTGTACAGATTTCTTAGCTACGAATTAGTAGATAAGAGAAAGTCGAGAGGGCGCCTTTTTGACGTGCGTTACCTTGCATACCTGTAGGCAAAACATAAACAATGAATGTTTATGGTTGTGAAAACCAGTGATCCAAAGGATAAAAGGGTGGAGACAAGATTGTGCTTGTTTGAAGTACGCTAGTCAAAGGGCAGTACGTTCGTAGGCCGCATTCTTATGATCAAAAGCAACACCAACAACAACATTCGTGAGGGTTTTGTAAGCAAGGGATGGGAATTTTCTTTCGCAGCAGCAGCAGCAGGATCAAAACATTGTTTTTAAACAAGAGTATTGAGACTTGCAGATTTATATTGGAATGTTAGAGGGGGAAGGTGTAAGAGGGGGAAAGTGTTAGAGGGAGAAAGAGAGTTAGTGTTAGAGGGAGTAAGTGTTAGAGGGTGAAAGTGCTATAGGGGGAAAGCGATCCTGCTTATATTATTATATTAAAACACGCTCCTTTATGCGATTCTATACACGAGCGTCTATGAAATGCAGGTGGTATGTTAATTGAATGTCCCTCTTTTTAACGCACACCCAACTTGTTCGCTACTTACGTTTCTAACCTTTATTTGCATATATCTGTTTTGATTATTGCACTGACTTCTGTTACTTTTATAGAGCTGGTTAGTATAACTTTTAAATTTTTTTTATTTGTTAATAAACTATCAAATTATGTTTTTCTTATAGGTATGTTTTAATTTAATTTATTTATTTTATTTTTTTTTTTTTCATAGATTTTTACAGTATTTTAAATTTGAGAATTATATTAAGCTTGTTCCGTTGAGGGATTAAGCAAACACAAACACCGAACATTTATATTAATGACATATAGTTATAGCCGGTAGAACACACAAGTCATACTGCATGATTTTGTTTCGGCTTGATAAAAAGCTTTTTTAAGTCTATATTATAAGCCTAAGTTCTAGTACTCACTATATACATATCTAAGAATGCTTTTATGTATGTCACTATTTAGAAAGCTTAAAGAAGTTCGTGTAGCTGGTATAAAAAATCATGTTTTAACAAAATAATTTTGATCTTAATATATATACTTCATCGTTTATTGAATTTATTATTATTATTTTTTTTAATCCCAATATATTCGATTCTGTTCTATCTCTCTTGCTTTGCTTATTTCTCTCTCTTATTTTGCATTTACATTCTTTAAATTCTTTAAGGCAATCTTTTAGGCTTAACAAATAATCTTTTCCTTAACTTTCCCTCTGCTAGCTATAAGATTTTAGTCAAATGACACTTTTCATATTTAAGATATCCGTCAAACTATTTCTTATACTCGACTAAAATTATTTCATCAAACTCAAATATCAAATCAATTTCTAAAATAAAGAAAATGAAAACAGTAAGATGTTCTTAGCAGCTTGATTGTCTTTTTATATAAACGGTTTTTACTATTCTCTTTCCCAGTATGCTACTTACGATAAAAATGTATAAAGAATGTGTTTTGTACTCATTTACTGACTTCAAAAATTCTTCTATTGATGTTGTCTGATACCCTATCTTAATTTGTGTAATATTTAATCGTTTTCTTCAACTACGTATTCTTTTGATTTTTAAAAATTTTATGTTAAGTAGTTAGCTATTTTGACTAGACTTTACGCTTAAAACGAGATAGATTGTATTATTGTCCTTAACACGTTAGCTTAATTTTAACTGGGAAATCGGTCGGACATTGATTTTACACTTTATAATTGATTGCTTTAATATATTTTAACTGTCAACCTATATACCTTTCTACTTTTTAGTGATTATATTAGATTTTGATATTTCCCAACTCATTGCTTAAACTAAGACAATTTCGTTATTAATTTCTAATAATTGATGGATGGTAATATTTTATTTCATTATTCTACTCATTTTTGTTGCATTTAATAAGGAAGTGTATTGAACTAGCTTAACAGTTCGAGATATGTTTCGAAAAGTATGACTTCGTTATCTGTTTTAATTTAAGGGTTAAGTATCTACTACTACTGTTCCTTAACAGTGATAGTTGCAGTTTTGTTACATGTCACTTCCAATTTTACTTTCATTTTTATAGCCTTCACACATGTGAAACAGGGTATATTGAGTTTGTCATGAATCTGTAACGCATTAATGGAATGATGGGAGACCCCATAAACTGTGTATCAAAATGATCAGGACGAGCTCAGGAATTGATTTCCGCGTGTCCGTCCGTCCGTCTGTCTGTTTCAACACGATTTCCGGCCAAACTGCTAAACCGATCTTGATGAAACTTTCACAGATTGCTAAGATCATGTCGGGTTTGTTCCCTATGAAATTTCATCCCGCTCGGAGCATTCTACGACATAGCCACCATATAAATTGACAAAAAATTAAATAAAATTATCCATGTGTGAAGGGTATCATAGTCTTGGCATAGCCAAAATGAACTATGCGGCGCTTGTAAGATAAGAGAAAAGTACTATATGAGATGCAAAAGAAATATATAAACAAAATAATAATTAACAACAATAATCAGCAAACAATCACATACAGCACATTCCATTAAGTAATGTTGTAATCTCAAGGTGCGTGAGAAAAAGCGATAGGGAAAGAAGCAACTTATAATGTATAAGAAATTTTATAAGACAGTTCCATCTTTCCACTAATTGTTTTAACTTTATAACCTACCAAGCTCAGGCAAGCAAATTGTTCTTAAAAGCGTCAAATAGTAAACTCTTTAAAACGAAAAGATCTAATGCTCCTTAAGTGTGAAAGTTGTAACACTCATGTGTTTAAGGCAGCGATTAGATTCTGAGCCAAATTTAATCTCGATACCTAAAAACTGATAAAATAGTTTGCATAGATACAGACATACATATCTTGGAAGCCTACGGTGTTGATCTAAATATTGATCAAGAATAAACATACTATCTGGGATCAAGGATGCTTTCGTTTATGCATTACAGAAATAAAAATACTATGTCTCGGTTCAAAAATTGAGAGGCAAAACCCTTAAATCTAAAGGCAATATATAAAGTCAAATAACATAAAAGAA